>JASDDO010000028.1:70092103-70692103 GCA_030015575.1 Agapanthus africanus
TTACCCCAGACTCAGTTTGAGCGGCTGATTGAGATGATAGGTCTTCGATACGCCAGTACATGACCTTAGTGCAAGTGGGAGATTGTTAGTGTATATGCCCTAGAGGCCATTACTGTATCATACTGGATTGTATATTATTTGATGGAAGCTTGGGATATTCACCTTGTATTGACATTCTTGCTCAAAATGGTAGTATGCTACTTGGTTTGTTTCTGCTTTAATGTGTGCATGTGTTTCTTTTAGCATATCACCTTTACACATTAGTGGAGCCCTTAGGATCTTTGCTTGATTACCAGCGTTGTGATGGCAGTCACACTTGTGGGGGCTGGGTAATCCATAAGCATATTCTTATGCAGGTCCCTAGTCGCAGGACTATCGAGACAGGGCATCGATACTCCGGAGTAGACTAGCGTATGCGCTTCTTATCCCAGCTTGGGAGACGGTCTGTCCCACAGCCGTCAGTACGTCGTACTTGAGATAGTATACGGGTGCTCGTTAGGTTACGAGTACACTGGACAGGACTCGTCGGGAACTGTTGGTTGGTATTATACCTATCGTCAGTTATCAGTTCCTAGGTGACATGAGTACAGCTTAGTCCGTTGACTTGACACTGTCACTTCGCCTCGAGTGTGTTCCCACTGTACTTTGATTACTACCCTACCACGGCTCAAAGGAGTTGTGCAAACAGGTAGTTTTTGGGTGCAGTCCCGAAGCACTTGGAGGCAGTGACGGTTAGACAGGATTCGTCTCTCCCGGTATTGGGGGTTGATATCACACTGTGTCTAGAAGAGCCATTACACAAAGTCCCTGGCCAGGGCAAACGAGATAGACTGGTAGGTTTCCAGTGTTATCTCAGGTGTTCTGGGCTACACTCCGGCACGACTTGTACCACTAGTAGGGGACTCACGTTTACCGCCCCCCTAGGCCCGCCATGCGATGTTCTTAGACGAACAGACCGGACTGTACGGAGACTGTCACATACAGGCTCAGTAGGAGTTCAGATGGGTTTACCTCGTCAGTCTTCTTATCGGCATCTACCTGGGGACCGTTACGTACAGCTAGTGCCTCTTGCAGTCTGTGGTTAAACCCACTGCCAGCGTAGTGTCGAGTCTTTAGAGTCCCACACAGAGGGTTATTCGCCTTTAGGCAAAATGAGTAGAGGTCGCATGGTTTTGTGATAGGGTTCGTTCACATCTGCGCACTTGTGCACGTTTGGTGTCCGGACAGCTTATACTAGCGGGCTTTGGTTTAAGCCGGATTCTAGTATATGATTTGGGATTGGTTTTATCTCATTGTATTCGTGTTCCTCGGACACGAATACGGGTGTGTATGCACAGTTGTTTGAGGCAGAGGAAGAGGATTTTCATTAGGGTTTTGGAACGGGTGCGTATGCACAGTTGACAGTCGTCTTTTTCCAAACCCTAATGAATTTGTGATATATCAATTAATAATATTAATTAAATGAAATTGTGTCATGGTTGGGTTTGTTGACTTGTTGACCAAGGTTGACTAGTTGACCATGGTTGAAACTTTGACCATCATCATTACACATCAAAGATGCTCTTTGATCTTTGCAAAAACCATTTAATGTGAAATGATAATTGTCTCATCAAACCAACCATCAACTTTTTCATTTGATTAAAATTATTAATTTGATTAATTCACTTATATTGTTATGGTTGTAAAAAGCTATCTTATTCTATCATTCTCATTCTCTCTCCTCCTCTTCCTCTCTCTCTCTATCTCTCCCCTTTCATGAGTTGAGAACCCATTGAGCTTGAGATAAAACCCTCAAAAATACTCTCTACTCTTTCTAAGGTCCTAGGTTTAGCACACCAAGCACCTTAGTTACTTCTAGTTTGAAGTTAGAGCCAAAGGTAAAGGCCCTCGGGTGGATCTTTCTTCGACAAGAGAAGGTGACGAGACGGTCCGTTCTTTCACTCCAAGGAGCAAGAAGAGAAGGACTTGAAGACCTAGGTATAACCCCCTTTCCGAGTAGCTAAACTCTCTTTAGCTTTGTAGTTAGTTTTGTTTAGCAAAGATCCCTCCTTTACATAGTCCATGTTGCCTAGTGTTGTAAAAATCAGTTTTTTTCATAACGTTTCCGCCTCCCCGCAAGTACCGGGGTGGGCAACGTGGACTTACACAGTGGCACAGGGCCAGCTGCCCGCGGGTTAGGCGGTTGTCCACTCCCGAAGCGAGGGCAGTGTCGGCGTGGGAGCCCGTCCAACGGGCCGATATATTGCTTTCCGAGCAGGTTCTCAGTTGGGCAGGGCTCAGCCCCACTCAGTTCACGGGTAATTTAGGAGCCTAGGCGACCTGTTTAGACCCGCATACTCTTCTTTTATCCTTTTTGGCATCGCTAACTCCCCTTGTGTATTTTCCCTTTTTGCAGAACCGATGGAACGATCTAAATTTCGGGCTGCCATGGCCGAGAAGAAGGGGAGGACGGCCGGAGGCGCCGGCTCGTCACGCCCCGCTTCGAGTCCGGCCCCGGCGGCGGCTGCTCCGGCTAGGTGTTCCGCTATGCCCCGGGCTCCGGAGACTAGCCACGGGGAAAGCCGCAAACACGCTCGGGAGCAGGAACCCCCGGTCTTGGAGGTGGCGGATGAGGCCGACCCTCCCGTGGCTCCCCTCAAACGGCACAAAAGGACGGTATCGCGAGCCTTATCTTCCCCGACCTTCGTGGAGGAGGGGGATCTTCGCTTCGAGGTGACCTCGGGGCTTTCTATCGCCGATAGCTTGCTCTCGGAGATGGAACAGTCGGCTGGGGGCAGGGTCCCCCGGGGAACCCTCAAGGCCCAAATCGCGGCCATAGCCCAGGAGGCCGTGCAGGTTAGTGTCCACCTCCTGTTCGGGTCTTCATTAAGCCTATTGTTTGCATGATCAGATACCTTTTTAACCCCTCCTTTCATTTCCCTCAGGTCCTCCAGCACTGCGCCCTCGTTGCCAGCATGGAGCACGAGGAAATCGTCCCGGCAATGTAGATAGCGGGCGATTTCTCCTCGCGGGAGGAGAGCCTGAGCTGGGAGCTGCGCCTGGCGAGGGAGAGGATCGCCTTCCTCGAAGATCGGGTGGCTGCCGAGGAGGGGGTGAACGCCAACTACCGGGAGTCCCTCCGAGCTTTGAGGGAGTCCAACAAGGTGATCGAGGCCAAGTTGGAGGATGCCATGGTGCTCGCCGCCACTCTGAAGAAGACGCGGGATACCCTTAAAAGGGAAAATGAGGCGGTGAAGGAAGGGATGAGGCGCGCCGACCTTCAGGCTGCGAAGGCGGTGGAGAACTATAGTACGTCGGATCAATTCTACGCCGACCTCGCTGACGCCTCGTCCCTCGTCTGGCATGATGCTCTCGACGCCGTCAAGGCGCTGATGCCGGAGTTTCCCGATGGTGAGCTCCGGCTCGAGTACCCCCTCGAGGGTGAGGTGCAGGGGGATCCACCGGAAGCGCCGCCGGAGGGAAGGCCCCTGGTGGGGGCATTGGGGAGAAGGCGGTCACCCCGGCTCCCAGTGTCGAAGCTCCCACTGCGGGTGCCGACCCTCAAGCCGCCACCCCGGCTTCCGACGCAGCCGCAGAGCACGTCGAGGTCCTCCCCGGCCCCGAGGCCTGAATCTTCCTGCCTTCTTTTTTTTATTTTTTATTTTTGTTTTCGTCTTGGAATTTTGTAAGCCTTCGGGCGATTTTGTAACGCTGAGGAGCCCACAATACCTTTGTACAGACTCCCGAGTTGTGAATAAAGCTCTTTTGCAGAAATTTGTGCGGCAATATTTTTATTTCGTGGTAACGTCTTCATTTTGCTTGCCTGATGAGCGCTAGGTCGATGACCTGTCCTTTAGTCGGCGATCACGCGTCAAGTTAAATCTAATTATGAAAGGCCGCTATAGGGTCGACGTCCTTATGGCCCCGAAGTCGATGTGGTGATCGCTCGTTAAAGGTATGTCGGTTGGTACCTCCGAGTAGAAAGGTGTGGACCTGCCCATTCCCTCGAGTTGGAGCGGCGACCATCTCTCTTAAGATTGGTCGACGTAGCCGAGGTTGAGGGCTTCCGATCCTTAGTACAGATGGGTAGGGAGTTATCCACTAAGGATGGACCGTGCAGGGAAGCTGCTCGGTGGCCTCTTGACGAGGGCTTCGATCCTTGGCGTCGGTGGGCAGTAAACTACCAGCCATGGATTGACCGAGCAGGAAATCTGCTTGGTGGCCTCTTTATGAGGGCTTTGATCCTTAGCACAGATGGGTAAGAATTTACCCACTAAGGATGGACCGAGCAGTGAAACTGCTCGGTGGCCTATTGATGAGGGCTTCAATCCATAGCGGAGATGGGTAAGAAGTTATCCGCTAAAGACGGACCGAGCAGGGAAGCCGCTCGGTGGCCTCTTGACGAGGGCTTCGATCCTTAGCGTAGATGGGTAAGAAGTTACTCGCTAAGGATGGACCGAGCAGGGGAGCTGCTCGGTGGCCTCTTGATGAGGACTTCGATCCTTAGCGTAGATGGGTAAGAAGTTACCCGCTAAGGACGGGCCGAGCAGGGGAGCTGCTCGGCGGCCTCTTGACGAAGGCTTCGATCTTTGGCGTCTGTTGGTAGTAAACTACCAGCCATGGATGGACCGAGCAGGGAAGCTACTCGGTGCCCTCTTGATGAGGGCTTCGATCCTTAGCATAGATGGGTAAGAAGTTACCCGCTAAGGATGAACCGAGCTTGGAAGCTGCTCAGTTTTGTTGACCTTACTTTGCGCGTGAAAATCGGGAAGGGTGACCGTCATGGGCGGCATGTGGCAGAACGCATAGGCGAGGTGAGGCATTTCAAGATTCGTGTCATTCCGACTTCGATTCACCAAGAAATAGGGGATGCCCGCCACGTGGCGGTACGGTATTGGAAGAATTGAGCGAATCCCAGGATTCACACCCATGCGCGCGCAAATCTGCGCTCTTGGGGATTTTGTGAAGGCTATAAATAGAGAAGGATATGGGTTTGTTTCAGCATTGCTTTTTTGAGATGGCCGGGCGTAGTTACGTGATCGAAGAGATCATCACTCCTGATGATGTCTACCTGTATGACCAGTCCATTTCCGAGGAGAGGTACCGAGGAGTGGTCCAGCGCCTCGAGGATCACATCGGCTGTCTACTTCCTGGCCGGTCGCCCCTCCTCCAATTTCTTATGTATGCAATTTGGAGGATGTCCCCGGGGCTGTACAATCCCCTCTCCGAGGAGCTGCTGGACGAGACGCTCGACAAAGTGCGTACGATCTATGTCATCGGCCTTATCTCGAAGACCAGGCACTACCGATATGTGGCTCTTATTTTGGAGTGCTTTCAAAAGAGACAGATCGTAAGCCAGGGTTCGGTAGATGGAGCACCCGGCACTTCCGTGGCGTCCTGAGTTCGTGGGCGGCATCAGCGGGGGCGAGTTGAAGAGGCAAGGGCTCGGCCGGTGGAGATCTCCACGGAGTATCACCAGCAGTGTTTCCTTGACCCCGTTCCCTCTCTGTTGTAATTTTGATTTCTATGTATGGCTGAGGAGCCCACAATACCTTTTGATAAATAAATAAAGCTCTCCTTTTTATGGTGTTCTATTGTTTCCTTTTTGTCTTCTGGGCGCATTTGAGTGTTTTCGCGAAACGAAATCTATGAGCTTTAAATCGTGGAAGAAGGAAACAGATAGGGAAAGTTTCTTCTTATTATTAAAAAACTTAGAACAATTTACATCGCTTTGTCAAAGAAGAAACATGTATTCGTAGATATACTTTTCAAAGGTACAACTTGAGCTTCTCGGTGTTGTAAGGCCGTGGAAATTTGCGACCTGCAGTGTCTTGTAGGCGATAGGCCCCGCCGGGTAAGACTTCGGAGACGAGGAACGGGTCGTCCCACTTCGGAGAAAACTTATGCAACTTGCCCTGATCAACGAACTCGTTCCGTCTTAGGACCAAGTCTCCGATTTTGATGGCGCAATGTTTGACTCGTGCGTTATAGTAGCGGGCATTCTGTTGTTGGTAAGCGGTAGCTCTGATTTGTGCCCGATCCTGCTTCTCCAACAAGATGTCCAAATTAGTCTGGAAGGCCGAGGTGTTTGCTTCGTCGTCGAAGTGCTCGACCTTGTAACTGGGCAGCCCGATCTCTGCCGGAACCATCGCCTCGGTGCCGTAGCAGAGGCTGAAGGGGGTTTCTCCGGTAGGGGTCTTCTTCGATGTGCGCAAGGCCCATAAGACCCGGGGTAATTCGTCGACCCGACTGCCCTTCCGTCCTTCCAGGCGAGCTCGAAGACCTCGAATGACGTCCCGGTTAGCGACTTCGTCTTGCCTGTTGCACTGGGGGTGCGCAACCACGGCGAACTTCATCAGTATATGGTATTCTCCTTTTAACCTTTTCGTTTTCGAAATTCGACCCATGGTTGGTGATGATACATGTCACGCCCCGCTTCCCAGTGTACGGCGAAGGGGACGCGACGAAGTCTGCTACGTATATACTCAGAAGTATATACGCTAAGCGTATCTAAGCAATATAAAATAAATATACAAGAGACAAGAAATAAAAAGAACATCAACTTTTATTTATTAACATTCTTTGTACAATGCATGAAAGGAAATACAACTGAAATAAAAAGATGCCTAAACAGTGGCATAACAGGAAATGAAAAGCACAGAGAGGAAAAGTGTACAATGAAACTAAATTGCTGGATCTTCGGTAAACTGCTCCAAGTCTTCTGCATATGGCTCGATCTCTGCCGGGTCCGAAACACCTGACGACATTCAAAGAAGAAAGAAATAGAATGTCGTCAGCGAACATGTTGCTCGGTAAGTCCCAAAGATAAGGGAGGATTAGACAGAGAGTAAGAAAGAGAGAGAGAGAGTAGCTTTTACAGTTGTATTATATTATTATATTGTTGTATTTAGTGTTAACGCTGTTGTTTGTAGCTTGGTACAGATGGACGCCAGTATATACGAGAGGAGTCTCACTTGCCCCGGAGACTAAGGTATCAGGAACTCAAGGAACCGTTGGGCCACGGTACAACAGTAACGGAATATAGGTTAGGTGTCTTAATCTTACCGTCTCGTGCCACTTTTAACACCTTCCGTACCAATCTACCCCTTAAACCCCGTGATGTCTTATTTGTATTGTTATCTTGTAAATTGTTTTGATTGTAAGATTGATTGACCGACCGACCGAAACTATGATATCAGGAAACGATTGTAACCGTAGAGTCATGTAAATGGAATACTGAGAATTATGTAAAAGGAATATATACATGGTTCGGTTCAGTCAAGTTGTATAAATTGATAATTGTATTCATGGATTCATGTGTTCATATTGAATTGGAATATTGTAGATTGTAGATTGACTTGAATCATATTCAAGTCAGATTAATCAGACTCAAGCCCGAGTCAGACAATCAGAAATGTGAATCGAAATCTTATAACTGCTAGGGTCATTAGGGTAATTTATAAAACTTGAGGGGGTTTTATGTAAAAATACTTTTATATACTTTTCAAAATACACCTCAAGTATTCATTATTCGTTTTTAGAGTTGTAATGAATGTGGATTTTATATTGTGCCATTTCTAGTGAAAATATCCTAATTTTATAAATAACGGTATTTATCTGTAATATTGATTTATTTGAAGTTCATGGTATTTTAATGTAAAATTTATTCTTGTGATTTTTAGGAAAAGGTGGAAAATTTATATTATAATAAAATAGATATTTAAATGATAAATATATATATGTTTATACAAAAATAATTTTAATAAATATTTTATATTCCAAAAATCTCATTTTCTTAAGATGTCGTATTTTAAACCTTTCGAGACCGAATGCTCCTTGCGGAGGTCTGAATCTCGCACTACTAAGCCCGAGAATGTGCGATAATCCGCTCCATCCCGAACGGGTTCCCCAAAAATGGGTTGTAGCGGCGCTTTGCAAAGATTGTAAAATACTAATCCTTTAGAAAACGGTTTTATAAAGTAAAAGGTATTTATTTGTAAAAATGTCAATTTTCCGTATTTTAGATTCTAGGGTTTCCTAAGTCAACTAGCCTATTTCTAAATGGTCTAAACGACAAGTTGTTAGATGCCTCAAATCGCCTCTTCACCGCCAATTGTGGCCAGGTAAGTACAGGTGAGGAAAGGAGGGATCCGCTCACGAATCACCATGAGACGGGCCTTTTAAACTTACCTTTCTCACTTGCCTAGCCTAGACACCACAAAGTCAGGTTTAGATAAACGATCGATGTCCACAACTTATCGTGTTTTCCTAATAAGAGGTATTTATTTAAAAGTGTATCAAATCAAAAACTTTTAGGAATGGTTTTATTAAGAATATGGTATTTAAATGAAAGTATTATTTTATCGTATTCTAAGTTTTTGATGATTTCGTTTTAGGTTGTATTTGCATATGTGTGGAGGTAGGTCATTACCTCGTGATCTACTTTAAATGTACAGCAAAGTTAAGGGGTTAAATGTGAAATCGAAACATTGTGGTATTTAAGTGAAAAATACGATAATTTGAAAAGACTATCATTTCATGTGATGAAACTTGTTCAAATTATTTGTTAAATGTTTAATAGTCAACAATAAGATGTTTAAGCATGATTGAATTGGTGAGAAGTGAAATTTTATAGAAAACCGAATCGGAAATCGGATTTGTTCCGATTCCGTCGGGTTTTGTAACTTCGTATTTTAGAGAATGAGAAAGAGAGATAGAATGGGACTTACGGGTTTCGATTAAGCAAAGGAGTGAAGGGGGGACTAAAGAGGTTGCCGAGGTGTTGCTTCGTCGCCGGTTGTTTCTAAAAACGTCGCCGGAATTTCCGCCGGAATTTCGTCGGAGCTTCGCTGCGAACTTGTTTTCAAAGTACACAACCCTTGGAAATTTTTTGAGAGAGTGAGCTTAGGGTTTTGGGATGAGAGGGTAGAGGGTAGGGGGTGTATTTATAGGGTAGGCTTGGATAGGGTAGGTGAAGGGTTTTTAATTAAAAAAATTGTAAAAAGTGTGAAAAATCATTAAAAATTATAGTAAATGGGGTATATTTAACTCTCGGGAACCGATCCAATTAAATGGTGTGTGCAGGGGAGTTAGGCAACTGAAAAGTCACAACTTTTCAGTTGCCGACTCGGCCGTCCGGCCGAGTCCGGCCGGCGGCGCCGGCCGACTCGGCCGAGTAGGGCCGAGTCGGAAGGTCGGGAGGTGGGGGGTCTCGTGGGGTAAGCACTGGTATTTTTACTTTTTAAAGTTCAGTTCAAGTTTTGGGAGTTACGGTGTGTGGACTGTTGAGCTTCCAAAGAATTTAAAATAAAAACAATATAAAAATAATGTGGGGCAGGAGATTTGAACTCTGGTGGCTTGGTTCAGCAGTGCAAGGTATTACCAATGAGCTTCAAGCTCCTTTTTATAATTATGGTGTTATTTAATTAGTTAAAATGATAGCAGGAAGAGTAAATACTCCAAGTATACATTAAATTTAAAGTAATTTCTTGTACACTAAAAATGGAGTTATTATATTCTTGTAACTTGTAATTAAAAACAAAATAATTACCTATATCTTGTGCTCAGGCTAAAATACCCTTTTGTGGATTTTTTTGAAAAATGTATTTGAAAAAAATTTTGTATAGGAAATTTAGGGTTGTTACATTCTACCCTCCTTATACAAAATTTCGTCCTCGAAATTTGTAAAAGAAAGGTGTAACAGTTTCAAAGAAGATTTTGTGACAGAACTATATTTAGAAGAAAGAAATATTGCAAAATGTTTTGGTCAAAGTAAGGGAGTTACCTGGGTTACCTTGGTTCCTAGTCTCAGGTTCTAAGGCTGTTAAGGTGGAGGCTTGACGTCTCGACACATTTTTCTGTGTAAGCCGATACATCGATGCTTGACTAGGTAGGGATGGTCCATGTGGAGGTGGTGCTGAGAGTGCCAGACTAGATGCAGGAGTCTGGATAGCTGGCTGCTGCGGGTAGATAGTGGGTGTGTGGGCTGAGTTGTGTCTATAGGGACAGTCTCCAATTCTATGATCGGATGCGCCGCAAACTAGGCACTGGCCTTTTGCGCGCCTACAGTCCTTTCACAAGTGTCCATTCCTATGGCAGTAGTAGCAAAATCCTGAACTTGACTGGTTAATTGTTTCCTTCTGTCTCTTGGGTTTTGCAGGTTGTGTAGTGTAGGTTCCTCTTGCCATCTGGGTGGCAGAGCGTTTCCTGACGATTGCTTCTGCTTTTGGTCGGTTCAATAATATAACAGTCTGCTGCTGCTGTCCAACCAGGAGGTTTCGGATTTCCTCAAGCAGAACCGTCTGCTCGTTGGGTGGAGCAGGAACGGCAGGTGTGATTGGTAGTGCTGGAGGTGGATGTGTGTTGTTGACATTGGTGCTGGTGTTGTTCGGGGAATCCATAACCCTGAATAAAAATTTAGGTTATGACAGATTCAAGTACATGATAAGATTCAAGGAATATGAAATTGCAAGATTCAAGGAACATGAATTGTAAAGAATGTTTTAGTTGCTGGTTCTTGTGTTATATTGCTTAGATTGTTCACGCAGAACAGAACTGCATAATAGGGATTCATACAGCTCTGACCTGCATGGGCCACTAACAAAACCTGTCACGCCCCGCTTCCCAGTGTACGGCGAAGGGGACGCGACGAAGTCCACTATGTATATACTCAGAAGTATATACGCTAAGCGTATCTAAGCAATATAAAATAAATACACAAGAGACAAGAAATAAAAAGAACATCAACTTTTATTTATTAACATTCTTTGTACAATGCATGAAAGGAAATACAACTGAAATAAAAAGATGCATAAACAGTGACATAACAGGAAATGAAAAGTACAGAGAGGAAAAGTGTACAATGAAACTAAAGTGCTGGATCTTCGACAAACTGCTCCAAGTCTTCTGCAGATGGCTCGATCTCTGCCGGGTCTGAAACACTTGACGACATTCAAAGAAGAAAGAAATAGAATGTCGTCAGCGAACAGGTCGCTCGGTAAGTCCCAAAGATAATGGAGGATTAGACAGAGAGTAAGAGAGAGAGAGAGAGTAGCTTTTACAGTTGTATTATATTATTATATTGTTGTATTTAGTGTTAACACTGTTGTTTGTAGCTTGGTACAGAAAGATATCAGTGTATACGAGAGGAGTCTCACTTGCCCCGGAGACTAAGGTATCAGGAACCCCATTTACTACAATTTTTAATGATTTTTCACACTTTTTACAATTTTTTTTAATTAAAAACCCTTCACCTACCCTACCCCAGCGTACCCTATAAATACGCCCCTACCCTCTACCCTCTCATCCCAAAACCCTAAGCTCACTCTCTCAAAATTTTTCTAAGAGTTGTGTACTTTGAAAACAAGTTCGCGGCAAAGCTCCGATGAAATTCCGGCGGAATTTCCGTCGGAATTTCATCGGAGCTTCGCCGCGAACTTGTTTTCAAAGTACACAACTCTTGGAAAATTTTTGAGAGAGTGAGCTTAGGGTTTTGGGATGAGAGGGTAGAGGGTAGGGGGCGTATTTATAGGATAGGCTAGGGTAGGGTAGGTGAAGGGTTTTTAATTAAAAAAATTGTAAAAAGTGTGAAAAATCATTAAAATTGTAGTAAATGGGGTATATTTAACTCTTGGGAACTGATCCAATTAAATGGTGTGTGCAGGGGAGTTGGGCAACTGAAAAGTCACAACTTTTCAGTTGCCGACTCGGCCGTCCGGCCCAGTCCGGCCGGCGGCGCCAGCCCGAGTGGGGCCGAGTCGGAAGGTCGGGAGGTGGGGGGTCTCGTGGGGTAAGCACTGGTATTTTTACTTTTTAAAGTTCAGTTCAAGTTTTGGGAGTTACGGTGTGTGGACTGTTGGGCTTCCAAAGAATTTAAAACAAAAACAATATAAAAATAATGTGGGGCATGGGATTTGAACTCTGGTGGCTTGGTTTAACAGTGTAAGGTATTACCAATGAACTATAAGCTCCTTCTTGTAATTATGGTGTTATTTAATTACTTAAAATGATAGCAGCAAGAGTAAATACTCCAAGTATACATTAAATTTAAAGTAATTTCTTGTACACTAAAAATGGAGTTATTACATTCTTGTAACTTGTAATTAAAAACAAAATAATTACCTATATCTTGTGCTCAGGCTAAAATACCCCTTTTTGGATTTTTTTGAAAAAAATATTTGAAAAAAAAAATTTGTATAGGAAATTTAGGGTTGTTACAATACACCTCGGGATCCCGAACTGGAATATTATGTTGTTCTGCAGGAACTTGATGGTCATGGTGGCGTCCGGTTTGCTGATGGGGACGGCCTCGATCCACTTAGTAAAGTAGTCCACTGTGACGAGAATGTATTTATGCCCGCCCGTACCAGTAGGGAATTGGCCTATCATGTCCATTCCCAACTAGGAAAATGACCAGGGGAAGTTACGGCCGTTATCTCGGTTGCCGGAAGGCAGGGTATGCTGCTATGGAGTTGGCAGCTCTTACACCTTCCGACGAGCTTCTGAGCGTCCTGATAGATGGTCGGCTAATAGTATCCTTGGAGGAGTGTCTTCTAGACTAAGGTGCTGGCTCCTTGATGTGCTTCGCCGACCCCTTCGTGAACCTCATGGAGGACGTAGTCGACTTCGTGGGGATTGACGCACCGAAGCAGGGGTTGAGTGAAGGATTTCTTATAGAGGTTCCTTCTGCTCCAGACGAAATGGCGAGCCTTGGCTCGGAGGCGGCGGGCCTCCCCTCGATCTCCGGGAAGTGTACCCTCCTTCAGGAATTCCACGAGGGGCTTCCTCCAATCCTGGCCCTCTTCCCGGGCCATGTAAACTTGGAGTGATGTCGCTTTATCCTCCACGCATGGCCGTGGCAAGATCTCGAAGAGGATATTCCTCTTATTGTTGGCCATGTAGGAAGAAGCTAGCTTGCTCAAGGCATCGGCCTGGGCGTTTAGGTGCCGGGGAATCTGCTCCACTTGAACTTCGTCGAAGTCCTTTCGTGGTCTTCTTACCTCGGCTAAGTATTTCACCATCAGGGGTTCCCGTGCCTCGAAACGGACGGTCACTTAGCCAACGACCAGAGCAGATTCGCTGCGGATTCGGATCGTCTTCAGCTCTACTCCGGAGGCGATCCGCAGTCCGGCTAGCAAAGCCTCGTACTCCACGGCGTCGTTTGAGGCTTTGAACCTGAGCTTCAAAGAATACTCTATCTCTGCCTCGTTCGGGCCTCGGATGATGAGGCCTGCACCACAGCCCTCTTCGGTTGATGACCCGTCGACGTAAAGGACCCAATCGGGGACGGAGTCGGGCCTCTCTTCGATCGAGGGTTGAGTTTTGGGGGCCGGCATAGCCACAGCCTCCTTGTTGGGGATAGTGCATTCGACGACAAAATCAGTAAGGACTTGTGCCTTGATAGCCTGCCTCGGGCGGTACTTGATGTCGAATTGGGATAACTCTCACCTCCACTTCTCCAAATGACCAGAAGACTCGGGGGAAGCGAGGATGGCCCCTAAAGGGCACTCGGTGAGAACGAGGATGGTGTGTGCCTGGAAGTAGTGCCGTAGCTTCCTTGAGGCTACGATAAGCGCCAAGACAATCTTTTCTATGGCTGGGTATCGTGTTTTCGCATCCTTAAAGACGTGGCTTACGTAGTAGACCGGCCTTTGGACTCCCTCGATCTCTCGGACGAGCACCGAGCCTGCAGCTTGATCGAACACAGCTAGATATAGCGATAGCTCGTCTCGTTCAACAGGCCGGGTGAGTAGTGGGAGAGTCGCCATGTGCGTTTTTAATTGCTCAAAAGCGATCTGGCACTCCTCCGACCATTCGAACCGTGGGATCATTCTCATGGCTTTGAATAATGGGGGGCACTTTTCCCCAGATCTTGATATGAAACGATTCAGAGCGGCTACCCTCCCCGTGAGCCGCATGATTTCGACGTTGGTCTTTGGTGCGGCCATGTTGAGGATGACGTTGATTTTCTCCGGGTTTGCCTCGATTCCTCAATGTGTAACCATGAATCTGAAGAACTTTCCACTGGTGACCCTGAACGCGCACTTGGCGAGGTTCGGTTTCATTTTGTATTTGCGGAGGACGTCGAAAGTCCCGCTCAGATCTTTGGCGTGCTCGTTTGATGAGGTCGATTTAACGAGCATGTCGTCGACGTAAACCTCCATGTTCCTGCCGATATGCGGTTTGAACATCCTGTTGACCAAGCGTTGGTACGTAGCCCTGGCGTTTTTGAGACCGAAGGGCATCACTTTATAGCAGTATACCCCCCGGTCCGTTGTGAATGCGGTGAGTTCTTCGTCCGTCGGGTTCATACGGATCTGGTTGTAGCTGGAGAAAGCATCCATAAAACTGAGCAACTCGTGGCATGCCGAGCTGTCGACGAGCTGATCTATCCGAGGGAGAGCATAGTTGTCTTTCGGGCAGGCCTTGTTGAGATCAGTGAAGTCGATGCACATGCGCCACTTTCCGCTTGCCTTTCTAACCATGACCACGTTCGCCAACCATTCCGAGTATGCCACGTTCCGAATGAAATTGGCTGCAAGCAGCCGGTCAACCTCGTCCTCGATCGCTTTTTGCTTGATCGGAGCGAAGCTTCATTTCTTTTGCCTAACGGGTCGGACTGCTGGGTCGACCCCGAGCTTATGTGATATAACTTTGAGGTTGATTCCAGGCATGTCGGCGGGCGACCAGGCGAACACGTCTGAATTCCCTTTGAGGAACTAGACCAGGTCGTCGCGCCGAGTCCCCGTTAAGAGTGATCCGATTTGGAAGGTTCGTTCACTGTCCCCTTCGACGAGGGGGACTTCCGTTAGTGGCTCCACCGGGGTTCCTCGGATTTCCTTTTGCTCGTCTCGAGTATCCAAGGACCACCTGAAATCATCCGTGCTTTCAAGGTCATCGCTTCGCTCCTCGGGCATAGATGTCGCTGTGTAGCAAACCTTTGCGGTCTACTGGTTCCCATAGGCCCGGCCTATTCCGCCTTGGTCAAGTAGAAACTTGATCAGGTGGTAGGTCGATATATGGGCCCGAAGGGAGTTTAGCGTCGGGCGTCCCAGGAGGATATTGTAGGCCGACGGAATTCTGACAACGATGAACTCCACAGGCACGGTACGCGTACGGCCTCCCTCCCTGATGTTAGGTAGGAGGGTGACCACTCCTTCTGCCGGGATGGAGTGGTTAGTAAATCCCGACAGGATGTAGGCGGTCGGCCTCAGGTCCGACGGGGCAAGCCCATACGTAGAAAGTAGTCGTAGAAGAGGATGTATGCCGAGATCCCCAAGTCGACCAGTATCCTTTGAACTTCGTAGCGGTGGACCCGTGCTGTAATCACCAGGGGGTCGTTGTAAGGCAAGGATATCCTGTGGAGATCCTCGTCGGTAAAGGTGATAGGCTCGGATGCTTTGATCCTCTTCCAGGGTTGGCTGCTAGTCCCCTCGACTGGCAGGGGGCGTTGTATCTCGTCGGCCCCAGGCGTACCCCCCGCTGATACGACCATGATTTGGCTGATCGTCAACTCGCCGGGAGGGGGATGGTGCTCTTGTTCTCGGTCTGGTTGTCGCTTTTCCCGCAAGTACTTTGCCAAGTGCCCCGAGCGAATCAACTCCTCAATGTAGTCGCGGAGCTGTTTGCAGTTCTCGGTAGGGTGTCCCTGTTCAGTTGATAAAACTGCACATTTGTATTACATTTTTCCTACCATTTTCATATTAAAAAGGGACTTTAATATAATATATTATACATATGAGGGTTTATGTGTTAAAACACCATTTTCCATGTGTTAATATATTTTAATTAGCATTTGGTAGGAAAATATATGCAAATAAATCTATTGACCAAATCCTAGTAGAAATAAGCCTACTAAATATTATTTGAGATTATTGTGCAGAATTTTCCAAGTTGTTATGCAGAATTTATCAAACAAATCAATTTGTTGAAGAAAACTTGCCAAATTAAGAAGCAAAACTTGGAGACCAAGTCTGGAAGCAATCGAGAGAAGATTTATGAATTCTGAAGGTGCCTAGGATTGCCACATGTCACAAGATGCAAGCCCAAGAAAACTCATCAAGAGATCTCACCCTTTGAGCGCGGATCCGCGGCCAAACCCCCTTGGGCCGCGGATCCGCCGCAATCTTAAGGAGTTGGAAGACAAGATTTTGTGGGGTGAATCAAAGCTATATTTTACCAAGTCTTCAACCAAAACATTCTGGCTTTGCACTATAAAAAGACACCGAGACCCTCTTGGAAAAGTTATCAAGCCGAAGAGATCACGAAGCTCCAGACGCTCACGCATCCAGGCTGATCATCGACTGTTCGACTACCTCCTTAGGAAAGATCGAGAAGCAACTAGTTTGTAATCATTTTCTACGGATTAAAGTGTAGTTTGTTCAAGTCGATTAATAAAGGCAGTTATTTTATTTAATTCTTTTTGCATTTTACATTATGTTTTCCCTCTTTGTCTTTTCATCTTCTTCTCCCAACATGCGCGAGTAATTCTCCGCTTGTTAGGGTTCGTAGGATTAGGGTAGGCTAATGGACGATGAAAATAACTAAACCCTTTTTAAGTCCTATAAAGTTTAGGAACTTTATCAAAAGAATCATTAACTTCCTAATCGGACGCGCTAGCAATTCTTTGCTAGTTCCGACCGCGATTAGAGATTAAATTAATGATTGTTTTGGTAAAGGCTAGATATGAACGGAGTTCCGTGTCGAGATAAGGGTTAAGAGTGGGATTCCTTTTCCCTGTAGAAACCCTAATCTACACGCATCACCATCGTTCTAGTTCTAAATCTATTAATGGATAAAAAGGGTAACTTTTAATTAATCGTCCATAACTACTAAATCCTAACGAACCCTACAAGCCTTCTTATTATATTTACTACATCTTTAAAATAATCTAGATCTATATTTTACATTCTTGTTTAACGTAGATCTAGAAACCATTCTATAAAATTCTTTATCCCTCTTCTCTTTCTCAACACATCTAAAGTAAGAATAGAAGGTTCCACATTTCCCAGAGGACGACCCGTACTCATCTCGGTCTAGCTACGCGCGACACCGTTATTGATTGCGGTTAACTACAAACACACTCTTTCAAATCAATCAGTCCCCGTGTCCTGTGAATAGTGCAATAGGGGCCTCGTGTCCATTTTGCCGCCCTATTGTTGACCGGGGAGAGTTTGAAGAATCTTTCGTCCTTCGCCTCCTCCAACAGCTTTGTCTGGGAGATGTTGAGTAGGGTATACTCCTGGAATTTTAGGGAGTATGGCTTTGGCTAGTCAATATTCTTTTTCTCTTCTTTGGCTCTCTTCTTTTGATCGACCTGGTCTGTCCGGGGTAGGTTCGCGTTCACCTCGGACTTGAGCTGTATCTCTCGCTCGGTCCAGGCTTTTACCTCGGCTATGGTCTTAAGTTGCGCTAATGCAAAGGAGCGGAACCACTCCTTGTGCCTAAGACCCGACCTAAGAGCCGTGATGACCGTCTCGTCCCGGTGCTCTAGGACTTCAAGGAGAGCGTTGTAGATGCAGGTGACGTATCCTTTGAAAGATTCCTTGTCCCCGCTCTTTATAGTGAAGAGGTGGTCGACGGTCCGCTTCTGCCATCTGTTCCCGACAAAATGGTCGAGGAATTGGGCGGCCAGCTCATCGAAGGTAGAGATGGAGCGTGGCGCGAGTCCTCAGAACCAATCTCGTCCGGCGCGGATGAGAGTGGCAGGGAACGCTCGGCATTGGGCGGTGTCAGAGTTGTCCTGAAAGCTCATCTCCGCCGTGAACGCGTCCAAGTGGTCTTTCGGGTCGGACTTTCCGTCGAAGAGGGACACCTTTGGAGGCTTGTTCCTGGAGGAGACATGGACATCGAGCAGCTCTTCGGTGAAGGGCTTCGTAAGCGAGTCGGCAGCATATTTAGCCCCCTCGCTTGAAGGGCGACTCTTCCGATGTATACCCTCGATCTTCTTTTCAAGGGCATCGAGTCGGTCGTGGTATCCTAAGGATTCGGCATACTCGGAGTGATGGCCCCTCCTGCTGGCGACCTGCGCCTGGCCGCGGTTTCGGTTCCGTTCTATAAGGTTCCTCAGGTCCCCTGGCGAGGTCATCCTCGAGCTACCGTGGTGAGTCCCGTCCGCGCGACCCTGTCGAGGGAGAGGGCGCCGGCCATGCCTGGGAGCAGGCGAGCTAATCGACACCCCCTCAGGAGGGACAGGAGCGTGATGGGCCTCAGGGCGGGATGCTCTTTCATGAGACTTCGGCGTGGAGCTGTGAGGTGCCTAACGGGTCATCGAATTGGTCGCCACGGGGGATCTGTGGCCGCCGGAAATAGTGAGGCGGTGCTCGGCCATGCCGGCGCGGGCAGTGTCTTCTCTCCTTCTGTGGAGGTCTCGGTCCCGAGGCGGGGAAGCGGTGACCTGGGGTGTTTGTCCAGCCGTCTGGACACGGACAAGGGCATCCACGATGGACGAGAGCCTGTTGATTCGTGCAGATAGGGCGTGAACGACATTCAGGGGAGGAGAGGATCCGTCCATGCCTCCGTTGTAGGGAGGGCGGCGGCTAGTACTGGGATCGTCGTGATGATCACTCGCCATGAATTCGAGGTCAGAAGATCAACTTTCGTTGAGTGGAATTCTTGTTCCCACAGACGGTGCCCACTGATGGAGGTCAGGATCTCCTTCAGATGTTGTCTTCCGTTGATCTGTCGGCGAGTGTTGATGAATGGCTGAGATTAGGTTTGGGGGTTGCCTCCTGAAGCGTGTGGATCTCAGTGGGCTTGGCTTGGAATGAGGTCGATCTACCTGCAAGGAAGTCCCGGAGTTGTTGTACCACCGTGGACCCTCCGACGATCAAGTTAGTCGAGGTATTTTGGCAGAGTAGCGGCCTATTGAGGTAGAATTGCCTTACCTGAGTCTTCTGAGAGGGGGTTTATATAGTGGCAGCCATGGGCCGGCGAGCGCGAGATTTACGCCGACCGTTACGCCCCTGGAGTTACGCCCGCGCGAATGGCGGGATTCTCCATCGATGACGAGATATGCCAGTTAACGGGGGAACGCAGTGGCGTAGAACGTGGGATCGTGGGCGGCGGATATCTAGCGTCTAGCGAGATTCGTGGAGCCACGGCGGGGACGCCTTTGATCCGTGTTCTGGGTCTGTCGATGAGACCGAGGAAGCTGAGCTCGGCGGGAGGCTCGGGGGAAAGCGGGAGGCCGAGCAAGCTTGGTTATGTGATAGCTCGGTAGCGAGCTAGGGGACCTGAGGAAGCCCAGTGTGCAGGAGGGCTCGAAGGCGAGCCAATGGTTATTTGTAAGACAAGCATAGGAGTGATCTAGGAGGCCGTCGAAGGTCGAGACATGCCTCGGGGCAAAGGCCCGGTGTGCGCCTTCCATTTACCGTTCTTGCTCCTTTCCCGTAGGCCTTGGGACACATCATCTGCCACGTGTCATGAACTGGGGAGTTCTCAGTACTGAGCATCATCACTGACGTACCTTTTTCCTAACCATCAGGTAAAAAATTATGAAAATGTAATTTACGCTAATGTCGTATACCTTTTTAAGCGTGCCAGCGAAAAACTAAAAAGAATTATATAATTTGTTCTAATGTACTTCCAAATGATGGAAAAGTTGATAAGGCTAGAAACATATGATGAAAACTTTACGAGTTCAAGGCATTACAAGCAGCAAAGAGGAGTGTAGCCCGATCCTGTATCTTAATGATTGGATGCGGGTTTTCACCCTTTGATCCTGTCTCTTAATGATCGGATGCAGGTTTTCACCCTTTTAACACGTACAAAAAAATTATTTTAAAAAATTAGAAATATTTAAATTTGAACATAAACCTTTGGTTTGATAGCTAATAGGTCTCATATAAGTAATTATTTGTTAGGCCATTACAAAATTTTATATAAAAATGTCATTTAATCGATGGATTTATCTGGGTTTTGTTTTTCATTTCGAAAAATATGGCTTGCAGGGATGTAAACGGAGCGAATATGGATCAAGTATAGTTTTTACAATATCCATATCAGGTAGGGGTATGCATATAGGTAGGGGTATGCATATATAAGTAGTTAATGGATACACGTGTTATTTGTCCGTATCGGGTGACTGTTGATGCATGCAGTGCAGAAACAATTGCATATATTCGACGGAAAAGATATTTACTATCCGTATTTGATTAAAAAAAACCACCCAAATTCACATGAGCCCCCACAAAATCCACAAGGGCCCGTAACAAGGCTTTAAAATTTTCATTTTAGAGTGTTGAGTGCAAAATATGTTTCCTTATCATAAATTTTTGGAAAAATTTCCCAAATTAACCCTAATAATAAATAATTCTCAAAATAAGATTTGCCCAAAAGTATTACCGAGAATAAACCTCCGTACGCCACATAGGATTAGTTTTCGCGCGGACAGTTATGTCGAAGAGGAAAATGCTATTGGCAACAACGTTTTCTTTGGGATGAAAACACCAATAGCGTTTTCTTCGAAGTGAAAACGCTATTGTCAATAGCGTTTTCATTTGCCATCTTTACCGAACATGGAAAATGTGTCAAATTTAACGTTTTCATCCCAAAGAAAACGCTATTGCCAATAGCGTTTTCTCCGGGACCCACACGCTTACTATATAAATCCTATTGCCACTTTCCTTTCCTTCTCACTCACTCGCTCCTCCACTCTGAAACCCTCACAGCCTCCTTCCTCCTTCCTAAAACCCTCTGATCCTCTTCCTCCTCCCTCCCTCTCACCCGTGCTCGAATTTCTTTGCATCCTCCCTTGCAACTCATTCCTCCTCTTTCGTCGTCGATCTTGCCCTTGTTCCCACCGTCGATCCAGCTCTCGCTCTCATCCTCGCCGTCGATCTAGTCTTCTCCCTCGTTCTTGTCGTCGATCCAGTCCCTGCCCTCGTTCTCGCCGTCAAAATAAGGTTCGATCAACTCATTTTTAAAAAAAAATATCAGAAAATTTACAGGAAATTTAAAATTTTACAGCGAGTAAAAAAATTAACAGTAAATTAAATTATATCAAAATTAGGGTTCTCGATAGTGGGTTGATGGATCGGTAGAGGTTGCGGGATTTTGGGTGGTAGTTGGGTTCTAATAATTTTGTCTAAAATAGCTATTTTTATGGGATATATAAATTTAGGGTTTGATAAGTGTATTAGAGGGTTTTTTTTATGCAATTAGAGGGGGGCTTTTATACAATTATCGCTTAGAAATATATTGTTTTGCATTCAATATATGCATTGATGAAAATGTTTTTATACTGAAGGGTGATGATATCGTGATCATGGATTGCTATCTTCCGGCTTGGTTGTATTTCAGTGGGCGGGTTATGAACAGTAGAACTCATGGTACTGAATATGAGGACTCCACCACACAAGAATAAATTTGGTTTCATCGGCATGCAACGATGGAAAAATCGATAGGGTTGATTTATGAAAAATTAGTACTCGATCATATAACATGTTGTTTGACAATTCAGGCACGATATGATGTTGGATGGGGGGAAGATCGCACTTCAAGCTTGTGAATATCGTAGACGATAACTCACTACAATCTATGATCGAGTATGTATCAGCTCTAAATTCGCCGTGGAGTACGTTGGAGTTGTATATCGAAGAACACCAGCTCCCTGAAATGTGGTTCACGTTACAGCCTGAATTTCCGTCATAGAATGAAGTTCCACTTACAGGGGAATCCGCTAAGTGAGAATGTTACAAATGAAGTCCCGGCAAGTGAATATGAAGTATCACCACAGCATGATGGCGGTGAAGGTGGTGACATGATTGCATATATGAGTATGCTGAATGAGGATCCTTCTCGATTATTTGCACGTGCCTATATCAACCATGAATTGGTATACAATGATGATGATGAGGACATTAGTGACGTAGGTGAGGATGATGATGGGGATGATCCATTTGCGTAGAATACGGAAAAAATGACTTATCAAAATGCACCAGCAGCCGTGTTTGGTTCCACAAATTGGATTGGAAATGTGATAGTGAACAATTGCGAAGCACCATATGTCACCGAAGCCAGTGGTCTGGATTTGTTCAAAGGTCAATGGTTTCAATGTAAGACGGATTTGAAACATACAGTGGCGATATATTCAGTTAAAAAATATCAGCAATATACAGTTGTAAAGTCAAACTTATTGACCTGGAGGGTTGTGAGCAAGATCGGTGGATGTTGTCCATGGACTCTCCATTTTTCTAGACGAAATATTGATGAGCCATTCATAATTAAGACACTCAAAGAGCCCCCACACATGTGTCAATCCAATTCTAAATAAAGATCACTTGCGAATTAACTCAAGTTTTATTGCAAAAACTATTATTGATATTGCGATGGTGAATTTGAATATGACGCCCCAAGCTATAGTTCAAACCATTAAAACTATGTTCGGTTGTGTTATGAGTTATAAAAAAGCTTGGTGGGCAAGGTGTAAAGCCATGGAAATGTTGTTCGAGGACTTTACCATGTCTTATACTGAACTGCGTAATTTCATGATAGCAATGCAGGCTGGTAACTCTAATATTGTTGTTCAGTGGCTGTCACACCCCGCTTCCCAGTGTACGGGGAAGGAGACGTGGAGGGTCGCGACGTATTTACTCAGAAGTAAACACGTTAAGCGTAAATAAGCAATATAAATGTAAAGCATAAGAATGACAAGAAATGTAATAAAACAACAACTTTTTATTGATAATCATTATTTACATACAATTGAAAAGTAAAGTACAATGATAAAAAGCGATGCCTAAACAATGTCATATGAACTGAAAAGAAAATAGTACAAGTAAGGCCTAAAAGTCTGCCACCTTTGTAAACTGCTCCAAGTCGTCCTGACTGGGCTCGATCTCCTGAGAGTCGGGTCCTCCTGACAACATTCCAAAGAAAGAAGAGACGGGAATGTCGTCAGCGAACTAGCGCTCGGTAAGTCCCAAAAGATAGAATAGAATAGAACAAGTAGAGAGAATATAACTCGTAAATTGTACAGGTTTATGTTTGTTATACTAACGTAGTTGTTTGTAACTTCGTACAGAATGTATCGGTGTATACGAGAGGAGTCCAACTTTTCCCGTGGACTATGATAACCCGTAGTACAAGGTCTCGTCAAAACCCATGGGATAATGACACAAGATGTTTATGTAGGTGTCTTTTAGTGACCGTCATCGTGCCACTTTTAACACATTCCGTACTAATCTACTCCTTTAAACCCCGTAATGTATATTGTATTGATTGTATTGCTTTGTAGTTATCCGACTTGCCGAGACCATGGTATAAGTTGTTCATGTCACGCCTCGCTTCCCGGTGTATGGGTAAGGAGACACGACTGGGCCCGCTAAGTATTTACTCAGAAGTAAACACGCTAAGTGTAACTAAGCAATATAATATAAATATACACAAGAAGACATGAAATGTAAATGAACAACAACTTTTATTTATTAAACATTTCTTTACAATACAACTGAAAATATAAATACAAGAATGAGAAGCAATGCCTAAACAATGGCATGACTTGAAAGAAAAATGAGTACAAGTGAAGCCTAGTGGTCGTACTGCTCAGTGGTCTGCTCCAATTGCTCCTGGCCGGTCTCGAACTCCTCAGAGTCGGGTCCTCCTGACAACATTTCAAAGAAAGAAGAGAAATAGGAATGTCGTCAGCGAACAATTTCTTGGTAAGTCCCAAAGAGAGATAGAAATAGAATAGACAGATAAGGGGGTATAACTGGTATAATGTTTGATTGTTATGCTAACACAGTTATTTGTAGCTTGGTACAGAATATGCCAGTATATACGAGAGGAGTCCAACTTACACCGTGGACTATGATAACCTGTAGTACAAGGCTCCATTGATAAAACCACGGAACAACGGCAATGGATGTATAGTTACATCTTTTAATGACCATCTCGTGCCACTTTTAACACATTCTGTGTCAGTTTACCCCTTTAAAATCCCGTATTGTATTATGTATTGATGTATATTGTTTTGTTTAATAGATGTACGACTTGCCGAAACCATGATATTAGTAGTTCATGTAAATGGAAAGGATATAGACGGATAGTCATGTAGACCAGTAAAATGTATATCCATGGTTCGGTCAAATCATGTTCATGTTGATATTGATTGTTTTCTGGTATAAATGGATTCATATTGAATTGCAGTTATATTTGAATTGTATTCAAGTATAGATTGTATTCAGATTGTTTTCAGATTAGACTGGGACTCGGATTGAGTCAGACTCTTTAAATAGAATTGAAGTCCTGAATTATTTTTGATGTTATCGGTAACTGCTGCACATAGACGGCAGGATTTATGTCTTTTTCCAAGACAATTACTGTATTGATAACACCGTTTTTAGGTTGTCTACCTTAGATAGGCAAGCACCCATATTCTCCGGCTCCTTGAGGCTCAACCGGTCCCGCTTAAACCTATATTTATTAGGGTCCTTATTGTAAATTAATATAACTTGAGGGGTTTTTATGAAAAATAGTTTTGATATATTTTCAAAATAAACCTCAGGTATTTATTTATCGTCTTTAGGCTTTTCATAGTTGTAATTTTTTATAAAATAAAATATTCTAGTGGGTATAAACCTAACTTTGAATAGTATATGGTATTTTCTTGTAATTTGACTTGTATTGAATGCGATGGTATTTTCATAATCTTTTGGGATTCTTTTCTTTTGATTAGAAAACATGGAATATATTATATATTTAAAATAGATATTTTGGTAATGTTTATATATATATATAATTATTAAAAAAATAGAATTTATTTATTAAATAGAAATCACGTTTTTCTTAAAATTGTAATACAAATTCCATTATGCTCCGTAAGGAGGTCTGCATCTCGTCCTACTAGTCCGATGGATGTGCGATAATCCGCACCAAGCAAATCAGATTCTCCAAAATGGGTTGTAAGGACTTACTCATATGGAATTTAAATAAGACAATTTAAAGAATACGGTTTTGTAATAGTTTAGGGTATTTTATGTAAACTTGTAATTATCCCACAAACTAATATTCCAAAATCTATTGTGCTATGTCAAGGATGAGTGTTGTGATGATGTAGGTCATTACCTCATGAGTTTTCTAAAGGTAATACAAAAGAATATGATGAAATATGTAGAATGTAAAGTTTGTGGTATTTAATCGTAAAAATATGATAAAAGTTGCATAACATGTTATTTTGAGATGAAATTTATTCTAAAGTGTTTGGTTATGATTGCTAAACAATATATGAAGAATTGCTAGATTTGTTATTAAGAAAATTTGGGTTTTTAAAGAAAAGAGAATCAGAAGTCGGAATAACTCCGCTTCCGATGAGTTTTGAAAAGTGAGTGTTTTAGATTAGAATGAGAGGAGGGGAGAGGGGACTTACTGATTAATTATAGAGAGGGAGGTAGAGGAATATTTTGAAGGCGTCGTGGAGTCACGTCGTCACCGGATTTGTCCCGAAATATCGCTGGAACTTTGACCTTGACTAACTCCACTTGTATAACTTTTGGACTTAGAATTTTTTTAGAGTTTTTGATACTAGATTTCATAATAGAGAGGGCTAAAGTGTAGTGTGATATTTATAGAAGAAATTAGGGTTTTATAAGTGAAGAGGGAATTAAAATATTTATTAAAATGGATTAAAGAGGTGAATTATCACTCTTTGGATAAATATAGGAAAATCAAATAGTATGAGGGTAGTAGGGTAGACCAAGGGGTGCTAAGGTTAAGATTTTGGAGCATTTGGGATGGTTGGGACCGGCGGCGCCGGCCCCAAGTGAAATCTCACCGGCCGTTTGGTAGGGTGGGGTGCTTGGATCTTTGACATGTGTTCTAGGCTGTATAAATACTATTTTGCACATGTTTGATTTTTCAGTGACTTTTCATTTTACGTGTAGTGCACGTGAAAACTTTTGAGCTTTTAAAAGTTTAAAAGAAAAATCAATAAAAATATTATGTGGCTGGGGGAATTTGAACACATGGGCTATATCAGAGCAGTGCAAGACTTTTCCAATGAGCTACAAGTGCTTTCTTGCTGTTCAAAAGCAATTTAAATTTATAACTTGTGCTCAGACTAAGGTATTCCTTTTTGTACTTTACAAAAAAAAATTATACAGAAGTTTAGGGCTGTTACGGTTCATGTAAACAGATTCAGGATATAAACGGTAGTCATATAGTCAAGTTCAAGATATAGCCATGGTTCAGTCAATTCAAGTCATGTTGATATTGTTCTGGTATTCATATTCAAGTTCAAGTGTTAATATTTGGTATATTGGATTCATGTTGAATTGGAGTTATGATTGGATTTATGTTTGGATTGTATTCAGATTAGACTGAGACTCAGATTAAGTCAGACACTTAAACAGATTTGGATCATGAATTAGATTTTGATGTTATTGGTAATTGCTGCATATGGACGGCAGGATTTGTGTCTTTTTCCAAGACAATTACCATTGATAACCCCGTTTTAGTTTTCTACCTTAAATAGGCAAGCACCCACTTTCTCCGGCTCCCTGAGGTTCAAGAGAATTGGTCTCGCTTAAACCTATATTTACTAGGGTTCTTATTGTAATTTAATATAACTTGAGGGGTTTTTATGAAAAATATTTTTAGTATACTTTTAAAATAAATCTCAAGTATTTATTTATGTTATTTAGGGTTTTCATGGATGTAAATTTTTAAAGAATGAAGTATATTAGTGAAATTTGAATAGTTCAAGGTATTTTAGTGTAAAGTTTGACATGTATTGATTCTTGATGGTATATTCATGAAACTTGTCATTCGTTTATTTTCTAGAAAATATGGAATTTTATTATATATTAAAAATATATAATTTAATAATATTTATATAATTATTAAAAATAAATTTTTATTATTAAATAGAAATTCTCGTTTTTCTTAAAGATTGTATTAAAATTTTATCGAGATCGTATGCTCCGTGAGGAGGTCCGCATCTCGCCCTACTAGTCCCGAAGATGTGCGATAATCCGCACTATCCAAACCGGGTTCCCCAAAATGGGTTGTAGAGGCATAATCACAAAGAATTAAGTAACACAATTTAAAAAAATCCGGGTTTTTAATAGTTTAAGGTATTTTGATGAAAAGTTGTATTTTGCCGCAAAAATATTGTTCAAGAGAATCGTGCTATATCAAGATGTGTGTATGTGAGAGCTAGGTCATTACCTCGTGAGGTTTTCTAAAGGTATGCTAAGCAAAATAATTAAAAGATATCGTATGTAAATTTCATGGTATTAAAACATAAAAGCTTAATTAAATTTATTTAATATGGAGTTTTAGAGTGAAATTGGTTTCTAAACATTAGTTAAATGATTACAAGTAAGATATATACATGAGTATAAGTGATTCTTAAGAATAAATTGTAATTTAAAAAATTATAGAAACGAATGTCGGTATAACTCCACTTACCGACAAGTTTTGAAAAGAAGAATTTTATGGTAGAAAGAGAAGAGGGGAGATGGGACTTACTTGCTAAATGAATAGAGGGGAGGTAGAGGAAGAGAAGGGTAGCCTTTGTGTAGTCACGGGGTCGCCGGAAACGTCTCGAATTCTCGCCGAAATTTGACCTAGGGCTAACTCCATTTGTACTCTTCTTAGACTTAGAATTTTTTTTTTGAGAATTTTGACAATAGATCTCAGAATAAAGAGGGCTAGGTTATGGGGTTGTATTTATAGTGTGGAATTAGGGTTTTGAAATTGAAGAAAGAATTAAAAAGCATTAAAAGTTGGATTTAAAGCTAAATTTTAATTTTCTGGATAATTGCAGGAAAAATAAACAGAACAGGGGTAGTGGGGTAGGCCAAAGGGTTTAGTGTGAAGAGCACGGGGGATTTTTACAAATGGAGGCCCGTCGGCACTGGCCCCAGATCCGATCTCGCAGGTCCAATGGTGAGTGTCTACCGTTGGATTCTCGCCACATGTCTATGCCAGTAAATACAATATTTTACCCATGTTTGTTTTATCTGACTTTTCATTTTTACGTGTATTGCATGTGTAAACTTTTGGGCTTTCAAAAAGTTTAAAAGAAAAAATCAGTAAAAATATATGTAGCTGATGGAATTCGAACGCAAGGGCTATGTCACATCAGTTCAAGACTTTACCAATGAGTTACAAGTTGTTTCTTGCTGTTCTTAAACAAGAATAACTTTTAAATTGTACTCAGGCTTGCAAACTCATTTCTGTACTTTAAGAAGAAAAATTTTATACAGAAATTTAGGGTTGTTACAGTGGCTAACTGTAAATGTTGAACAGGGAAAGAAATAGTTTCAAATACTATTTTGGGCATTCGGTCCGTGCATCAAGAGTTTCTAACTATGCCGGCCGGTCATTACATTGATGAGACTCTTCTATATGGGAAATACAAAGGCACGTTGTTGATAGCAGTCGCTCCAGATGCAAATGATCAGTTATTTTCGCTCGCTTTTGTCATAGTTGAATCAGAGAACACGGACATTTGAAGTTGGGTTATGAGTAACATACGAGTATTCGTAACAAACCATATAGGGCTTTGTGTCTTATCTGATCGTCACGTCAGGATTTTGAACACAATGAAGGAGCCAAATTTCGGATGGAATGAGCCACTTGCTTACCACCATTTCTGTATGCGACACTTTGCAGCTAACTTTTACACCAAGTTTGGTAATATGCAGATGATGCGAAAACTCAAGCCCGTCGCTACAGAGAATCAAATAAGAAAGTATGAAAAGGGAGTTAAAAGAATTAGAAATGTAAATAAAGAAATGGTTAGTTGGCTCGATAAAGAACCTTGTGAAAAGTAGGCTCTTGCATTCGATGAAGGCCGACAATATAGCATGATAATTACAAATTTATCGGAGATATTCAACTCTGTATTGAAGGGGTGTTTTCACCTATTTAAGTGTGCATCAATATCAAGTGTGCACTCGATAGAAAAACGACTTTAATGACATGCGCACTTATATACATATGAAGTCTAGTACATGAGATAGATAATGACATGTGTGCAGCACGTGTGCGCTTCTTTGCCATGCACACTTGACAAAAATCACCGAGTGCCATGTGCATGTGCAAAGCACATGCGCATATGCTAAATTTTTAAGATGCGCATGTAGCATCTTCACAAGTGGTAAAGTCCCATTTTTGAGACATGCAATGCGTGCAATGCACGTGCGTGTTTACCGCCGAAGACAGGACCGAGACACGGAGGACGTCTAGCCTGAATTTTGGGGCAGATGCTATTTGGACATATCCATCCACCTCTCCGAAGATACCAAGTTGATTTATGGCACCGTATATCGGAGGTTTGGATAGATGCGACCGATATAGCAGACTTTATCAGATTCCTCATTTGTAAGGTTTTTTTTATTATAGTGATGCTCTTCCCTGCAGGCACAAACCCTGCAGTTAATTACGTTATCGCATTGCGATAACTACTTTCTCCTTCTCCAGTAGTTCACTTCGTGTCGTACGTTATTTTGTTTGTTAAGGTTGCCCGTAGATTGTAAACGGAGACTAATTTATGTCGTCGCCTGTAGGGCGCGGATTAATCTAAATCCGTATATTTTAGATTTGGGTTTGAGTCAAGAATTTGCTTGACGGGGTTCATATTGGTAGCTTGGTTTGCCAACGGGAATGAACTTAGGACGCAGATCTCATATAAAGATCCATCAGTTCCTGAGATATTTGGGTTTGATCTAAGGATCATTAGTCATATTTGAGACTAAGATCAACTTAGAAACAAATGAGCATATGGGCACAATTATTTTAGTTTAAGGATATTACGGTCCAATATTCTCTGTTTGGGACAAATGTTAGTTTAAGGACGTTTCGGTGCATTATCGCCGTGTTTGGGGCGAATGTCTAGTTTAAGGACATCTCAGTTCAACGTTCCCTGTTTGGGACGAATATTAGTGTAAGGACATTTCGGTCCAACATTCATTTTGCGCATACGTATATTTGTTACGTGGCGGAGTGAATGACGGTGACATAGAATGCACCCAATTTGGGGTGCGACATGATTTGAGGTGTGCACGTATGTCACGCTTCGCTTCTCAGTAGACGGAAACGGTGACGCGGCAAGCTCGCGGCATATTTATACAGAGAAGGTCATTCCCTAAATAAATATACTAAGCGTATTGAAAAAATAGTACACAATGCAAGAATAAATGGAGACTGTAAAAATTTTCAACAAATATCTTTATTTACATTCATCTTCCAATATTTACAAGTACACGAGTTTTCAGCTAGAAAGTAAATCCAATAAGGGAAATGCCTAAACAAGTGTCACGCCTCGCTTCCCAGTCGACGGAAACGGTGACATGGCAAACCTGCGGTATATTTATCCAGAAAAGGTCATTCCCTAAATAAATATACTAAGCGTATTGAAACAATAGTACATGATGCAAGAATAAATGAAGACTGTAAAATATTTCAGCAAATATCTTTATTTACATTCAATTTCTAATATTTACAAGTACATGAGTTTTCAGCTAGAAAGTAAATACAATAAGGGAAATGCCTAAACAAGTAGCATACATAAGCTGAATAAAAGTGAAGGTAGGCTATTCCTGTGGAGCAATCCTGTTGTAGTCCTCTTCAGTGGCCTCCACTTCCTCCGTCTCGACCGTATCTGACGAACATTTCAAGAGAAGAAAAGTGGGTGGAATGTCCGTCAGCGAACTTGCGCTCGGTAAGTCCCAAAGATAAGTAAAAGTAAAGAAAATGAAATATATAGAATATATAGATAACGAGTAAGAGTATATGTTCATGGTTGAATATGTACTATAGGTCTCTATATGGTCACTATGTTAACGTTAAGTTCGAAATGTGAATGTCAACGCAGCCGTAGAAGTATTCATGAGCTTAAGAGTGGGCCTCCAGGAGCAAGAAAACATGGGCTCATTTCATGTGTTAGTATCAGGGCTCTAGATTGTAGATAAGTCAACCCAACTGATATTCGAGTAAAATAAAAAAGAGTTTAATACGGGACTCCTGAAGCTCCGTTGGATTCACACAAGAAACTATCCCAAACACCCCGAGTATAATATATATTATAACTGTATAGATAGCCTTAGTTGATTTGATTGGTTGATTATGACATGTCTTGTTCGAAACCATAGATTGTAAAAGGTGTAAAATGAAGTCGAGTGAGTCGAGTAATATGCGAGTCATGAAAATTGCAATCTTGGTTCAAGTCAAGTTAGTTCGAGTAGATTGGGTTTGAGTTCATGTTCAAGTTTAAATTCGAGTTTGTATTTAAGTTCGAGTCTTTTTCATATGAATTGTTTTAAACTGTTAAAAATCTTATGTTCGGAAGAAATTGGCAACTGCTGTACATGGACAATAGGATTTTTGTCTTTTTCCAAGACAATTGCCATTTGATAACTCCGTTAAGTTGTCTAACCTGAATAGGCAAGCATTCACTTTCTCCGTCTCCCTGGGTGTAACGACTCTGAAATCTCTGTACATAATTTTTCGTTTTAATGTACAGAAAAGAGTTATAAAGCCCGAGTTTGAGTTATAAGTTATTTCTTTTAAATAAAAGCAAGAAGCCACTTGTAGCTCACTGGTAAAGACCCTGCATTGCTATGACGTAGCCCCTGTGTTCGATTCCCATCAAGCACAATTATTTTTTCTGAATTTTTTTTGGAAGCCTAAAAGATTGCACGTGCAATACACAGGGAAATGAAAAGTTCAGAAAAATCAAACAGACACAAAATGGAGTAAACATAAAATAATCCACATAGCATGAATCTAGAGGCCAACCGGTGGAAATCGCCATATGGCCGGCGGGGACGGTCGGATGGGCTCCATCTTGATCCGTGCTCTGCACACACACCTCTTCAACTACCCCTAACTCCTCGGAACTGTTTGATTTCCCTGCAATCAAACAGAGATCCTTCATTTCACAATTTAACATCATTTTTAATGCTTTTTAATCCAAATTTTAATTCCCAAACCCTATTTCTCCAATATAAATACCACCCCATGCCCTAACTCTTCATCATTCTGAAAATTCTAGCCAAAACTCTCTAAGAAGTTCTTAAGTGCAAGTGGAGTAAAGTGGAGTTAGCGAGCAAACTTCTTCCGTTGAAGATCGAAGCCGATTCCGGAGCTCCTGAGACATCCCGAAGCATCCTTCCTCTTCCTTAACCCCTTCTTGACATTTCCAAACGGTAAGTCTCTCCCAAATCTTCTCCTTTCTATTGAAATTCCTTTTCAAATTTTTATCGGTAAAAGTGGAGTTAATACCGACATATTCTTTTCTAAAACATGTAACTCCCTTTTCCTTTACAATTTAATCAATCTAATTTTACTACATCACTTGTAACCTTAAAACCTAATGTTTAGAATCAAATTTCATAAAAAATTCTCATGTGAAACAACAATAATAGAACTTTTTCGTTAAAATATCTTGAACTTTATAAACACCTCTTTTAGTAATTGCTTAACAATACCTTAGGAAAACTTCATGGGGTAACGACCTACCCCACACGCACACTTGGTTTCATAGCACTATACTCATTGTATGTATTTTCGTTTCGAAGAATAATATTACGATAAGATACCACATAACTTTAAAAACCGGATTTCTTTAAAAGTGGTATTTCATATCCTTTGCGATTACACGTCTACAACCCTATTTAGGAATCCGCTAATGATGGTGCGGATTATCGCACATTCTTGGGCTAGTAGAACGAGATGCAGACCTCCTCACGGAGCATTTGATCTCGAAAGGATTTAAATACGGTTTTTAAGAAATACGAATTTTCTAAATAAAATAAAATTATTTTTAAAATTAAAATTATATAAAATTATAAATCAATATTTTCAAAATATAATAAATCTATATTTTTTCAAAAATGAAAAGATTAACGAATGACAACAAAATACCATCAAGACACCAAAAATGCAGATTTTACAGTAAAATACCATGAACTTTCCAAGCTAAGTATTTATCATTAAAATACCCCAATACTTAAAATCCATGCTCATGACAACCTCAAATAATAGTAATCACCCTCGAGATTTACTTTTAAACCATATTAAAATATTTTTTCATAAAACCCCCTCGAGATATATAAAATAATATTTAAGGATTTTAATAAATATAGATTTAAGTGGGATCAATTCTCTTGAGCCCCATGGAGCCGGAGAAAGTGAGTGCTTTCCTATTTAAGGCAGACAACTTAACGGAGTTATCAATGATAATTGTTTTGGAAAAAGACATAAATTCTGCCGTCCATGTGCAGAAGTTACCGATGACTCCCGAACCTAATTCAAGAGCTAAATCGGTTTACAAGTTTCTGACTCAGTCTGAGTCCAATTCAAACCTGAATTCAAGATCAAACACGAATACCTAATCATGAACTTGAACACTTGAAATCAAATATCAAGCTCAAACATGTATACTTGTCTTGACTTGACCAAACCCTAGTTATAATTGCACATGAAATTAATATGAATACCAGAACACAATGGTTGCTATTGAAGTTGATTTGACTCGAACCATGAATATAACTTGACATGAATACATGAACACTTGACACGAATACTTCATATTGACATGAACTCCATCTTGCAACTTGAGGTATTCATGGATTCGAGCAAGGCTGGTAATTTTAACTGTAATGTAGAATACACGGGGTATTGGGATAGTTCATGTGTGAATCCAAAGAAATCTCAGAAGCCCCCTAGATCATGAATCCATGTCTACTAACACAAGTAAGCTATCATGAGGGCCCGTGTTTCCTTGCTCCTGAATTATAGTGTCACGCCCAGCTTCCCAGTGTATGGGTAAGAAGACGCGACGAGGCCCGCTACGTATTTACTCAGAAGTAAACACGCTAAGCGTATTTAAGCAATATACACAAGAAGACATGAAGTATAAATGAACATCAACTTTTATTTATTAAACATTTCTTTACAAGTACAACTGAAAATGTAAATACAGGAATGGAAAGCAATGCCTAAACAATGGCATGAACTGAAAAGAAAATATATACAAGTATCTAGAGCTCTAGGTCAATGGCGAACTGCTCCAAGTCTTCAGTACTGGGCTCAACCTCCAGAGAGTCCGATTCACCTGACAACATTCCAAAGAAAAAAAAGAGAAGGAATGTCGTCAGCGAACAATCACTCGGTATGTCCAAAAGATAGGTAAGAATAGACAGATGAGAATATAACTGGTATATTGTAATCTTTTTGTTCTGTTAACGCAGTTGTTTGTAACTTGGTACAGAATATGCCAGTGTATACGAGAGGAGTCCCACTATTTCGGAGATTAAGGTATACGGAGCATAAGGAACCGTTAAGCCATGGTACAAAAGCAATGGATATTCAGGTTAGGTGTATTAAAGTGACCGTCTCGTGCCACTTCTAAAACATTCCGTACCAGTCTACCCCTTTAAAACCCCGTAATGTATTTTGTATTGATTGTATTGTTTTGTTTTATAGATGGAAGACTTGCCGAAACCATGATATCATGTAAACGGAATGGATATAAATGGACAAGCATGCAATCAGAGCATATCCATGGTTCGGTTCAGTCGAGTCATGTTGATATAGATTGAATTCTGATATAAATGGATTCATGTTGTATTGTAGTTATACTTGAATTGAATTCAAGTCAGATTGATTTCGTATTAGACCGAGACTCTGTCTGAGTCAGACACTTTAAAACAAATTGAAGTCCTGAATTAGTTTTGATGTTATCGGTAACTGCTGCACATGGACGGCAGAATTTGTGTCTTTTTCCAAGACAATTACCGTATTGATAACACCGTATTTAGGTTGTCTACCTTAGATAAGCAAGCACCCATATTCTCCGACTCTCTGAGGCTCAAGAGAATTGGTCCCGCTTAAACCTATGTTTACTAGGGTCCTTATTGTAAATTAATATAACTTGAGGGGGTTTTATGAAAAATAGTTTTGATATATTTTCAAAATAAACCTCAAGTATTTATTTATCGTCTTTAGGGTTTTCATAGATGTAGCTTTTATAAAATGAAGTTTTCTAGTGAATAGAACCTAGATTTCATTATATATGGTATTTTAGTGTAATATTGGAATTGTATTGATTTGTAATGGTAGTTTCATGAAATTTGTGATTTCTTTGATTTAGAAAACATGGAATATATATATAATATATTTAAAGTAGATATTTTGATAATATATATATATATTTATAAAAAATAGAATTTATTTATTAAATAGAAATCCCGTTTTTCATAAAATTGTAATACAAATTCTATCGAGACCGAATGCTCCTTGCGGAGGTCTGCATCTCGCTCTACTAGGCCCGAGAATGTGCGATAACCCGCACTATCCCGATCGGGGTTCCCCAAAATGGGTTGTAGAGGCGTATTTGTAAGGAATTAAATAATACACTTTTAAAGAAAACGGTTTTTGAATGTTTATGGTATTTAAATGTAAACTCGTATTTTTCTACAAACTAATGTTCCAAAAGTCATCGTGCTATGTCAAAAATGTGTGTTTTGATGAGGTAGGTCATTACCTCGTGAGGTTTCTAAAGGTAATACGGGTAAAATGAATATGCAATGTCGTATGTAAACATTATGGTATTTTACCGTAAAAATGAAATTGAAGTTGCAATACATATTATTTTGAATTGAAACTTGTTGTGAATGTTGTTTTATGTTTGTTAAACAATATAAGAAGAGATGGTAATTTTTTATTTAAGAAAAAAATGAGTTTTTAAAGAAAAGAGAATCGGAAGTCGGAATAACCCCGCTTCCGACGAGTTTTGAAAAGTGAAAGTTTTAGACTAGAGATTGAGAAGGGGAGAGGGGACTTACAGGTTGGAATTAGAGAGAAGAGATAGAGGGAGATTTTGGGATCGTCGGGGAGTCGTTTCGTCGCCGGATTCTTCCTGAAACGTCGCCGGAACTTCAACCTTTGCTAACTCCATTTGTACAATTTTGGACTTGGAAATTTTAGAGAGTTTTTGTGATAATTTTCAGAATGAAGAGGCCAAAGTGTAGGGTTGTATTTATAGGGTAGGCTTAGGGTTTAGGTAATGAATTGAGAATTAAAATGTGCATTAAAATGGATTTAAGAGAGGAATTATCACTCTCTGGATAATTGCAGAGAAATTAAACAACATGGGAGTAATGGGGTAGGCCAAAGAGTGACAGGGAAAAAATTCCATAGCATTACCTATGGGGGGCGACGTCGGCCCCATAGGCAATCTCGCTGGTCCAAATTCGGTGGTTGGAGTGTGGATCTCTGCCACGTGTCCATGTCGATTGATATATCATTTCCTACATGTTTGTTTACTTTGTGACTTTTAATTTTATATGTTTTGCACGTGTAAATTTTTGAGCTTCTAAAAGTTTAAAAGAAAGTCAACAGAAAAATATATGTGGCTGGGGGATTCGAACACAGGGGCTACGTCATAGCAGTGCAAGGCTTTACCAATGAGCTGCAAGTGCTTTCTTGCTGTTCAAAAGCAATTTAAATATTTGTAGCATATACAGGATTGCAAATTTCCATTTGTACATAAATTTTTAAACAATTTTCTGTACACTGAAATAGAGTTGTTACATACTACCCTCCTTACAAAAATTTCGTCATCGAAATTTATATTTATTTTAAGGACTAATTTACAAACAAGTGAGGGTATCTTGCACCCATGTCTCCCTCACATTCCCATGTTGATTCTCCTGATGAGTCTTTTCTCCACATCACTCGAACCAAATTTACTTCCTTGTTCCGAAGTGACTTCACCTTTCTATCTAGGATTTCAACAGGTTGTTGCTCACAGGATAAGTCTGGCTGTACAGTGAGCTCGGAGTGATCAAGAATATGATTGGGGCCACTCACATATCTTCTGAGTTGGGATATGTGGAATACATTGTGCACTCTTTCCAATGAAGGTGGAAGTGCCAAGCGATAAGCCACTTCTCCGACTTGTTCGAGTATGTTGAACGGTCCAATGTACCTCAGACTGAGCTTACCCCGTCTTCCAAAACGAATCACTCCACGGTTTGGAGATATCTTCAAAAATACATGATCTCCCGGTTGGAACTTCAAGTGACGGCGTTTTGCATCAGCCCAGTGCTTCTGTTGATCTTGGGCTATGCATATTGTTTCCCTGATAGTGCGAACCACAACTACTGTTGCTACTATCATCTCAGGTCTAAGGAGTTCTCTATCTCTGATGTCGTCTCAACTTAATGGTGATCGACACTTCTTTCATAAAGCGCTGCAAATGGTGCCATTCCAATGCTTTCTTGGTAGCTGTTGTTGTATGAAAACTCCACAAGATGTAGGTGATCTTCCCATGATCCTCCGAAGTCTAGCATACACGCTCTTAGCATATCTTCAAGTATCTGAATAATTCGCTCAGACTGTCCATCTGTTTGTGGATGGTAAGCTGTGCTAAAGTTTAGACTTGTTCCTAAGCTAGCTTGCAGACTCTGCCAAAATTGCGATCGAAATCTGATGTCACGATCGGAGACAATGCAAACCGGTACTCCATGTAATCTCATGATCTCTTCCATGTACTTCTTTGCTAGTGTCTCAGTAGATTGGCTAACTCAAAATGGGATGAAGTGAGCTGATTTTGTGAGTCGATCCACAATAACCCATATAACATCGTTACTTTTCATGCCGCGAGGAAATGCAATCATGAAATCCATAGTGATGTGTTGCCACTTCCATTCTGGGATAGGTAACGGTTGAAGTAAACCAGCTGTCCTATGATGTTCAGCCTTTACTTGCTGACACACAAGGCATTTAGAGACGCTTCTGGCTACTTCACACTTCGTTCCATGCCACCAGTAATTTAGACGCATATCTTTGTACATCTTTGTGCCTCCAGGGTGTACTGAATAAGGAGGGCTGTAGGCTTCTTTCATCAACTCTTCCCGCACAGAACCTTTTGGTACACACAACCTTCTTCCGTATCTCAAAGATTCGTCTTCATGGATGATGAAGTCTGTTCGAAGTCCACTTTCTACTTGTTCTCTGATCTTTTGCAACTTAACATCACTTGCTTGAGCTGCTTTGATCTGATTGACAGTAGTAGATTGAACTTGTAAGTTCATCAAACTTGAAGCGTTACCTGGCATGACCACTTCTATCTTTATCTGATGCAAATCTTGTTGTAGTTTCCAATGTGCGGTGAGATTCATTGATAGTGGTTGGCGACTAAGTGCATCAGGAACTACATTTACCTTCCTTGGATGATATTGTAGGTTGATGTCGAAATCTTCCATAAATTCTAACCATCTTCTTTGCCGCATATTCAACTCTTTCTGAGTAAACACATATTTTAGACTCTTGTGGTTTGTGTATATGTCCACTCGTTCTACAAGAAGATAATGGCGCCAAATCTTGAGTATAAAGATTACGGCTGCCAACTCAAGATCATGTGTCGGGTAGTTGCGCTCATGAATTTTCAGCTGTCTTGATGCATAAGCTACAACCTTACCGTGCTGATGTAGAACAAATCTTAATCCCTTACTGGATGCATCGCAATGCACTTCAAAACCTCCAGATTGGTCCGGTATTACGAGAATAAGCGCTGATGTCAATCTTGACTTAATTTCTATGAAAGCTTGTTCGCATGCTTCTGACCACACGAATTCTTCATCTTTACGTGTGAGCATGGTCAGGGGTGTTGCAATCTTCGAAAATCCTTCAATAAACCTTTTGTAATATCCTGCTAATCCCAAGAAGCTTCGAATGTCCTTCACTGATTTCGGTGTCGGCCATTCGCCTACTGCTGATACTTTAGCTTGATCTATAGAGATTCCATCGCCTGATATAATATGTCCGAGAAAACCGACTTGATCTAGCTAAAACTTTCACTTGCTATACTTGGCATAAAGTTGATGTTGTCGCAAAGTCTCCAGGACAATCCGTAGGTGCTCGGCATGTTCTTTCTGATTCTTAGAATACACCAGGATGTCATCGATGAAGATGACAACAAACCTGTCTAGGTACTCTCGGAACTTGATTCATTAGGTTCATGAATATAGTTGGTGCGTTGGTCACTCCAAATGGCATCACAAGAAACTCATAATGACCATAGCAAGTCCTGAATGCCGTCTTCGGAATATCAGACTCTTTGACCTTTACATGATGATAACCCGAACGAAGATCTAACTTGGAGAAAACGCAAGATCCACTTAGTTGATCGAACAGATCGTCGATGCGCGGAAGTGGATACTTTTTTTATATAGTTACTTTGTTTAGACCTCTATAATCAATGCACATTCGATATGAACATTTCTTCTTCTTCACAAGAAGAACTGGCGATCTCCAACTTGAAGTGCTGGGACGAATCTATCATTTCTTCAATCATTCGTCCAACTGAGTACGTATCTCTTTCAAACCTTCGGGACTTAGGTGATACGGTGCTTTGATCACTGGTTGTGCTTCATGTACTAAATCAATGCTGAATTCAAAAGCTCGATCGGGAGGCAAACCTGATATGTCTTAAGGAAATACGTCATCGAACTACCTCTGGCTTGTCTTCTTCTGCCTGAAGTGTTGCAATTGCCGCCTTATTCGGCTTTGCCTTGTATGTGCTTGGCTCCAGGGTACGGTCTCCACTTTTGAAATAAAAGACCAGATGGTCTGGAATCTCGAATACTGTCCTCCTTTGATGACAGTCAATGGTAGCATAGAATATTCTGAGCCAATTCATACCCAAAACAACATCAAAATTTGGTATGTCCAGCACCTTGAAGTCAGCATAGAATTCTCTGTTGCAGACGACCACTGGACACAGGCTGTATCACATTATTGCCTTTACAATGCCGTTCCGTGAACTGACATTCCATCTGGATACGAGAGGTTTGACTGGAATCGCATGAGTTCGGACGAACCATTGCGACATAAAGCAATGAGATGCTCCAGTATCGAAGAGTGCTAGTGCAGGAAGTGAGGCTACTAAGATCGTACCTAAGTTATGTGGGATATGATTAAGTATAGAAAAGATATATGTGTATGTATAAAGACTGAAAGAAAGTTTGAAAGGAAAGAGTTACCAGTAATGACTTGGCCAGTGGCTTCAGCTTCTTCCACAGTCATTATGAAAGCCTGTCGCCACGGTACATTCCTCCTCGCTGGAGGAGTATTCCTCTGTCCGTTCCGTTGTCCTTGAGGTAAGTTCCTTTGAGCTTGGTGGAACCAACGAGGAGGAGGTGCAGCCGGTCCACGAGGTGGTGGAGCTTGGAGAGTGAGTCATGGAGAAGGTGCCTGGATGGCTGGTCGCTGCTGATAGGTAATTGATGGTCTGGGTGTAGCATTTGGATTGATTCTACGAGGACAAGACCCGATATCATGTGTGGCTGAGCCGCAGACTAAGCAAAGGCGATTTGCACACCGGCAGTCCTTGGCCAGGTGTCCATCCCTCCTGCAGTAGGTGCAAAAGGCTGGGCTGATCGGTTGATTGGTACTCCCGGTCTCCTGGGTACAAAAGATGGCCTTGAAGAGGCTCCTCCTGCCATCTGGGTGGCAGGGCACTTCACCCTGGCAGATTGGGGTCTGCCCTTCATCTTCACTACTGCCTCATATCGATAGGCAGCTTTCAGGCCAGTTCGTGGGTTAGGAAATCCCATGCAGCTAAGGCAGCTTGGATCTCCGGATCTAACCCTTGCTGAAATCGTCCAGACCTGATCTCAGCAGTCGGTATCAAGTGTGCCATGAACCAACTGAGCATGGTAAACTCATCATCATACCCATCCACAGATTTGGTCCGCATCGAACCCTGTTGTAGGTGGATGAATTGCTGCTCCATGTCAAATCGGTCAGTCTCTGGAAAGTACTTCGCGTCGAACATGTCACGAAAAGTTTTCCATTCGATCGGCTGGTCAAGACGGCTTTCTTCTGCCTTCCACCAAACTCAAGCGTTGTCGATGAGTTGCAGCTTCGCAACTCGTACCCAAGTGATCTCTGGCACTTGTGCTGCTACCAGATCATCCTCAATGCTCCGAGCCCATTCTTCAGCTTCTAAAGGGCTCTCTTTTCCCGAAAATTGCTTTGGGTGCAATGCCCGGAATTGCTTTACTCCGGACGCTTCCGCTTCTGGACGGTTCAGTAATATAGCAGTTTGCTGTGCTGTCCTTTCAGGAGGCTTCGGATTGCCTCAAGCAGTCCCGTCTGCTCATTGATCGGAGTAGCAACGGTAGGCGTAAGCGGTAGAGGTGGTGGTGTGTTGTTGAAGTTGGTGTTGATATTGTTTGGAGAATCCATAACCTTGAAAGAAAAATAGGGTTAGGATAGATTCAAAGTATAAGAAATTGTAAGATTCTAGGAATATAAAATGTAAAGAATATTTTTAGTTGCTGATTCTTGTGTTATATTGCTTAGGACTTCATGCAGAATTGACCTGCATGGGTCGCCAACAAAACCTGTCACGCCCCGCTTCCCAGTGTACGGGTAAGAAGACGCGATGATGCCCGCTACATATTTACTCAGAAGTAAACACGCCAAGCGTATCTAAGCAATATAATATAAATATACACAAGAAGACATGAATGTAAATGAACAACAACTTTTATTTATCAAACATTTCTTTACAAGTACAACTGAAAATGTAAATACTGGAATGGAAAGCAATATCTACACAATGGCATGAACTGAAAAGAAAATGTATACAAGTATCTTGAGCTCTGGGTCAATGGCGAACTGCTCCAAGTCTTTAGTACTGGGCTCGACCTCCAGAGAGTCCGATCCTCCTGACAACATTCCAAAGAAAGAAGATGAGGAATGTCGTCAGCGAACAATCGCTCGGTAAGTCCTAAAAATATGTAAGAATAGACAGATGAATAGATAGATATGAGAATATAACTGGTGAGTTTGTTATGTTAACGCAGTTGTTTGTACCTTGGTACAGAATATGCTATTGTATACGAGAGGAGTCCCATTATTCCGGAAACTAAGGTATACGGAGCATAAGGAACCGTTAAGCCACGGTACAACATCAATGAATATTCAGGTTAGGTGTATTAAAATGACCGTCTCATGCCACTTCTAACACATTCCGTACCAGTCTACCCCTTTAAAACCCCATAATGTATTTGTATTGATTGTATTGTTTTGTTTTATAGATGGTAGACTTGCCGAAACTATGATATCATGTAAACGGAATGGATATAAATGGATAGACATGTAATTAGAGTATATCCATGGTTCGGTTCGGTCGAGTCATGTTAATATAGATTGAATTATGGTATAAATGGTTTCATGTTGTATTGTAGTTATACTTGAATTGAATTCGAGTCAGATTGATTTCGTATTAGACTGAGACTCTGTCTGAGTCAGACACTTTAAAACAAATTGGAGTCCTGAATTAGTTTTGATATTATCGGTAACCGCTGCACATGGACAGCAGGATTTGTGTCTTTTTCCAAGACAATTACCGTATTGATAACATTGTTTTTAGGTTGTCTACCTTAGATAGGCAAGCACCCATATTCTCCAGCTCCCTGAGCCTCAAGAGAACTGATCCCGCTTAAACCTATGTTTACTAGGGTTCTTATTGTAAATTAATATAACTTGAGGGGTTTTTATGAAAATAGTTTTGATATATTTTCAAAATAAACCTCAAGTATTTATTTATCGTCTTTAGGGTTTTCATAGATGTAGCTTTTATAAAATGAAGTTTTCTAGTGAATAGAACCTAGATTTCATTGTATATGGTATTTTAGTGTAATATTGGAATTGTATTGATTTGTAATGGTAGTTTCATGAAATTTGTGATTCTTTTGATTTAGAAAACATGGAATATATATAATATATTTAAAGTAGATATTTTGATAATATATATATATATATATATTTATAAAAAATAGAATTTATTTATTAAATAGAAAATCTCGTTTTTCTTAAAATTGTAATACAAATTCCATCGAGACCGAATGCTCCTTACGGAGGTCTGCATCTCGCTCTACTAGGCCCGAGGATGTGCGATAACCCGCACCATCCCGATCGGGGTTCCCCAAAATGGGTTGTAGAGATGCATTTGCAAGGAATTAAATAATACACTTTTAAAGAAAACGGTTTTTTGAATGTTTATGGTATTTAAATGTAAACTCGTATTTTCCTACAAACTAATGTTCCAAAGGTCATCGTTCTATGTCAAAAATGTGTGTTGTGATAAGGTAGGTCATTACCTTGTGAGGTTTCTAAAGGTAATATGGGTAAAATAAATAAGCAATGTCGTATGTAAACATTATGGTATTTTACCGTAAAAATGAAATTGAAGTTGCAATACATATTATTTTGAATTGAAAATTGTTGTGAATGTTGTTTTATGTTTGTTAAACAATATAAGATGAGATGGTAATTTGTTGTTTAAGAAAAATTTGAGTTTTTAAAAAAAAGAGAATCGGAAGTCGGAATAACTCCGCTTCCGACGAGTTTTGAAAAGTGAAAGTTTTAGACTAGAGATTGAGAAGGGGAGAGGGAACTTACAGGTTGGAATTAGAGAGAAGAGATAGAGAGAGATTTTGGGATCGTCGGGAAGTCATTTTGTCGCCGGATTCTTCCTGAAACGTCGCCGGAACTTCGACCTTTGCTAACTCCACTTGTACCACTTTGGACTTGGAAATTTTAGAGAGTTTTTGTGATAATTTTCAGAATGAAGAGGCCAAAGTGTAGGGTTGTATTTATAGGGTAGGATTAGGGTTTAGGGTAATGAATTGTGAATTAAAATGTACATTAAAATGGATTTAAGAGAGGAATTATCACTCTCTGGATAATTGCAGAGAAATTAAATAACATGGGGTAGTGGGGTAGGCCAAAAGGTGGCAGGGGAAAAATTCCAGAGCATTACCTACGGGGGGGGGGGGCCCAGCGGCGGCGGCCCCATAGGAAATCTCGCCGGTCCAAATCCGGTAGTTGGGGTGTGGATCCCTGCCACTTGTCCATGTCGCTTGGTATATCATTTCCCACATGTTAGTTTACTTTGTGACTTTTCATTTTACGTGTTTTGCACGTGTAAACTTTTGAGCTTCTAAAAGTTTAAAAGAAAATCAACAAAAAAATATATGTGGCTAGGGGGATTCGAACAAAGGGGCTACATCACAGCAGTGTAAGGCTTTACCAATGAGCTACAAGTGCTTTCTTGCTGTTCAAAAGCAATTTAAATATTTATAGCATACACAAGATTGCAAATACTCCATTTGTACATAAATTTTTAAACAATTTTCTGTACATTGAAATAGAGTTGTTATATATAACCAGTTGAGTTTGGAATACTTCAATACTAGGTTGAAGTTCCATTACTAACACTTGATTCGGGCCCGTGGCTTCTTACCCCTGGATTACAGCTTGTTGGGTTCAAGAACACTCTTGAGATTGGTTGACATTCACTCTTAAACTTACGTAACATTAGTTGACCCATGTAAAGTCCTTTTAGGACACTTACATTCACTTCATGTTCACTATACCTACACTACACGACAATGCTATACTACGCTCGTGTTATTTTGGCATGATATATATATAGAACTGCATGTTATACAGAATTGCCATGCTTATATTAAATAATATGTTTCAACACCATATCTCCCAGTCTATTGTTTCATGATATACATTTTCTTTATCCGTATACTGTTATACTTCACACCCATTTCTTGGGGACTTACCGATGGAAAGTTTACTGACAGGCATTCCACCCATCTTTATTTTCTTAGAATGTTCGTCAGATACTATGGAAACTGAGAAGATGGATACCACCGAGGAAGAGCAAAACCAAATCACGACTCAGGACTAGACTAGCTATTTTTCTCAGTTTATATATACCACCTGTTAGACATCTCTCTTCTTGTATTGTATTTTCTTTCAGTTGAACTTATGTATTGTAAATGCTTCAAATTGAATGTAAATAAAGTTGTTGAAATTTAAATCTTATGTTTATTTCTTGTTATTTTATATTGCTTATTTTATGCTTATCGTATTTATTCTGGAAAATGAACGTCTCGAAATAAATACGTCGCGGGCTAGCCACGTCACCATTTCCGTCTATTGGAAAGCGGGGCGTGACACTAGGGCTCAAGAGAAATGATACCGCTTAAATCTATATTAATTCTAAAGTCCTTAAAATGTTGTTTGCATATCTCGAGGGGATTTTATGAAAAATACTTTAATATAGTTTAAAAATAAAGCTCGAGGGCGATTTATAATATTTAGGATTTTCATGAACATGTATTTTAATTGTTGTGGTGTTTTGGTGATAAAACCTAAATTTTTGAAAGTTTATGATATTTTTATGAAAACTACTACTTTTGGTAACTTGATGGTATTTTATTAAAATTCTACTCTTTCATTTTAATATATAGTTTCATATTATGTTTTTATTGAAAATACGAATTCATAGTTTTATATAATTTTCCAAAATTTAGGGTTTTATTTAGAAAAGTTGTATTTGTTAAAAACCGTATTTTTTTATTTTCTTTCGAAACCGAATATTCCGTGAGGAGTTCTGCATCTCGCTCTACTGTCCCAAGGATGTGCGATAATCCGCACCATCTATTAGCGGGTCTCTCGACGAGGGTTGTAGAGGCGTAATTGCCAAGGATTAAAAAATTACCGATTAAAAGAAACCCGTTTTTATAAAAGTGTGGTATTTTAATGTAAAACCTATTCTTTAAATTAGCAATATATTTAGAATACCATGCTATGCAACCATAGTGTACGTGATGGGTAGGTCGTTACCCCATGAAGTTTTCCCAAAGGTATTTTTAACAATTATTGAAATGAGGGTTATACTAAAGTTCATGGTATTTTAATGAAAAGTTCGTTATTTGAGTATTGAACATGAAATTTTGGTAACGTCAAAAAACAATAAATGTGAGTTTTGTTTTAAAAAGATATTAAGGTGATTATGTGACATGTAGACCTATCAAACATGATAAAATATTTAAATGAGAAGTTTGTTACTTGTTAACTCCACTTTTGTCGATATTTTCTTAGAAGACGAATTGAGATGAAAGAAATAAAGAGAAGATGGACTTACTAGTTTAAAGCGTTAACAAGGATGAGGGGAAGCATTCAGGTGTCGTGGTGTCGTCAGAAAGGCTTCGGTCGTCGAGTTTGGCTTACTACTCCACTTGGGTGCTTAACTCCACTTGGTACTCAGAGAGTTTGAGAGAAATTTTGATAGAAATTTCAGAATGGGGGGAGCTAGGGCATGGGGTGGTATTTATAGTAAAGAATTAGGGTTTGGGAATTAAAAATTTGGATTAAATGAATTAAAATGGTGTTAAATGATGAATTGAAGAGTCACCGTTTAATTGCAGGGAAATCAAACAGAGCAGAGGGGTTGAGGGGAGTTGAAGGGGTGTGTGCAAAGCACGAAGGGAAAAGGGGCTATATCGACTGTCAGCGCTGGCCCAAGAGACAAAACGGGCGGTAGGATCTTGAGGTCTTGCCTCGAGATTCGTGCCACGTGTCAAGTTTGGTGTGTACACCTCATTACGCCTGTTTGATTTTTCTGAAACTTTTCATTTCTTCATGTATTGCACATGCAACTCTTGGGCTTCCGAAAAATTAAAAAGAAAAATCTTAAAAAATACTCAATCCCAACTAGTCCCAGGTCCCAGAAAAAGACTTCAAAGAAGTAGCTCGTGGAACTGAGTTCCGCTAACCGCTTCTTGCTAACAAAGCTGTCCAATTAAATGAATGTGTTTGCGTCCTCTCTGCTTAGTCTACGATTGGGTTTGATGGGATTCGAACACACAGACTATGTCGCAGCAGTGTAGAGGCTTTACCAGTGAGCTCTAAATTGCTTCTTCCTTTTATTGAGCAAAAAATAACTTATAACTCCTATACAGGCTGAAATACCCTTTTCTATACAATAATAAGAAATTTTTGTACAGGGGTTTCCGAGTCATTACATTCTACCCTCCTTATAAAAATTTCGTCCACGAAATTTACATAAAGGACTAATCTTTGAATAGCTGAGGGTATCGTGTACGCATATCCTCTTCTTGCTCCCAAGTTGATTCTCCTGGCAAATCCTTTCTCCACATCACTCGGATCAAGTTCACCTCCTTGTTCCGCAATGTATTCACCTTTCGGTCCAAGATCTCAACTGGTTGCTGCTGACAAATCAGATCGGTCTGTACAGTGAGCTCTGAGTGATCAAGTATGTGGCTGGGGTCGCTCATATATCGTCGTAGTTGGGATATGTGGAACACATTGTGCACTCCTTCCAATGAGGGTGGTAGTGCTAAACGGTATGCCATTTCTCCAACTCGTTCAAGTATGTCAAATGGTCCTATGTATCTTGGACTTAATTTACCCCTCTTGACAAAACGTATCACTCCTCTGTTTGGAGAGATCTTCAGAAACACATAGTCTCCAGGTTGGAACTCCAGACGTCGACGCTTTGTATTTGCCCAATGCTTCCTGGGCTATGCGGATCTTTTCCCTGATCGTGCGGACTACATCTACAGTTGCCACGATCATCTTTGGCCTAAGGAGTTCACGATCTCCAATTTTGTCCCAACTCAGCGGGGAACGAAACTTCCGTCCATAGAGTGCTGTGAATGGTGCTATCCTAATGCTTTCCTGATAGCTATTGTTGTATGAAAACTCCACAAGGTGTAGGTGATCTTCCCACGAACCTCCGAAGTCTAACATACAGGCTCTCAGCATGTCTTTTAGAATCTGAATTGTTCGCTCGGACTGTCCGTCCATTTGTGGATGATACGCCATGCTGAAATTCAAACTCGTTCCCAGGCTAGCTTGCAAACTCTGCCAAAACTGTGATCGGAATCTTGTATTACGATCGGAGACGATGCAAACAGGTACCCCATGTAATCTTACGATCTCCTGCATGAGTTTATTGGTGTTAAGACAAGTCTGGTATATTTTGAAGGTTTGAATCTTACTTTAGATTTATACCCACCTCCATGTACTTCCTTACCAACGTCTCGGTTGACTGGCCAACTCTGAATGGAATAAAGTGAGCCGACTTGGTGAGTGTTCATCACGAAAATTTGCATTTCAATACCGTTCATTCATTATCATTTTTTGTGATATATCGGTACTATTAATCTATGTCTGCTCAAATAAATACAGATTACATGTATTCGTGTCAAAACACTGAAAACACACTCAAATGCACGGATACGACATCTGTGAACCAACACTGCAACCGGAACAGAAAACGGATAAATATTCAAAGAGTTTCTCTGTGCAACAAATATGTGTACACATTTTTTGCAAAATGTTCAAACACAATACAAGTGTGAACACAAGGTCTTTTGATGCATGTATTGGCTATAGTGCCCTCAAGGCAATTATCATAGTCGCAGGCAGGTGATTATGATGATTGAGGGAGGACCTATACCGGTAGAACAGTTTTACTCGAGATGATAGTATGCAATCTGGTTTGTCTTTATCATCATGTACAGCATTATGTGGCATTATAGATCACTATTACATGTTGATAGAGCCCATAGGATTCTTGCTTGACTTCCAGCAGTATGATGGCGATCATATATAGGTGAGCTGGGTGGTCTATAAGCACATCCTTAAATGTCCCTAGTCGTGGGAGTTTAGAGACTGGGCATCGATACTCTAGAGTAGAGTAGTGTATACTGATCGAGACCCCGACGAGGGGCAGTGGCCGGTCTCATAAGCCATTGGTGTCAGTTTGTTCACATAAGATGTATACAGTGCTCATTGGGTTATGAGTACACCGGACGGACTCACCGGGACATGCTAGTTGGTATTATACTTATTGTCAGATAGCAGTTCTCAGGTGACATGTGTACAGGTTAGTCTATCGACCTGAGATCGTCATTTATCTCGTGTGAGTTCCTACTGTTCTTTGATTACTACCCTACCACGGCTCAAAGGAGTCGTGCAAACAAGCTTTAGTTGGGTACAGTCCCGAGCCACATGGAAACAGTGAGCGGATCGTCAGGGAATTCGTCTCTCCCAGTATTGGGGGTTGATATCGTGTTGTGCACGGGTGGCCATCACCAGAAATCCTTGGCCAAGGTAGTCGAGAATTACCGATTCGGATCAGTAGTTTCTCAGTGGGTGATGGGCTTCATACCGACACTAAATGTCGCGTTGTTAGGGGTATGACTTTATCCACCCTCTAGACTCGACATGCGATACTCATAGACGAACGGACCAGACTGTACGGATATTGTCACTGTCAGGCTCAGTAGGGGTTTCAGGATGAGTTTGCTCGTCGGCCCCGCTTTCACTCAATACCTGGGTAGCCGTTACATACAGCAAGTGCCGCTGATGTGCTTGTGGTTAAACCCACTACCAGCATATTGACGAGTCTTTAAAGTCCCACACAGAGGGTTTCCCTGCTTCAGGCTAAACGATGTAGAGGCCGTATGGTTTTATGGCAGGATTCGATCACATACGTGTACTTGTGCACGGATGATGTTCGGACGGATAATACTAGTGGGCTTTAGTTTAAGCCGGATCCTAGTATTATATTGTTGGATTATTTTCGTCTCATTGTATTCGTATTCTTCGGAATACGGATGAGGGTTTGTATATACGGATGAGGGGTATTCTTGTAATTTCTTACAAGATTACTTTTAGAAGATTACACCTCATTATGGTTTAGACCTTTTTGGATTAAAAGGTTATTGAGGTGTAGGATGACGTGTTTATTGCATTTTTGGTGGTATGGCTTATTAGTGACCCATGGTTACTTTTCAAAGCATGATTAAGTTTTTGTTTGTTGTGGAATTTTGTTGATTTGAGATAATTTTGTTTGACTCTAGATATTTTGGAGCCATGGGATATTTATGTGGATGGCTTCAATTATTGAAAAGGATAAACACAAAAAAAATCTCACAACAAAGAAAAAGACTTAGCCATTTTTTTTCTTGAGTTGCCTCACTCTCATACTCATGGCATCTTCTTTTACTTCCACCCAAATCCTCTCATGTGTTGAGAAACCTTGGGTGTCTTGAGACAAATTAATCCTTCAGCACTCTCTACTTCTTCTACGGTATCTAGTATAGCGATCTAGGTACCCTAGTTATCTCGAATATGAGGTTGGAGCTCGATTCATAGACTTTCGGGTGGATCATCTTCGATGAAGGGAGACCAGAGATCAAGCTTGATCAAGGAGGCCTCTAGGAGCTTGGAAAGATGGTTCAAGACCGAAGGACACGGATCATTCGGTATAACCATTCTAACTTCTTTGCATGTTTTGTTATCTAGGGTTTATGGGTCGATCCGGGTTATCGGGTTGTTCTAGCGCCAGTTTTTGAAAATTTTTGTTCCGAAATGGCCACAGTTTGATGGCCGGAGCGCTTGCATAACCCAACAGCATGAACCTTGATGGGGCTGCCTTGTACAAGTAGGCTTACAAATCATGACTTGTGCAAGTGGATGAGGCAAGTGGGTGTGTGATGAGTGAGGCAAAAAGATATGATGTGATTTAAAGTCACATTTTCCCTCCAAATATACAGATTGCAAACCAAGCTTATATTAAAAAATCAAACAATGCTAGTGAGATCATGGAGAGCACAAAAGATCATCACAAATACGGGCCCCACACCTCAAAACTAGACCGACAGAAATCCCCGGCGCCACCGGCCCCACTAACTCCTTTTAGCTCCAACTTTCTTCTGGTCATTCCATACTGTCACATCATCTTATTTTTATTATTTGTTTTTATTGATTTTGTGCCTATAAAAACCAGAACAGAAAGCAAGCTCAAGGGGATATACTTGATTACTTCTTTAATCCAAGTTTTTGTATAAGTTTTAGTTTAAGCTTTGAAGAGAGTTGTGTGGAGCTCAAGCATGGTTTTCTTCTTCTTCTTCCCTCTTAGAGCTCTCATTTGAGAGCTTCATTAAGGAGGTTGAACAAATAACCAATATCATGTATCTCAACTCATTCATTTGTTAATACAAGTGTTACTTTTCTTTGTTCATTTGCTTCTTAATGTAGTATTGTTTTTCATTTCTTTTTAGTATAGTTCTTGAGTAATTCTTTATGGTTGTGGTGATGGTGAGGATGTGAGATGAATGGCTTTGCCTTCCTCCATCTTTTGTGAATGTTTAATGTGCTCAAATCTTGATTATAACCTTAAGATTGATAACTTGGATTGGTTTGATATGATATGTGATTCTATGGTTACTTGGTAATTTCATTACACACCATATTCTCTCCAAAACCACATGTTGCAATGTTAAAATTAGAATGACATTAGTGTTAAGGTTGCTAAATGTTAGATAGGATATTTTGTTAACAAGTTGATCGACACACTTCTTCATTTCATATACCATATACTATCACAATGCACTTAGCAAGCTTAATGCTAAAACCATTTGCTCTCATATGCTAATTTGTGTATTTGGTGTTGTTGTATGCTTGCTAACCCTTGTGCTTAGTGTTGATAGTTGAAACTTGGACATACAAACGGTAAGTGAGACAATACGGATTCGTTTCATGTCTTGCGTCGAACTTCTATATTTTGATGACTTGTGCTTCGCAAACGCCTTGACAAACCATGCTTCATGTCGGGATCAACACAAGGACGGAACAACTCATGATCAAGAGGGCGTCGAAGAATTCGCCGCAATTCAACCATCCGAACCGGAGCCACAGCCGTTTTCTTAACCTATTTCGATATTTCCGTATTTTCTAATTTTTGTGACAAAACTCAAATTCTTTCTTTGTGAACCTTTAGCAAACAATCTCTAATCACCAATTCCCTGTGGATCGACCCGTACTTGCCGGCTCGCTACAACGCGTCGTGCACTTGCGGTTTATAAATTTTAAAACGAGACCGAGCTCGTGTGCGCACTATTTCTAAAACCATTTCTTTCAAAACTAAAAAGGCGCGCGCGAGTAAAGCCCTAACAAGTTTTTGGTGTTGTTGCCAGGGAAACAGTAGTCATTAGGGGTTGTTATTTCTGGTTCAAACTAACTCTAACTAAAAAAAATTTCAAAAACAAAACTAACGTTTCTAACTTTTGTTCTCTGTCTTTGTGTCTTGCTAATACTCTGTGATTAAACTAAAAAATCAAAGTATAATATAAGAATACTAATATAACCTAGAGAACCCACACAAAATTTGAGCACCCATAGTTTTAATTTGGCCGGCGGATTCTTCAAAATTCCCGCTACCACCGGCCCCTTTGAGAGTGTTTGGGAACTTTCTTTTTGGGTTGTCTCCAGTGTTCTGTTAGTGCTATACTATTATTGTTTGATTTTTATAATTTTGTGTGTGTATGAGTTTGGGCAGATATATCGCTTTTTGTACTAAATATCGTATTTTCCGACATTTCAGATTTCAACGGAATTACGAGCAGCGATCGTGCGGAGCAAGGTTCAATTTCAATAACAAGACGTTAGTGAAGTACAGTGCCAAGGATCCGGGTAGTTTGACTCGCACAAGCGAATATTTAAGTACTCATGATCACTTCAAAGGGGGTTTCTTAACCCAAATCATATCAGTACGTATTTTTCTAACACTTTCGCTCAAATCCGACGCATTCCACTATTCTATCTTCTGCAGGATTCTTCGCAAAATTTGCCGCCAATAGAACATAGAACTAACCCGTATTTATTGCAGTGCTTAAGCCTAAAATGAAAAGATTTGCTTGCTTGCTTGATTTGTTTAAATTCTTTTATTGATTTGCGTATTTGCATCTTAATACGGATATTAAGGGAACAAGAACCAAACAAGATACGGTAAGGGATTTCATCACTTTTTTCCGTGGCCCACAAATCACAAAACTGCATTCTTGCATACCCACAGTAATTTTAAAATCAATTAGAACTCTGGCTTTAAGGATTCGTGCTCAATAGGGAAAGTTAATTGTGTTTAGAACACCGCTTAATGTTATATTGTTCACAAGGTGTCTAGGCAAGTGTTGGTGCAACCGCCAAAAGAGAAAGGGTTATTCTAATTAAGGAACTTCGCGAAAGCGTTGGACAACCTCCCCTTATCTCTACACTTACCTGGCTCTGTGATCCGTATATCTTGAGCCCGTTTCTCGACACAATTTTACTTCGACAATCAGGTTCTTGAGCAGGTCTAGTTGACTTAGCATAACATAGACTGCTAGGGATATGATATTCTTTGTTTTTGTGAGTACTTGTTGATATGGGTGATACACAATTCGATTCGATTCTTCACAATCCATATTCTTTTGTTAATACTCAGACCCAATTTGTTTGTTCAAATTGCCAAGATTCTTCCCACATTCATGAAAACTGTCCTTTCCTACGCGTGGCCAACTGTACCAAAATTTTGATATTGGTCACCCACCTAACACTCTTGAACCCAATCCCACTTCAAACATAGATCAAATGATGAAAAATTAGAGAAAGAGTTCGACAAGATGACTGCTTTAGCATCACTACCGTCACAACCCTCCCTTCCTGAAATAGTTGACACAGAGATAGAGTATGATAGTGAGATGGATGCTAGGTTGACCGCTTTAGAGAAAGGTATTGAAGTAATGATTATATTCGAGAATCAAATAGCTTCGACGCTAGCCATGTACATACAACAATCTGATCTATTGTTTCACGCTCAAGCTCAATCATTTGCTAGAATCGACGAGCATGTGAAACATTTAGCTGTGAAGATTTTAGGGAGTGAATACTGTCAATTTGAACCCAATAATGTCAATATCTGTCATCTAGGAAGTCAGCTGAGTGAGATAAAGGATCAAACAAATTTTGATGATTTCATAGATGATGATGATGTAATTGAGTTGACTGAGTGTTATCAGGACAAACAAGAAAACCTTCTGAGTCAGTCCAACACTAGCCTTCAGGTACCAAATAGGCCTCTTGTCACTTATGATTTTGAGGATGATTTAACCGATATATTACTTGAAGATGAGGTTCTTGCACCGACTCATTTTTGCGCTAAAATTTTAGAGGAGGGAGCTTGTGAATTTGACAGGTATGGTGTCGATGTAGTGTTCGATATAATTTACAATCAGGAACCCACAATTTTAGTATCACCTATTAATATAATTTTGGACGAAAAGTTAGTGTGGAAACCTACATTTTTAGATGACATAGACCTACCCATATGTGAATGTGATGAGGGAGAACTAGTTTTGGGAGATGTGATCTGTAACGACGAGAGTATGATTGTGCAGGATTATAAGGAGAAGACAACCTTGAGAAACATTCCTTCATGCCGAATTTTGAGGAGATATTTGCGGATGAACTTGATATTCTTTGTGAGTTTGAGTCAGAATCATTTTGGGAACATCCTACGGATCTTTCTTTTGCTGAATTTTTTGAGGATGAACTCCAGTTTTTAATCAAACCTGACATCGAAACTTAACACATGCTTCTTGAACATATAATTCATTCAAGCAACAATTCTTTGGCTCCTTCAAAACTTTGTCTTCACATTCAACGTTTTCTGATCCCTACTTTCATACACCCATGGCCTTTTCTAATATCTAACCATACCACTAACATGTACATTTTCTTTTTCTTTTTTATATACTTTCTCTTTGTCACGCTCCGCTTCCCAGTGTACAGGCAGAGGACGCGACGAGCCCGCTACGTATTTACTCTGAAATAAATACGCTAAGCGTATCTAAACAATATAAGTAAAATGCACAAGAGACAATGACAATAGATATATATTGAATAGAAACTTTATTTATTAACATTATTTTTACAATACATCTGAAAGGTAAATATATAGAATGAAAGCATTGCCTAAACAGTGGCATAACAGAAATGTAAATGGAAATAGTACAAGTGGCTACAGCTCTGGGTCTTCGATGTACTGCTCACGGGCCTGCTCCAAATGTTCCTGACTGATCTCGTACTCCTCAGCGTCGGGTCCTCCTGATAACATTCCAAAGAAGAAGAGAAATAGGAATGTCGTCAGCGAACAATCGCTCGGTAAGTCCCAAAGATAAGGGAGAAGTAGAATAGACAGAAAGAGAATGTAGTTTTTAAAGTGGTATTAATTGTTAACGCTGTTGTTTATAGCTTGGTACAGAAGAGGCCAGTGTATACGAGAGGAGTCTCATTTTCCCCGGAGACCAAGGTATCAGGAGTACAAGGAATCGTTCAACCACGGTACAATGGAAATTGAATTCAGGTTAGGTGTATTATGGTTGCAGTCTCATGCCACTTCTAACACCTTCCGTACCAGTCTACCCCTTATAAACCCCGCAATATCTTGATTGTATTGTTTGTATTATATTGTCTTGTAATTTGAATTGTATAGATGGATGACTTGTCAAAACCATGATATCAGTAAATAGATGTAACTGGAGAATCATGTAAATTGATGTATATCCATGGTTTGGTTCAGTCAAGTTATATAGATTGATAGATTGAACAGATTGAATATATGGATTCATATTGAATTGTTATATATACTTGAATCTCATTCAAGTCAGATTGATTATATTGAGACTCAGTCTGAGTCAGACAATTAGAAAAGAAATTGAATCCTGAATTAGGTTTTGGTGTTATCAATAACCGCTGCACATGGATGGCAGGATTTGTGTCTTTTTCAAAGACGATTACCGTGTTGATAACACCGTTTGTTAAGTTGTCTACCTTAAATAGGCAAGCAGCCATATCTCCGGCTCCCTGAGGCTCAAGAGACTGGTCCCGCTTAAACCTATGTTTACTAGGGTCCTTATTGTAATTTAGTATAACTTGAGAGGGTTTTATATAAAAATAATTTTGTATAATTTTCAAAATACACCTTAAGTATGTTATTATCATCTTTAAAGTTTTCATTGATGTATATTTTATCATTGTGACATTTCTAGTGAATAAAACCTATTTTTCATAATGTATGGTATTTATTTGTAATATTGGAATTATATGGTATTTTCTTATAAATGAGATGTTTTTCTTGAATTTTGTAAATGTGGAATATTATAAATATTAAAAATAGATATTTTGATATTAATTACATATATGTTTATTTATTAAAAATATAAGTTTTATTTATAATAGAAATCACATTTTCTAAAGAAACTTGTATTTTTAAATCTTTCGAGATCGTATGCTTCTTGCGGAGGTCTGCATCTCACTCTACTAGGCCCGAGGATGTGTGATAATCTGCACCATACTGAATGGGTTTCCCGATATGGGTTATAGATGCGCAATTGCAAAGATTTGTTAAAACACACTTCTTGTAGAAAAAGGTTTTTATAAGTCGGAGGTAGTTATGTGTAAAGTCGTATTTTTTCCCAAATCTATGTTCCCAATTTCATCGTGCTATGTTACATATGTGTGTTGTGAGGAGGTATGTCATTACCTCGTGAACTATTTAAAGGTACAGCAAGGAATTGTAAGGATTTATGTTGAAACTAAAATATATGGTATTTTTCTGTAAAAGTGCGATAAAAGTTACAAAAATGATCCTTTTAAGGTGAAACTTGTTTTAATAGATTTATTATTGTTTGTTAAACAATATGTGAGAGCATGGTATGTTCGGGACTAAGAAAAGTTGAGTTTTGAAGAAAAACAGATTCGAAAGTCGGATTAACTCCGCTTCCGTTAGGTTTTATTATTCAAGATTTTTAGAATAGAGAAAGAAAGGGAAAGAGGGGACTTACTGGCTTAAGAGAGTGGGGAGAGATAGAGGAAGAGGAAGGAAGTGCCGGTGCGTCGTTTCGTCGCCGGAAACTCCTCGGATCGTCGTCGGAGCTTCGCCCTTTACTAACTCCACTTACACACAAAAAGCCTTGGGAATTTTCTTGAGAGTTTGGGCAGGGATTTGGGAGTGAGGAGGGGTGATTTTAGGTGTGGTATTTATAGGAAAAATTAGGGTTTAGGGTAATGAAAGTGTGTGATAAAAATTGTATTTAAGTTTGCATTTAAAAAATTAAAAGGGGTTATTTTAATTCTCTGTTTAATTGCAGAGAATTTAAATAGTGCAGGGGGAATGGGGTAGGCCAAAGGTTGCTGGGAGTTTAAGAAAATTTAGGATCGGGCTAAGTCGGGTCGGTGGCGGCGGCCGATTCACCCGAGTCACCGGCCCGAGTTGGCCGAGTCGGGCCGATTCCCCTTGCCACATGTCCCCTGGTGCTTGGTCTTGACTCATGGACCCGTTTGTTTTATGTGTGACTCTTGGTTTTACAGGTTATGCACATGTAGACTCTTGGGCTTCTAAGAGATTAAAAGAAATTAAAATAAAAATAATGTGTGACTGATGGGATTTGAACTCGGGTTGCTTTGGTTCAGCAGTGCAAGGTCTTACCAATGAGCTATAAGCTCCTTCTTGCTGTTCAAAAGCAAATCAAACTTATAATTTGTGCTCAGGCTAAAGTACCCCTTTCTGTATTTTTGAAAAAAAAATTGTACAGAAAGTTTAGGGTTGTTACACCTCATTGCGCGCGCCTGTTTGATTTTTCTGAAACTTTTCGTTTTCCGTGTATTGCACGTGCAACTCTTAGGTTTCCGAAAGATTAAAAAGAAAAATCTTAAAAAATAATCAGGTCTGGTGGGATTCGAACACACAGGCTATGTCGCAGTAGTGTGGAAGCTTTACCAGTGAGCTACAAGTTGCTTCTTATTTTTATTGAACAAAAATAACTTATAACTCCTATTAGGCTGAAATACCCTTTTCTATACAATAAACAAGAAATTTTTGTACTGGGGTTTCCGAGTCAATACAATGTCAATTTGGAAGTGCGTCAATGTTGGATGTATCATTCCCTGTCATGAAGAAATTTTATATCAAGTTAGGACGAGAAGGGAGTTGCTGGTTGTCGGGACCCATCACCTCTCTGAAGACGTTGAGAAATTACAACGACATATATCAGAGGTGTGGAGAGATGTACCCTTAAAACAAATCCCGTATTTGAGGGAAAAGATCATGGTGGATCATCTAAGAATTGTTAGTCTTATTTGAGACTAAGATTAACTTAGAAGGTATGGGATGAAGATTGTCAGTCATGTATGGGATTAAGATCGGTTTGAATATCAGTTTGGATATCACGAACATAAGCTTATCCAATTTGGGATAAGATTGAGTTTCTGCAATACCCAACAGTGCTAAGCACTTCAAACATATAGCGCTCACGTGTGTTTCACGTGAGGGCTTGAAATAGTGCTAAGCACTAGTCTTTTATGGTGTTCACGTGTGTTTCACGTAAGGTGCTGAGCATCTGACGCTCACGTGTGTTTCATGTGAGGCGCTTTGTCACGCCTCGTTTCCCAAAGTGCGCTAACTACGGCACGTGACAGAGCCAACCATGCTACCAGTGGCTAGGAAATATCCCTCCACAGTCACATTACGGCTGTCGATAGAATATCAAGAACAGTAAAATATAAAATCTATCTAATACATGTCCATTTGCCAAAATAAAGAGTCAAGAAAATGTATAAGCGGAAACGATAATAATATCCAATAAACAACATCTGTAAATACGTCCCAATATGGGCTCACATCAAGAAATAAAAGCTGCGGAAAATAACTAGACTAAACATCACTAAACTCAATTCCCCACTGCTCGGCTTGTCGGCTAAAGTACTCCTGTTCAGCCTGCGATAGAGATAGAGGAACCGGGCCATGCAAAACCCAGATGTCGGTGCGTCATAATATCAAAACAACAATAATAACCGAGATGTAACGATATAGGTGAACATGAACAAAAAGAATAACACGGATATGAAACAGTGAGGTATGTATGTGTATGTGAAGTGCGATGAGTAATCTAAACTGTGCTACTGGGTTATCTACTCTAAAATTCTTTGAAATCAATTTAATGGAATCTTCGATATAACTCAATAGTATCCCGTGCCTGTCCGGGACCACGGTCAAGATTCTCGGGCTGAATCCGAGACGTGCCGCTAGGTAGTAAACATGTAACATGTACAGATGAACGATGTTAGCGGCAGCATCCCGGGGCTGGCCTAGCCCGTAAAGACTGATCAGTATAAGTATCGAACTGTCGAGTTACAAGTCAGATTTCATTATTGATTTCTCCTTACCCCCAAGGTTGTGTGTTCAAGTCAGGTATTGATAATATGGAACTAATGCCAACAAAGGATCAAGCATGTACATATTTGGTTTATGTAGACAACATGTTACGTCCGTTAGGAAAACAAGTCAGGATTGTTGGCATTAGAAACAAGATGAGGTAACAAGTCAAGTAGTGTGTCTGGACATGTCATATAATGTGTATGTATCAAATGGATACCCAATGTAAAACTGTAATGAAACTCTGAACACGGTAAGTACGACGGATATCAGGATGCATATGTGCCTATCTGTAATAACCTATATACGTATCCATGACTATTTAAGATGCACATTAGCAAGCACGTTGTACTAATATAACAGTAATATGATATAATGAGGTTCCGGCATGCAACTAGATATGCAATAGACAGTACGGGTACGTACGGGTATCCAAAAACGGTAAATCTATAACATCGGATGCATAACTAAAATACATGTATTATTTTTATTCATATGGATATAAATATAGTAGCATAGCATGTAGCAAGATAAACTTGCCTGATCGGATCTCACGTCGGGGTACGTACGTCACGTTCGACGTTGGAAAACGTCGCGATGCGAACCACGTGTGTACAGGACTAGACCAGGCTACTCAAAGACGTGACCACGCTGGATGAAGACAACGACTGGATCGCCCGGATCGTCGGCGACGTGCGCGACTCCGGCAATGGCCGGAAAAACCAAGAATCAAGAAAAGAAAAGAAAAGAAAGAAAGAAAAGAAGAGAAGAGAAGGAATGGGGTGTGGCTCGGCTTGGTTGGGTTCTAGGACAGAGGAGAAAACGACAAGGTCAGGGTGATCTCCGGCGATGAGGGGTTGGGTTAAGCTAGGGCTCCGGTTTGGGTTCGGGGTTGGTTAGGGTTCTCGAGTGAAGTTGCTGGAATCGGTTGTGCAGGGATCTCGAGGGGAGTTCGAGAAGAGAAAATGGAGGTGGTGAGGAGAAGGTGACGTGATCGGCGAGGGTTTCTAGGGTTGCAGGTTGGGGTTTGTCCGGGTTAAGTTGCTGGGTTCTTGGGGATTTTGCAGGGGTCGTTGTGTGCAGGTGCTTGGGATTGGAGGAGGAAGAAGAGAGGAGAGAAAGGAGGTGGAGAGGGTGGTCGCAAGGGCGAGGTGGTGGTGGCGACGGTGAGGGTGCAGGCCAGGGTTTGGGTTCTTATGGGTTTCTCGCGGGAGGTGAAGGAGAAAAGAGAGAGGTGAGGAAGAGAGAGAGATATGTGATAATATATTAAGGTGATAATATATTAAGGTGTGTGTGTGTGTGTGTGTATATATATATATTTATATATATGAGGGGAGGGAGAGAGGCTGGTGAGGATGAGAAAATATTAAATTAGTTAAGATTATATATTCGTAGATAATATATATTTACAGAAGTTTTAGTGAAGGTTTTTAAAATATATTATAATATATATTATAGGTTTTATACCTAATATAAAAAATACTCTGAAAAATACCTGGGTCCTGTCAAAAATCTAGTTTGAAAATGCGGATAATATACGTATCAACCAAAACCAGAATGCGATGTCCGGTTAAAGAAAATGCATACCCCTAAGAACAGATATACGTAAAAACACGTAGCGATCCAAACGAGTCCATTTCATTAAACGGGATAAGAACACGATGAAGCCATAGGGTATAAGGTATGATGCAGGCCATGCTGGGTATTTAAAATATTATATTTGGTTATATTTGTATTATTTAAAATATATGCAGATGCCAAATATATGATACAGCTATATAGAGCATATATGTGTGCACGGATCTTCTGTACTAGCAAGGATATGTCGTAATCTAGAATCAAGACGGGTTTCAAGCATGCGGGTCGGGTCGGATACTATCCACAGATACCAAAGCGCTATCCGCACCCAAAGTAAATAATAATCAAGAAATAACCATAAGATTAAAAAAAACCAAATAAATTATGGTATAAATGAACTAGGGTGTTACATTATACCCAACTACAAAAGAATTTCGTCCTCGAAATTACCGGAAGAAGAAAAGACAAGAAAAGATGAATCTAAGAGAATAAGTGTGGAAACTTCTATCAAATCTCGTCTTCTCGTTCCCAAGTTGATTCTCCGTGCGACCGATTCCCCCCATGAAACAAGTACTAGAGGGATAACCTTGTTCTTGAGAACCTTTTCTTTTCGATCTACAATCGCCATCGGTCGTTCTTCGTATGTCAAGTCCTCCCTTACTGTTAGCTCCGAATGATCTAGTACGAGCATCTTATCTCGAACATACTTGCGGAGCTGAGATACATGAAACACGTCGTGAACACTCGCCAAGGATGGTGATAAAGCCAATGGGTAAGCTACTTCTCCAACGCGCTCGATGATACTGATTGGCCCCACGAATCGAGGACTAAGCTTTTCTCGACTATCAAATCGAATCACTGTAACACCCTAGTTCATTTATACCAGTTCTATTTCAAGTATTTCTTTATTTATGGTATTTTCCTGATTTACTGCGTTTTGGGTGCGAATAGTGTATTTGACATCTGTATTTGCATCCGACCCGACCCGTTTGCTGGAAACCCGTTTTGATTCATGTTTATGATTTATCCCGGCTTGTTATGCGGATCCGTGCACTTTCATTTTTTTCATATACTGCATACTGGCATTTATCTGGCATCTGCATTTTTAATATAACATTTAAAGTCACATAAAATATTTTAAAAATACATTGCATGGCCTGCATGATATCCCTAACTCCGTGGTATCATCCGCGCATCTCGTCCTCGTCCCGTTCAGTGAAACGGACTTGTTTGGATGACTACGTGCACGTGCGTGCATCCGTTCTTGGGGGTATGCATTTTTTCGTTACCCGGATAAAAAACTTTAATTTTGGTCGACATGTATATTTTTCGTATTTTAAAACTGAATTTTAGACCCGACCCGGGCATATTTTGGACTATGTTTGTATTTACCAGAATATCAAATTTTATTTATATAATATTAATTTTATAAACTGATACAAATTAAAATTTAGTTAACTAATAAAAGATTTTTTAAATTTAAATCTAAACTAATTTCCTAACAAACTAACAACCCCTTTCTCTCTCTCTCCTCTGCATATATATATTTATATATATATTATTTATTTATTTTTTCTTTCCTTATTTAATACACAGCCTCTTCTTCTTACTTCTTCTTTCTTCTTTCTTTTTCTTGATCTTATTTCTTGATTCCGGTGATCACCGCTGGAGCCGTGCTCGTCGCTGACGATCCGAGTGATCCAGTGAATGTACCTTACCTGTGTGATCACCCTCTTGCCTTGCCTGGACCCGTCCCGCGTGCCGTGTGTGCGTTGCGACGATTTACCTACGTCGGACGTGCCGTGAGTATCCGTCGCGTGATTCGATCGAGGCAAGTTTATCTTGCTATATGCTATGTTACTATATTTACATTTATTTGAATAAATATAGCACTTGTATTTTAAATCATGCATCCCACATTATCATTTTGCATGTTTCACCGTTTTCGGATATCCGTATGCATCCGTACAAGTTATTTCATATCTAGTGCATGCAAATTTATCTTGATACATGCTAGACTACAATATATTGCACCCAATTGAATAATAACATTTCATATTGTTTAATTTTACATCCCATATTTACCAGTTTATAATTTTACGGTTATATGACATCCGTATGCATCCATATCAGTATTTACATAAGTATTCGCATGCTAAATCATCTTGCCACATTCTAAGTATAGTATTATGCATCCATATGAGTAAAATATTACCCGTTCATCCCATTGTACATCCATACTAAAGTTTTACTGTTTTCGGATACCCGTTTGCATCCATATCATTTAAAATATATATCATCATAATATTTCTTCTTATTATTTTTAATTAGTTTATAATCTGTATTTTATAATGTTATACAAAATATAGTTTGAAAATATTATAGTTTACACATGAAACGTCGTTGCAAAGCGGATACGACAAATCTAAAATTTACTGTATACCTTACCTTATAAAATTCATTATAAATCATAGAAAAATTATTAGTATACGTTCTTTAGTTCGTTACGAAGATAACTCAGAATAATATAACTCTATGAAATATTTACTTGCAAAATAAAATTTTTAAATTACGTAAAATGTAAATGAAAATATCTTTAACTGCTGTCCTAGGAAATTCCAGCAGCAAACTTTCAACTTTGAATGTTCATAAATTTTTGTAGGAACAACCTGAGATACTTCAACTTATAAAAATGAAAACCTTATTGAATTATCTTTGTTTTGGTATAAAACACATCCATTTTGGAGAACGTTTGTTATTTTAAATCTATTTTACAAATCAGGGTGACGTTGAATTTCTGAACGGAACTTTCTTGTGCATGGTTAATCAATACCACTTTTATACCCGAATTTTCGTTATAGGACTTAGACTTGACTTTGGGGGTTTTATACCCGAATTTTCATTATATAGGATGACCTTTGTTGATGGAGTAGGTACTAAGTAGAGTGACGTACCGTACATATGTTCCGCGGCATATTTACGATATGATACTCCGCCTAAGATACCTTAGGATTTATATCTTGAGATTTTCCTTCTATTCCTTCCGTTGATCTATCTTTGTCAGTGCATGATTGACTGTTTCGATCACCATGTTATGAGGGCCGAGAGGGCTACAGTTAGAGATACGGTCAGAGCAGATTTGTCTGGGACAAGGACTGACTGGGGTGACTTTTCGATGATATAGAGACGTCGTTTATTCATATATGATCGAGTTTTAATAGTGGAGCGAGTTTTTTCGGAATCCGCACCAGATGGTAGATTCATTGTTAGAGCTCAGGCAGACTTGAGACGTGATGTTTTCCCCTCTCTAAAGATCATGGTGTTGGTTACTGTTCAGACAGCAGTATCAATCTTTGCTAAGATTATCGAGATGTTAATTCCGGAGTTCATGAAGTTAAAGATTAACGAGGTTACAAGTGTAGATGGACCAACAGGATTCATAGACGTTCAGAGGTGAGATGGTTAGGATTTTAAATCCGTTGTGGCGTTTCGATACGAGATCGGTGTAATTGATGTATTTCTTCCGATGGAGTTTGTTCAGACCAGATGCAAGTAGTTCAAGAAGGAGATTGTGTAGTAAGCTTTTCTCCGATAAATTGGGACGAGTCTTCGAAGGTGAGATTAGCTAGACTTCTCTGCAGGGTATCAGAAGTAACGTTTTCGCTAAATTCTCCAAGTGTGCTTTCTGGCTGGATATTGTAGAATTCTAGGGTCACGTAGTTGCAAGAGATGAGATACGTAGGGAACCCAAAGAAGATAGAAGCGGTACGGCACTGGTCCAGACCTGTTTTAGTTATTGAGGTTCGAAGTTTCTTGGGTCTGGCCGGTTATTACAGACGTTTTGTGCAGGATTTTATCGGATCGCTGCACCGTTGATCGGACTGACTAGGAAGGAAGTTCCATTTCTTGGGACAGATGCATTGAGTTTCCAGCAGTTAAGGACTCGATTGACGACTGCACCTGTCTTATCGTTACCTTCCGAGTCAGGTAGTTTTGTTGTGTATTGTGATGCATCTCGAGTGGGTGTAGGCTGTGCATTGATGCAGCACGGCAGGGTTGTAGCTTATGCTTTTCGACAGTTGAAGAGGCACAAGCAGAACTACCCCACTCATGATGTGGAGATGGCTGCTGTAGTATTCGCTCTGAAAATTTGGAGACATTACTTGTGTGGAGAATCGTGCCAGATTCTTACAGATCATAAGAGCTTAAAGTATATTTTTCAGCAGAGGGATATGAATCTAAGGCAGCGTAGATGGAGGGAACTCGTGAAGAATTATGATTGTGAGATCTTGTATCATCCAGGCAAAGCAAATGTTGTGGCAGATGCCTTGAGTCGAAAGCCTGGAGGCAGCTTATCTCGTTTGCGTACCTTACAGAGGCAGTCTTCTACAGACTGGCAGATTTTATGTGATAGCCGTATATACAGTTTGAGTTCACCTCGGTAAGAGGACAGTTAGCACATGTTCGCACCCGACCTCAGTTATTGGATAATATTCGAAAGACACAGCCCGCAGATGCTCGTATGACAGAGATTATGGATCAGGTTAGGCAGGGTAAAGAGTCGGAGTTTGTGATTGATGACAGTGGGGTATTACGTTTTGGAACCCGTCTTTGTGTGCCAGATTCGGATGGACTGAGACGTGAGATCTTAGAGGAGGCCCATAGGTCAGCATACAGTATTCATCCTGGTTCCACCAAGATGTATCATGATTTGAGGGATGTTTATTGGTGGAGAGGTATGAAGAGGGATATTGCGGAGTTTGTTTCAAGATGCTTGATTTGTCAGCAAGTTAAGACAGAGCACCAGAAGCCGGCTGGAGAATTGCAGCCCTTACCCATTCCGGAGTGGAAATGGGAATAGATTTCTATGGATTTATGGTGGGTCTACCAGGACTAGCAGAGGGTATGATTCCATCTGAGTGATTGAAAATAGACTGACAAGGGCAGCTCACTTTCTACCAGTGAAGACGATGTATGGGTTACACAGTGCGCTCAGATTTATATCGACGAGGTTGTTCGATTGCATGGAGTTCCAACGAGCATAGTGTCAGATAGGGGTACCCATTTTACTAACAGGCCGTGGCAAAAACTTCAAGAAGTTCTTGGTACACGATTGAGTTTTAGTACAGATTTTCACCCACAGACGGATGGTCAGTCAGAGCGGACCATTCAGACTTTAGGGGATATGCTTCGAGCTTGCAGCCTTGATTTCGGTGGTAATTGGGATCGTCACATACCTTTGATAGAATTTTCATACAACAATAGTTTTCAGAAGACGATCCAGATAACTCCCTTTGAAGCTTGTTATGGAAGGAAATGTTGATCGCTTGTTTGCTGGACGGAACTGAGCGAGAGTAGCATTTTGGGACCGCAGGTAGTGCAGGAGACTACGAAAAAGATTCGACTGATACAAGACAGAATGAGAGCGGTCCAGTGCAGACAGAAATCATATGCAGATCGACGACGTCGTAGACTTGAGTCTGATGTGGGAGACCGTGTGTTCCTTTGTGTATCTCTGATAAAAGGTGTGATGTGTTTCAGGAAGAAGGGGAAGCTCAGCCCTAAATGTGTCGGGCCCTACGAGGTTCTAAAGAGAGTGGGTGCTGTAGCTTATCGTTTAGAACTTCCACCAAGTTTTTCCGATGTGCATCCGGTGTTTCACGTTTCGATGCTTCGCAAGTATCTTCATGATCCTTCTCACGTGATCCAGCATCAGACCTTACAGCTTGAGCCGGATTTATCCTACGCAGTGCAGCCTGTAGCTATTCTAGACAGGCAGGCAAAGAAATTAAGATCAAAGGTACTTCCATCTGTAAGGGTTCTTTGGCAAGGAAGGAATCGCGAGGAGATTACTTGGGAAACCGAGGATGCGATGCGAAATGAGATTTCCACGTATTTTGAGGGTATGCCTAGTTAATTTTAAATTCGGGGACCGAATTTTCTTAAGGGGGAATATTATAACATTTTGAAAATTTGGAAATAAATAAAATTATTTAATTAAATAATAAAGTGTTAAATTAAAAAGTTATTAAAACCAAATAAGACAATATCATAAGTTTTATGTAAAACAAATTAAATTTTAGTTTTAGTATGGAACATAAATAAATTATAAGGGTTTTAGTCATAAATTTAGTTTCATTTTAATAAAATGGTGATTTTATAATAACATAAGTTGTGAGGGGTTGTTATGTAAAGCTTAGGATTTTGTGCAAATTGAAAGTTATTAAGGGTGTAAATGAAAGGAGATGGGATAAGATTAGTTCAGAATTTTATCATAAAGTAAATCAAATTGGAAAAGAAATTCATTGCCGCCACCTCCTCTCAAGCACAACACACTCCCCACACCTACTCCTTGCATGAAACCACCACATCTTGCGTGGTGACACCTCCTTCTACCACCTCCCCCTTCCCTCTTCTCATATATATGATATGTTCAGATCAATTAATCAGTTTAAAACTTCTGAAAATTCAAAAGAAAGAAAAGAAAACTAGATCAAACAAAGAAGAACAAGAAGAAGAAGAAAAGAGCTAAGTATAGGGATTTCTCACCATCAAGCTAGGACTAGGAGCTTGTGCATCTTGGGGAGAGTTATTCCAGCAATATTCTTGTAGGTAAAACTCTTGCTCACTGTAGGAAGTTATTCTGTAATTTGTTTGAATGGGAAATCCAATGTCTATAATATCGTATTGTTTAGCAAACTGAACTCTGTAATAATCTGCTATAGTTTAGATAATAATCAACTTAACAAAACAGTTCTAAAATGTTGTATGTTGGACCTGGAACACACCATAGGATTACGAGCAGGGGATCTCGGATTGTGGCCGGCGACCATAAGGGGAATTCCGGCGTCGCCGGATTTGTAGGGGGTTTGGGTGATTTGGGTTATTGGGTAGGTCTCTGTGTAGATTTATGGTTATTTTGGTATTGTTTAATTAAGTTAGTTTAACTGTATATAAAATTTGAAAGCTAATATCGGTTATGGAATCAAAAATCTAAAATACGACACGGTTAAAACGTATCGCGATTTTTTTTCTGCCGCGATGCAGAGTAGGGTTAAAATCCAGTAAGATTAAGTGTATGATAGCTTGAAATAATCATATACAATATAACTAGTACGTAGAAACGTATGTTTGTATATTCGCTGTGTCGGAATAACCGTTTCCTTATACAAGTTAATTGTCAATGTTAGATTCAAATACGGGAACTTCGGAGGCCGCGAAGAAAGGAAAATGATTGGCGATTTCTGAGTAGATACGACATATTTCTGGTGAGTAGATTTACATCTACGGGGAAAGTCGGATGGATAGCGTATAGTACCCCCGCAACCTTATAACTATTATTATGATATCTACAAAGTTGGTGTGCCTTCTTTACCAAGTCACTCTGCTTCTTTATATCTCTAATGTGGCGCAGTTTTGGGCCGATGTGGCTCATTATCTTTTAGCTGTTCGTCAAAGCATTGACTTGGTATTGCATCTTGTATACCCTCCATTTGCATAAAGTTTCACATGTAGTTTTTGAATGAGATATACATGATATTTGATCCGTATGATATGGGTAGGATTTGATGAGTTTGTACGAGGGATTATGCCGTACTTAAGATGATATGGATATAGCGATATGATGAGCTATAATACAAGAGTTTATACGTATCGGAAATGATGAACTTTGTATACCGAATAACGGCCGAATTATTCTTTGACTCGTAGAGATAGATTATGTTCTGTTTTAGGATGTAATACTGGTATGAGCTATATTCTTTTAAAAACCACGGATCGTTGTCTTTTAAATAAACTATTGGGTTGCGTGCCAGTTTATGAAACAAACATCTCTTTTAAATCTAAGGCAGCTTCCTTATTTCAAACTTAATGTTCCGATCATTTCTAAAGATAATGGTATAGCTCATAACAAGTAATTACAACAAGTACGTTTAGATTACTTTATAGATTTGCATTATTTTATCTATATTATATGTTTCCGCGTTACGCACACTCTGATAGAACACTGCACAAATACCAATGAGTACTATACTGCACAAGCACGTAAATATATGTTACACTACACCTCATTGGTACTGACATGTCACTGTAGAATCATTCTGTTATATATATGTTAATATATAGATTGTTACACCGTAGAACACTTGCACAAATACTAATGATTTCCATGTTGCACGAGCACAGACGCGTATGCTACACTACACATCATTAGTAGTGCCATGACACATTAGAATTGAAATTATTATGTTATGTGATATGATTACGTAGTCTTTTCCTATTCATGTTGTAATACTATAGATGCTATATATTGATTTTTTTGGGATTTCTGGGTATTTTACTCTTGATGATATATATTGGTGGTATGGGACACTGTTATATATATATATATATATATATATATATATATATATATACATATATAGTATATCATCAATGCAATCGATGCAACTATTCTGATTCCTTACTTGATATTTTGATGTGATAAGAAAAACGTCCACCATGAGTTTTGTGTTTTCTGGTTTTATTCTGGACCGAGTGGGGGAGATATACGGTCGCGGATTTTTACGTTATCCAGACTGAGTGGGGGAGATATACAGTTGGATACATGGTGGATCCGGTCGAGACCGAGGGGCATGATAGCCGCATTGAGGCGGGGGAGCCTAGCGAGGATACTCGATACCGGAAATAGAATTGAGAACGGCAGATATCCAGGGGATACTGACCGGAGATTGAGATGAGCACGGCAGCTATCCAGGGGATACTGACCGGGGTTCGATTAGATACGTCAGATATCCAGGGGATACTGATCGTAGCCAAGATATCGGGTGACGATCATCTGTTGAGATGGTGTCGACGGTATCTGTATTTACGTGTCGATGCTGGACACGAGAGATTTCGGATTTCGATGTCGATGCTGGACATCTGTTTGTATATTGATACGATCATTATCATGAGGTGCTTCGTTAGACATTATTTATTAGATTCCACCAGGACTGATCCGGGAGACAGTACCTGCATATATTTGTACAGGCATTCATAGACAAAAGGGGAACTCCAATACAGATAGTAGATTCATGATTTTGATTCATATGACATTGAGATACTATACTGGGGATTGCATGATAGTTAGTATTACACATATGCATATCAATAGTATATCGATACAGATTATGATAGTACTATACTTATGACCTAGGTATCGTCATGCATTTCGATTTCTACCTTTAGATGTACTTTTATTTGCTGAGTTGGCAACTCATCCCCGTTGCGCCACAGTTTCTTGCAGCTTTTACCGCTTGGATTATCAGCAGTTTGGGCACACATTCTTTTGGGGATTTATAGGTAAGTGAGTTATTATGTATCATACTCACTCTTGATTATTCATATATTCTTGTATCTAGCAGAAACTCCATCAACTTAGAAATGATATATTATGGACTTAGAAGCGAGACTTAGACTTTATATGTGGTGATGTCGCTCTTTTTAGAGTCGACATCTGTTATAGATTTGTTTGGCTGTTCCGTCTTTTTGGACGTGAAAGCTAGCTTCCGTTGGAATGCTATTTTATTATGTTGTATCGGATTTTTGTAAAAATGTAAAGGAGGTGATGTCAAGTTTCAAAACGTCATAAAGGTCCTTTTTCAACATACTTAGTTAAATTTAGATGTTATTTAAATTGATTTTATTGGATGATCATTTAAACCTCACCTCCTATATTTTCAAAAAGGGTTTAGATTCCGGGTTTCGGCTTACTTGGATTGTGTCGATATCTTTAGATGTCATGTGATTTAAGTGCCGGTCACGTGCCATATTTGGGTTGTGACAATAGTATCCGTCTGTATCCGTACGGTTTATTACATATCTAGTTGCACGCCGAGACTATATTATTTCATGTTACTGTTGTATTAGTACTCCATACTTGATATTGTATACCCTACATAGTAATATAGTAACCCCTGCTAAATATTTGTGCATCTATGCTTTTGTTGTGCATCTGTACCTGTTACAGTTTTATTATGAGCTTCCGCTTGATACCTGTGGATTACTTGACATGACTTGATATTTCTACACTACCTGACATGACCTGATACACTACTACTTAACATGACTTGATACCTGTGCACTACTTGACATGACTTGATACCTGTGCACTACTTGACATGACTTGATATATGTACACTACTTGACATGCTACCTGATCCTGTTTCTAATGCCGACAACCCTGACATGTTGTCCCGATGGACATATCCTGTTGTCTGTATAGACAAATCTGTTCCAGCTTGATCTTGTGTTGGCATTAGCTTCAGACTTATCAATACCTGACTTGAACACATAATTTGGGGGTATGGGGAAATCAATAATGTAACTGAACGTAACTCAAAGGGCCATCTTATTGTTTGCCATTTTTCCAGGTGTTACGGAATACCTATTGTTTGCCGTTTTTTCGGGCGTTACGGAATAATCACCAATGGGTTACAATGAGGATTACATTAATTGATTTCGAAGACTTTAGAATAGATAACCCTGTAGCACAGTTTAGATATCACTGCACATCACTTATACTGATGTACTTCACTGTTATATATATCCCTGTTATACTCTTGTTACTGTTCATATTCATGCCTTCATATCCTGTTGCCTCCTGACTATATTTTTATTGTTTGATGTTATGACGCACTGACGTCTGGGTTTTGCATGGCCCAGATCCGCTACCCTTGTCGCAGGCTGATCAGGAGTATTTCCGCCATCAGGCCGAGCAGTGAGGATCCAGTTAGTATCCATTTTAGTTATGTTTACTTTCCAGGTGTTATTGCTCATTGGATCCATTGCTTCCGCATATTATTTCTTGACTCGTTTATTCTGGCTCATGGACATGTACAAGATAGTTTATTTTATTTCTATTGTTCTTGATATCTCTAGACAGCCGTAATGTGACTGTGAAGGGATGTTTCCTATCCACATGTAGTATAGTTGGCTCTGTCACGTGCCTATCTTAGCGCACTCTGGGAAGCAGGGCGTGACAGGGTTTGTTTGCTATCAGAGCCATAGGATTTAGGTTAATCGGGTTTGATTCTTTTGTAGTTGGGTATTGGACCTAATACACGAATCAGAATACTCGTGATTAGGAACATGTCCTGCCACATTGTTATCGTGATTCTTGAATCATATCTTTCCCTTGACCCTTGTCTTGACGATATGCAACTGACTTTGCATCTCAACTTGAAACCTTTTGGTTCCCTATTGTTTCTCACTGTTCCTTTGATTCTGATAATAGGATTTGGGCGACTTGAACGGAGTTATGTGATTGTACTCATGAACTGCAGCATGGTTACAATGCGGTACTCTTTTTAAGTAACTTGGAGTCCTGGTCTTGATTCATTTCCTTGATTCATGGTCGTGGAATTTCCTTGGTTCTTTCAGTTTCATTGCTTACCGGTTCATGTTTTGCAGATTTCTTGGTGATTGATATCGGCAGCTATGATGTTGTCTTGGGAATGGACTTTCTCGGCACTTTCCACGCTCACACTGATTGTAGGGCAAAGAAAGTGATTTTCCAGATTCCCGGACATCCGGAGTTTGTTTTGCTGGAAGTAGCAGTTCTATCGGGCCAGTCGAGTTTAGGGCTAGGCCGACAAGCAATGTTCTTTTGTCGATGGAAGTTGACAAGGAGGAAGCACCAGCTGTAGTTCGAGAGTTCATGGACGTGTTCGAGAATATCTCGGGTTTACCGCCAAAACGAGATGTGGAGTTCACGATCGATCTTGTTCCTGGTGCAGCGCCAATCTCAAAGGCGTACTATTCAATAGCACCAGTGGAGTTGGAAGAAGTCAAGAAGCAGGTTGCCGAATTCCTTGAGATGGGTTGGATTCACAGCAGCAATTCACCTTGGGGATCTCCAGTTCTTCTAGTCAAGAAGAAAGATGGCACAAGGAGGATGTGCATCGATTATCAAGAATTAAACCGGGTGACTATTAAGAACAAGTACCCCATCCCTCGCATTGGCGAATTATTCGAGCAACTTAGTGGCGCGAGGGTATTCTCGAAGCTGGATTTGCGATCCAGATATCACCGGGTCTGAGTTAAATCTGAGGATATTTGCAAGACTGCGTTCCGAACTCGGTATGGACATTACGAGTATTTAGTGATGCCATTCGGAGTCACGAATGCACCGGTAATATTTATGGACTTGATGAACCGAATCTTTTCACCGTTTTGGACCAGTTTATAGTGGTGTTCATTGATGATATTTTGGTCTACTCGAGGAGCATTGAAGAGCATGCTGAACACTTGAAGATCGCACTGCAGATATTGAGGCAAGAAAGATTGTATGCAAAGATGAGCAAGTGCGAGTTTTGGCTTGAAGAAGTGAAGTTTTTGGGGCATGTCGTGTCCGGAGATGGAATCGCCGTTGATCCCGAAAAGATTGCAGCAGTTCGAAATTGGCCGATTCCGAAGAACGTAGCAAAGTTCATAAGCTTTCTTGGACTTGCCGGGTATTACAGAAGATTCGTAGAGAATTTTGCTCGTTTGGCTGAGCCTTTGACCAAGCTTACGCGTAAGGAAGTACCGTTCGTATGGACGGATAAATGTGCGTCAGCTTTTGAGGCATTGAAGTAGAGATTGATAACCGCTCCTATTTTAACCGTACCAGACAGTTCCGAAGGATTGGTGATTCACAGCGACGCATCTGGGAAAGGTTTGGGATGTGTTTTGATGCAGCATGGGAAGGTTATAGGTTACGCATCGAGACAGTTGAAGACCTATGAGAAGAATTATCCAACTCATGATTTAGAGCTTGTTATAGTGATTTTCGCTTTGAAGATTTGGAGACACTACTTATTGGGCGAAAGGGTCGAAGTATTCACCGATCACAAAAGCCTAAAGTATGTGTTCACGCAGAAAGAGCTTAATATGAGGCAGCGTAGATGGTTGGAGCTGATGGCTGACTATGATCTTGATCTCAAGTACCATCCGGGGAAAGTTAATGTAGTACCGGATGCGCTTAGTCGGTTGCCAACAATTTGGATGTTGACTGCACAAAAGAAACTTATCAAAGACTTTCGGAGATTCGAGTTGGAGATCGTGCTACCGCATTCTTCGGGACAGTTGATGCAGCTGCAAGTACAGTCGTCGTTGATCGAGAATATTAAAGCAGTACAGTCACATGATCCAAGATTGCAGAAGTTTCGAGAACAGGTTGAAGCTGGACTTCGAACGGACTTGTTAATTCATGAAGATGGTTCGTTGTGATATGGTAGCCGTTTGTGTGTGCCAAAAGGAGATATTTGCGAAGAAGTTATGAAGGAGGCACACAGTTCCGCGTATTCCGTATATCCAGGAGGCACGAAGATGTACCGTGATCTACGACAACATTTCTGGTGGGAAGGCATGAAAAGGGAGATTGCTTGCTTTGTAGCAAAGTGCTTGGTGTGCCAGCAAGTTAAGGCTGAACATCAAAGAGTTGCTGGTTTATTGCAACCATTTCCGATTCCTCAATGGAAGTGGGAACATATAACCATGGATTTCGTGACAGCTTTACCGCGGAGTCCAAATGGCAACAATGCAGTTTGGGTGATTGTTGATTGATTGACCAAGGCAGCTCATTTCATACCATTTCGAGTTGGTCAATCAACGGAAGCGTTGGCAGAACGGTACATGCAGGAGATTGTAAGATTGCATGGAGTACCGGTGAGTATCGTGTCCGACCGTGACACCCGTTTCTTATCGCACTTCTGGAGGAGCTTACAGGAAAGTTTGGGGACTCAATTGAAGTTTAGCACAGCTTATCATCCTCAGATAGATGGCCAGTCGGAGAGAACGATCAAAACTCTTGAAGATATGTTGAGATCTTTCATGTTAGACTTCAAGGGTTCGTGGGAGGATCATCTACACTTGGTGGAGTTCTCGTATAATAACAGCTTCCAGGCGACTATTCAAATGGCTCCATTCGAAGCATTGTATGGTCACAAGTGTCGCTCACCCGTTTGTTGGGACGATATTGGAGAGCGAAGATTGTTGGGACCGGATTTGATCGTGCAAACAGTAGAGAAAGTTATTACTATCCGGAATCATATGAAGGCGGCACAAGATCGGCAGAAGAGTTAGGCCGATACAATGAGAAGACCTCTAGAGTTCGCTGTTGGTGATCTTGTGTTCTTAAAGATATCACCGACTAGAGGAGTGATTCGTTTTGGGAGTCGAGGCAAGCTTAGTCCTCGATTCGTGGGGCCTTTCGAGATTTTGGAGCGTGTTGGAGAAGTGGCTTATCAATTGGTTTTACCACAATCTTTGGCGAATGTTTATGACGTGTTTCATATATCTCAACTCCGTAAGTATGTTCGAGATGAAACACACGTGCTAGATCATTCGGAGCTGACTGTAAAAGAGGATTTGACCTTTAAGGAACGACCGATGTCGATTGTTGATCGAAGAGAAAAGGTCCTTAAGAACAAGGTTATCCCTCTCGTACTTATTTCTTGGGGGAATCGCTCGTACGGAGAATCGACTTAGTAACGAGAAGACGAGATTCGACAGAAGTTTCCAGATCTCTTCTTGTAGATTCTTGATTGTTTATCTTTTCTTGTTTTGGGGAATTTCGAGGACGAATTTTTTTTGTAGTTGGGTATAATGTAACACCCTAGTTCATTTATACCAGTTCTATTTCAAGTATTTCTTTATTTATGGTATTTTCCTGATTTACTGCGTTTTGGGTGCGAATAGTGTATTTGACATCTGTATTTGCATCCGACCCGACCCGCTTGCTGGAAACCCATTTTGATTCCTGTTTATGATTTATCCCGGCTTGTTATGTGGATCCGTGCACTTTCATTTTTTTCATATACTGCATACTGGCATTTATCTGGTATTTGCATTTTTAATATAACATTTAAAGTCACATAAAATATTTTAAAAATATACTGCATGGCCTGCATGATACCCCTAACCCCGTGGTAGCATCCGCGCATCTTGTTCTCGTCCCGTTCAGTGAAACGAACTTGTTTGGATGACTACGTGCACGTGCGTGCATCCGTTCTTGGGGTATGCATTTTTTCGTTACCCGGATAACAAACTTTAATTTTGGCCGACATGTATATTTTTCGTATTTTAAAACTGAATTTTAGACCCAACCCGGGCATGTTTTGGACTATATTTGTATTTACCAGAATATCAAATTTTATTTATATAATATTAATTTTATAAAATGATAAAAATTAAAATTTAGTTGACTAATAAAAGATTTTTTAAATTTAAATCTAAACTAATTTGCTAACAAACTAACAACCCCTTTCTCTCTCTCTCCTCTGCATATATATATTTATATATATTTTATTTATTTATTTTTTCTTTCCTTATTTAATACACAGCCTCTTCTTCTTACTTCTTCTTCTTTCTTCTTTCTTTTTCTTGATCTTGTTTCTTGATTCCGGTATCACCACTGGAGCCGTGCTCGTCACTGACGATCCGAGTGATCCAGTGAACGTACCTTGCCTGTGTGATCACCCTCTTGCCTTGCCTGGACCCGTCCCGCGTACCACGTGTGCATTGCGACTATTTACCGACGTCGGACGTGCCGTGAGTATCCGTCGCGTGATTCGATCGAGGCAAGTTTATTTCGCTACATGTCATGTTACTGTATTTACATTTATTTGAATAAATATAGCACTTGTATTGTAAATCATGCATCCCACATTATCATTTTGCATGTTTCACCATTTTCGGATATCCGTATGCATCTGTACAAGTTATTTCATATCTAGTGCATGCAAATTTATCTTGATACATGCTAGACTACAATATACTGCACCCAATTGAATAATAACATTTCATATTGTATAATTGTACATCCCACATTTACCAGTTTATAATTTTACGGTTATATGACATCCGTATGCATCCATATCAGTATTTACATAAGTATTCGCATGCTAAATCATCTTGACACATGCTAGGTATAGTATTATACATCCATATGAGTAAAATGTTACCCGTTCATCCCATTATATATCCATACTAAAGTTTTACTATTTTCGGATACCCGTTTGCATCCATATCATTTAAAATATATATCGTCGTAATATTTCTTATTATTATTTTTAATTAGTTTATAATCTGCATTTTATAATGTTATACAAAATATAGTTTTAAAATATTATAGTTTACACATGAAACGTCGTTGTAAAGCGGATACGACAAATCTGAAATTTACTGTATACCTTACCTTATAAAATTCATTATAAATCATAGAAAAATTATTAGTATACGTTCTTTAGTTCATTACGAACCTAACTCAGAATACTATAACTCTATGAAATATTTACTTGCAAAATAGAATTTTTAAATAACGTAAAATGCAAATGAAAATATCTCTAACGGCTGTCCAGGGAAATTCCAGCAGCAAACTTTCAATTTCGAATATTCATAACTTTTTGTAGGAACAACCTGAGATACTTCAACTTATAAAAATGAAAACCTTATTGAATTATCTTTGTTTTGGTATAAGACACGTCCCTTTTGGAGAACGTTTGTTATTTTAAAGTTATTTTACAAATCAGGGTGACGCTGAATTTCTGAACGGAACTTTCTTGTGTATGGTTAATCAATACCACTTTTATAGTTATTAATCGGTTTGAATATGTTATCCATGTTAATATTATTATATTAATATCTATTTAATAAATAATAGTGCTTGTGTTTTAATATTCAACAAATTTTACCGATTTACAGTTTTATAGTATCCGTCTGTATCCGTACGGTTTATTACATATCTAGTTGCACGCCGAGACCATATTATTTCATGTTACTGTTGTATTAGTACTCCATACTTGATATTGTGTACCCTACATAGTAATATAGTAACCCCTGCTAAATATTTGTGCATCCATGCTTTTGTTGTGCATCCGTACCTGTTACAGTTTTATTATGAGCTTCCGCTTGATACCTGTGCATTACTTGACATGACCTGATACTTGTACACTACCTGACATGACCTGATACTTGTACACTACCTGACATGACCTGATACACTACTACTTGACATGACTTGATACCTGTGCACTACTTGACATGACTTGATACCTGTGCACTACTTGACATGACTTGATATATGTACACTACTTGACATGCTACCTGATCCTGTTTCTAATGCCGACAACCTTGACATGTTGTCCCGATGGACATATCCTGTTGTCTGTATAGACAAATCTGTTCCTGCTTGATCTTGTGTTGGTATTAGCTTCAGACTTATCAATACCTGACTTGAACACGTAACTTGGGGGTATGGGGAAATCAAGAATGTAACCGAACGTAACTCAAAGGGCCATCTTATTGTTTGCCGTTTTTCCGGGCGTTACGGAATACCTATTGTTTGCCGTTTTTCCGGACGTTACGGAATAATCACCAATGGGTTACGATGAGGATTACATTAATTGATTTCGAAGACTTTAGAATAGATAACCCTGTAGCACAGTTTAGATATCACTGCACGTCACTTATACTGATGTACTTCACTGTTATATATATCCCTGTTATACTCTTGTTACTGTTTATATTCATGCCTGCATATCCTGTTACCTCATGACTATATTTTTATTGTTTGATATTATGACTCACCGACGTCTGGGTTTTGCATGTCCCAGATCCGCTACCCTTGTCGCAGGCTGATCAGGAGTATTTCCGCCATCAGGCCGAGTAGTGAGGATCCAGTTAGTATCCATTTTAGTTATGTTTACTTTCCAGGTGTTATTGCTCATTGGATCTATTGCTTCCGCATATTATTTCTTGACTCGTTTATTCTGGCTCATGGACATGTACTAGATAGTTTATTTTATTTCTATTGTTCTTGATATCTCTAGACAGCCGTAATGTGACTGTGGAGGGATGTTTCCTATCCACAGGTAGCATGGTTGGCTCTGTCACGTGCCTAACTTAGCGCACTCTGGGAAGCGGGGCGTGACAATCACTCCTCTGGTCGGTGATATCTTCAGGAATACAAGATCACCAATTGCGAACTTCAGAGGTCTTCATCCTGTATCGGCCTAACTTTTCTGGCGATCTTGTGCTGCCTTCATATAATTTTGGATCGTATTAACTTTCTCCATGGTTTGCACAATAATATCCGGTCCCAATAATCTTCGTTCTCCAACATCGTCCCAGCAAACGGGCGAGCGACACTTGCGACCATATAATGCTTCGAATGGAGCCATCTGAATAGTCGTCTGAAAACTGTTATTGTAAGAAAACTCTAGCAAGTGTAGATGATCCTCCCATGAACCTTTGAAGTCCAACATGCAAGCTCTCAACATATTTTTAAGAGTTTGGATCGTTTCTTCTGACTGGCATCTGTCTGAGGATGATAAGCAGTGCTAAATTTCAATCGAGTCCCTAAACTTTCCTGTAAACTCCTCCAAAAATGCGATAAAAATCGGGTATCACGATCGGAAACGATGATCACAGGTACTCCATGCAATCTCGCAATCTCCTGCATGTACCGCTCTGCTAACGCTTTCGTCGACTGACCAACTTAAAACGGTATGTGGTGAATCAATCGATAATAACCTAAACTGCATTTTTGCCTTTTGGACTCCGCGGTAATGCCATCACGAAATCCATGGTTATATATTCCCACTTCCACTGAGGAATCAGAAGTGGTTGCAATAAACCAGCTACCCTTTGATATTTAGCCTTGACTTGCTGACACACCAAGCACTTTGATACAAAGTGACCAATCTCCCTTTTCATGCCTTCCCACCAGAAATGCTGTCGTAGATCCCGGTACTTCTTTGTGCCTCCTGAATGTATGGAATATGCGGAACTATACACCTCCTTCATAACTCCTTCATGAATATCTCCTTTCGGCACACATAAACGGCTCCCATATAGTAATGAACCATCTTCATGAATCAACAAGTCTGTTCGAAGTCCCGTTTCTACCTGTTCTCGAAACTTCTACAACCTTGGATCATGCGACTGCGCTGCTTTAATATTATCGATTAGGGAAGACTGTATTTGCAGCTGCATCAACTGTCCCGAAGAATGCGGTAACACGATCTCCAACTCGAATCTCTGGAAATCATCTACAAGCTCCTTCTGTGCAGTTAACATCCATATTGCTGACAACCGACTTAGCACATCCGGCACTACATTAACTTTCCCCGGATGGTATTTCAGATCAAGATCATAGTCAGCCATCAGCTCTAACCATCTACGCTGCCTCATGTCGATCTCTTTCTGGGTGAACACGTACTTTAGGCTCTTGTGATCGGTAAATATTTCTACCCTTTTGCCCAATAAGCAGTGTCTCCAAATCTTCTAAGCGAAAATCACTGCTGCTAGCTCCAAATCATGAGTTGGGTAATTCTTCTCATAGGTCTCCAATTGTTTCGATGCGTAGGCTATAACCTTCCCATGCTGCATTAGAACACATCCCAAACCTTTCCCAGATGCGTCGCTGTGGATAACCAACCCTCCGGAACAGTCTAGCACTGTCAAGATAGGAGCGGTGGTCAATTTTTGCTTCAACGCTTCAAAAGCTGCTGACGCACATTTATCCGTCCATATGAACGGTACCTCCTTTCGTGTTAGCTTGGTCAATAGCTCAGCTATTTGAGCGAAATTCTCCACAAATCTTATATAATATCCTGAAAGTCCAAGAAAACTTCTGATCTTCGCTACGTTATTCGGAATCGGCCAATCATGAACTGCTGTAATCTTTTCAGGATCAACAGCAATTCCATCTCCGGCTATGACATGCTCAAAAAACTTCACTTTTTCAAGCCAAAACTCGCACTTGCTCATCTTCGCATATAATCTTTCTTGCCTCAACGTTTGCAGTGCGATCTTCAAGTGTTATGCATGCTCTTCTTGGTTTTTCGAATAGACCAGAATATCATCGATAAATACTACTATAAACTGGTCCAAATACGGTGAAAAGATTCGATTCATCAAGTCCATGAATATCGCCGGTGCGTTCGTGACTCCGAATGCCATCACTAAGTACTCGTAATGTCCATATCGAGTTCGGAACGCCGTCTTGCAAATGTCATCTGATTTTACTCGAACTTGATGATATCCGGATTGCAAATCCAGCTTCGAGAATACTCTCGCGCCACTGAGTTGATAGAATAATTCGCCGATGCGAGGGATTGGGTACTTGTTCTTAATATTCACCCGATTTAATTCCCGATAATCGATGCACATTCTCCGCGTGCCATCTTTCTTCTTGACTAGAAGAACTGGAGCTCCCCAGGGTGAATTGCTGCTGCGAATCCAACCCTTCTCTAGTAATTCGGCAACCTGTTTCTTGACTTCTTCTAACTCCACTGGTGCCATCGGATAATACGCCTTTGAGATTGGCGCTGCTCCAGGAACAAGATCAATCGCAAACTCCTTATCTCGTTTCGGCGGTAAACCCGAGATATCTTCCAATACGTCCATAAGCTCTCGGACAACTGCTGGCGCTTCCTCCTTATCTGCTTCCATCGACGAAAGAACGGTGTTTGTCGGCCTAGCCCTAAATTCGACTGGCCCGACAGATCTGCTACCTCCTGAAAATATAAACTCCGGATTTCCAGAAATCTGGAAAATCACTTTCTTTGCCCTGAAATCGATGTGAGCATGGAAAGTGCCGAGAAAATCCATTCCCAAGACGACATCATAGCTGCCAGTATCAATCACCAAGAAGTCCTCGAATAACTCTCGTCCGCAAATAACCACTGAACAAACCTTGCACTCGCTACTAGATATTATCTTCCCATTCCCAGTGTGTATGTCCCAGCAACTAGACAGGGCCGTGTATGGAATCGAGTGTGCAGTAATAAACTCAGACGACATAAAACAATGAGATGCACCTGAATCGAATAATACTAATGCGGGAAAATCATGAACAAGTAGGATACCTGAAACGACTTCATCTGAAGCCTTAGCCTCCTCGGCTGTCAAAGTAAAGGCCCGTGCTTGATTAGGCCCCTGAGTAATCTGCTTCTGCGGTGGCTTCTGAGTATCGTCCCTCAATCGTAGCTTTGACGGGCAAGCATTGACGGTATGGTTATCTGATCCGCAAACAAGATAGAGTCCAAACCTCTTTCGACAGTCCTTTTACAGGTGTCCGGGTAGACGGCAGAAGTCACAAATCACGTTCCTTTTCTGATTGGATACGACGAGCTTCTTCATATGCACAATGTCTCGTCTGTTCACCGGGATGCCTCTGCATATAGGAGCTCGGTTTAGCGTAAACGCCGACTTCCGTACTACGACGACATGTTGTTGCGTACTCTTCGCTTTCACCAATAGGCTCTGCTGCTCCCTGGATGCCCTGAGAACCTGTGAGAAAGTGGTCAATCCTAGAGATATAACGTGTCTCTGGATTTCCACGTCTAAGCTGCGCATAAACCTTCATTCCCTATCTGCATCGTTGGCAGCTAAAGGTCCTGCAAATCTACTGAGCCGAGTCCACTCAGCCGCATGCGCATCAACGGATCCGTCGTTCTGCTTCAAGCTAATAAAATTTTCTTCCATTTATTCTTAAGCAGTTTGCAGAAAGAACTTCTCTAAGAAACTCTGCGAAAATGTTGCCCAACTGATCGGCTTGGACAGACGGGTCTCCTCCATGAACCACCACTCATGGGAATAATCTACCAGTTGGATGCGTACAACATCCACTCTCTTGTCATCTGGAATCTGCGCGGCAACGAGCAGATTCTCTATGTCAACTATCCACTGCTCCGCTGGTAATGGCTCCTCTAATCCAGTAAATGTGGACGGACCAAGTCTCCTGAAGTCCGTCGCGGTGCCCTCATGTTGTGCTGGCTTGGCCGCTACTGCGTCTACGGAGTGCTGGACTGTCCGCAAACCCTCCTGAAAAGCCTCAACTTGCTGCTGATTTAGATCGGTTTGCCGCTTCTGGTTCTCCAACATCCTACGTATAACTCCAAGCAATGAAGCGTTATCAACGCGCCTCTGGTACGATCGCAAATCTCTATCCGCCATTCTGAAGCCAAGACACTGAAGAGGATTAGCACGATAAACAACATTAATAACAAGATAGTTATAGATTCAAGAATGGCAAGATAATGGCAGTACATGTTCCTAATTACGGGTTTTCTGATTAGTGTATTGGGTTTAATACCCGACTACAAAAGAACCAAACCCGATTAACCTAAATCCTATGTCTCTGATACCAAACAAACCCTGTCATGCCCCGCTTTCCAGAGTGCGCTAACTGCGGCACGTGACAGAGCCAACTATACTACCTGTGGCTAGGAAACATCCCTCCACAGTCACATTACGGCTGTCTATAGGATATCAAGAACAGTAAAATATAAAATCTATCTAATACATGTCCATTTGCCAAAATAAAAAGTCAAGAAAATGTATAAGCGAAAACGATAATAATATCGAATAAACAACATCTAAAAATACGTCCCAATATAGGCTCACATCAAGAAATAAAAGCTGTGGAAAATAACTAGACTAAACATCACTAAACTCGATTCCTCACTGCTTGTCTTGTCGGCTAAATTATTCCTGTTCAGCCTGCGATAAAGATAGAGGAACTGGGCCATGCAAAACCCAGACGTTAGTGCGTCATAACATCAAAACAACAATAATAACCAGGATGTAATGATATAGGTGAACATGAACATAAAGAATAACACGGATATGAAACGGTGAGGTATATATGTGTATGCGAAGTGCGATGAGTAATCTAAACTGTGCTACTAGGTTATCTACTCTAAAAGTCTTTGAAATCAATTTAATGGAATCGTCGATGTAACTCAATAGTATCTCGTGCATGCCCAGGACCACGGTCAAGATTCTCGGGCTGAATCCGAGATGTGCTGCTAGGCAGTAAACAGGTAACATATACAGATGAATGATGTCAGCAGCAGCATCCCGGGGCTGGCCTAGCCTGTAAAGACTGATCAGTATAAGCATTGAACTGTCAAGTTACAAGCAAGGTTTCATTATTAATTTCCCCTTACCCCCAAGGTTATGTGTTCAAGTCAGGTATTGATAACATGGAACTAATGCCAACACAGGATCAAGCAGGTACAGGTTTTGTCTATGTAGACAACAAGTTACGTCCGTCAAGACAACAAGTCAGGATTGTTGGCATTAGTAACAAGATCAGGTAACAAGTCAAGTAGTTTGTCCGGACATATCATGTGATGCATATGTATCAAATGGATACCCAATGTAAAACTATAATGAAACTCTAAACATAGTAAGCACGACGGATATCAGGATGCATATGTGTCTATCTGTAATAACCTATATACGTATCCATGACTATGTAAGATGCACATTAGCAAGCACGTTGTAATAATATAACAGTAATATAATATAATGAGGTTCCGGCATGCAACTAGATATCCAATAGATAATACGGATACATACGGGTATATAAAAACGGTAAATCTATAATATCGGATGCATAACTAAAATACATGTATTATTTTTATTCATATGGATATAAATATAGTAGCATAACATGTCGCAAGATAAACTTGCCTGATCGGATCTCACGTTAGAGTACGTACGTCACGTTCGACGTCGGTAAACGTCGCGATGCGAACTACGTGCGTACGGGACTAGACTAAGCTACTCAAAGACGTGACCACGCTGAATGAGGACGACGACTGAGTCACCCGGATCGTCGGCGTTGTGCGCGACTGTCATGCCCCGCTTCCCAGTGTACGAGGAGGGGACTTGGTGAGACCCGCTACGTATTTACTCAGAAGTAAACAAGCTAAGCGTATCTAAGCAATATAAAGTAAAGTACATAAGAGACATGAATGTAAAAGAACAACAACTTTATTTATTAAACATTCTTTTACAGGTACAACTGGAAAGTAAATACATGAATGGAAAGCAATGCCTAAACAATGGCATAACTGAAATGAAAATATGTACAAGTAAAGTCTAATGCTCCGGATCTTCAGTGTTCTGCTCCAAATACTCCTGGCTGGTCTCGAGCTCTAGTGCTTCCAATCTACCTGACAACATTCCAAAGAAGAAGATAAATAGGAATGTCATCGGTGAACAATCGCTCGGTAAGTCCTAAAGAAGGAGAGAAGTAGAATAGACAGAAAAGAGAGTATATCTAGTATAATATTTGATTGTTAGGTTGACGTAGTGTTTGTAGCTTGGTACATAAGATGCCAGTGTATACGAGAGGAGCCCAACTTACACCATGGACTTTGGTAACTCGTAGTACAAGGCTCCGTCGAAAATACCACGGAACAACGACATGGATGTAATTACGTCTTAAGTGACCACCTCGTGCCACCTTTAACATATTCCGTACCAGTCTACCCCTTTATAAACCCCGTAGTATATTATTATGTTGATTGTATTGATTGTACTGATGGTATTGTATCGTCTTGTAATAAATGGAAGACTTGCCGAAACTATGATATCAGTAAATGGAATGGATGCAAATGGATAGTCATGTAAACGGGGTATATCCATGGTTCGGTTCGGTCAATATAGATTGATATAGATTGAGTAGACGGATCCATGGATTCATGTTGTGTTGTAGTTTATATTTGAATCAAATTCAAGTCAGATTGATTTTAGGTTTTACCTTGACTCGAACTGAGTCAGACTTTTAAACAGAATTGAAGTCCTGATTGTTTTGATATTATCGGTAACTGCTGCACATGAACGACATGATTTGTGTCTTTTTCTAAGACAATTACCGTGTTGTTAACACCGTTTGTTAGATTGTATACCTTAAATAGGCAAGCACCCATATCTCCGGCTCCCTGAGGCTCAAGAGACTGGTCCCGCTTAAACCTATGTTTACTAGGGTCCTTATTATAATTTAATATAACTTGAGGGGGTTTTATGTAAAAATAGTTTGATATAATTTTCAAAATACATATCAAGCATTTAATTATCGTCTTTAGGGTTTTCATAGATGTATAGTTTATAAAAGTGAAATTTCTAGTGAGTAAAAGCTAATTTTCATAGTATAAGGTATTTTATTGAAATATCAGTATTGTTTTGTATTTGGATGGTATTTTCATATAATGGTGATTCATTTTGAAAACTTGGAATATTTATATAATATAATTAGTAAATATTTTGATTATATATATATATATATATTTAATGAAAGTAATTTTATTTATTTTCTTGTAGAAATCTCATTTTCTAAAGAAAAATGCATAAAAATTCCATCGAGATCGAATGCTCCTTTCGGAGGTCTCCATCTCTCTCTACTAGGCCCGAGGATATGCGATAATCCGCATCATCCCAAACGGGATCCCTAAAAGTTTGTTGCAGAGGTGCAATTGTAAGGAATTGTTTAATACATCTTTTTAAAGAAATGGTTTTATAAGTTGATGGTATTTATTTGTAAAGTCATGTTATCCCATGAATATATATCCAAAATTTCATCGTGCTATGTCAAAGATGTGTGTTGTGATGAGATAGGTCATTACCTCGTGAGTTATCTAATGGTAATACAAGTTTTGTGTTGTCTTATGTCGGAAATGAAGTATGTGGTATTTTACCGTAAAAATACAATAAAAATTGCATAAAAGAATATTTTGAGATGAAACTTATTTTAATAGGTTTGTTTATGTTTGTTAAACATTATGTGATAGTATGGAATTTTATTGATTAAGAAAAGTAGAGTTTTAAAGAAAAACCGAATCGGAAGTCGGATTAACTTTGCTTCCTTCGGGTTTTAGAAATAGAACTTTTTATAATAGGAGAAGAGAGGGGGAGAAGGGATTTACTGGATTTTGGACTAGGGGAGAGAGAGATGAAGCTATGGAAGGTCTCGGGGCGTCGTTTCGTTACCGGAAACTCCTTGGAACGCCGCCGGAATTTCGCCCTACGCTAACTCCACTTGCACACTAAAGGGACTTAAGAATTTTGGAGAGTTTTGACAGGGAATTTCCGAGTGAGGAGGGATGAAATATGGTATGGTATTTATAGGGGAAATGAAGGTTTAGGGGATGAAAGAATGCATTAAAAATTGCATTAAAATTTGGATTTAAATGGTGTTTTATTGCTCTCTGGATGAATGCAGAGGAAATAAACAATATGGGGTTAGTAGGGGTAGGCGAAGAGGTGCTCGGGAAAGGAAATAGGGCATTACCCATGGGTCCGACCGGCGGTACCGGTCGAAATGGAATTCTCACCGGTTCTTTACCGACGTATGGGTTTGGGTTTGATGCCACGCGTCCCTGTCTCCTCGTATACCCCAGTGCACGTGTTTGTTTATTCTGTGTCTCTTCAGTTTACATGTAGTGCATGTATAAACCCTTGGGCTCTAAAAGATTAAAAGAAAATGCAATAAAAATAATATGTAGCTGATGGGATTTGAACTCGGGTGCTATGTCTCAGCAGTGCAAGGTCTTACCAATGAGCTACAAGCTCTTTGTTGCTGTTCAAAAGCAAATTAAACTTATAACTTGTGCTCAGGCCCAGGTGTCCCTTTCTGTATTTTGAAAAAAATTCGTACAAAAAGTTTAGGGTTGTTACATTCTACCCTCCTTATAAAAATTTCTTTCTCGAAATTTGTAAAAAGAAAGCGTAACAGATTTAAAGCAATTTAGTGATAGAACCATTGATAGTGCATAGAAATATTTGGAAGAACGAAAGAATGCGAAAGTTTTGGAGGGTTGAAAAAGAGGTGAGGGGATTACCAGGGTTACCTTGGTCTACAGTCTCGGCTTCTACAGCTGCTAATGTGTAGGCCTGACGCCGGGGCACATTCCTCTGTCCTTGGGGCATGTTCCTCTGCTCTCAAGGCATGTTCCTCAGGGCTTGATGGAATTGGTGTGGAGGCTGTACAGGAGGTGGAGCCGGGAGAGCAAGACGAGGTGCAGGAGCCTGGATAGCTAGCCGCTGAGGATAGTTGGTGTGTGTGGGAGCTGAGTTGCGTCTATAAGGACAGGTTCCAATTCCGTGATTGGATCGCCACAAACTAAGCACAGGCCCTTTGCGCGCCTACAGTCTTTCCACAAGTGTCCATCTTTCTTGCAATAGAAGCAAAAATCTGGACTTGGTTGATTATCTGTTACTTCCGGTCTCCTCGGTTCAACAGTTGACCTTGAAGAGGCTCCTCCTGCCATCTGAGTGGCAGAGCGCTTCACCCTGGCAGATTGAGGTCTGCCCTTCCTCTTTACTACTGCATCATATTTTCGGGCAGCTTTCAAAGCCAAATCATGGGTTGGGAAATTCCCTGTAGCTAAGACAGCTAGGATTTCCTGGTCCAACCCTTGCTAAAATCTTCTAGTCCTGATCTCAGCAGTTGGTATCAAATGTGCCGCGAACCTGTTGCGGTCTTGTGTTAGCTGTGAAGTATATGATATAAAATCGAATATTGAGACATATCCTAATTGCTGAGCATGGTAAACTCAGCATCATACCCATCCACAAATTAGTCCATATCAAACCTTGTTGCAGATGGATGAATTGTTGTTCCATATCAAATCGGGCAGTCTCTAGGAAGTATTTCGCGTTGAACATGTCATGAGAAGTACTCTATTCGATAGGTTGTTCAAGACGGCTTTCTTCCGCCTTCCACCAAACTCGTGCATTGTCAGTGAGTTGCAGCTTCGCAACTCGAACCAAGGCTATCTCTGGCACTTGTGCCGCTGCCAGATCATCCTCAATACTTTGAGCCCATTCCTCAGCTTCCAGAGGGATCTCTTTTCCTGAGAATTGCTTGGGATGCAAAGCCCGGAATTGCTTTACCCCCGGGGCTTCCGCTTTTGGGCGGTTCATCAACATAGCAATATGCTGCTGCTGTCCGTCCAAGAGGTCGTGGATCGCCTCAAGTAATACCGTTTGCTCATTGATTGGAGCAACGACGGTAGGTATAAGAGGTAGAGGTGGTGGAGTGTTGTTGAAGTTGGTGCTGGTGTTGTTTGGGGAATCCATAACCTTAAAAGAAAAATTTAGGTTAGGACAGATTCAAAATATATGAAATTGGAAGATTCAAGGAATATGTAAAGAATATTTTTAATTGCTGGTTCTTGTGTTATATATTGCTTAGGACTTCATGCAGAATTAACCCGCATGTCCATGCAGAACTGACCTGCATGTCTATACAAAGCAGACCTGCATGGGCCATCAACAAAACCTGTCACGCCCCGCTTCCCGGTGTAAGGGGAGGGGACGCGGCGAGGCCCACTTTGTATTTACTCAGAAGTAAATATGCTAAGCGTATCTAAGCAATATAAAGTAAAGTACACAAGTGACATGAATGTAAAAGAACAACAACTTTATTTATTAAACATTCTTTTACAGGTACAACTGGAAAGTAAAAACATGAATGGAAAGCAATGCCTAAACAATGGCATAACTGAAATGAAAATATGTACAAGTAAGGTCTAATGCTCCGGATCTTCAGTGTACTGCTCCAAGTGCTCCTGGCTGGTCTCGAGCTCTAGTACGTCCGATCCACCTGACAACATTTCAAAGAAGAAGAGAAATAGGAATGTCGTCAGCGAACAATCGCTCGGTAAGTCCCAAAGAAGGAGAGAAGTAGAATAGACAGAAAAGAGAGTATATCTAGTATAATATTTGATTGTTAGTTTAACGTAGCGTTTGTAGCTTGGTACAGAAGATGCCAGTGTATACGAGAGGAGTCCAACTTACACCGTGGACTTTGGTAACCCGTAGTACAAGGCCCCGTCGAAAATATCACGGAACAACGGCATGGATGTAATTACGTCTTAAGTGACCACCTCGTGCCACCTTTAACATATTCCGTACCACCCCTTTATAAACACCGTAGTGTATTTTTATGTTGATTGTATTGATTGTACTGATGGTATTGTATTGTCTTGTAATAAATGGAAGACTTGCCGAAACCATGATATCAGTAAATGGAATGGATCTAAATGGATAGTCATGTAAACGGAGTATATCCATGGTTCGGTTCGGTCAATATAGATTGAATACACGGATTAATGGATTCATGTTATGTTGTAGTTTATACTTGAATCACATTCAAGTCAGATTTATTTCAGGTTTGACCTTGACTCGAACCGAGTCAGACTTTTTAACAGAATTGAAGTCCTGATTGTTTTGATGTTATCGGTAACTGCTGCACATGGACGGCAGGATTTGTGTCTTTTTCCAAGACAATTACCATATTGATAACACCGTTTGTTAGATTGTCTACTTTAAATAGGCAAGCACCCATATCTTCGGCTTCTTGAGGCTCAAGAGACTGGTCCCGCTTAGACCTATGTTTACTAGGGTCCTTATTGTAATTTAGTATAACTTGAGGGGTTTTCTGTAAAAATAGTTTGATATAATTTTCAAAATACACCTCAAGTATTTAATTATCGTCTTTATGGTTTGCATAGATATATATTTTATAAAAGTGAAATTTCTAGTGAGTAAAACCTAATTTTCATAGTATAGGGTAATTTATTGAAATATCAGTATTGTTTTGTATTTGGATGGTATTTTCATGTAATGGTGATTCCTTTTGAAAACTTGGAATATTTATATAATATAATTAAAGTAGATATTTTGATAATATATATAAATATATATATATATATTTAATGAAAGTAATTTTATTTATTTTATTGTAGAAATCTCATTTTCTAAAGAAAAATGGATAAAAATTCCATCAAGATCGAATGCTCCTTTCGGAGGTTTGCATCTCGTTCTACTAGGCCCTAGGATGTGCGATAATCCTCACCATCCTGAACGGGGTCCCCAAAAATGGGTTGTAGAGACGCAATTGCAACGAGTTGTTTAATACATCTTTTTAAAGAAATGGTTTTATAAGTTGATGGTATTTATTTGTAAAGTCGTGTTATCCCATGAATATATATCCAAAATTTCATCTTGCTATGTCAAAGATGTGTGTTGTGATGAGGTAGGTCATTACCTCGTGAGTTATTTAAAGGTAATACAAGTTTTGTGTTGTCTTATGTCGGAAATGAAGCATGTGGTATTTTATCGTAAAAATACAATAAAAATTGTATAAAAGAATATTTTGAGATAAACTTGTTTTAAAAGGTTTGTTTATGTTTGTTAAACATTATGTGATAGTATGGAATTTTATTGATTAAGAAAAGTAGAGTTTTAAAGAAAAACCGAATCGGAAGTCGGATTAACTCAGCTTCCGATGGGTTTTAGAAATAGAACTTCTTATCATAGGAGAAGAGACGGGGAGAAGGGACTTACTGGCTTTTGGACTAGGGAGAGAGAGATGAAGCTACGGAAGGTATCGGGGTGTCGTTTCGTCGCCGAAAACTCCTTGGAACGTCACCGGAACTTCGCTCTTCTCTAACTCCACTTGCACACTAAAGGGACTTGAGAATTTGGAGAGTTTTGACAGGGAATTTCTGAGTGAGGAGGGATGAAATATGGTGTGGTATTTATAGGGGAAATTAGGGTTTAGGGGGTGAAAGAATGCATTAAAAATTGCATTAAAATTTGTATTTAAATGGTGTTTTATTGCTCACCGAATGAATGCAGAGGAAATAAACAATGTGGGGTTAGTGGGGTAGGAGAAGAGGTGCTCGGGCAAGGAAATGGGGCCATTACCCATGGGTCCGACCGGCGGTACCGATCGAAATGGAATTTTTGCCGGTGCTTTACCGATGGATGGGTTTTGGTTTGATGCCACGCGTCCCTGTCTCCTCGTATACCCCAGTGCACATGTTTGTTTATTCTGTGTCTCTTCAGTTTACATGTAGTGCACGTGTAAACCCTTGGGGTTCTAAAAGATTAAAAGAAAATGCAATAAAAATAATATGTGGCTGATGGGATTTGAACTCTGGTGCTATGTCTCAGCAGTATAAGGTCTTACCAATGAGCTACAAGCTCTTTCTTGCTGTTTAAAAGCAAATTAAACTTATAACTTTTGCTCAGGCTCAGGTGTCCCTTTCTGTATTTTGAAAAAAAATTCATACAGAAAGTTTAGGGTTATTACAGCGACTCTGGTGATGGTCGGAAAAACCAAGAATCAAGAAAAGAAAAGAAAAGAAAAGAAGAGAAGATAAGGAATGTGGTGTGGCTCTGCTTGGTTGGGTTCTGGGACAGAGGAGAAGACGACGAGGTCAGGGTGATCTTCGGCGATGAGGGGTTGGGTTAAGCTAGGGCTCCGGTTTGGGTTCGGGGTTGGTTAGGGTTCTCGAGTGAAGTTGCTGGAATGGGTTGTGCAGGCATCTTGAGGGGAGTTTGAGAAGGGAAAGTGGAGGTTGTGAGGAGAAGGTGACGTGATCGGCGACGAGGGTTTCTAGGGTTGCAGGTTGGGGTTCGTCGGGGTTAAGTTGCTGGGTTCTTGGGGAGTTTGCAGGGGTCGTTGTGTGCAGGTGCTCGGGGTTAGAGGAGGAAGAATAGAGGAGAGAAAGGAGGTGGAGAGGGTGGTCGCGAGGGCGAGGTGATGGTGGTGACGGCGAGGGTGCAAGCTAGGCTTTGGGTTCTCGTGGGTTTCTCGTGGGAGGTGAAGGAGAAAAGAGAGAGGTGAGGAAGAGAGAGAGAGAGAGAGATGTGAAAATATATTAGGGTTAATATATATATATATATATATATATATATATATATATATATATATATATATATAAGGGGAGAGAGAGAGGCTGGTGAGGATGAGAAAATATTAGATTAGTTAAGAATATATGTATTCGTATATAATATATATACAGAAGTTTTAGTTTTAGGTTTTTAAAATATATTATAATATATATTATAGGTTTTATAGCTAATATCAAAAATACTCTGAAAAATACCCGGGTCCTGTCAAAAATCTAGTTTGAAAATACGGATAATATACGTATCAACCAAAACCATAATGCGGTGTCCGGTTAAAGAAAAAACATACCCCGAAGAACGGATACACGTAAAAACACATAGCGATCCAAACGAGCCCGTTTCATTAAACGGGATAAGAACACGATGTCAGGATGCAGCCATATAGTATGGGGTATAATGCAGGCCATGCTGGGTATTTAAAATATTATATTTGTATTATTTAAAACATATGCAGATGCCAAATATATGATACGGGTATATAGAGCATATATGTGTGCACGGATCCTCTGTACTAGCAAAGATATGTCGTAATCTAGAACCAAGACGGGTTTCAAACATGCGGGTCAGGTCAAATACCATCCACAGATACCAAAGCACTATCCGCACCCAAAGTAAATAATAATCAAGAAATAACCACAAGATTAAGAAAAAACCTAAATAAATTATGGTATAAATGAACTAGGGTGTTACACGCTGCACTAATGCTAAGCACTAAACTTTTCTGTTTTCTGGCGCTCACGTGTGTTTCACGTAAGGCGCTGAGCGTCTAGCACTCACGTGTGTTTCAAGTGAGACGCTGAGTTCTTTGGACATTTAATCTCTATTGATATTTTTGAGAACTTAAGTCTCTATTAATGATATTTTGACCATTAACGATCACCAAGATCACTATTTTAAGGATCTGAGATCAGGTTCTTTAAGAACTAAGTTCTTGATTTGAAGGAACTAAATTCCCGGAGTATTATGGACTCCATATTCTCCATGTTCTTTTATCCTTGTTTTCATGTTCATATTTTCGGAGAGGTTAAACTTCTGTTAATGGTATTTTAACCATTAACGATCTCCAAGATCACTATTTTGAGTATCTTGGATCGAGATTTTAAAGAACTAAGTTCTTGATTTGAAGAAACTAAGTTCCTGGAGTATTATGGACTCCATCTTCTTTCTTTTCAAATTTGTTCTTTCTTAAATCTTTGATTCTCAGGAACAAGATCTTCCCGATGAGAATTAAATTCTCAACTTGTGGAAGACTTGTCTTGTGGATCTCAAATCCAGAGGAAGAACTTAGTTCTTGAGAAGAGTTAAACCCTTAGATATCTAAAGGAGATATTTTGATCTCTGTGTTTTCTTTACCTAGGATTTAGAGCAGGAAGATCTTCTTCTTTTATTGAGAATTAAATTCTCTATTTATTTTTGTGGAAGCTTTTAGAGAGCCTTCTGTGTTTTTAGAGAAACTTATGGGGTGTCTCATCTCTCCTTCTTCCTTTTTTTTTAGACTTGAAGTCTCGGATCCTTTATATAAGAGAGGCAGTTTGTTAATTAATTTGAAAAAATCTCTCATTTAAGAGTTACTGTAACACCCTAGTTCATTTATACTATATTTGATTTGGGTATTTTCTAATCTCGCGACTATTTCTTGATTATTATTGTTTGCTTTTGGGTGCGGATGATGCATTGGTATCTGTGATTAGTATCCGATCCGACCCGCGTGCTTGAAACCCATCGTGATTCTAGATTACGTTATGTGATTACCAGTACAGAGGATCCGTGCACACATCTATGTTCTATATACACGTCTAATATTATTGGTATCTGCATATCGTTAATAATACAAATTATAACCAAATATATATTTTAACATTTAGCATGGCTTGTATCATATCCCATATCTTGTGAGTGCATCCAGACATCGTGTTCACTTCCTGTTTGATAAAACAGACTCGTTTGGATCGCTACGTGATTTTACGTGTATCTGTTCTTAGGGGTATGCATTTTATTTAACTGAACATCACGTTATGATTTTGGCTTATACGTATATTATCCGTATTTTAAAACTAGAATTTTAGAAGAGACCCGGGTATTTTTCGAAGTATTTTTGTATTAGCAATGAATCATATAATATATATTATAATATTTAATGAAACCTTAACGGTCTTATACATAATATATATACTATATTTTTTAAACTAATTAATATTTCTTACCCTTTCTCTCTCTCTACTCACCCTCTCTCTCTCTTCTCGTGATCTCTCTCTCTCTCTAATCCCCTCCCCCACACTCTCTCTACCTATTTATATATATTAATTATAAAACCTAATAAAATATGACCTCTCTCTCTCCTTTCTCTACTTCTTTCTTCCTTCTCTGCCTCCCCCGCGAGAACCTAAATACGAAGCCCTAACCTTAACTGCCCCTCGCCGTCGCCATGACCATCCCAACTCCATCACCTCGCCCTCGTGATCACTTTTTCCTTCTCCTCCCCTCTTCTTCCTCTATCCTCCTACACCCACGAACAAACCCGAGCAACCCAAGAAAACCACCCGACCTCACCGTTAACCTTACATCACCGGAGACCTTCACCCCGTCGCCACCACCCTCATCACTACCCTCACCACTACCTCCTATCATCCCTCTCCTCCATTCCCGAGCTCACAACCTACTGTAGACCCGAAAACCCATCGACTAGAGAACCTTAACGCCTGCACCTCCACCGCCGATCACCTCACCACCTCGTCGCCTTCACCTCCTCATCCCTTTCTCTTCTCCTTACTTCCCTGTAGACCCCCGACACCACAAACTCCCCGAGCACCCAACCAACCCAAGAAAACCCCTTTCCCCTTGCCGTTACCCATCGCCGACGGCTACCCAACGTCGCCGTCGTCACCTCCTTTGTCCTCTGACCCATAACTCAATACCAGAGCCGACACCACAGTCCCTTTCTTCTTATTTCTTCTCTTTCCTCTCTTTCACTTTTCTCTTACTTTCTTGGCCATTCGCCAGAGGCACACACGTCACCGACGATCCGGACGATCCGGACATCGTCACCATCCAGCGTGGTCACGTCTTTGAGTAGCCAGGTCCAGTCATATGCGCGCGCGTGTGCATCGTGTTCATATCAGAATTTTGCATTATTATATTCCCCATTCTTAATCATATTGCAAATAAATAGGTGCTTTTGATCCATATCTGTTAAATAGTTGCAGGTTACAGGTTCTTCGAACAATATAGTGAAAATGATGAAAAAACACTACAAAAGTGAGACCACGACCAACAAATAGAAGAATCTTTATGATGCCGCCTACAGTTTAAGGAACAAATGAAGATCAATGAACAGTTCGATTGCACAACGTACTACGGCAGCACAAGATTCAAGACTTCAATACGAAGCAAACGGTAAAAGTCCACAACATTCTGCACTGTGGAAATCTGGAAGAAAATAGAAGATATTCTGAGAAACCAAGTGAAGAAACCAGAAGTAAAATGCAACATGAAGCAGCCCTGAAGATTTGAGACATAGACCACATCAAACGGCCGCGGAACCGCGGCCAAACCAGGCTTATGGCAGCGGATCCGCGGCCGTGCATCGCACGTGTCGGTGCGTGTCGGTGCGTGTCGGTGGAGTCGGTGCATTGACCTGGTTTTCTCAGGATAGTTTTGTAATTTTATATATGGATCAGATGTAAACCCTAGGGTTTCTATTATCTATAAATAGGAAGCCTACAGCTCTTTTTGGAGCATGCCTCTTTTAATTTCTAGAATTTTAAATTTTCATTCCATTGTAATTGTCAAAGAGAGCATCAATAAAAAGTAAGTTTTTTTTATCTTGAATTTCTTATCTGCAATTTTATTTCTCTACAATTTTTTTTATCTGTCGTAGTTATTTTCCGCAAATTAATTAGGCTATTAAAAGAAAATCACAAAAAATGAATTCCTTTGTTAATTCCCTAATGAGTGAGTAGTTCCTCACTTGTTAGGGTTAGGTTTGGGGAAGGTTGGAGAGATGAAAATCCCCCACTCCTTTCTTGCCCGTTCAATATTTTAAATTAGGGCTCTATGCAAATCAAACACACACCGCTCACTACGGCATCCTATCCCACGAGGTAGCGGTGATTCCCTAGTTAGGACCGGTTGTGTTTGATTTCCACAGAGGTTAGGGCTAAGAGTTAAGAAAGGACGGACAAGGTCCAAAGGGAAGAAACCTAGTTTCTTCCTGGTCGTGCTAATCCCCTTTGTTAACTATTACCTTAACACCTAAGTTCTTAATTAGGGCAAAGAAAGCGATGAGAAGAATTGACTTTCCAAACTAACCTAGTCCTAACCCTAGCAAGGTTTTAATCCAAATCAATTTCAACCTCAGTTTTTATAGAAAATCAAAACCTACCACAAATAGGAATTGACTCGTTAGAACAATTAGAAAATACACGTTTTCCCTGTGGACCGACCCGTACTCAACCGGCTAGCTACCAAACGACACCGTTCTTGATTGCGGTTAATTCTTTGATTTAAAAACGCATAAGCAAAAACATCAACAATCAAATGGCGCCGTTGCCGGGGATAACGGTAGTTATTTTCTCTTTGTAGTTTCGGGTTAAAAATTAAAAAAATCATAAAAACTGAAAAATACAAAAAACAAAAAAAATTATCATCTTGTTATTTTTTGAAGGGTTTTCGTGCGAATTGTGCAGGAACGCAAAGACGAACAGATTTAGATCTAGAAAATCTAGCGAACAAAACAACAAACAGCAGATCTGAAAATACAGAAGAGAGCATTAACAACAAACAGAAAAATCTCGAAGGCTTGAAACACCTAGAGCACCGCGGAACCGCTGCAGTACCCAACATCTGACCACGGAACCGCCGCAGGATGGTGACGTCAGCCCTCTGAATCTCTCTGTAAGCATTCTTTTTCTTTCTGTAACCCTATGATCTCCTCTGAAAAATTTTCCTGCAGGGTTCTTTGCGCAAAAATTCTCCCCCTTCTCCAATAACTTGATTTTGTGCAGGATTCTTTGCGCCGCAAATAAAAGAAAAATTTTTTGGCAAGTGTTTTGGATTTTTGTGTGTTTACTGCTTTGCATTTTTAAAACGGGCTTTTAAGGGGCTATAACACCAATCCAGATTGGGTGGGGATTTCATTACCCTTCCTAGGACCCCAAAAATCACAAAAAGCATTTTGCATCAACTTTCGAGTTAATTAAAAAATATTAGACTCAGCCAATAAGGACAGTCGTGCTTATTAGGACAACGGAAAAGTTGTAGGCATCGGTCGTTTATCTAAACCAGACTTTGTGGTGCCTAGGCTAGACAAGTGGGAAAGGTAATTTTAAAAGGCCCGTCTCACGATGATTCATGAGCAGATCCCTCCTTTCTTTACTTGTGCTTACCTGGCCACAATTGGTGGTGAAGAGGCGATTTGAGGATCTCATAACTTGCCCTTTGGAACAGTTAGGAGCAGTCTAGTTGACTTAGGAGATCCTAGCTCTAGGCTTGATTGTGCATATTGTGATTGCTTGAAAGTGTATCTAAGCTCTTTATAAAAATCTTTTTGCAAAAACTCCTTATAAAAAAAAACTACAAAACAAAATTTTTACAGAAACTTGCCATTTTGTCGCTAGAAATCCATTGCACCTTACTTTCTCTCATTGACGTTTTCTTACCCCCACCTTCTATTTTTACTTTTTGACTACACTATACCTCGTTAGTGTATGTCCAGTTGGACTAGGGACACTAGCGCCCATTTAGTCCTTGTCTCGTTAGTGCCTACTGACGACGCTTTCGACTCCGAAATCGAAATTCCTTCCAATTCTTTACCTTCATCTTCATATTCATCATTTTCTAAGGAGATCTCGGGATTCAATCCTAACAACCCCTTACTTACGGGACCGATTCCACCTCCACTGCGTGCGAATAACCCACCACACCCTCCTGTCGAAGCGCCCCAACGAATCGCGCTCCAGGATCTTTTCTATCCCATCCGCACCGCACTTCCCACTTGTCTTTCACTTCAACCGGCTAATGGGGATAACTTTGAAATTAAACCCCACTTCATCAATATGTTGCTCAAATTTCACGGGCTGGAATCCGAAGATGCCTACATCTTCATTAACAAATTCCAGAATGTTTGCGCAATGATGAAGACCACACAACTTTCTAATGATGCTATAAGGCTACGTGTCATTCCATTCACTTTATGTGACCTAGCTGAAAAATGGTTATATAGCACAGAATCACACTCCATAAAAAATTGGGAAGAGTTTGTTAAGGCTTTTCTAAAAAAGTTTTACCCACACCACAAGACCGCGAGAATTCGCAACGAAATTATTCAATTTTCCCAGCTTCCTTCTGAACCTTTTTGGAAGTATTTTGAAAGATTTAAGGACCTTCTTGTTCAGTGCCCTGACCACGGTATCGAGAATTGACAACTTTGCTAAACTTTATATGAAATACTGAACCCAGCAACTAAGCAGTTGTTGGAAACCATTTGTCAAGGTCACTTTCTTACAAAATCGAGTGAGGAAGCTTGGCAATTTCTCGACGATCTTGCTGAACAAACATTTCAGTGGGAAAGCACTAAGACCACTTCATCTACTTCACCAGGTCAGTCTAGGGTAGGCATACATCAACTTGATATGTCGATTGCAATGAAGGCCGAAATGGCCGCACTCACGAAAAAACTTGAAGCAATTGAGAGCAAATTCTCACCGCCTTCTCCTGCCCTAGCTTTATCCCCACGCACTGTTTGCGCTTGTTGTTCGGATCCGTCCCATCTAACCGAAGAGTGTCCTTACAACCCACCTGTTCAAGGACAAGATCAAGTCAATGCTGCCTTTCAGCAAAGACAAAGAAATGATCCATACTCTTCAAGTTACAATTCTGGTTGGAGGAGCCATCCAAATTTTGCTTGGAATCAAAATCAACAACAATTCTAAGGCAATAACAACTTTCAAAGGCCTCCTCCACAATAACAAGCCCCTCAACAAACTCAATATCAGCAACCTTTCCAACCCCAACCTTATCAAAACCAAATGAACAATTTTGTACTGTTTCCTGATTTAAAATCAGGAAAGCCCACAGAAGAGGCTTCAGAAAAAGGTCACGTGCTTACACGTGACCAGCAGTCACGTGTTGGCACGTGACATCTAAAAGCATCGGCAAGGCAAATTCAGCTTCCCGACTACATCAAAGAAAAGGGCTTCAGAAAGGGTCACGTGCTCCCACGTGATCTGGGTCACGTGTTGGCACATAACAATTAAAAGCAGCTTCAAAAGCAAACCGGTTCCCTGATCAAATCAAGGAAAAGGCTTCAGAAGAGGCCACGTGCTCCCACGTGACCAGGGTTACGTGTTGGCACGTGATACTCAAAAGCAGCAGACTTGTTCTCCGGTTAAATCAAGAAAAAGAGTCCAGACGAGGGTCACGTGCTTACATGTGACCAGGGGTCACGTGATGGCACGTGACGGTTAAGCAGCAACCAGAAGACAAAGCGCAAAAAGAAAGAAGAAGGCTCGTTCCAAGGGGGTCACGTGCCCAAACGTGACCAAGGGTCACGTGGCCACATGTGACCGACTTCAAAGCCCATTTGTTAACAGAATTAAATTCTGAGAAAAGACCTCTCAAATCTTTCCAAAAGCAACCGATTGAATTAAAGATGATTAAATATCATCTATCTATGGGAAAATCTCGAATTTGGAAAGATTTCCCCGTAAAATCTAACTAAAATAACAGAGGAGAATCTCTGGATTTAAAATCCAATGGTGAGTAAAATTCACCTAATAATCCAAAGGTCCAAAACGAATGATGGATACAAATCAAATCTCCTAATGAAAGATCCACCAAAACTAATTGACTCGGCTGCTTCTCCTATAAATAGGAGCCAAGAGACACACAAGAGAAGGATATATGCAGAGGGAAGAAAAGAGAGAGAGCCTTGATACTTTAGAGGAATTTGGATCTTCTGCAAAAGAAAACCCTAGGTAAGAAAGGGAAGGTTTCATTGAAAGAAAAGAGAATTTAATTCTCAACAGAGTTTAACTCTGATATAAAACAGAAGGACATATTTCTTCTCTCTTTGATGGAGGATCTGTAAAGTGCACATCTCCCCTTGAGTTGAGAATTTAATTCTCAATGGGTTGAGATCCTGCCATGCAGATCCAAAGCATAGAGAGGGAATGGAAACACGAGAATTTAATTCTCACAGAACTATAGGAATTTAATTCCTTCAAAATAAAATTAGGGTTTGACCCTGTGTTATGGGAATTTAATTCCTTCAGAATGAAAAGAATCAGGGTTTAACCCTAGTTAAGAACTTGGTTCTGTTAAAACAACAAGAATTTAATTCCCTTAATCTTATTCCCCAGAATAATTCTCTAATAGAGAGTGGGGGTTTAATTCCTTAAAGCTTTTATTAGGGTTTAACCCTATTCAGTTCTTCACATATATGAGGAATTTAATTCCTACAGAAAATTCAGAGTTCAACTCTTCAAAAGGAATTAGGAATTTAATTCCTCTGAAATTATTGTTAGGGTTCAACCCTACGAGGAATTTAATTCCTGAAAGGGATTAACAGATCTTCTAAACAACTACAGAAAAACAGGGTCACGTGTCACCACGTGACCCCCCCAAAAGATCTACAGAAAGCCCTTTGAGGCAGTGCCTCACGTGACCCACGTGACCCTTGGCAGAGGCTCTAACATACTCCATTCAAACACCCGTCACATGATGACACGTGATGCTCCAAAAGATGCGATCGTCTCAGCAGAACAAACGAAGGGAGGGCGCCCTCACGTGCTACTACGTGACCCCTCTTGCCTCAGCGTCTAACGCTAAATTGGAACCCCTGAATTCAGTGTTAAAACGTTGTTTGGCCTTAGTGTTCAACACTAAGCAAAGAACTTTATTTGCAGTGTTCAACACTGATTACCTTAGTGTTCAACACTAATTTGGGATTTCTGTTGCCAGTGCTTAACACTGGTCTGTTTTAGTGTTTAACACTAATTTGAAGGCCTTGTTGCTGGTGTTGACACCAACTATCTTCCAGTGTTAAACACTGACTTATCAACCTCATTCTCAGTGTTCAACACTGATTGGTCTTTAGTGTTAAACACAAGGCATTGGCCCAATTGGCTAAATGGCCTGAGGCAAAGCCTCTCCTTCAAGGGACCAACAGGAGGGCCGATGTCCCAGACATGATTGGACTTAGCCCAAGCTGGCCATAAGTCCTCAATTCGTAATTAACTGGGCTAATGGGCTCATAACATAATTAATTGGTCTTGATCCCAAATTGGGCCAAAGACTATTTAATCCACTCCGGTTTCAGGGTACATCTATTCATTCCTTTGATACTTGGCGTTGTAATCCCTCAACGTCTTCAAAGAGGTGACGGGTCCCGATGACCACACATTGATATGGACTGTGGGGTCCTTAAACCCATGGACTACGACGTCCTTAACCTTGACCGAGATGTCTTAAAACTAACAATGGACTGTGGGGTCCTTAAACCCATGGACTACGACGTCCTTAACCTTGACCGAGATGTCTTAAAACTAACAATGGACTGTGGGGTCCTTAAACCCATGGATTACGACGTCCTTAACCTTGACCGAGATGTCTTAAAACTAACAATGGACCGCAATGTCCTTAAACTACCCATGGACCGCAATGTCCTTAAACTAGCGATGGACCACTATATCCCTAAACTGGAACGATAGAGCCCAAACGCTCTTTTGTTGGATTTAAACGATCCCGTTTAAGTTGATCTTAGCCTTAAATATGGCTAACGTATCCTTAAACCTTTCAAACAGACTTTAGTCCCAAATTGGACTATAAATCCCCAAATCAACTCTGGTTCAAGGGTACATCTCTGAACTCCTCTGACATCTGTCGTTGTAATCCTTCAACGTCGTCAGAGAGGTGATGAGTCCCGACGGCCATACATTAAATGGACCACCATGTCCCTAAACTATAACAATCGAGCCCCCAAACGCTCTTTTGTCGGATCTAAACGGTCCCGTTAAGTTGATCTTAGTCTCAGGTTAGACTAACGTATCCTTAACAAACGTTTGAGTTGATCTTGGCTTTAAATATGGCAAACGTATCCTCAAACCAAACTCCCAAACCCAAATCTAAGATAATACGGATTTGGACTAGTCCACGCCCTACGGGCGACGACATAACTCGGTCTCCGTAAGCAATCCACGGGCAACAAAACATAAAATAAACACACACGACACGAAGTGACCATCTGGAGAAGGAGAAAGTTGTTACCGCGACGCGGTAGCATAATTAACTGCAGGGGCTTGCGCCTGCAGGGAAGAGCGTCCCCACAATCAAAAAACCCCTCAAGCGAGGGGGAATCTGACGAAGTCTGCTACATCGGACGCATCCGTTCAGACCTTCGATACACGGTGCCATAAATCAACTTGGCATCTTCGGAGAGATGGACGGATAGCACCAATTAGCATTTGCCCCGAACCTCAGGTGAGACGTCCTGCGTCTCGGCCGCCGTTCGGAGGGGAATAGATTCTGGCACGCCCGGTGGGACCTCTTCCTCTTTCCACTCCACACTTCGTGTGTCGTGATTCGCGAACCAATCGCGGTTCGCTAATGGTTGCCCTTGGGTTTCGAGATACTAAGACTTGGCGTCTTGCTCATTGCAGAAAGCAAAGGATCGATGGCTTCTACTTCTGCGAAATGCTCCAACTGCTCGGACTGCAATTGTGACCAACGCTCTGCCTCGCCAGGAGGTATAGCCTACGGACCCCAAGCCGCTTCGTTATTCACAATACCGGTGGACCAGATGACTCAGGCCACTACCGGATTGTTCTTTGGGACTATGCTCCCTCCGACAAGCTTCACCGCTCCGGTGCTGACAAAAGAAGCTCCCAAGAAGTCGGTCTTTGATCGTCTTACCCCTGCTGCGGCTCCTCTCAACGGGTCGCCCAACATCAGCGCCTCGGTCTTCTCTAGATTGGGCCAGAAATCCTGTGGACCCATCATGGGGCCTACAATCCCAGAGAAGGCTGCTTCTAAGAAAGTGACCGGTCCTGCTCCTGAAGTCGCCAAGACGGCTTCCTCGGCCAAAAAGTCGGTCTTTACAAGATTGACGGCTTCAGCTCCCGCTCTTGCTACCCAAAGGACATCGGTCTTTAACAGGCTAACACCAGCAACGACCCCCCACCTACACAGGGGGCAAGACGAAGCCATTCTCACCGCTGAACCAACGCCGTCCGCTCGACACGCTCGACGTCGCCATTGGCGTCGAGTAAGGAAGGCTGGGGGCAACTCCCCCTCTGGGCTAACTCCATCAGCCCCGATGGCGGAAGTTAATGCTGCTGTTCCAACGGGGAACAGCTTCGAGATGCTAAATAAGGTGCGAAGGAATTCTCCTACTGCGGTGCTAAAGAGGTCTCCTCCCCCACTAAAAAAGGTTGTGGAGATAAAGTCAGAGCAGCCCCGATCCCCTCAACGGCTGTCTTCCAAAATCTATAAGGTTTGGCGGCAGGCCCGAGATTCGATGATCGATCCAAACTTCTCCCGCCAGCACAAGAAGCTGAAAATCCAATCGGAAGCCGGTCACCAGGCTAAACCACGAAAGGCTGTCTGGACGCCCACCTCAACGGCCCCCTCAACCTCCACTGCTCATAAAAGGAGGAAACCAGAGAAGATCCCCCAGCCTGCAACGACAGCCAAAGGCACTAAGCCCAGACGCCCTAAGTCTGAGGGCATGATGGTCCACACCGTATACATGGCGTCAGGAAAAGAAGACAGCCGTGCGTCTACAGGTCATAGACCGCTCACACGGTCGGTGACCAAAGCTCAGGAGCAACAGCAAAAGCTCCAGGAAATGATGAATGCTATGGCCGCACTTACCGGGCCAAAAGAAAACCCAGAAACGTCTTCGGACGAACGCCAGTAGGAAGAAACCGACGCCGAATTCCTTCGCCGAATATTGGAGAAGAAGGACAAGAGACTGCTGAACAAGCAGCCAACATACAGCGTATGGGCCTCCTCTTCCAAGATATGATAGGAATGATGATCCAACAGGATCCACCCGCTGAGGATCCCCCGATCGTCCTTGAAGACGACAGGGGAGAAACGTCAAATCCACCACCGGCCCTCTCAACGGCCAAGGAGGAGACAATCTCTAAGGCTGACTTGGTCGACTATATAGCCCAGCAAATCCGGGTTCATCATGCGACTGAGGCAGCTGGTCAAGTCGTAAAAACGGGGCGGCCATATCCAAGCTAGTTCGACCAAATCAAGTACCCGCCGGGTTACACAATTCCCAAGTTCCATGTTTACAAGGGGACCGGCAATCCCCACCAACATGTCGTCCAGTTCAGGGCCCTTTGCGGTAACACCGGCGGAGATGATAAACTGTTGCCTCGCCAGTTCGTGGGCAGCTTATCAGAAACAGCGTTCGAACGGTATTCGGAACTCCCGAACGATTCTATCAAGACGTTCGCTGAAATGGAGTTGCTATTCACTCAGCGATTCGCAAGCGCCAGCGAACGCACTCCAATAACGGCACTAATTAACGCCAGGGTAAAACCAGGCGAAACTTAGGTCTAGTATGCTATACGATGGCGGAATTTGTGGTCGAAATGCGAGCAACGCATTGAGGAAGCGCCCGCGGTGGGCATGTTCGTGGGAACCCTAGACCCTCACGCAACTATCTCCCAGTTTATGATGTTCTTTAAGCCAACCACATTCCAGGCTTTAATCGACAAGTTGGCTCAGATGGACCAAATGGGTCATAGACCGTCTCCCCCGAAGCCAGAACCTCGGAATGACAAGGGTAAAGGAAAGGCCACCTTCGTCGCGAATGCCCAGCAGCAACCCAATGCCCCAAAGCTGACGGATCAACTGGAAGAAAGACGCCGGTATTATAATGAGAAGATGAAGCGTCCCTACTCGTTCCCACGGGACAAGACGAAACGGCTATTCGAGCTGGCAGTACGCAACAGACTTATAAACCTGCCAAATCCAAGGCGACCGCCACAACCCACTGAGGTGAACAACCCCAACTATTGCCCTTACCATCAAACGGTAAGCCATCCGATTGAGGATTGCTTCATCTTCAAAGGATGGATTGAAGATCAATACCTCCAGGGAAAGTTTGCGCTGTCCGAAAAGTGGAAGGTGAACCCGCCACAGCCGCATACTCCTGAGAAGACGGACGCACCGGGGGCGACTTGTTCCTTTATTGAAGAAGCTCCATGGGAAATCATGCTATCAGCTAAAACCAAAAGGATGCTGAGTGACCTTCATGCGTGCCCAGCGGTTGAATGGAAGAACCCGCTTGAACCTCAAATCATCGAAGGGATGTTGAAGCCGCGCCCAACTACAAAGATTCGTGGTGATGGCCCAAGTACTCACACCCAACCGTCAAAATCTTCGAAGAAAAAGAAGAGGAAATCCAAAAGGCCCGTGAAGCCTGGAAACAAGCGCACGGATTTGCAGAAACAGATTGACGCGCTGGAGGAGTACAATCAAAAGGCACGGACTCCCGTCACACTGCAAGAGTTCCTCAACCACGTCTTTCAGAAGGAAGATGAGGAAGAGAGCTCATCGAATGAATCCGAGGGACATGTGGCGAGTTGTCATGTGATTTCCCACTCGGAAGATGAGAAAACTCCTGGTACCGAGAAACTGGGGGCACACCCTGAGCCAGGACTTGTGTGGCCAACAGATGAAATGATCGACGCCTTTCTGGACGAGATTCGTCTAAAGAGTAAAGCATATCAGGAGCGTGAGATGGCCGCATCGGAAGGAGCCGAACACAGGAGACTAAATGAAAGAGTTGAAGTACTCCCGCCAGATCGAAAGGCATCCGAGGCAGACAAGAAGATATTCAAGACGAGGAAACGGTTTGCCAAAACCATGTCGATAGGAATGAAGTTACCACCCTCGGAAGGAAACACGCTCAATGGGGTGGAGAGGCACCCTGATTATTGCGCATATCATCGGAAAATTTCACACCCCACGGAGGAGTGCGACGCCTTTAAGATATGGTGGCAAGGATATGTTGCTCATCGGCAACATTTTAAGCGCATGAAACGCAAGACTCGTCGAGAACAAAGAAGTACTGCCGACGAGCACAACAGAACCACTGGCAACTGTTACATGGTTAACACCGGAGGGTTACAAGTTCTCACCTTTGGGAGCGACTCCGATGAAGAAATGGCTCTGGGCCCTCTGTTTAAAGAATCCGTTTTAGGGAAAGAGGAGAAATCGGAGTCCTGCGAGAACATTCAGCTGCGCAATCGCACACTCCCAGAAAAGAATCTCGGGCCCGCGAGTAGAAAAGATAAGGGAAAGGAAAAGGTCACTGAAGATATCACTTTAGATGACCAAGTCATGAAAGAGCTGGCTGCCAAAGACCCTCCTAGGAAGGGTAAGGTGGACTATAACATCCTAGCGCACATAAGGAAGCTACCTTCTCAGCTTAGCATTCTCGATGCCCTCCTATTATCAAAAGAAGCACGAGACTCACTAATTAAGGCGTTACAAGAACCTGAGCAATTCCAAGCCTTCCTCGCCACTGAAAGGATGAAGGATGAATTGGAGGAAGTGCATACGTCCGACATCACTTTCGGTGACGAAGACCTCCTTCTCGGGACGTGCGACCACAACCGTCCCCTATATGTCTCTGGATACTGCCATGATATCAAGATAGGCAAGATCCTGGTGGATAATGGATCCTCCGTCAATCTCCTTAATGTTCGGGTGTTGAAGGAAATCTGCATGAGTGTGCAACACCTCGCTCGTGACAAAATTACTATCTCCGGTTTCAATTCACAATCGTCATGGACTCTCGGATCCGTGATACTAACATTACGCTTTGGACTCCTCGTCACAGACATCAAATTCCATGTCATTGACGCCAAGACCTGCTACAACGCCTTGCTCGGTCGTCCTTGGCTACATGAGTACAACATCATCCCTTCTACACAACATCAGTGTATGAAGTACTTTAAGGATGGTTTCGAGTATACCGTAACAGGTGAGTTGAACCTATTTTCCGTGAACGAAGTCCGCAAATACGAAGATGCGAAGTACTTTTTGGCAGATTTCGAGGATACAGAAAGGTGTCACAACCCGGAGAACAAAGCCGCCGCCGCCATCCCTATTTTCGGGAGCGATACCGAAGAAGAAGAAGAGATAGTTTATGCCGGGCCATCTCAACGCAACAACCCGGGGACGTCCACCCCCATGTTGGTCTTCGGAAGTGACTCGGAAGATGAGGTTAATGCCGTGTTCTCCAATCGGCTGTCAATACAAGCACCCCCTAGCGATGATCAGAGTTTGCAAATCACCATGGTGCCGCGGGAACACTACAAGGATCTCGACACACTTCAAGCTCACAATGTGCAGGACCTGCAAACATTTTACGTCCCTCCCAGGCAAAGGGGTGAGAAGTTAATCCTATTCTACCGATCCTCAGAGTCGAAAATAGAGAAAGAGATCTGGCATGGCACGGATGTTACACTCGACAGGCTCCAACCTATCCGTTTGCCCAGATACTACACAAATGGACTAAAGAGGCTATTGAAGCGCCAAGGAGTACCCTTAAAACAGACTGTTCGACAAGCTCGGTTCTACAACAGGATTTGGGATGTCCCTGGGACCCAACGCAAATTGCCCAACGGGAAAATGGAAACACTTGGGCTTGAATGCGCGAGAACCGGAAAACGGGAACGGGCCCACAGTAGCTACGCCATATATATCTTTGATGAAGAAGAGGACGCCCCGTCAGGAAATGCCAACCCCTCATCAAAACTAGATCCCGCGATTGAAATGCCGAGTCTGTCGTTTGAAGAACGAATGGACATGCCTATCAGGAAAGTGGGTCAAAAAGCTCGGGAAGACCACAACCGCGAGATGGCCATCTATGAGAAGGCCAGGACGCAACGTCTATTTCAACGGGCTGCAAAAGACAAAGATGCTCATCCTTGTCAACCTGTTGTACGAAAGGCCCGACGCAGAGACGGAAATAAATCAAGAAGCGGAGAGAGGAGCCGACAACAACAACGCAGGATTAGAGAGTTACGTGATCGGGTATTGTGCGGCTCGGATTTGTCCCTCAGGAAGAAGATGAGTCGAGCGTACTCCTTCCCCCGAGACAAGACGGAGAAGTTACTCGAGCTCGCTATAAAACATCAAATGATCGCGCTTCCAGAGTCTAAGCACCCTGAGCAAGCTAACAGGGCTTCTCATATGAGCTATTGCTCTTATCACCAAGCCATAGGACATCCTACCGAAGACTGCTTCACTTTCAAGAATTGGGTCGAGGACCAGTACCAACAGGGCAGTTTCGCTTTATCCGACGGCTGGAGGGTAACGCCGCCACAAAAGCACGAACCCAAAGCCGCAAAAGCAGAACCAGATCCACCTCAGTCCTGGAAGCGGATTCACACCTGTTATACGATTACGATATTAAAAGAAGAGCCCGAGAACATGGATGACCTTCCCTGGTGCTTTGAGAACAGCGATGATGAGGTGGTCTCAGAATTTCCACCAGCTCCGAAAGAACTGGAAGATGGCATACATACTACTGCAGATAACCTCAAGAAGATTGAGCTGGGATCGGCAGATGATCCGCGACCGACATTCGTCAGCGAGCTGCTATCTGAAGAAAGGGTGGCCGCATTAAAGAACGTGCTTCTACAGCATAAAGACTGCTTCGCGTGGAACTATTCCGAGATGCCAGAATTAGATCCGGAGATTGCTGTGCATAAATTAGCGATATCCCCAGATATCAAGCCAGTCAAGCAGGCGCTAAGAAGGATGCGACTCGAGCTTGAAATGAGAATCAACGCCGAAGTCAAGAAGCTGATCGATTCTGGATTTATCCAAGAAGTCCAGTATCCCGACTGGATCGCCAATATCGTCCCGGTAATGAAAAAGAATGGGACGGTACGCATATGCTTGGATTTCAGGGATCTCAATAAAGCTTGTCCAAAGGACGATTTCCCAGTACCAGTAACCGAGCTAATGATAAATAACACGTCCACTCACGAGATTTTCTCCTTTATGGACGGTTCGTCAGGATACAATCAGATAAAGATGCATCCTGAAGACCAGAAGCATACCGCTTTCCGGACCCCTTTGGGTATATTCTGCTACAGGGTTATGCCCTTTGGTCTAAAGAACGCCGGCGCTACCTATCAAAGGGCCATAACAAAAATCTTCGACGACCTCATACATGACATCGTCGAGTGCTATATCGATGACCTTGTAGTAAAGAGCATGTCATACGAAGAGCATTTAAAGCATCTGGAGACTGTATTTCAACGCCTTCGGCAATATAATTTGAAGATGAATCCCCTCAAATGCGCGTTTGGAGTCTCCTCGGGTAAATTCCTGGGATTCATCATCCGACATCGAGGTATCGAAATAGATCCATCTAAGATCAAGGCGATCATGGAAATGCCTCCGCCAAGAACCCTCAAACAGTTGCGGTCTCTCCAAGGGAAGCCGCATACATCCGGCGATTTATCGCCAATCTTTCAGGAAATGCCGTCCTTACAGCCACCTGATGAAGAAGGGAACTCCATTCGTTTGGGATCACAAATGCCAAGGTGCACTAGACGAGATCAAGCAGTACCTGCAGAACCCTCCGGTGTTGGCTGCGCCGGTCAAGGGAAAACCCCTCATTCTTTATACAACCGCCCTCGAAGGTTTCTTAGGCGCATTATGGGCACAAGAGAACGATCAAGGGAAAGAGAGACCACTCTACTACTTAAGTCGAGTTCTGCTGGGGGCAGAAAACAACTACTCGCCCATTGAAAAACACTGCTTGGCGTTAATCTTCGCGATAACAAAACTCAGACACTATGCGTTGGCGCACGAAGTCCGTCTCATCTCGAAGGTGGACCCTCTTAAATATTTGATGTCGAAGGCTATACTGACGGGTCGACTCGCTAAATGGGCTCTACTCCTGATGGAGTTCTCAATAACGTATCGACCTCTTAAGGCAGTGAAAGGCCAGGCTATTGCCGACTTCCTCGCTGAGCATCCAGTACCTGCCGGTTCTCCTCTGAACTGCGATTTGCCGGACGAACATGCATTCGACGCGATCGGCGGCGGTGATACCCGATGGGAACTCTATTTTGACGGGGCATCTTCCATGAAGAAGCGCGAACAATGTACCCCCATAATCAAATCGGGAGTAGGCCTCATCTTCGTAACCCCCACAAGGAGGGATAATGCGCTTTGCTTTCTCCTTAACGGAATCGAGGACGAACAATGAAGCCGAATACGAAGCTTTGATAGCGGGCCTCGAGATCGCCATTAACATGGGAATTGAAGACCTCTCTATATACGGGGATTCTCAATTGATTGTTAGTCAAGTAAATGGTGACTACCAAACGTGCAAACCGGAGTTGGTGAAATACGGCAAAAAGGTGCAACAACTATTGACCCAAATTCCCTCCTACACTTTGGAAAGTATACCACGTGCGGAAAATAGCAAAGCAGACGCGTTAGCTAAGCTCGCTAAAGAACTGGCTGACGAGAACCTCGATGACGTCAGAATTGTGGTACAAAGCCGTCGAGTGCTCGCCCCGGCAGAAATATCTCCAGAATTATACGAAGAAAAGGGGGCGACTGAGCAGACTACCCTACAAATAAAAGACCATGAGAAGGCCGAGGACTGGAGGGAAGTCTTCATAGACTACTTTAAGTCCCACCGAATGCCCGAAGAAGCGTCCTCAAGACATCAGCTCATGAAACGAGCTCTATTTTTTGCTTTTGTCAACGACACTCTATACAAGAGATCGTTTGAATCTCTGTGGCTGAGATGCTTAGGACCTGACGAAGCAGAAAGAGTCGTTCAGGAAGTTCATGACGGACTCTGCGGTTCTCACCAGGCAGGCCCGAAAATGAAATTGAAGATCAAACGGATGGGCTATTATTGGCCCACGATGGTCCAAGACTGCCTCGAGTATGCGAAGCAATGCCACTCGTGCCAGATTCATGGAGACTTTATCCACCAACATCCGAATCCACTACACCCAACGGTGGCTAGCTGGCCATTAGAAATGTGGGGGACTGACATAGTCGGCCCCATCGAGCCAGCATCGTCCTGGGGACATCGTTTCATCCTGGCGACAACTGATTACTTCTCCAAATAGGCAGAAGCAGTATCGCTGAGGGAATTGAAGACGGAGAATATCCTCCACTTCTTCAAGACGCACGTCATCTATCGGTTTGGAACCCCACGGCGGATTATCTCCGATAATGGGCCAGCCTACAGAAGCCATAAGATTAGCCGCTTCGCGCAGCAGCACAATATAGACTGGAGATATTCTTCAGTTTACAATCCACGAGCTAACGGTCTGGCCGAGGCCTTCAATAAGACCTTGACGAAGATCATAAAAAAGACGGTGTCCCGAAATAAGAAAGACTGGCACGAGAGGCTGCAAGAGGCCCTTTGGGCCTATCGAACTACATTCAAGACGGCCACGAACACAACGCCGTACGCGTTGGTATTTGGGACGGAAGCAGTGCTCCCCCTCGAGATAGAGTTACCCTCTCTACGAGTGTCAGTCCACTACGAGCTGACAGACGAAGAAAATGCTCACCTTCGGCTTGAGGAGCTCGATGCCCTCGACGAAACCCGGCTCATAGCGCAATAAAATCTGGAAGCTTATAAAGCAAAGATGACGTGCTCATATTAAAGATTGACCCGACCGAGGACATTCCGCCAAGGCGAACTCATGTTAGTGATCAAAAGGCCTATGATCCCCAATCGAGCCAAGCGGGGAAAATTCGAGCTAAACTATGAAGGCCCGTACATCATAGATAAGGTCTACCAGGGTGGGGCCTATCTACTCATGGACATGCACGGTGAAAGGACTTTCAGGACAATAAACGGTCGCTTCCTAAAGAGATACTACGCTTAATGAGCCACGTCCTAGGTCAATGATAGATGACGACGACTATGTCCGCTCGCTATCTTCCTAAGCTCGAGCTTTATAAGCGGTAGTCGGCCTTCTCCATGTCGGACCGAAATGTCCTTAAACTAATAACGGACCGAAATGCCCTCAAACTAACGACGGACCGAAATGTCCTCAAACTAATAACGGACCGAGACGTCCTTAAACTAACGACGGACCGAAATGTCCTTAAACTAACGACGGACCGAAACGTCTCTAAACTACTACCGCAGCATCCTTAGGCTGACAAAAAAAAAAGGAGAAAAAGAAAAAAAAATGAAAAAAAACGGTATGTCCATAAGCAAAATGGGCACGGATGAAAACCCGAAAGGGCTCCGTGAGTAAAAACAGTAGGGCTACCGGCAAGTGTTCGTGAAAACCCGAAAGGGCGCGACCTTGTAAAAAAAAAGAGAAAAAGAATTAAAAAAAAACGGTATGTCCATAAGCAAAATGGGCACGGACGAAAACCCGAAAGGGCTCCGTGAGTAAAAACAGCAGGGCTACCGGCGAGTGTTTGTGAAAACCCGAAAGGGCGCAACCTCGTTAAGAGACACTTATAGGGTCCTCTCGACCTTGTAAGGAGAAAACACCCGCGTGAGATCCTTACGACTCACAAAGGAGCAACACACTTAGGGATCCCCACGATTCCTAAGGAGAAAATACACTTGCGAGATCCTCACGACTCGTAAGGAGAATTCTCTTATGGGACCCTCACGGCTCATGAGATTTGAAAGTCTTAAGTTACAGAAACCTAAACCTGTTCTTAAGCAAATCCCCCACAACCTTCGATACTGCCCTACAAGGGGCTCAATACTGACCCTTGTATACAATCCACGGGCGCGAATAAATATTTCCCCAGCAAAGTCACACCTGTGACTAGGGATATGTCCATATAATGAGCAACCCTTGTAGGTCCTCTCGACCCATAAGGAGAAAACCCTCTTGTAGGATCCTTACGACTTACAGAGGAACATACACTTAGGAATCCTCACGATCCCTAAGGAGAAAATACACCTGCAAGATCATCACGACTTGTAGGGAGAAATACCTTTGTGAGACCCTTACGGCTCATGAAGTCAAAAGCCTTGGTCGACAGGACCCTTAACCCTGTTTGCTAAGCTACCTTTGTTCAACATCGACAGAGGCAGATGATGATTCGCTCCTGGCAATATTCCAGTTGTAGCGGTGCTGATGCCGAAATCGGTGTCTAAAACCCAAGCTTGCGGCGAAAAGGCTAGCAAGCCACACATGCCTACGAAATAGCCGAAATGATGGGGCAACTTGCAATAAAAAGCAGCAAGTAAAAATGTATGCATGAAAAATAGCCGAAATGATGGGGCAACTCGCAATAAAAAGCAGCGAGTAGAAAATAAATAAATAGCCGAAATGATTGGGCACCGCGAAAAATAACTGAAATGATGGGGCAATCGCGACCTTCGCGATATAAAAGCTGAAATGATAGAGCATCGCGGAAAGAGAAATAAAATAAAAAAAAAGTTTTAATTTATGCCCTACAGGTGATGTTCCATCACACCCTGTACACAATCCAAGGGCGTAAACAAAAAAGGGAACATACCTCCCCCCAGGTTTCACCAAAGAAAGAAGCTAAATCTCGACGGGTCACAAGCGACCTAAAGATCATCCCAACACTCGTCTCGTAACGACAGACACAACTTCAAGCTAAGAAGAACAGCGGCAACTCCCAGTTCCATGGCTCGGTGGTATACATATCGCCAGCAGTCAAACCTCCATCCCGTGAAATGCGGATACAATCAACGAAATTCCTGGTTACGTGGAACGCGGATAACGTCACTCTTTGACCCCGCGGAAAACGTCCAGAGCGGAGCCTAGTCCTCGCCGAGCACGGCAGTGAACCCGTGTGAAGCATCTAGTGCAAAATTCCTGGTTACGTGGAACGCGGATAACGTCACTCTTTGACCCCGTGGAAAACATCCAGAGCGGAGCTTAGTCCTCGCCGAGCACGGCAGTGAACCCGTGTGAAGCATCTAGTGCAAAATTCCTGGTTACGTGGAACGCGGATAACGTCACTCTTTGATCCCAAGGAAAACGTCCAGAGCGGATCCTGGTCCTCGCAGAGCACGGCAGTGAACCTGTGTGAAGCATCTAGAGCGGAGCCTAGTCCTCGCCGAGCACGGCAGTGAACCCGTGTGAAGCATCTAGTGCAAAATTCCTGGTTACGTGGAACGCGGATAACGTCACTCTTTGACCCCGCGGAAAACGTCCAGAGCGGATCCTGGTCCTCGCAGAGTACGGCAGTGAACCCGTGTGAAGCATCCAGAGCGGAGCCTAGTCCTCGCCGAACACGGCAATGAACCCGTGTGAAGCATCTAGTGCAAAATTCCTGGTTACGTGGAATGCGGATAACGTCACTCTTTGACCCCGTGGAAAACATCCAGAGCGGAGCCTAGTCCTCGCCGAACACGGCAGTGAACCCGTGTGAAGCATCTAGTGCAAAATTCCTGGTTACGTGGAACGCGGATAACGTCACTCTTTGACCCCGTGGAAAACATCCAGAGCGGAGCCTAGTCCTCGCCGAGCACGGCAGTGAACCCGTGTGAAGCATCTAGTGCAAAATTCCTGGTTACGTGGAACGCGGATAACGTCACTCTTTGACCCCATGGAAAACATCCAGAGCGGAGCCTGGTCCTCGCCGAGCACGGCAGTGAACCCGTGTGAAGCATCTAGTGCAAAATTCCTGGTTACGTGGAACGCGGATAACGTCACTCTTTGACCCCGCGGATAACGTCCAGAGCGGATCCTGGTCCTCGCAGAGCGCGGCAGTGAACCCGTGTGAAGCATCCAGAGCGGAGCCTAGTCCTCGCCGAGCACGGCAGTGAACCCGTGTGAAGTATCTAGTGCAAAATTCCTGGTTACGTGGAACGCGGATAACGTCACTCTTTGACCCCGCGGAAAACGTCCAGAGCGGATCCTGGTCCTTGCAGAGCACGGCAGTGAACCCGTGTGAAGCATCCAGAGCGGAGCCTAGTCCTCGCCGAACATGGCAGTGAACCCGTGTGAAGCATCTAGTGCAAAATTCCTGGTTACGTGGAACGCGGATAATGTCACTCTTTGACCCCGCGGAAAACGCCCAGAGCGGAGCCTGGTCCTCGCCAAGCACGGCAGTGAACCCGTGTGAAGCATCCAGAGCAAACACCGGACTGTGGAGTCCTTAAAATCCACGGACTATGATGTCTTTAACCTCGACCGTGATGTCTTAAAACTAACGATCAACCCCTCCGATTCCCTACGGATTCTGCCTTGGTTTAAGGGTACATCTCTTCACTCCTTTGATACATAGCGTTGTAATTCCTCAACGTCTTCAAAGAGGTGACGGGTCCCTGCAACTAAACATCGGACTGTGGAGTCCCTAAATCCATGGATTATGAGGTCCTTAACCTTGACCGCGATGTCTTTAAACTACGATGCCTTGGCAAACCCCCGACTCCGTGAAACACGGACGAGGGCGACCACATCCAGCACTTGCAGGTCCTCACGACCTGTAAGGAAGAAAAACTCTCTTGTGAATTCCTTACGACTCTCAAGGGACAACACGCTTAAGAATCCTCACGATTCTTAAGAAGAACTTACACCTATGGGATCCTCTCGACCCATGGGGAGAAAAAACTCTTTATGAGACCCTCGTGGCTCATAAAGTGCAAAAGTCTTAGGAAGCAGATCTTAACCCTGAATCCTAAGCTATCGCTGCCCTGCAAGGAGATCAAGATAAATTATCCGCAAACGCATTCAATGAAAGGGGACACACCATTGAGAAGAAAAATGTATCTTTTATTCATAAACCAAAATGGATACAAAGTACAATTCATGAAAGAAACAAAAAAGAAAGATACTCTCATTCATGAGTATGTACAAAAAAAAAGGAGAAAAGATACAAGTCCTCAAGCCGGCGGGCGGTGCAGTAATTTTACCAGCTCATCGTTCTGTTGCTGAGCCACGGCTTCATGACGCAAGATCTCCAGAAGACGAGCCTCCGCCTGAGCTTGCTGAGCTTGATACGAAGCAAGCCGAGCTTCGAGCTCTTTCTCGGTGGCTTTATGAGCCTCGACCCTCTCACGAGTGAACGTGGCAGCTTTATCGAGAGCCACCACCTCTTTTATGGACTCCTGGAGCACTCGCCAGAGTTCGTATGCTTTGTTGGCCTTGGCTGTGAGGCTGGCCTGAAGCTCGCTCAGCGCCTTAGAAGCCAATTCCCTCTCCGAGAACTTGCGGCCAAGCCTCTTTTCGCATGACGTCATGTTAGCCGCACATCGTGCTATCAGACCCCGCAACTCCGCTTTTGCAGCCACGGCATCCGAGGAAAGGCGAGAACATTTAAGAGCGTGCAAACAAGCCTCCACCTTCCTACAGAACTCCACCCAGACCCGCATCACCTCCTCGCTATGATAGGTGGCGAGAAAAGGAAGAGAGCCGTTAGCTTCAGCGGCAAATGCTTCGGCCGTGGTCGCGCTACCAGCACGGAGCTCCTCGACGAAAGATGATAGGGAGACAAGGCTCAATTGGGCCAAGCGTTCTGAAGCCCGCAAAGCATAAGGGCCGGGCGGCATCACGATGCGCAATTCCAACGCCATGGAGACTGGCAGGGCTGTTCAAATTTGACAAATGATTAGTAAAATTCTTAAACACAGAACGAACGGGATTATAATAAAATGTCACTCACCGACAGTCATGCAAGTAGGAGCCGAAGGTTCCCCTGGCCCTTCAACGACCTCGACCTCATCGTCAGCTTCCAAAACTATAAGAGACATCAACGTCATTTCGCAAGATAGTAACAATGCTATGGTAAAAGAAAAAATGGCGAATGACACTAACCTTGCCCGGAGGAAAGGACAATACGCTGAGGGGAGATCGCCTGCGGAGCCGCCATCTCCAATAAACGCTGAAATGACTGTCGAGGCGACAGATCAACGATAGTGGCCGCCAAACCGCGCAATTCTGGGAAAGATAAAAGAGTTTAGACTATGAAAGGGTTGCTAAATTAAAACGCAGAGGGTTACCTTCAACGCTCCTCCCATTCTGAGCCGGGGGGATAGCAGCTTCAACGGTCTCCGCCGTAACGTCAGGATTCAACAAAAGAAGAGTAGTCCCGACTACCTCTCTTCCAGCCTCTGAGCCGCCCTCAGTAAGGGTCATTGGGGCGGCGACCTCCAAAGGAGCTTCCCCCAAAGGAGCAAGCGCTCCCTGATCAAGAACCGCCACTGGAGGCTCTACCATGAGAGGAGTAGCCTCATCAGCCCCCTCCACATCAAGCAAGGCCTCATTGAGAATTCCGGCGGGCTTTAGCTTTAATGGGCCCGTAGAGAGCTCCCCCAGCGTCGAAGATTCTGCATGATTCGAATAAAAATAATGATACATATGCACGGGCATAAATAATCGGAAAGACTACAAAAGGAGCACAACGTACCTATACGCAAAGAAGCCCTCAATATGGCTTCTTCAAGCCGCTGCTCCTTCTCAAGGAGGTGGGCTCGCCGGGGTTCAAGGGTAGACTCATGACCACCAGTCCATAAAGAAAGTGCGTCAGCTGCATCTTCTGAAGCGGCCTGCTTCAAAGCCCTCTCCCCCCATTCCTCCAAAGGACCGATAAATCGCTGCCGAATCCACGAAGGGTCTTCGTAAAAGATTACAGCGGGATAGGACTTCTTCGGAACCCTGGCGTTATGAGACACGTCTTTGGAACGCCGTATGGCCTCAGCCAACTGTGCAGCCTCCTCATCGGCCGAACTCGGGAAAGGAAGTCCAGCATCTGACTCTTGCAGGGCCAACGGTTCGTCTTCAAGAGTAGGCTCAGACTCCGCCAAAGAATCGAGCAAATTGGTGGCCGCTTTCCTCCGCCGCTTAGACCCAGAGCCGGTCGCCGAAGATGACCGTTTCCTCCCTCGCGAAGCCTTAGGGCGGCGCCTACGACGCCCTCATCTCTATTACCCTCGCCCGGTGCCACGACCGAGGATGACGCTGTCATTGTCAATGCCACGGGGGGCGGTGCTGCCACAGGCGGTGGTGCTACTACTGGGGCCCTTCCACCTCGCGAGCGGGAACCCAGGGGCATACTAGCCGTTGGAGTAAGGTTTACCTCCGATTCTCCTGGGACGAGCGCTGTGCCGGTATCCCTTAGAGGGAAGCGGACCGGAGCCCTCGGTCGCAGCTTAGCTCCTGGAACCAGAGGAGGGGCATCGTGGCCAAGAAGCACCCTCCTTTCCTTAAGAATGATTGGGCTGACCCGATGAAGATACCAACCCGTAAACGCGCCCACGCACCAGGGCAGGTATTCAGCTTCAGGTACAATGAAGTGGGAGCCGGTGTTTAGCCTCATGAAATGATGAGCGGCATCGCGAACGGCATCGAGCGAAGGGATTGGGGCGACTATAAAAGCCTCGAAAGGAACACCCTGGTCGTATCCAAGTTGTCGGGCGAATCGATGCGGATTGTACCGCATGAAAAGAGCTGCACTGTCCTGGCGAAACACCAAGTAGCCCGGTCTAATTGTATACAAGTGCGCGGCCTCCCGAGGCTTCAAAGAAGGTGCGTTGTCTTTTGACAGATCCCAGAGTTGTTGAACTGGACCTGAGGGAGTAGACAAGACCCGATCATTAAAAACCATCCTGCCAGCGGCAGCGTAAGGAGAAATCAGCACCCGAATAGCCCCGAACTGAGTCGGGTCGGCGGCAGAAGCATCCACTAATCGCATAAGTCGTGGAAAGGGGTAGGCATCGTAAAATGAGGGCCTCTGATGCATGGCAAAAGCCCCCAACACGTGCATTTCGATCCAGGACGTGAAATAATGAAGCGAAAAGTTTACCACATCCACGCCAGGAGTAGAGGTATTAGCTGCGGTGCCCAACCCATGATAAAGATGCGCCAACGCCGGGATGCCGATAGCCAATCGCGTCCCCTCAGCAATACGATGAGCCGGGTAGATAACCGAGGCTCTCATGAAGCGGCGATGCATGGGGATAACGAACCAACTGAGCCAGACACTGACAAACCCCACGAAGAACGTCTCCTCATCCATACCGGGTGCTGCAATAGACTCAAAAGACATCGGCGACATGGTGGGGATATAATATTGAGGTAGATCCGATTCAGTGGTCGGCAGCTTCTTCGGACCAAACCCAAAGGGGTCTTTAATGTTGGCGAACTTCGGAGCTGTCTTCGACACGACATCTTCGCGAAGGAAGCAGGCAATGAAACTCTTGAAAGTATCACCCTGCTCTTCGGATTCAGTGAATAATCGGTCGAAGATACCTAGCGCCTTGATTAAACTGGGACGCTTGTGGCGGACGGCATTCTCAGCAGACAGGCCGTCAACTGGGGCGGGCTTGGGTTCAAAAACATACTCGTCAGGAGGCAACAACTCCTCATACAGTGCACCCCTGATTGGCAGTCCTGAGATTTCATAAAATTCTGCCAGAGAAATCGAAACCTCGCGATCTCCTAAAATGAAAGTGTTAGTGGGGAGATTCCATTGATTCAAGAACGCCTTGACCCACCAGGCATGCGAGGACTTATAATGGAAGAGTGACGCGTATATTGCCTGATAAAGCCCGACTTTCTGCAACCGCGCACGATGGGCAGAAAGGATGTAGCGAGTCCAGAGAAGGTAGCCCGTAGGGTGCCGAGGAGTAAGCCCTATCTTATAAATTTGCCCCCACGGGTGGGCCTCACCCTGGCAGATACGCCGCCCCAAGATGTCTATGGCCGGGATCGGATGGTTCGGAATACTGGTCGTCGAAGGCTCGAGCCTCCCCGTTGGAGTCCAGTTGGGCATTTCCACAGCAAAAGCTGTCCTCGGAGGATCCATCGGTAAGAATGGGAAAGTGGGCTCCGTCGGTACCGCGCAAAGAAAACTCCGGCGACCCTGAATAATCTGACTATACCAAGATCCCCATTGAAGAAGGTTGGTACAGTTCGGGTCATGGGCTCGGATCATTGCCATCGCTTCCTCATCAGATGGCGACTGAGGAAAAGCAGCCTCCGAGCGAGAAAAGGGAAAGCACGGAACAGAAGCCATCGCACCTGAAATCCAATAAAAGGAGACCGTTAAAAGCAAAGTCAGCGATATATATCCATGCATGAACATGAAGACTAGTTAAAGAAAGCAACAGCAGAGTTTTCTGGTACTATTGGCTAAAAAACACTTGGGCCCCACAGAATCCGGATGACGGTTCATTAATAATGAGACCAAATAGTTACAATAAAACAAAGGGAATATCCTCATTTAATAAAGAATGGTAACCCTACACATTCCCCCCAACAGGATCTGCCTCGGGCTCTACAATGGATCCAACAAGATCAGAGGAATTAAATTCCCACAGAAGACATCATTACAAAGCTCCTGTTGCATTAATTGCAGAAGGACAACCTCGGGTCAAGAGACCCCAAGAAGCCTCCGTGTGAAGAAACTGAGTTCTTCATTGGAATTAAATTCCTTATTAAGAGAAGGGAATTGAATTCCCAGAAACATTTTTGGATGGAATTAAATTCCATGGATTTGAACCGCCATCATCATCTCCCTAAGGATCATCTAAACCCTAAGAGATCTACTGTTGGAGGTTAAGTGGTCTCATATTTTGGTTAGAGAACTTGAAGAAAAATGGGTTCTTTGTAAAACCCTTGATATGGATTTAAAATCCAGAGAGTTTTGTCAAAATGAAGGTGCTTTGATCACCATTACCTGAGGAGGAAGAGTCCTTTTAAACAGAGTTAAACTCTGAAAATGTTTCAAGGCAGAGAACTAAGCTCTGGAAGAAGAGAATTAAATTCTCAGAAAAAGTTCTCAAAGGAATGAGATGAGCAAAGTGAAGGCTCTTCGGAAGGGACATGAACATTTATAGGAGGTGATGGAAATGTTTCATCTCCCCAAATCCCTAGAGGAATCCAACGGTCACAAAAGGTGACAGCGTTGCACTCACGAGCGGACACGTGAGAACAAAGCTGTGGGGGCATTTGTTTCCTGATTTAAAATCAGGAAAGCCCACGGAAGAGGCTTCAGAAAAGGGTCACGTGCTTACACGTGACCAGCAGTCACGTGTTGGCACGTGACATCTAAAAGCATCGGCAAGGCAAATTCAGCTTCCCGACTACATCAAAGAAAAGGGCTTCAGAAAGGGTCACGTGCTCCCACGTGATCTGGGTCACGTGTTGGCACGTGACAATTAAAAGCAGCTTCAAAAGCAAACCGGTTCCCTGATCAAATCAAGGAAAAGGCTTCAAAAGAGGTCACGTGCTCCCACGTGACCAGGGTCACGTGTTGGCACGTGATACTCAAAAGCAGCAGACTTGTTCTCCGGTTAAATCAAGAAAAAGAGTCCAGACGAGGGTCACGTGCTCACACCTAACCAGGGGTCACATGATGGCTCGTGACGGTTAAGTAGCAACCAGAAGACAGAGCGCAAAAAGAAAGAAGAAGGCTCGTTCCAAGGGGGTCACGTGCCCACACGTGACCAAGGGTCACGTGGCCACACGTGACCGACTTCAAAGCCCATTTGTTAACAGAATTAAATTCTGAGAAAAGACCTCTCAAATCTTTCCAAAAGCAACCGATTGAATTAAAGATGATTAAATATCATCTATCTATAGGAAAATCTCGAATTTGGAAAGATTTCCCCGTAAAATCTAACTAAAATAACAGAGGAGAATCTCTGGATTTAAAATCCAATGGTGAGTAAAATTCACCTAATAATCCAAAGGTCCAAAATGAATGATGGATACAAATTAAATCTCCTAATGAAAGATCCACCAAAACTAATTGACTCGGCTGCTTCTCCTATAAATAGGAGCCAAGAGACACACAAGAGAAGGATATATGCAGAGGGAAGAAAAGAGAGAGAGCCTTGATACTTTAGAGGAATTTGGATCTTCTGCAAAAGAAAACCCTAGGTAAGAAAGGGAAGGTTTCATTGAAAGAAAAGAGAATTTAATTCTCAACAGAGTTTAACTCTGATATAAAACAGAAGGACATATTTCTTCTCTCTTTGATGGAGGATCTGTAAAGTGCACATCTCCCCTTGAGTTGAGAATTTAATTCTCAATGGGTTGAGATCCTGCCATGCAGATCCAAAGCATAGAGAGGGAATGGAAACACGAGAATTTAATTCTCACAGAACTATAGGAATTTAATTCCTTCAAAATAAAATTAGGGTTTGACCCTGTGTTATGGGAATTTAATTCCTTCAGAATGAAAAGAATCAGGGTTTAACCCTAGTTAAGAACTTAGTTCTGTTAAAACAACAAGAATTTAATTCCCTTAATCTTATTCCCCAGAATAATTCTCTAATAGAGAGTGGGGGTTTAATTCCTTAAAACTTTTATTAGGGTTTAACCCTATTCAGTTCTTCACATATATGAGGAATTTAATTCCTACAGAAAATTCAGAGTTCAACTCTTTAAAAGGAATTAGGAATTTAATTCCTCTGAAATTATTGTTAGGGTTCAACCCTACGAGGAATTTAATTCCTGAAAGGGATTAACAGATCTTCTAAACAACTACAGAAAAGCAGGGTCACGTGTCACCACGTGACCCCCCAAAAGATCTACAGAAAGCCCTTTAAGGCAGTGCCTCACGTGACCCACGTGACCCTTGGCAGAGGCTCTAACATACTCCATTCAAACACCCGTCACGTGATGACACGTGATGCTCCAAAAGATGCGATCGTCTCAGCAGAACAAACGAAGGGAGGGCGCCCTCACGTGACCCCTCTTGCCTCAGCGTCTAACGCTAAATTGGAACCCCTGAATTCAGTGTTAAAACGTTGTTTGGCCTTAGTGTTCAACACTAAGCAAAGAACTTTATTTGCAGTGTTCAACACTGATTACCTTAGTGTTCAACACTAATTTGGGATTTCTGTTTCCAGTGCTTAACACTGGTCTGTTTTAGTGTTTAACACTAATTTGAAGGCCTTGTTGCTGGTGTTGACACCAACTATCTTCCAGTGTTAAACACTGACTTATCAACCTCATTCTCAGTGTTCAACACTGATTGGTCTTTAGTGTTTAACACTAGGCATTGGCCCAATTGGCTAAATGGCCAGAGGCAAAGCCTCTCCTTCAAGGGACCAACAGGAGGGCCGATGTCCCAGACATGATTGGACTTAGCCCAAGCTGGCCATAAGTCCTCAATTCGTAATTAACTGGGCTAATGGGTTCATAACATAATTAATTGGTCTTGATCCCAAATTGGGCCAAAGACTATTTAATCCACTCCGGTTCCAGGGTACATCTATTCATTCCTTTGATACTTGGCGTTGTAATCCCTCAACGTCTTCAAAGAGGTGACGGGTCCCGATGACCACACGTTGATATGGACTGTGGGGTCCTTAAACCCATGGACTACGACGTCCTTAACCTTGACCGAGATGTCTTAAAACTAACAATGGACTGTGGGGTCCTTAAACCCATGGACTACGACGTCCTTAACCTTGACCGAGATGTCTTAAAACTAACAATGGACTGTGGGTCCTTAAACCTATGGACTACGACGTCCTTAACCTTGACCGAGATGTCTTAAAACTAACAATGGACCGCAATGTCCTTAAACTACCCATGGACCGCAAGGTCCTTAAACTAGCGATGGATCACTATGTCCCTAAACTGGAACGATAGAGCCCAAACGCACTTTTGTGGATTTAAACGATCCCGTTTAAGTTGATCTTAGCCTTAAATATGGCTAACGTATCCTTAAACCTTTCAAACAGACTTTAGTCCCAAATTGGACTATAAATCCCCAAATCAACTCTGGTTCAAGGGTACATCTCTGAACTCCTCTGACATCTGTCGTTGTAATCCTTCAACGTCGTCAGAGAGGTGATGGGTCCCGACGGCCATACATTAAATGGACCACCATGTCCCTAAACTGGAACAATCGAGCTCCCAAACGCTCTTTTGTCGGATCTAAACGGTCCCGTTAAGTTGATCTTAGTCTCAGGTTAGACTAACGTATCCTTAACAAACGTTTGAGTTGATCTTAGCCTTAAATATGGCTAACGTATCCTCAAACAAAACCCCCAAACCCAAATCTAAGATAATACGGATTTGGACTAGTCCACGCCCTACGGGCGACGACATAACTCGGTCTCCGTAAGCAATCCACTGGCAACAAAACATAAAATAAACACACACGACACGAAGTGACCATCTGGAGAAGGAGAAAGTTGTTACCGCGACGCGGTAGCGTAATTAACTGCAGGGGCTTGCGCCTGCAAGGAAGAGCATCCCCACAATCAAAAAACCCCTCAAGCGAGGGGGAATCTGACGAAGTCTGCTACATCGGATGCATCCGTTCAGACCTTCGATACACGGTGCCATAAATCAACTTGGCATCTTCGGAGAGATGGACGGATAGCACCAATTAGCATCTGCCCCGAACCTCAGGTGAGACGTCCCGCGTCTCGGCCGCCGTTCGGAGGGGAACATGTACCAAACAACTCTTATCCTCAAAACAATTTTGTTCAGCCGAATAACGATAAAGTTTCCTCGTTAGAACGAAGTCTGGATGCATTTTTAAAACAATCTACGCAATCCTCAGCCAGTATCCAATCGTCCATTCAGTCTTTGGTGCAACACACTGCTTCACATGATCAGAGCATCAAAAAAATTGAAGCCCAAATTGCACAACTGAATACTGCGTTAAGCGAGCGAGAAAAGGGTAAACTTCCATCTCAACCACTGCCAAATCCCGATCACACACAAAATACATATGTTGCTCATAAACAACAAAATCATAAAGTGAGTGTCATGACTACATTGAGATCTGGAAAGGTATTGCACAACAACTTTGGTAATAATGATGACACCCCGGCCGCCGCTTCTTCTTCTTCTTCAGATCCTGTTCTTCATTCTTCACAAGGCTCTATTTCTTCTACTAATTCGAACGGACCCACATCTCACTCCACGAAAACACCAATGCTGGGATCCGTTACAACTCCGCAATCTACTCCACAAACATTAGACTCAACAAATTTTCAAAATATTCCATTTCCAAACAGGTTGAGATCCAATAAACCTACTCCCCAAATGGAGAAGATTGTGGAGTTATTCAAACTATAGCTTTAACATATCTCTCTTGGATGCAATCCAACAAGTCCCTTCTTACGCTAAAATCTTGAAGGACTTATGCGCCAAGAAGAGGAAATCACAGGTACCTAAGAAAGTTTTCTTGGCTAGTACGGTAAGTGATGCTCTTACCCAACCTTTACCCCAAAAACATAAGGACCCTGGCTGTCCTACAATTTCAATAACAATTGGGGATAAGAACATCAATCGCGCACTTTTAGATCTTGGTGCCAGTGTTAATTTGCTTTCCTATTCAGTATATGAAATATTAGGCGTTGGAGAGCTTAAACCCACACATTGTACTATCCAAATGGCCGACCGATCCATCACCCGTCCTAGGGGTGAGTTAGAAGATGTGTTAATTAAAGTAAGGGACTTTATTTTTCCTATTGATTTCATTGTTATGGACACACAGCCTATGGCTAATCCCCGGAGTCAAATTCCGGTGATACTCGGTCGACCATTCCTTGCGACTTCTAATGCGGTGATCAATTATTGAAATGGTTCGATGAACCTATCTTTTGGAAATATAACAATTGAACTCAACATTTTTTAGTTGGGGAATCATCCCTCCGAGCCTAATGCTAGTATACTTGATGTTTGCTCGATCCAAGAGATCACGCAGGAGAACTGTGAGCTCGAAAAATTTCTGTTCGATCACAGCAGTTTTGATGCCACTTGTTTCCCCCAATCAGAGCAAAGCTCTGTTGAAATTCAAAATTCAAAATTTTGAAGCAACGCTTCAAATCTCGGGCGCAACGCGCCACATGTCAGGCGCTGATATATCAGCGCAGCGCCTAAGAAGGCGCGCCCAATCAGAGCAAAGCTCTATTTTAAGTAAAATTAAAGGAAGCAACGCTTCAGTTGCGCAAGCACTGCGCTGCGCGACACGTGTCAGCGCAGTTGCGCTGCGCTGTGCGCTACGAGACACGTGTCAGAGCAGATGCGCTAGCGCAGTTGCGCTGCGCTGTGCGCTGCGCGGCACGTGTCACGCGCTGGAGCATTTGCGCCAAACAGAATTAAGATTTTAATGAAATCTTTCTGTTCTTGTTAAAACAAGAAGATTTTCTTCTGTAAAACAGAAGCCCTTGTATCAAAGATCCAACGGTGGGGAAAATTCCCCAAATCACTCAGAGAAAGATTTCTTTAACAAATTTAATTAATTTATGGGCACTATAAAAAGGACCCTAGACCTCAATTCAAGATCATCAACATTTTTCTAAAAAAATAAGAGAGAAAGAAAACTCTGAAGAACTCCTCAAGAACAAAAAGGTAAAAACCTTTAGAAGGAAGAGAAAATTCTCTTATGAACATATCATAGATTTAAAAACAAGATCAATGATCTTTAAGAAATATAAAAAAAATAATAAAATATAATAATAAAATAGTGCTTTGCACTTTTTTATGAACCTTTGGTTCTTTGAGATAAGAAAAAACAAGAAAAAACTTATCTTTTCTTTGATCTAAATTAGATCAAGAAATCAAATAGTGCTTTGCACTTCCAAACTGCGTTGTTGCGCTCTTGGGAAAGCGCCACGTGTCAGCATCTGAATCACTTGCGCTATGAGCGTTGAGATAGAGCTCTGCTCTCTGTGATTGGCGCAACTCACCATGGTGCGCCACGTGTCAGCAGCGCAAGCGCAGCGCACTAGCGCAGCGCACTGCGCTTGCATGACACGTGTCGTCGTCATAAGCGCTTGCGCTCTCTGATTGGCGCAAAGCGCCTGAAAATGCAATACATTTCCTGAAGGGCCAGGCCCAATTAAAAGACCAAACAAGCTTAATTAAATTGATGCTCTGCATCATTTATAAATGGGCAAAGCCCAAACAAAATAATAAAAATATTATGCAGATGCCTTGCAGTGCCTAAAATAAATTGATGCTCTGCATCTGTTATGGGCAGAGCCCAAACAAAAAAATAAAAAATAATGCAATGCATTATTTAAAAATGGGCCAAGCCCTAACACAGGTCTAACAGACCAAAAATAAATAAAAGGCGTTGAATACTTTTCAACTGGACTTAGCCCAATTCTGGCCGTAAGTCCTTAAGTTAAATTGAACTGAGCGCAAATGCTCTCTTAAATCAATTTACATCCGGTTCGAGGGTACATCTCCGAACTCCTCTGACACTTCTCGTTGTAATCCTTCAACGACGTCAGAGAGGCGACGGGTCCCGACGACCACACATCGATACGGACTGCGGGGTCCTTAAACTCGTGGACCGAAACGTCCTTAAACTAATGTTGGACCGAAACGTCCTTAAACTAATGTCGGACCACCACGTCCCTAAACTGGAATATGGACCACCATGTCCCAAAACTGGAATATGGACCACCACGTCCCAAAACTGGAATATGGACCACCACGTCCCGAAACTGGAGCATGGACCGCAATGTCCATAAACTACCTATGGACCACTACGTCATCATAAACTGGAGCATGGACCGCAATATCCCTAAACTAACTAATGTCGGACCGAAACGTCCTTAAACTAATGTTAGACCGAAACGTCCTTAAACTAATGTCGGACCACCACGTCCCTACACTGGAACATGGACCACCATGTCCCTAAACTGGAATATGGACCACCACGTCCCGAAACTGGAGCATGGACCGCAATGTCCCTAAACTACCTATGGACCACAACACTCTCACGTATCAATCAAATGGCGCCATTGCCGGGGATACGTGCGTAATTTTTTATTTTTACTATTTGTGTTGAATTCTTAGACGAGTCATGTCATTATTAACACAAAACTGCAAATTGCATATTTAACGATTTGTGCGTGAATTTTTGCAAGGAGATCTGGAGACACAGAATTAAGGGGAACAGGGAACAGAGCCATTTTTAGAGATCCAGAGGAGCACAGAAGGCTATACAAAAATTTTCATCAAGTGATCCCTCTGCCACGCGGCGGAACCGCGGCATAAAGGCACTTTGTGCGGCGGAATCGCGGCAGGATAGAAGAGTTAGGGCCACAGAATTCTCTGGTATCTTTCCTAACTCCTTCTCTCTCCCCTCAAATCCAATAAAATCTATTTTGTGCAGGATTCTTTGCAAAATTGCGCCGCTCAAAAATCTTTTTGCAAAAGTTTTGTGATTGGTTTTATTTTGCATATTTAATACGGATTTTAAGGGGCAAAGACCAAATCAAGATTAGGTAGGGATTTCATCACCCTTCCTAAGCCCCACAAATCACAAACCGAGCATATAGATCAACCCTTCATTAATTTAAAAAATATCTAGACCAGACTCTAAGGACTGTCGCGCTCAATAAGGACAGAGGAAGGTCGTGGGTAATCTATCGTTTATCCGCATTACTTTTGTAGTGCCTAGGCAAGTGTGACAAAGGCCAGTGGTTTTTAATTAGGCCCACGACGTGGTTCCTTCCCACTTACCTGGCACTTACCTGGCTACAAGGGTAGTACGGAGGCGGTAGAGGATTTATCCTGCGGCTTGTCCTTTGGAAGTCTAGGAGCGGTCTAGAGACTGGACCTAGGTGACCTTAGTTCTAGGGTTGCTTGTGCATCTTAGGGTGATTTGTCTTGAGTCCCACTTTTTCAAAAAAAAAAAAAAAACAAACCAATTTTAAAATCACACACACGCTGCCACTTGCACTAAACCCGCTTAGTGCATGCTCGGCTGGACACGGGATCCTAGTGCCCGTCTTGTCCGCGTTCCTGCTATCGACGCCGAAGTCGGTACTTCTTCATCTTCTTTTCCCCCACCACATACCACATCAACCGAGATGGACGGCACTCCATCAGAGTATAACACCACGCTGCCACCGCCCGGAGGTGCGCAGAATCCACCGCGCATCTCTCTCCAAGAGAGATGCTATCCTATTCGTGGTCCTCTTCCTACTTGTCTATCTCTTCCACCACCTAACGGGGATAATTTCGAAATTAAACCCCACTACATCAATCTGCTGCCCAAATTTCACGGGCTTGAGTCGGAAGACGCGTACGTTTTCATCACCAAATTCGAAAACGTATGCGCAATGATGGGTACTTCACAATTGACTTTAGATACTATGCGCTTACGTCTTCTCCCATTCACACTGTGCGACTTGGCAGAAAAATGGCTTTATAATACTGCCGCACACTCTATCACTAATTGGGATGAATTCGTCGTAGCATTTCTTAAGAAGTTTTACCCAAACCATAAGACTGCCCACATTAGGAGCGAGATCAACCAGTTCACTCAGCTTCCCAATGAACCATTTTGGAAGTGCTTTGAACGTTTCAAAGATCTGCTTGTCCAATGCCCCCATCACGGAATACAAAGATGGGATTTATGTCGGATTATATATGAGGGCATTAATCCAGCGACAAAGCAGATGCTTGAAACAATGTGTCAATGCAATTTCATGTCTAAAGATGATGGTGAAGCATGGAAATATCTGGAAGATCTCGCTGAACACACGTTGCAGTGGGAAAGCGTAAGACCATCTACAACTAAGGGAGGTATTCACCAGCTCGACGTTTCCATCGCAGTGAAAGCTGAAATGGCAGCGATACAAAAGAAACTCGACGCTATTGAAAATAAGTTCTTATCTTTCTCCCTAAATCAGGTCACGCTTCCTAAGACCGTCTGTGGTTGCTGTTCGGATCCTTCACACTTAACGGAAGAATGTCCTATGAATGCATCGTTTCAAGCTAATGCTGCTTTTTCAGCAGCGACCTAGAAACGACTCTTATTCTTCCACATACAATCAAGGATGGAGGAATCATCCTAATTTTGCTTGGAATCAAAACCAACAAAGCAATTATCAAAGACCTCCTCCACAGCAACCACAACCACAGAATCAGCCCCCCTTTCAGTCACAGAATTTCCAAAATCCGGCCAATATTTCTACACCACAAGTGGCCGGTATTGACAACTCACTTGCACAAACTTTGGATATGTTCATGAAACAATCCATGCAAAATTCGGCTGAGATGAGGTCTTCTATTGATGCCCTAACGAAAAACTCCTCCTCCCATGGTGAGAGTATCAAATCAATAGAAAACCAAATCGCACAGTTAAACGCCGCAATGAGTGCGAGAGAGAAAGGGAAACTCCCATCTCAACCCCTACCGAATCCTGGCCATTCACAAAGTCATAATGTGAATGCCGTCACTACGTTGAGATCGGGGAGAGTGCTGAACAACCGAGTGGGTGAGCAATTTGATGATAGTGACACATTTGATACCCCTTCTTCTTCTTCCAGTCTTCCACCTTCATCCGAGCCTATTCTCCGTTTTCCCCAAGGCTCAAACATTTCGCCAAATCTATCTAAGTCGATGCCCACTCCAATTTCGGGATCGAATCCGTCGCCACAGTCTTCTCCACAAACGTTAGACCCAAAACTTATTGATCGAGCTCCATTTCCAAACCGATTAAGGGCCAACCGACCTAACCCGCAAATGGAGAAGATTGTGGAAATGTTTAAGCAAGTGAGCGTGAATATTCCTCTCCTAGATGCTATTCAACAAGTCCCATCTTATGCAAGAATCCTTAAAGACTTGTGCACTAGGAAGAGAAAAACTCAAGTGCCTAAAAAGGTTTTCATGACGAGTAATGTTAGCACAGCTTTTACCCAACAAATACCAAAGAAACGTAAGGACCCCGGCTGTCCTACAATCTCTATTTCTATTGGGGGTAAAAATATTAATCGTGCTTTACTCGATCTAGGCGCTAGCGTCAACTTGCTTCCTTATTCAGTATACGAGCAGTTAGGGATTGGAGAGTTAAAACCCGCCCATTGTACTCTCCAAATGGCAGACCGATCTATCACCAAACCTCGGGGCGAACTAGAGGATGTGTTAATTAAAGTCGGGGAATTCATATTTCCCGTGGACTTTATTGTTTTAGATACACAACCTGTGGCAAACCCACGCAATCAAATCCCGGTGATACTTGGTCGACCCTTCCTAGCAACTTCTAACACTGTAATTAATTGTCGTAACGGTTCTATGAACTTATCCTTCAGGAAAATGACAATTGAGCTTAATATTTACAAGCTAGGAAGTCAGCCATCAGAACCTACTGCTCATTTGCTGGATGTTTGTTCCATCCACGAGATAGCTATCGAAAGCTGCATGGATGAGGAGCTTTACTTTGATGTTCTCGACAACATTAATGAGACATCGTTTGATCTTGCACCACTTAACAGTGAGAATATGTTCAATGAGTCCGACCTTGAGATTGAACCCGTTGACTTGTTGCAAAAGTCAGCAGCACTTTCCGAGTCAATATCTTATGCAAGTTTTGAACCTCTTCAGGAGTCCGAATATCATTCGCTTACCCCACCTTCTATAGTCTCTCCGTCAATTCTTGATCTCAAACCGCTACCTTCTCATCTTAAATATGCATATTTAGGAGAGAATGAGACTTTGCCAGTGATTATTTCCGCTTCTCTAGCCTTAGAGCAAGAGAATGCGCTTTTGGCAGTGTTGAGATCGAATCGGGAAGCATTTGGTTGGACTATGGCTGACATCAAAGGGATTAGTCCCTTAATTGTTGAACATTACATACATCTGATGGATGAAGCCAAACCAACCCGAGACCCACAAAGACGGTTAAATCCCGTTATGAAGAAGGCGGTAAAGAAAGAAATCGTCAAGTGCCTTGATAGTGGAATAATTTACCCCATATCTGATAGTCAATGGGTAAGTCCAATTCATGTGGTCCCTAAAAAGTCTGGCATCACGGTCATCACTAATGAGGTTAATGAGTTAATCCAAACACGCACCCAAACTGGGTGGCGCGTATGTATCGATTACAGGAAACTCAATGCCGCGACGAGGAAAGATCATTTCCCTCTACCTTTCATTGACCAGATGTTAGAACGATTAGCGGGACACGAATACTACTGTTTCTTGGACGGATACTCTGGTTATAACCAGGTCCCCATCACCGAAAAGGATCAAGATAAAACCACTTTTACTTGTCCTTTCGGAACTTTTGCTTATAGACGCATGCCCTTTGGGTTATGCAACGCTCCCGCTACATTTCAGCGGTGCATGATGGGGATATTTTCAGATATGGTGGAAAATTTTCTGGAAATTTTTATGGACGACTTCTCCATTTTTGGGGACTCCATTGAGGACTGCCTTCGTAATCTTGACGCTGTTCTTACCTGCTGTAAGGATAAGAACTTGATTTTGAATTGGGAAAAATGCCATTTTATGGTCCAAGAAGGTATTGTACTTGGACATATAATTTCACATTAAGGCATTGAGGTCGACAGAGATAAAATAGATGTCATTCAAAACCTCCCTCGTCCCAATTGCGTCAAAGATATACGATCCTTCCTTAGTCATGCAGGATTTTATAGGAGATTTATTAAGGACTTTAGCAAAATTGCTAGACCCTTAACCCTTCTATTGGCCAAGGACACTACTTTTCACTTCGATTCGGATTGTGAGGCTGCTTTTGAATCGCTTAAAGAATCACTCGCTACAGCCCCCGTTCTATCATCTCCGGATTGGAACCACCCGTTCGAGCTTATGTGTGACGCATCAGATTTTGCTATTGGTGCTGTCTTAGGACAGCATATTGATAAGATACCACATGTAATTTACTATGCAAGTAGGACCTTGAATGATGCACAAATAAATTACACAACTACCGAGAAAGAACTCTTGGCAGTTGTATTTGCATTAGAGAAATTCAGGCCCTACTTGGTTGGCTCGCCTATTGTGGTTTACACAGATCACTCCGCCCTACGACATCTTTTATCGAAGAAGGATGCGAAGGCCAGGCTAATACGTTGGATCCTATTGTTACAAGAATTTGATCTTGTCATTAAAGACAAGAGTGGATGTGAAAACGTTGTAGCCGACCATCTTTCACGCATCACTTCTTCGCCAACTGTGACCGTGCCGATAAATGACTCATTTCCCGACGAACAGCTCTTGAATGTATCCTACGAACCTTGGTTTGTGGATATCGTGAACTATCTTGCGACGGGACTTATACCTAGTGATTGGTCGAAACAAGACAAACTTCGATTTTTATCCCAAGTAAAATATTTTTACTGGGATGAACCATATCTATTCAAGTATTGTTCCGATCAAATCATTCGCAGGTGTGTCCCTAACGATGAATTCAAGAGCGTGTTATCATTTTGTCATGATCAGGCATGCGGCGGTCATTTTGGACCTCGAAAAACGGCGGAGAAAGTTTTGCAATGTGGCTTTTATTGGCCAACATTATTTAAAGATGCATTTGAACATTGCAAAACTTGTCCGCGATGTCAGCATTTAGGTCGGATTTCACGAAGGAATGAGATGCCGCTCCAACCTATATTGGTTGTGGAAATATTTGATGTTTGGGGTATTGATTTTATGGGCCCTTTTCCCAACTCCTTTGGGAATCTATATATCTTGTTAGCGGTTGATTATGTCTCGAAGTGGGTGGAAGCTATACCGTGTCGCACTAATGACAACAAAGTTGTCATTAAGTTCCTTAAAGAAAATATCTTTTCGCGATTCGGACACCCTCGCGTTATCATTAGCGACAACGGGACACATTTCTGCAATAGGTCTTTCGAGGCCTTGATGCGGAAATATTCAATCACCCACAAGCTTTCTACGCCCCATCACTCCCAAACAAGCGGGCAGGCTGAGATCTCAAATAGGCAGATCAAACAGATATTGGAGAAGACGGTTTCTAAGAACTGTAAAGATTGGTCAACCAAATTGACGGATGCTCTATGGGCATTCCGCACCGCTTATAAGACCGATCTTGGTATGTCTCCATACCGCCTTGTGTTTGGGAAGGCATGCCACCTCCCTGTCGAGATTGAACATAAGGCAATGTGGGCTATTAAAGAGCTTAATTTTGATCTTGAGCATGCAGGCAGCTATCAGAAGCTGCAATTGAATGAGCTAAGCGAACTCCGCGATGAAGCTTACGATAATGCGGTGATAGTAAAGAACAGGACTAAAGTGTTCCACGATAAAAATCTTTCTAGAAAAACCTTCACATCGGGGCAACAAGTCCTTCTTTACGATTCCCGTCTCCATCTTCATCCGGGTAAGCTTAAATCTCGTTGGAAAGGACCTTTTGTGGTGCGGTATGTACACCCGCACGGAGCAGTTGAAGTCGAAAATTTGAAAAACGGTTCGATTTTTAAAGTGAATGGGCATATATTAAAACCGTATTTTTCTGCTGACCCCGCGGAGGAGCTCCTGTTTTTACAGGAGCCACTTTATCAAAATTAAAATTCCTCCGCCTCATCTCCATGTTTTGATAACTTTTTCACATTTTAATAATGGAGGTGAGTAAAAAAATGATTTGATTGAATATCTGTGCGTGTCAAAGAATAAGTTTGGGGGAATTTTTCATTTCACTATTATTTTTCCCCTTGTATCTCTCCCTTAGTATACAGGTCCTTGTTCTCAAAAGGCTACATCAGTGAGGACACTGCTGAAAACAGGTTTGGGGGGGAGGTTTGTATTCACTGAATTATCTTTGACACCGGGCATTAAATTTTTTTTTATAACAAAAGAGTAGAAAGTGAAAAATTACATCCAAAAGATTGGAATAGTTTAAGAAAACCAAGAAAATTAGAAGTTTTCTTACACAAACTAGTAATAAGTAGTTATGAGCTGTTGTCCCAAGGGTTAGTAAAATGAAGAAAGTCACTAATCTGAGGATAAAAATAAGTCTGAAAAATAGTTTCTATTCTGGAAGCCAAACATTTGAATGTTGATACCCTACTATATGCACTTACATACGTCTTGAAACTCGGGATAGTAGAGGATACCTTGAAATGCTCTTGTCTAAAAGCCAAAGTATGAAGGAAATGAAAAAAATGAAGAAAATATAAAAATGGTGAAAAGAAAAAAATGAACACTGGTTTTGTTATCGCCAAGGCAGCAATAAAAAAAATATAGCGAGGATGCCTCTTCACCTAGTGCCCTAAGGCCAACTGGTCTGGGAGTCACTGCTAAGCCTTAGGTGGTGCAAGACGAGGAAAATATTATCACCTAATCAGCAAGCACATGAGTAATCGGTTGGTTAGTACCTCAAGAAATATTAACGGTCGCATGAAAATGTGTGAGCAAATCTAAATATTCATTAAATTAAAAAGTACTGAGGTAGATGGACAAGAGTATGATAGCTTGAATTGAATTCTCCTAGTGTAGGGATATTCTTTACACACACGTGGGGTTATATGATCGATGTTTGGATGAAAGGTAGGAATGAAGAATAAAGACGATGTTTTATTGAGGAATGATGTGAGTTCTAACATGTTTTCATGACTATTAAGATAGGGCTCATAACAACTGAAAAGCCAGTGTAGTTGGAAACTCTTCTTTTCAAAGTCTTTCTTGTATGATTCTTATCTTTATATGTAAATTTCACCATCTTTTTTTTGTTATAGGATTTTGTGGGTGTAATCCGCTGAAAACCCTCAGGAGACAACACTCCTCCTACTAGGGACACCTAGAGGTTTAACGGCTTGTTGCACATGCTCAGTGCAATCTTGTCTGCCTACGAAAGTGTGCTTAGTTTTCTCCTTTCCTTTTCTCCTCTTGAATAAACTAGTTTGCTCGGGACGATCAAAGATAAGTTTGGGGGTATTTGTTCAGTTGATAAAACTGCACATTTGTATTACATTTTTCCTCCCATTTTCATATTAAAAAAAGGACTTTATTATAATATATTATACATATGAGGGTTTATGTGTAAAAACATTATTTTCCATGTGTTAATATATTTTAATTATCATTTGGTAGGAAAATGTATGCAAATATTATTGACCTAATCCTAGTAGAACAAAGTCTACTAAAATCTTATTTGAGTTGTTGTGCAGAATATTTCCAAGTTGTTATGAAGAATTTATCAAACAAATCAATTTGTTGAAGAAAACTTGCCAAATTAAGAAGCAAAACTTGGAGACCAAGTCTGGAAGCAACCGAGAGAAGATTTCTGAATTCTAAAGATGCCTAGGATTGCCAAATGTCAAAATCAGAGAGCCCAAGAAAATTGGTGAAGAGATTCTCACCATTGGCCGCGGAACCGCGGCCAAACCCCCTTGTTGGCCGCGGATCCGCGGCAATCTAGAGAGATTGTGTGCTAAAATTTTGTGGAGTAAATCTCTGCTGAATTTTACCAAGTTTCCAACTAAAAGATTCTGGCTTTGCACTATAAAAGGGCACCGAGGGCCTCTTGGAAAAGCTATCAAGCCGAAGAGATCACAAACCTCCAGACGCTCACGCATCCAGGCTGATCATCAACTGTTCGTCTACCTTCTTAGGAAAGATCGAGAAGCAATTCAAGTTTTTGTAATCATTTTCTACGGAATAAAGTGTAGATTGTTCAAGTTGATTAATAAAGGTAGTTATTTTATTTAATTCTTTTGCATTTTACATTATGAATTCCCTCTCTGTCTTTTCATCTTCTTTTCCCAACATGCGCGAGTAATTCTCCGCTTGTTAGGATTCGTAGGATTAGGATAGGCTAATGGATGATAAATATCCCTAAACCCTTTTTAAGTCCTATAAAGTTTAAGAACTTTATCAAAGGAATCATTAACATCCTAATCGGGCGCGCTAACAATTATTTGCTAGTTCCGACCGCGATTAAAGATTAGATTAATGATTGTTTTGGTAAAGGCTAGATATGAACGGAGTTCCGTGTCGAGATAAGGGTTAAGAGTGGGATTCCTTTTCCCTCCAGAAACCCTAATCTACACGCATCACCGTCGTTCTAGTTTTAAATCTATTAAAGGATAAAAAGGGTAACTTTTAATTAATCGTCCATAACTACTAAATCCTAACGAACCCTACAAGCCCCCTTATTATATTAACTATATCTTTAAAATAATCTAGATCTATATTTTACATTCTTGTTTAACGTAGATCTAGAAAACATTCTATAAAATTCTTTATCCCTCCTCTCTTTCTCAACACATCTAAAGTAAGAGTAAAACATTCAACGTTTCCCTGAGGACGACCCGTACTAATCTCGGTCTAGCTACACGCGACACCGTATTGATTGCGGGTATTCTACAAACACACATTTGATTGCATATACTTTATTCCGTAGAAAATGATTACAAAAACTTGAATTGCTTCTCGATCTTTCCTAAGGAGGTAGACGAACAGTTGATGATCAGCCTGGATGCGTGAGCGTCTGGAGCTTCGTGATCTCTTCGGCTTGATAGCTTTTCCAAGAGGCCCTCGGTGCCCTTTTATAGTGCAAATCCAGAATCTTTTAGTTGGAAACTTGGTAAAATTCAGCAGAGATTTACTCCACAAAATTTTAGCACACAATCTCTCTAGATTGCCGCGGATCCGCGGCCAACAGGGGGGTTTGGCCGCGGTTCCGCGGCAATGGTGAGGATCTCTTCACCAATTTTCTTGGGCTCTCTGATTTTGACATTTGGCAATCCTAGGCATCTTTAGAATTCAGAAATCTTCTCTCGGTTGCTTCCAGACTTGGTCTCCAAGTTTTGCTTCTTAATTTGGCAAGTTTTCTTCAACAAATTGATTTGTTTGATAAATTCTTCATAACAACTTGGAAATATTCTGCATAACAACTCAAATAAGATTTTAGTAGACTTTGTTCTACTAGGATTAGGTCAATAATATTTGCATACATTTTCCTACCAAATGATAATTAAAATATATTAACACATGGAAAATAATGTTTTTACATATAAACCCTCATATGTATAATATATTATAATAAAGTCCTTTTTTTAATATGAAAATGGTAGGAAAAATGTAATACAAATGTGCAGTTTTATCAACTGAACAACATCCCTAAACTGGAACAATAGAGCCTCCAAATGCTCTTTTGCCGGATCTAAACGATCCCGTTTAAGTTGATCTTAGCCCCCAAACACGGCTAACGTATCCTTAAACATTCAAACGGACTATAAAACTCCAAATCAACCTTGGTTCAAGGGTACATCTCTAAACTCCTCTGACATCTGTCGTTGTAATCCTTCAACGACGTTAGAGAGGTGACGAGTCCCGATGGCCAGATATTAAATGGATTATCACGTTAAGTTGATCTTAGTCTCAAACAGGACTATCGTATCCTTAACGAACGTTTAAGTTGATCTTAGCCGCAACGCGACTAATGCATCCTTAAACTAAAAACACCAAACCTAAATCTAAATAAATACGGATTTGGACTAATCCACGTCCTACGGGCGACGGCATTATTCAGTCTCCGTATACAATCCACGGGCAACCACAAACAAAACAAACACACACGACACGAAGTGAAATTCTGGAGAAGGAGAAAGTTGTTACCGCGATGCGGTAGCGTAATTAACTGCAGGGGCTTGCGCATGCAGGGAAGAGCATCCCCACAATCAAAAACCCCTCAAGCGAGGGGGAATCTGACGAAGTCTGCTACATCGGCCGCATCCGTCTAAACCTCCGATACACGGTGCCATAAATCAACTTGGCATCTTTGGAGAGGTGGACGGATAAAACCAAATAGCATCTGCCCCGAATCTCAGCGTCAGGACATCGCGGTCCTGTGCGCCGCCGTTCGGAGGGGAACAGATTCTGGCACGCCCGGTGGGACCTTTTCCTCTTTCCACTCCACACTTCGTGTGTCGTCTTCGCGAACCAATCGCGGTTTGTTAAATGGTTGCCTTTGGATTTCAAGTTACTAAGATTTGGTCTTTTGCCTGGCGCAGAACTCAAGATTCAATGGCCTCTAATTGCACCAACTGCTCGAAGTGCCACTGCAACAAACGCTCCACCTCACCAGGAGGTGTAGTATATGGGCCCCAAGCGGCTTCCTTCCTCACTCTGCCAGTAGACCAGGTGACCCAAGTCACCACAGGCCTGTTCTTCGGGACCATGATCCTCACCAAGAGGTGTAGTATATGGGCCCCAAGCGGCTTCCTTCCTCACTCTTCCAGTAGGCCAGGTGACCCAAGTCACCTCTTTTAATAAGACAGCCTCATCATTGGGTGAGACTGTCAGTTAAAGAAAAGATCCCCAAGAGAATATTATCATCAGTAGGGAATCCCTAGAGACAAGGAGAAAATCTCCTCTTTCAGAGCAAAACTCTGTCACAGAATGACATTTGTCAAATTCTGGTCTCAAAGAAATAAAATTCCTTAAAGGAGCATGGCTCTGTGGTAATAATGGAAAAGGTCCATCAGAAATTTTTTACACTTAAAAGAATTAAAAATTTTGGAATCTTGAAAGATTCATGAAAAACTTATAAAAAGATTCTTCATTTTTCAAATCTAAAAGAGTTATTTTTGGATCCATGAGCAAAGCTCTGTTCATGGGTTAAAATCCATGAACAAGATCTCTGTAGATCTATGGATTCATGAGAGCAAAGCTCTGTTGATGAAACCCCAAAGGGGATTTCTTTAGATCAGAAGATCTTTGAGAGCAAAGCTCTAATGGTTAATTAAAATTAATTTAAAATAATTTAACTTAAGATTAATTTTACCTAAAGTTTTATAACTTGGAAAATGAGAGCAAAGCTCTAAAGTTCTGGAAACGAGAGCAAAGCTCTGGAGTTCTAAGAAAGAGAAAAGCTCTGGAAATCAAAATCTAGAAAATGGTGAGATTTTTCTAAGGGCCAGAGGTCCTATTTATAAGGCGCTTGCGCCCCTTCAGCTCACCCCTTGATCCAACGATCAGGAGTTTGCCACCGCTGCACTCACGTGTGCGCCACGTGAGCGCAACGTTGGGGGGCATTTGTTTCCCCCAATCAAAGTAAAGCTCTGTTGAAATTCAAAATTCAAAATTTTGAAGGAACGCTTCAAATCTCGGGCGCAACGCGCCACATGTCAGGCGCTAATACGTCAGCACAGCGCCCAAGAAGGCGCGCCCAATCAGAGCAAAGCTCTATTTTAAGCAAAATTAAAGGAAGCAACGCTTCAGTTGCGCAAGCACTGCGCTGCGCGACACGTGTCAGCGCAGTTGCGCTGCGCTGTGCGCTAGCGCAGTTGCGCTGCGCTGTGCGCTGCGCGACCCGTGTCAGCGCAGATGCGCTAGCGCAGTTGCGCTGCGCTGTGCGCTGCGCGACACGTGTCACGCATTGGAGCATTTGCGCCAAACAGAATTAAGATTTTAAAGAAATCTTTCTGTTCTTGTTAAAACAAGAAGATTTTTTTCTGTAAAACAGAAGCCCTTGGATCAAAGATCCAACGGTGGGGAAAATTCCCCAAATCACTCAGAGAAAGATCTCTTTAACAAATTTAACTAATTTATGGGCACTATAAAAAGGACCCTAGACCTCAATTCAAGATCATCAACATTTTTCTAAAAAAAAGAGAGAAAGAGAACTCTGAAGAACTCCTCAAGAACAAAAAGGTAAAAACCTTTAGAAGGAAGAGAAAATTCTCTTATGAACAGATCATAGATCTAAAAACAAGATCAATGATCTTTAAGAAATATAAAAAAAATAATAAAATATAATAATAAAATAGTGCTTTGCACTTTTTTATGAACCTTTGGTTCTTTGAGATAAGAAAAAACAAGAAAAAACTTATCTTTTCTTTGATCTAAATTAGATCAAGAAATCAAATAGTGTTTTGCACTTCTGTTCTTGAATCTAAAAGATTCTCGGTGCTTTGCACTTCCAAACTGCGCTCTTGGGAAAGCGCCACGTGTCAGCATCTGAATCACTTGCGCTATGAGCGTTGAGATAGAGCTCTGCTCTCTGTGATTGGCGCAACTCACCAAGGTGCGCCACGTGTCAGCAGCGCAAGCGCAGCGCACTAGCGCAGCGCACTGCGCTTGCATGACACGTGTCGTCATCATAAGCGCTTTCGCTCTCTGATTGGCGCAAAGCGCCTGAAAATGCAATGCATTTCCTGAAGGGCCAGGCCCAATTAAAAGACCAAACAAGCCTAATTAAATTGATGCTCTGCATCATTTATAAATGGGCAAAGCCCAAACAAAATAATAAAAATGTTATGCAGATGCCTTGCAGTGCCCAAAATAAATTGATGCTCTGCATCTGTTATGGGCAGAGCCCAAACAAAAAAATAGAAAATAATGCAATGCATTATTTAAAAATGGGCCAAGCCCTAACACAGGTCTAACAGACCAAAAACAAATAAAAGACGTTGAATACTTTTCAACTGGACTTAGCCCAATTCTGGCCGTAAGTCCTTAAGTTAAATTGAACTGAGCGCAAATGCTCTCTTAAATCAATTTACATCCGGTTCGAGGGTACATCTCCGAACTCCTCTGACGCTTCTCGTTGTAATCCTTCAACGACGTCAGAGAGGCGACGGGTCCCGACGACCACACATCGATACGGACTGCGGGGTCTTTAAACTCGTGGACCGAAACGTCATTAAACTAATGTTGGACCGAAACGTCCTTAAACTAATGTCGGACCACCACATCCCTAAACTGGAACATGGACCACCATGTCCCTAAACTGGAATATGGACCACCACGTCCCGAAACTGGAGCATGGACCGCAATGTCCCTAAACTACCTATGGACCACTACGTCCCTAAACTGGAACAATAGAGCCTCCAAATGCTCTTTTGCCGGATCTAAACGATCCCGTTTAAGTTGATCTTAGCCCCCAAACACGGCTAACGTATCCTTAAACATTCAAACGGACTATAAAACTCCAAATCAACCTTGGTTCAAGGGTACATCTCTGAACTCCTCTGATATCTGCCGTTGTAATCCTTCAACGACGTTAGAGAGGTGACGAGTCCCGATGGCCAGATATTAAATGGATTATCACGTTAAGTTGATCTTAGTCTCAAACAGGACTATCGTATCCTTAACGAACGTTAAAGTTGATCTTAGCCGCAACGCGACTAATGCATCCTTAAACTAAAAACACCAAACCCAAATCTAAGTAAATACGGATTTGGACTAATCCACGTCCTACGGGCGATGGCATTACTCAGTCTCCGTATACAATCCACGGGCAACCACAAACAAAACAAACACACACGACACGAAGTGAAATTCTGGAGAAGGAGAAAGTTGTTACCGCGATGCGGTAGCGTAATTAACTGCAGGGGCTTGCGCCTGCAGGGAAGAGCGTCCCCACAATCAAAAACCCCTCAAGCGAGGGGGAATCTGACGAAGTCTGCTACATCGGCCGCATCCGTCTAAACCTCCGATACACGGTGCCATAAATCAACTTGGCATCTTCGGAGAGGTGGACGGATAAAACCAAATAGCATCTGCCCCGAATCTTAGCGTCAGGACATCGCGGTCCTGTGCGCCGTCTTTCGGAGGGGAACAGATTCTGGCACGCCCGGTAGGACCTTTTCCTCTTTCCACTCCACACTTCGTGTGTCGTCTTCGCGAACCAATCGCGGTTTGTTAAATGGTTGCCTTTGGATTTCAAGTTACTAAGATTTGGTCTTTTGCCTGGCGCAGAACTCAAGATTCAATGGCCTCTAATTGCACCAACTGCTCGAAGTGCCACTGCAACAAACGCTCCACCTCACCAGGAGGTGTAGTATATGGGCCCCAAGCAGCTTCCTTCCTCATTCTGCCAGTAGACCAGGTCACCCAAGTCACCACTGGCCTGTTCTTCGGGACCATGATCCCACCTACAAGCTTTCCTACGCCAATACCCGCACCGGAAGTGAACAAAAAGTCGGTCTTCGACCGGCTCACTGCTACGACGGCCTCTGTCAATGGGTCGCCCGCTACCAAACCGACAGCCTCTGTTTTCACCAGGCTAAATCTGAACTCTAAAATGGCTGTCCAAAGGAGGGCAACAACTGCTGCTTCAGAAGTCGTCAAGGCGGCTTCCCCTGTCAAAGAGTCAATCTTTTCAAGACTGACGATTCCTGCTCCTGCCCCTGTTCGAGGATCCGTCTTCGACAGGTTGAATATCACCCCTCAAAAGACAACCTCAGTCTTTAAGAGGTTAACACCGGCGGTGCCTCATTCAGACAGGGGGCAAAAAGAAGATGTCTCAATCTCCAAGCCAGTCCCAACAGCTCGTCATGCTCGACGTCGCCATTGGCAACGAGTGAGGAAGGCAGGGGGCAACTGCCCCTCAGGGCTAACTCCACCGGCTCCAGTGGTGGAAGTCAACGCAGCTGTTCCAACTGGGAACAGGTTTGAACTGCTGAGGAGGGTACGCAAGAACTCTCTAACCGCTACACTGAAAAGATCTCGTTCACTTGCGGAGAGAGTTCCGGAAACAAAACAAGAACAGTCCCCTCAACGGCTGTCCTCAAGAATTTATAAAGTTTGGCGGAGAGTTCAAGACTCTGTGATCAACCCAGATCACTCTCGTCAGCAAAAGAAGGTGAAGGTGCAGAAAGGAAAAGACTGTTCTATTGAACAGCAAGGGACAACAATCGCTAGGGTGCCCACTGCAACGGCCCCTTCAACTTCAACGGCCCACAAAAGAAGAAGGCCGGAGAAAACCCCCGCGCCAATGACAAATATCAGAGGTGGTGCACCCAAACGCCCTAAGTCAGGGGGCATCGTAGTGCATACCGTCTACGTGGCATCTGGTAAAGAAGATAGCCGCATATCTACGGGTCATGACCGCTCACCCGGTCAGTGACCAAGGCTCGGGAGCAGCAGCAGAAGCTCCAAGAAATGATGAACGCCATGGCCGCACTTACAGGGCCAAAAGAAAACCCTGAAACGTCCTCAGATGAACGTCAGGAGGAAGAAACCGACGCCGAATTCCTTCGTCAGATATTGGAGAAGAAAGACAAAGAGGCTGCTGAACAAGCAGCCAACATACAGCGTATGGGCCTCCTCTTCCAAGACATGATAGGGATGATGATACAACAAGATCCTCCGACCGAAGAGCCCCCGCTTGTCCTTGGAGATGATAGGGGAGAGACATCAAATCCTCCGCCAGCCCTATCAATAGCTAAGGAGGATACAATCTCCAAAGCTGATTTGGATGAATACATCGCCCAGCAAATACAGGTTCATCATGCGACCGAAGCGGCCGGTCAGGTCATAAAAACGGGGCGTCCATATCCAAGTCGGTACGATCAAATCAAGTACCCACCCGGTTACACAATTCCCAAGTTCCATGTCTACAAAGGGACGGGCAATACTCATCAGCATGTTGCCTAGTTCAGGGCACTCTGCGGCAACACCGGCGGTGATGACAAACTGTTGCTTCGCCAGTTTGTTGGAAGCTTATAAGATACGGCGTTCGAATGGTACTCTGAGCTCCTGAACGACTCTATTAAAACCTTCGCGGAGATGGAGCTGTTGTTTACTCAGCGTTTTGCAAGCGCCAGTGAACGTACCCCGATGACAGCACTGATTAACGCCAGGGTAAAGCCAGGCGAGACGTGGGTTCAGTACGCTATACGATGGCGGAACTTATAGTCAAAGTGTGAGCAGCGCATTGAAGAAGCTCCCGCGGTGGGTATGTTTGTGGGAACCCTTGATCCGCAAGCAACCATCTCACAATTTATGATGTTTTTCAAGCCAACTACCTTCCAGGCCTTGATTGAAAAACTAGCACAAATGGATCAAATAGGCCATAAACCCCCTCTTCCAAGGCCGGACTCCCGAAATGACAAAGGGAAGGGAAAAGCGATCGTCGTCGCTAATGCTCAACAACAACCGAGCGACTCGAAGCCGGTTGCTCGTCAAAATAATATGCGCCCGTACGTACCCCTTGAGGATAGGATGGGACGTCCTTATTTCTTTCCCCGCGATAAAACGAGGAGGTTATTCGAGCTGGCGTTGCGCAACAGACTCATAAATCTGCCAGATCCAAAACGTCCGTTGCAACCAAGTGAGGTCAACGATCCCAACTACTGTCCTTATCATCGAGTACTAGGCCATCCGATCGATGATTGCTATGTTTTCAAGAATTGGCTTGAAAACCAGTACTGACAGGGCAAGTTCGCGTTATCTGACAAATGGAAGGTGAATCCCCCGCAGCCCCACACCTCTAAAGGGACGAATACGCCGGGAGCAACATGCTCCGTCATCGAAGAAGCTCCTTGGGAGGTTGTATTATCAACCAAGACAAAGAGGATGCTAAACGATCTTCAGACATGTCCAGCGATTAGGTGGAAGAACCCGTTGGAACCGCAGGTCATTGAAGGGATGTTGAAGCCAAGTCCAACTCCAAAGACCGATGGTGATGGCTCAAGCACTCGCAACCAGCCGTCAAAATCCTCGAAGAAGAAGAAAAAGAAGTCAAAGAAGCCCGTGAAGCCTGGCCACAAGCACACAGACCTGCAAAAACAAATTGACGCGCTGGAGGAATATAACCAGAAGGCACGGACTCCCATTATATTCCAAGAGTTTCTTAACCACGTCTTTCAAGAGGAAGGTGAGGGAGAAAGTTCGTCAGATGAATCTGAAGAATGCGTAGCGAGCTGTCATATGATTTCCCATTCGTTCATGAACGATGAAGAGACTTCTTGTACTGAAACGCTGGGGGCAGACCCTGAATCAAAAATTCTGGGGCCATCAGATGAGGAAATTGACGCATTCCTCAACGAAGCTCGATTGAGAAGTAAAACTGATCGAGAACGCGAGACGGCTATATTTGAAAGGGCCAAGCGCCAGCGACTTGATGAAAGAGCTGAGATGATCCCGCTGGGGAAAAACACCTCCGCTGCCGATAAAAGCCAATTCAAGATGAGGAAAAAGTTTGCTAAGGCCATGTCAATGGGCATGAAGCTACCATCCTCTGAAGGAAACATCACCGGTGAAGTGGAAACGCACCCCTCCTATTGCTTATATCATCAAAAGATTTCGCACCCCACACAAGAGTGCAAAGCTTTCGATAGATGGTGGTAAGGATATGTTGCTCATCGACAACGCTTTAAGCGGGAAAAGCGTAAAACTCGTCGAGAGCAAAGAAATACGACCGAAGGGAGTAAAAGAACTACCGGCGATTGTCGCGTAGTTAACACCGGCGGGTCACAAGTGCCTACATTCGGGAGTGATTCTGATGAGGAGCTTGAACTTGCCCCTCTCTTTAAAGAATCCACTTCGGGAAACGAAGAAGAGCCGAAGGTCTGCGAAAATATCCGGCTGCGGAATCGGACGCTGCCTGAAAAGAACCTAGGACCCTCGAACAAAAAAGATAAAGGGAAAGAAAAGGCCACTGAAGATATCGTCTTAGATGACCAAGTGGTGGAAGAGCTAGCTGCCAAAGACCCACCAAAGAAGAATAAGGTGGATTACAATGTCTTAGCACATCTGAGGAAGCTGCCCTCACAGCTCAGCATTCTTGACGCCCTTTTGCTATCAAAAGAGGCGAGAGATTCGTTGATTAAGGCGCTCCAAGACCCAGAACAATTCCAAGCATGCCTGGCCGAGGAAAAGATGAAGGATGAATTGGAGGAAGTGCACACGGCCGATGTCACTTTTGGCGATGAAGACCTTCTACTTGGGACGTGCGAACACAATCGCCCTCTCTATGTCTCGGGATACTGCCATGATATAAAGATAGGCAAAATCCTGATCGATAACGGGTCGTCTGTTAACCTACTCAACGTGCGGGTGTTGAAGGAAATCTGCATGAGCGTCCAGCACCTTGCTCGGGACAAGGTCACCATCTCTGGGTTCGACTCCTAATCGTCAAAGACTCTTGGATCTGTGATACTGACGCTACGCTTCGGGCTACTCGTCACGGATATTAAGTTCCACGTCATAGATGCCAAGACATGCTACAACGCTTTGCTCGGCCGACCATGGTTACACAAGTACAACATCATCCGTTCTACACAGCATCAGTGTATGAAATATTTTAAGGATGGTTTCGAGTATACCGTGACGGGAGAACTGAACCCGTTCTCTGTGAACGAGGTCCGCAAATATGAAGACGCCAAATACTTCTTACCGGATTTCGAAGACACAGAGAGGTGTCACAAGCCGGAGAATAAAACTAACGCTACCATCCCTGTCTTCGGCAGTGATACTGAGGAGGAAGAGGAGATAGTTTATTCGGGTCCGCCCCAACACAACAAGCCGGGACCATCGGCTCCTACATTGATCTTTGGCAGCGACTCGGAAGATGAAGTCCATGTTGTATTCTCTACTCGACCTTCAATACAAGCATCCGCTGATGAAGAGCAAAGTCTACAAGTTGCCATAGTGCCGCTTAAACACCATAAAGAACTGGATGCACTTAATATCTACAGTGTAGAAGAGTTGCGGACATTCTATATCCCTCCCAGGCGAGAGAGTGAGAAAGCAATTCTGTTTTACCGCTATGAAGAAACCAAGGTAGAAAAAGAAATCTGGCATGGCGCGGATTCTACGCTCGACAGGCTTCAGCCTATCCGTCTCCCCAAATATTATACGGAAGGTTTGAAAAAGCTGCTGAAACGCCAGGGGATACCCTTCAAACAGACCGTTAGAAAGGCCAAATTCTATGACAGGGTCTGGAACGTCCCCGGGACTCAACGCAAACTGCCTAACGGGAGAATGGAAACAAAAGGGCTTGGATACATCCGGTCAAAGAAACGAGAGTTACTACCCGGCTGCTACGTCGTGTATGACCTTGATGAAGAAGTGGATGCTCAATGGGAGGACGCTAATCCTAAGCCAGTGAAAGTTTCAGATGCAAAGGAGCCCCGTCCGTCGTTCGAGGAACAAATGGACAAACTTATAGAGAAAGCTGGTCAAAAAGTCCGAGATGATCACAACCGCGAGACGGCCATCTACGAGAAAGCCAAGACGCAACGCCTTCTCCAACATGCCGTAAAGGATGAAAATGCCGCTCCTTGTCAACCTGTTATAAAGAAGGCTCGGCGCAAAAGCAGAAATAAGTCGAAAGGCCAAAAAGGCGCTCAACAGCAACAAAGCAGGGCTGAGAAGTCACGCAAATGGGAGGCGAGCGTTATTGATCTATTCCTCATGAAGAAAATGAGTCGAGCATACTCTTTTCCTCGGGATAAGACGAGGAGGATACTTGAGCTTGCTCTAAAACATCAGATGCTCACACTGCCGGAGTCCAAGCATCCCGAACGAGCGGAAGAAGTCTCACACCCGGATTATTGCTCTTACCATCGAGTAATAGGGCATCCTCTTGAAGATTGCTTTACCTTCAAGAATTGGGTCGAAAATCAGTATCAGCTTGGCAAATTCACTCTGTCTGACAACTGGAAGGTAGCACCGCCACAGAAGCACGAGCCCAAGGCCACGAAAGAAGAACCGGTACCACATTGGGATTGGAAGCGAATTCGCACCTGTCACATGATTACAATATTAAAAGAAGAGGCCGAGGACATGGGTGACCTTCCCTGGTGCTTCGAAAACAGCAACGATGAGGTAATCTCAGAATTCCTACCAGCGCCAAAAGAGCTGGAAGATGGAATACATACCACTGCAGATAACCTCAAGAAAATCGAGTTGGGGACGGCAAACGATCCACGACCGACATTCATCAGCGAGTTACTATCTGAAGAAAGGGTAGCTGCATTAAAGGATGTGCTTCTACAGCATAGAGATTGTTTCGCGTGGAACTATTCCGAAATGCCGGGACTAGATCTAGAAATTGATGTACACAAATTGGCGATATCCCCGGACATCAAGCCAGTCAAACAGGCACCGAGGAGAATGCGGCTCGAGCTCGAGATGAGTATCAACGCCGAGGTCAAGAAGCTGATCGACTCTGGCTTTATCCAGGAGGTTCAATATCCTGAATGGATCGCTAACATCGTCCAGGTGATGAAGAAAAATGGGGCGGTGCGCATATGCGTGGACTTTCGGGATCTCAATAAAGCTTGCCCGAAGGATGATTTCCCAGTACCAGTCACCGAACTGATGATAGACAATACATCCACTCATGAGGTTTTCTCCTTCATGGATGGCTCATCAGGGTATAATCAGATAAAGATGCATCCCGAAGACCAGAAGCACACCGCCTTCAGAACCCCTCTAGGTATATTCTGTTATAAAGTGATGCCCTTCGGTTTAAAGAATGCCGGTGCCACTTATCAAAGGGCCATGACAAAGATCTTCGATGACCTTATACACGAAATCGTCGAATGCTATATCGACGATCTCGTGGTTAAAAGCAAATCATACGAGGAACACCTCGAGCATTTGAAGACCGTATTTCAACGCCTTCGGCAATACAACTTGAAGATGAACCCGCTCAAGTGTGCATTCGGAGTTTCCTCAGGCAAATTCCTGGGATTCATTGTTCGACACCGAGGTATTGAAATAGATCCGTCAAAGATCAAAGCGATAATGGAAATGCCTCCGCCGAGAACTCTCAAACAGTTGCGATCTCTCCAAGGGAAGCTTGCATACATACGGCGATTTATAGCCAACCTTTCAGGCAAGTGCCGTCCCTATAGCCACCTGATGAGGAAGGGAACCCCATTTGTCTGGGATCACAAATGCCAAGGCGCGCTGGACGAAATTAAACAGTACCTGCAGAACCCGCCAGTGTTGGCTGCTCCGGTTAAGGGAAAACCTCTCATTCTTTATACAACCGCCCTCGAAGGTTCCTTAGGCGCATTATGGGCACAAGAGAACGATCAAGGAAAAGAAAGAGCACTCTACTACTTAAGTCGAGTTCTGCTGGGGGCAGAAAGCAACTACTCTCCCATTGAAAAACACTGCCTGGCGTTGGTCTTCGCGATAACAAAGCTCAGGCACTATGCGTTGGCGCACGAAGTCCGTCTCATTTCAAAGGTGGACCCCCTTAAATACTTGATGTCGAAGGCCATGTTGACGGGACGACTCGCTAAATGGGCCCTGCTCTTGATGGAGTTCTCCATAACATATCAACCTCTTAAGGCAGTGAAAGGCCAGGCCATCGCCGACTTCCTCGCTGAGCACCCGATACCTACCGATTCTCTTCTAAATTGCGATTTGCCAGACGAACATGCGTTTGACGCGATCGACGGTAGTGATACCCAATGGGAACTTTATTTCGATGGAGCATCTTCCATGAAAAAACGCAAACAAAGTACCCCTATAATCAATTCGGGGGTAGGCCTCATCTTCGTGATTCCACAAGGAGGGATAATGCGTTTCGCTTTCTCCTTAACAGAGCCGAGAACGAATAACGAAGCCGAATATGAAGCCTTGATAGCAGGTCTTGAGATCGCCATCGACATGGGAATTGAAAGCCTCCTCATATACGGAGATTCTCAACTGGTCATTAGTCAAGTAAACGGCGACTACCAAACGTGCAAACCGGAGTTGGTAAAGTACGGCGAAAAGGTGCAACAACCGTTGACCCAAATTCCTTCCTACACTTTGGAAAACATACCGCGCGCGGAAAACAGCAAAGCAGATGCATTGGCCAAATTTGCTAAAGAACTGGCTGACGAGAATCTCGATGACGTTAGAATCATGGTACAAAGCCGTCAAGTGCTTGCCCCAGCAGAAATATCTCCAGAATCATCCGAAGAGAAGGGAATGACTGAGCGAATGGCTCTGCAAATAAAAGACCGGGAAAGGGCCGAGGATTGGAGGGAAGTCTTCATAGACTACTTTAAGTCCCACCGATTGCCTGAAGAAGCGTCCACAAGACATCAGCTCATGAAGCGGGCTCTATCTTTCGCCTTCATCAACGATACTCTGTACAAGAGATCGTTTGATTCTCTGTGGCTGAGATGCTTAGGACCTGACGAAGCGAGAAGGGTCGTCCAGGAAGTTCATGACGGACTCTGCGGTTCTCACCAAGCAAGCCCAAAGATGAAGTTGAAGATCAAACGGATGGGCTACTACTGGCCCACGATGATTCAGGACTGCCTCGAATATGCGAAGCAATGCCACTCATGGGGACTTCATCCATCAGCATCCAAATCCGCTACACCCGACAGTGGCTAGCTGGCCATTCGAAATGTGGGGAACTGATATAGTCGGCCCCATCGAACCAGCATCGTCTAGAGGACATCGTTTCATCCTAGCAACGACTAACTACTTCTCTAAGTGGACAGAAGCGGTACCGCTGAGGGAAGTAAAGACGGAGAATATCCTCCATTTCTTTAAGACACATGTCATATATCGGTTTGGAACGCCAAGACGGATCATCTTCGATAACGGGCCAGCTTACAGAAGCCACAAGATCAGTCGCTTTGCACAGCAGCACAATATAGACTGGAGATATTCCTCGGTTTATAATCCGCGAGCTAACGGTCTAGCTGAGGCCTTCAACAAGACCTTGACAAAGATCATGAAGAAAACGGTGTCACGAAATAAGAAAGATTGGCACGAGAAACTGCAAGAAGCTCTATGGGCGTATCGAACTACGTTTAAAACGGCCACAAACACAACGCCGTACGCGTTGGTATTTGGGACGGAAGCAGTACTCCCCCTCGAGATAGAGTTACCCTCTCTACGAGTGGCGGTCCATTACGAGCTGACGGACGAAGAAAATGCTCACCTTCGGCTTGAGGAGCTTGACGCCCTTGAAGAAACACGGCTCATAGCGCAACAAAATCTGGAGGCGTATAAAGCAAAGATGATGCGCTCATATGAAAGATTGACCCGACCGAGGACATTCCTCCAAGACGAGCTTGTGCTAGTGGTAAAAAGGCCTATGATCCCCAATCACGCCAAGCAGGGAAAATTCGAGCCAAACTATGAAGGCCCGTACGTCATAGATAAGGTCTACCAGGGTGGGGTCTATCTACTCATGGACATGCACGGTGAAAGGCCTTTCAGGCCAATAAACGGTCGCTTCCTAAAGAAATACTATGCTTAATGAGCCACAGCCTAGGTCAATGGTGGATGACGACGACTATGTCCGCTCGCTATCTTCCTAAGCTCAAACTCTATCAGCAGTAGCCAACCTTCTCAAAGTCGGACCGAAATGTCCTTAAACTAATAGCAGACCGAAACGTCTTTAAACTACTACCGCAGCATCTTTTAGGCTGACGAGATATAAAAAAAACATATGAAAATAAAATAAAATAAAAAACGGTATGTCCATAAGCAAAAAGGGCACGGATGAAAACCCGAGAGGGCTCCGTGAGTAAAAACAGCAGGGCTACCGGCGAGTGTTCGTGAAAACCTGAAAGGGCGCGACCTCGTAAAAAAATATATAAAAAATAAAAAATAAAAACGGTACGTTCATGAGCAAAATGGGCACGGATGAAAACCCGAAAGGGCTCCGTGAGTAAAAACAGCAGGGCTACCGGCGAGTGTTTGTGAAAACCCGAAAGGGCGCAACCTCGTTAAAAGACACTTATAGGGTCCTCTCGACCTTGTAAGGAGAAACCACCCGCGTCAGATCCTTACGACTCACAAGGGAGCAACACACTTAGGGATCCTCACGATTCCTAGGGAGAAAATACACTCGCGAGATCCTCACGACTCGTGAGGAGAACTGTCTTATGGGACCCTCACGGCTCATAAGATTTGAAAGTCTTAAGTTACAGAGACCTAAACCTGTGCTTAAGCAAACCCCCACAAACTTCCAATATTGCCCTACAAGTGGTTCAATACTGACCCTTGTATACAATCCACGGACGCGAATAAACATATCCCTAACCAACTCTCATCCGTGACTGGGGATATGTTCGTATGGTGAGCGACCCTTGTAAGTCCTCTCGATTTACAAGGAGAAAACCCTCCTGTAGGATCCTTACGACTTACAGAGGAACATGCACTTAGGAATCCTCACGATTCCTAAGGAGAAAATATGCCTACAAGATCCTCACGACTTGTAGGGAGAAATACCTTTGTGAGACCCTTACGGCTCATGAAGTTAAAAGCCTTAGTCGACAGCGCCTTAACCCTGTTCGCTAAGCCACCTTTGTTCAATATCGACGGAGGCAAATGATGATTCGCTCCTGGCAATATCCCAGTTGTAGCGGTGCTGATGTCGAAATCGGTGTCTAATTCCAGGTTTACGGTGGAAAGCCAGTAGGCCACACATGCATACGGAATAGCCGAAATGATTGGGCAACTTGCAATAAAAAGCAGCAAGTAAAAATGTATGCATGCAAAATAGCCAAAATGATTGGGCACCGCGAAAAATAGCCGAAATGATTGGGCAATCATGACCTTCGCGATATAAAAGCTGAAATGATAGAGCATCGTGGAGATAAAACAAAAAAAATGATGATAAAACTTTGGCCCTACAGTTAAGATCACATCGATCCCTGTATACAATCCAAGGGCGTAAACAAAGAAGAAACCATACTTTCCGAACAGGCTCCGTCAGAAGACGAATCCAAATTCCGACGGTTCATCCCAACGCTTGGGAAACAAATAATCCCTAACAAACTCCTCGACTCACAGATAAAAACACTCCTTGACGAGAGCCTCCTGATCCGCGTCGACTCGCAGAGCCACCAGTGCCTCCGTAGGAAATCCTCGACTCGTTTCAAATCCCAAGGAAACAAATAATCCTTGGCGCTTGGGAAACAAATAATCCCTAGCAAACTCCTCGACTCACGGATACAAACACTCCTTGACGAGAGCCTCCTGATCCGCGTCGACTCGCAGAGCCACCAGTGCCTCCGTGGGAAATCCTCGACTCGTTTCAAATCCCAAGGAAACAAATAATCCTTGGCGTTTGGGAAACAAATAATCCCTAGCAAACTCCTCGACTCACGGATACAAACACTCCTTGACGAGAGCCTCCTGATCCGCGTCGACTCGCAGAGCCACCAGTGCCTCCGTGGGAAATCCTCGACTCGTTTCAAATCCCAAGGAAACAAATAATCCTTGGCGCTTGGGAAACAAATAATCCCTAGCAAACTCCTCGACTCACGGATACAAACACTCCTTGACGAGAGCCTCCTGATCCGCGTCGACTCGCAGAGCCACCAGTGCCTCCGTGGGAAATCCTCGACTCGTTTCAAATCCCAAGGAAACAAATAATCCTTGGTGCTTGGGAAACAAATAATCCCTAGCAAACTCCTCGACTCACGGATACAAACACTCCTTGACGAGAGCTTCCTGATCCGCGTCGACTCGCAGAGCCACCAGTGCCTCCGTGGGAAATCCTCCACTCATTTCAAATCCCAAGGAAACAAATAATCCTTGGCTCTTGGGAAACAAATAATCCCTAGCAAACTCCTCGACTCACGGATACAAACACTCCTTGACGAGAGCCTCCTGATCCGCGTCGACTCGCAGAGCCACCAGTGCCTCCGTGGGAAATCCTCCACTCATTTCAAATCCCAAGGAAACAAATAATCCTTGGCGCTTGGGAAACAAATAATCCCTAGCAAACTCCTCGACTCACGGATACAAACACTCCTTGACGAGAGCCTCCTGATCCGCGTCGACTCGCAGAGCCACCAGTGCCTCCGTGGGAAATCCTCGACTCGTTTCAAATCCCAAGGAAACAAATAATCCTTGGCGCTTGGGAAATAAATAATCCCTAGAAAACTCCTTGACTCACGGATACAAACACTCCTTGACGAGAGCCTCCTGATCCGCGTCGACTCGCAGAGCCACCAGTGCCTCCGTGGGAAATCCTCCACTCGTTTCAAACCCTAAGGAAACAAATAATCCTTGGCGCTTGGGAAACAAATAATCCCTAGCAAACTCCTCGACTCACGGATACAAACACTCCTTGACGAGAGCCTCCTGATTCGCGTCGGCTCGCAGAGAAACCAGTGTCTCCGCGGGAAATTCCCGATTCGTCTCAAACTGCAAATGAAGCCTCAGACAGCAGGGACTAAAAAACTTGCTTCCTGAACAATGGGACCCTGCAAGTCGATCCAAAAAGGTCTCTTGCATACTATTCACGGGTCTCACTCTCCAAAATCGAATCTCGACAAGGAGGGAAACAACCGCTTACGGGTCCTCTCGACTCGTAAGAGGGAAAAATTCTCTTATAGGATCCTTACGACTTATAAGAGAAAATCACACTTAGGAATCCTCACGATTCCTAAGGAGAAAAACCCACCTACGAGATCCTCTCGATCCGTAGGGAGAAAAATCTCTACGAGACCCTCACGGCTCATAGAGTTGAAAAGTCTTAGGCAGCAGATCTGAACCTGCGGCCTAAGCCATCGCTGATTCTTAAGAAAGTCAAGATGCATACTCTATTATCTGTTGACCATGTTTACTAAGATGGCGTGCTGATAATGAAAGAAAGAAAAGGCGGAAAAATGACACAAGACATTACAGAAAATGTGTATCTTTTATTCATAAACTTGATTGAGTACAGGATACATTGTGCTAAAGGATGAAAAATATATATATACATTTTTTTATTTATAAGTACAAACGATACAAGGAGAGTTACTGAGAAGGAAGCGTCCTGCATAGCTCTAGCAATTGTTCGCGCACTTCCTTCCCCACTTTCTCCTGATTGGCCACCACTACCAACTCCGCCTCCACTTGGGCTCGTTGCTGCGCGACAGATGCAAGCTGATCCCTGACGGCCTGATGAGCAGCTTCACGGCCTGGAGTGTCATGCTCAGCGACATCAAGTGCCCGCTTCAGTCTCAGCCCATTTGAGATGCGCTCCAGAAGGCCCTCGAAGACGGCCTTTACCTCAGCGGCGTTTGCCTCAACTTCAGCACGCAGGCGAGCAGTTTCTCTTGAAGATTCTTGGCACTCCCTCAGCCTCAAAGCTGCTTCTTGTTCCAAATAACGGAAATGAGAAGTGCTTTGCTCGAGCCATGCTCCCCGTTGAGTGCTCACGGCCAAAGTCTTGGGGGATAGGCGCATCGACTCCAGCTGATGAAGGCGAGCCTCAATCTCCCGACAATGGTTAACCCAAGAGGCGGCAATGCCCTCGTCATGGAAGGTGGCAAATATCACCAACATCGGGTTAACCGTCGTAGCGAAGTCCTCAGCAGATGTAGGAGCCTCGACGTCGAGTTCCTCGATGTAGTCGCTCAACATGCGCAGACTATTCGCCGCACCTTTTGAGGACGGACATCTCTGGGAAGGGCCGTCCGGTATTGTAATACGAGACTCAAAAGGCATCGAGACTGGAACGACAGCTGAAAAAGACAAAATGCGATTAGATGATGATTCAATAGATATGGAGAAAGTCATTGATAAGATAGTTTACTATACCGGTTGAAGCAGGTGGCAAGGCCGGAAGGGCCGGTGGCGCAACCGATCTTTCTTCTCCCCCTTCGATTTGTAACACTGCAGTCAGGACAAGAGAGAGTTAGAAATAATTCTACAACTGAAAAACAAAGATATCAATCGGGAACGGTACTCACCAGCGCCACCAGAGGGAGAGGCGAATTCAGATGGGAAAGAGAAGTGTGGGAGCAACACTTGATAGAGATGGTCAAAAAGCACTCCTGAAAGACACAACAGTGTGACTTTAGTACACAAATTATACGTCTGGAAGATAAGATTAATAAATTGCAAACCCATACCTTCCAACATCTTCGAGGGTATGAGAGAGGGTTGAGAGGTGACCACCGCCAAGGCAGTCGTTGAAGGCGCTCCCTCGAGCAGTGGGGCATCGGCGCTGGCTGCACCTGCGTTACAAAAAAGGTAAATTTGTCAGAAAAATTGTAAGGCAAAGAAAGAACACTAACTTGGGATTTACCTGACGAGCTGCCGGCTGAAACGGAGTGTATCCCTCCTCCGTGGACATGAGGCCACCGCCCGTGGCCTCATCACCCGACTCGATAGGGACCGTCGTCGTGCTCGCACGACCAGGAGACGGCAGGAGATCATAGGCAGGGAGGGCAATGATTGGAGCATTGCCGGATTCTTGGAAGGAAGCGGCTGACTCTTCCCCAAGAGACATGCCCATCTCATCAGCTACTTTTTCGGGCTCCGCCATCTCCATCGGCTCATCCACCGTCACCACGAGGTCGCCAGCCTCAAACACCTCGCCCACCACTACCCTCGGCTCGGTTATGATGATCATTTCATCTGCCTCCACTTCAGGCTCAGCATCAATGACCTTCTCGGCTACAGACCCCCCAACCTCCACCTCAAGCTCCAAAGCCTCAGCAACGTTGCCCACTGTTGGCTAGGGTTCGGTAGGTGCCACCTCCTCTGCTTCCTTGGGTTCAACGGTCTCCGCCTCCCCCTCGGTTGGACTTGGCCCTGCAAGATAAAATTGTTGGAGATAGTGCCCTCAGAGTCAATTATTAGGTCACAGGTACGTGATTGTAATGATTGAGGGAGGACCTATCCCGGTAGGACAGTCTTACTCGAGATGATAGTATGCTATCTGGTTTATCTTTATCATCGTATACTGCTTTAGGTGACCTGACACGTCGCTATTACACGTTGATAGAGCCCCTAGGATTCTTGCTTGACCACCAGCAGTATGAGGGCGATCATATAAGTGGGAGCTGGGGGTCTATAAGCTTATCCTTAAAAGGTCCCTAGTCGTGGGAGTTTCGAGACTGGGCATCGATACTCCATTAGTAGACTAGTGTATACAGTCGAGACCCCGACGAGGGGCGGTGGCCGGTCTCACAAGCCACTGGTGTCAGTTGGATCACCTAAGATGTATACAGGTGCTCATTGGGTTATGAGTACACCGGACAGGACTCGCCGGGAACATGCTAGTTGGTCATATACCAGACGTCAGATGGCAGTTCCCTGGTGACATGTGTGCAGGTTAGTTCATCGACCTGGGGATCGTCATTTGTCTCGTGTGAGTTCCCACTGTACTTTGATTACTACCCTACCACGGCTCAAAGGAGTCGTGCAAACAGGTTTTAGTTGGGTACAGTCCCGAGCCACATGGAGGCAGTGAGCGTATCTTCAGGGGTTCGTCTCTCCCGGTATTGGGGGTGAGGTCGTGCTGTGTCTAGGAGAGCCATTACACAAAGTCCTTGGCCAAGGCAAGGAGATTTACTGGTAGGTATTCCAGTAGTATCTCAGGGTGTTCTGGGCTACACTCCGACACGACTTGTACCGCTTTTGGGGGTCTGACTTTTACCAACCCCCTAGGCCCGCCATGCGATACTCATAGACGAACGGACCGGACTGCACGGATATTGTCACTGACAGGCTCAGTAGGGTTGTCAGGCTGAGTTCGCTCGCAGACATCCCTTTTGGTCAATGCCTGGTAGCCCGTTACGTATTGGCTTATACCTCTGACGTGCTAGTGGTTAAATCCACAACCGAGGTGTTGACGAGTCTTTAGAGTCCCCCACATTCAGTTACTCAGCTTTCGGGCGAAAGGTTGTAGAGGCCGTATGGAGATATGGCAAGGTCCGATCAGATACGTGCGGTATTGCACGGATCAGGATCGGACAGATTGTACTATAGGCCGTATGGATATATGGCAGGGTTCGATCAGATACGTGCGGTATTGCACGGATCAGGATCGAACGGATATTACTAGCCGGCTTTGGTTTAAGCCGGATCCTAGTATAGTACTGTGTAGATTTTGTCTCATTGCATTTGTTTTTCGGTCGGAATACAAATGCGGGTGTGTATGCACAGTATCGGGGTTTTCCTGTAATTTATTACGGGACCAGTTTTCTGGAGTTGCCAGTTTGCTTTCCGTTTCGGCCAATTTCCATTGTTCCGTTCATTGGCCGAAGATTGGTGGAGGAGGGCTTATTTGCATTGTTGCAAATAGGCAATTGTGGAGGGGGGTCTTTGCATTTTTCCTTGTATCATGATGGAGCACCTTACCTTGACTTCTTGACTTTGTTTTTTCATGATGGCTTGACTTTGGCTAATCATGGTTGTTGATTACTTGTTTTGGAGTGTGGGTTATGGTTGTGATCATTGGATTCTTTCATCATCACTTGCTTGCATCATTGCATTCCACCCACCCTCTTGACCTTGTTCTCTCTCTCTCCAATCACACATGATGGGGGGGCCCGGCCATTCCTATGGGGAATGGGATTCATTTCTTTTGGTGGGGGAAAAATGGTGATTCTCATTCTTTTGTATGCCACATTTTTCCCACCTCTCTCCAAGTTCTTCTTCCTCCACAAAAAGGCAACTCCATAATCCCAAAATGAGACATGCAATCCATATTATATTCTACAGCAAATCTTGGGTACGTCGAGTAGCCGGCTTCGTCCCCGAGTTGCCTCGGCATTGAGGTGGGAGCCCGTAAACAAAGTAGGCGATGTGGTGCACTTCCGGCGATGAGGAGGAGACGTGACTTTTCCGCAGGAGATCGGGACCATGACGAGAAGACCGGAGGACTTGGATCGTCGGTATATCTCTAACCCATCTTCTAGTTAGCTTAGACTTGTTAATGGTTACGATCCGGGTGTTTAGTGCGCGGTGGTGCCGGTTTGCTAAGTCCGCAAAATTTAAGTTTATCACCGCTTCCGCTTTTGGCCGTCGGATTGACGGCCGGGGCGCCGCCGTGCACTTACAGTGGTATCAGAGCCTCGCCATTAACTTAGTCTAGCTTGGTTTAATGTGTTTGCATTTCCGATCGATCAAAAAGTTCCAAAACTGCATTTTACCTTCGCATCAGTTTCTGTTGAGAATTTTTGGTCTCTAAAAATTTTTCAGGTTGTAAAATATTGATGTACTAGAAAATCTAAGAACTCTGTAAAATTTCGATGAAGTGATTCCACAGTCAGAGCGCGGAAGCGCCGCACAAACCCCCATTCCGCCGCCCTTCCGCCGCGCACTGTAGACATCACTGCACCATTTTTTTTCAGAGGCTTTCTGGGCTTAAAATATGGGTTTTGGAATATTAAAATTGGGCCCAGGTTTTCTGTGAGTGCTACAGTTTTGATTGGGGGCCCACTTGTTAATTTTTGGTCAATCGGAAAATTTTAAACACATTTTTCACAGTATTTACATTATATCTGCGACCGTGAATGTCACTCGATCGGTAAATCATGTCTAACTGCTATAGCCCGGTTAGACGGATTTGCGAACGTGACTTTCACGTTGATGTTCTATGTATTTGCTGTGTTGTTGCGGATCGGTCGTAGGGATAGCCTGGATGCAATGCTAGTACAGTTGTGGTGGTATTATGTACATTTGATTTTGCGGGGCGAGCGTCCGACATGTGGACTGCCGTCACTGCCTGTTTGTATTATTTTTTTGGGGCACGACCTGGTTGCGGTCGATGTACCCGGTGTATGTATATTTTACTTTCTGTACTAGGATTACCCCGCGGAGGGGTGCACGGATAGCCGGGTTCTAGAGGGCAACGGGCCCGCATCTCATGGCATTGAGACGGAGGGGGCTTCACTCTAGGATTGGCAGGGCTATTCGCCGCACTCGTAGGGGGTACAGGTTGACCCAGGAGGGGTGCCCAAGTTACCGGATTCCGTGAAGTGCTGGGTGGTCCATTCACGGCGCTGAAGGGGGCTGCCTCGCTTCAGGTTTTGGCGGGTGACTTGCCGCGCCCGTAGGGGTCTAGGTTTTCATTGCACAGGCTATCCACACGACCAGGGGAACGTCGGGTTTCAGTAGTGGCTCTGTGAAACCCGGGGATCCCAGATATCTGTATTGTTTCTGTGATGCTGTACATTTCTGTGATGTTGCATTTTTATTCACGCCTTGAGCAAAATACTATATATTGGTATATATATATATATTAGTAGATGTCGTATATGTTTTGCATCCGCGCTAGTCCAGTCCCCGCTCTGTCGTTAGTAAGCTAACCTAACAGGTAATGACGGGACCCAGTGGCGAATGCGGATGGCATATACGTACATCAGTATATTTTCGTTCTTTTTGGTGTGATCAATTGATGGGACTGCATTGATTCGGATCAATGCAAGTTAAAAACAAACCTAATCTGATGTTGTTGGAACACTTTTCAAAAAGCTGTTATTGCAAGGACGTTCTCTTTTGTTTTGCATCGTGGTATTCAGTTGGAATATCCTGCTCCTCAGTCGACGAGGCAAGGGCCGAGATCCCTTCACCGGGAGTGACCCCTTGGACAAAAAGTTTGCGTCAGGGCATTAACTTCACTATAGCCGATTACTTTTGCTTTGCACCGTGGTATTCAGTTGGAATATCCTGCACCCCATTCTACGGGGAAAGAGCCGAGATCCCTTCACCGGGAGTGACCTCTTTAGCAGCGGTTTTCGTCACTATATTTTAAAAAGCTATCCGTTCCTTCAACGATATCAAGTTCATTACGTTAAAGGTTTTCGCCAGAAACCATTCGTAGCCCTCCGTCGTTTCATATGGGTAGTCAATAGTATTCAAGCTGTGTTTGTTGGCCATAGTCAAGGCACAGTGTTTGGTAGCTGTTGGGTGTTCATATGCTGCATAGATAGATGCGTTGGTTTGGAACAGTCGTATAGCCTTGTTGGCCAAAGTCAAGGGCTTGTGCGGGTGGATTCGAATCAACCTGGAGAATGACGGGTAGAACTTGACATGTGACTTATGATTTGTTGGCCAAAGTCAAGGTCATAAGAGCATGGGGCAAAAATCACATCGGGAGTTTCAAAAGAACTGAAACTTGCCAGATATGCGCATACCTTCTGGAGTGTGATGACGTGAGCGGATTCCGTCACGTTATCATGCGATGATAGTTGGATCCCGATTCCCACTGATGAGTTAGTTTACTCCTCGGGTGACCCCGACTAATTCTTCTTTCAGGTTTGGAGGAGAATTTGAGGTACAGTGGGAGGTTTCCAGATTAGATAAATTAGTGACCATTCTGATCTAGGTTAGAGTGCACGCTGAGTGTTTCTTTTCTCTCTCTCTTTGGCAGCGACCATTGACCCGACCCTAAGACTTTGACTCAGTGACCAAGTTGACCGAACCTTCTTAAACACTGGCTTTTGGATTGTCAGAGTTGCGAACCTCATTGCCACTCCTACTTTTACCCTTTTCTCCAGGACACCCCGTTTTACTACGAACGTCCACTTCCATTGGACAAAACCATCGTATGGTTAGATACGAACTCGAAAGAATTTATTCGAGGATGGTTTCCGGTTCTGGAGAAAACGGATAGGATTATTCAGTTGTCTTTTCCTTTTACCCTCTCTCAGGTTACGAGTACTCCTTGGTTTAGGGGTAGTACACCTATTACGCAAATTGGATTGTCTTCTTCCAAACCTTAGGCTGGTGCCGACCGGTAGGGAATGAAGAAAACCAATTAGCATAACGATGGTGTGCAGAAGGTATTAAGTTCAGACAAAGAAAGGGATTAGTAAGAGGGCAAAGTAAATTGCAACAGATATTCACGACCAAACCAAATATTTCGTTACCACTCCCACATCACCTTTGTATTTCTCCAGGACACTCCGTATCGCTACGAAGATCCACAGTTTATTTGGATACTCCATCGTATGGTTATATACGAACTCGAATGGAACTTGTTCCAGTTCGGGGATGGATTCTGGTTCAGGAGAAATAGGAATAAGGTTTATTCAGGTGTCCTTTATCTTCACCTTCTCTCGCATTGCGAGTGTTCCTAGGATTGGAACAGTACACCCATTATGCTTATTGGATAGTCTTCTTCCAAACCATAGGCTGGTGCCGAACGGTAGGGAATGAAGAAAACCATTTGGCCTAAAGAGGTGTACAGAAGGTAAAGACTAAAGACATATGAAGGGATTTGGAGAGGTGGCAAAGAATTATACGGTTACAATCGTGAATCTGGAAGAGGCATTACTAGGAATACCAGGATACCCCAACGAAACATTTCAATGTTTCAGTTTCACTGTGTACTATTAAAAGAAAACTGATTTCCCGATTAGACACTTACTCCAGGGTATGTATTTACCAGGTACGATTCTCACATCTGTATGGTTTTACAGATGATGAGTGGGAGTAGGTTATTGGGAATTGGGTGATCATCCTCATTGTATCGGGATTCGTTGTAATCGGTGATATTTGAGGAAATCACCTGGGCTGTTTGCCGGTCGGCAAATATTTGGTTTTGAATATCCGCTGTTATGCACCAATTTCAAAATGATATATCTGTACGTCTATTTTCATAGAGTGAGATATACCTTTCTGAAATTATGTCTACGACATTTACCTATATCAGTGGATGGTTAGGTAAGGAGCATTAAACAGCGGTGTAATTCTTCTTAACCATAAGTACAGTTTTCAACCTACGACACACAGTGAAAGAGTTATCAGACTCAAGGGACTTATACAGAGTATTGTATGTTGTCCAGTGTCCATTAGGACAGAGGGGTTGGTCCTCATACTATATTCTGTTTACTTTTAACTTCTCTAGTTCTTAGACATGTGTTTCGTAGAAACACAGGGTCTAAGTTTTGAGGAGTTATAGGTATTTGAATAGAGTAGAGAACCAGGTGTAGCAAGTATCGGGATTCTTCAAAGTGATCGAAGATGTAGATACTTGTGTATGGTATTCAGTTGATAGTAATGATAAAGAGATCTTGCTTCTCTTTCAGGTTACTCATAACTGGAAGTATTCCTAAGTTGAGTAACGCTGATCGGCCTCCTTCCATTTAGTTGACATGCGCTGGGGACAGCTGCATGATTTGAATCTGGTTCAATTAAATCAGTGCCTCTGGTTCTATATTGGATATAGAACAGTTCATATCTTAACGATGTTAAGGTACGGGGAGTTGTCCGGTTTATGATTAAAACCAGACACTGGACAACTCAAGGCACGTTTCTGTAATGGCTGTTTGTGGGTTGACCCAGGCTATGACGAGGGTTGACTTTCTACCATCTGGATGAACAATAGAGATATTGTTCTAGACTCGCCACAGTTTTATTAAAGATGGATTTTTTCAGAAAACAGTAGTGGGAGTATGGTAGAACTGGAAGTGATTCCAGAACCACAAACGATTACTGAAGATTTGATAAGGAACCTAAAGATTCAATCTGGATTGACATTCCATTGGCCACTCAGCAGATAAGGTGGGTAACTTCAGGCACCCGAGAGGCACTACGGTAGCCTCAAGGACGGTGACATGGAAGTTCTTGTTTACCCACAATTGCCATTGCTGTTGTTCCAGGTTACGAGACCCGGCGGGAGGATGAGTATAGCGTCGTTCTAAACCAGTTTTAGAAGTGTACGTCTATATGACTCTGCCAGAGGGTTGTCGTAGTCAGTGGGAGCAGCGGAAGCATTGGTAGACAGGTTGCTTATGTCTATTTATAGACTAGAGCAGATGTAGCGGAGATAGATCATCTATTTCTGACGTGACAGTCATGGGTTTGACTTCATCAGAATAGGGGATGGATCAGTTGAGAAGGTAGTAGGGTGTGATATCCTGGTATTTGGATGATATACACAGAGTAGGAAAAGAAACTCCTACACTACGATCGGTTATACTTTGGTCGTCACACAGTTGTTTCTCCACAAAGGAAATGGATTTTATATCAGACATACTGGTTACTAGATCTATGGTCTTAGATCTAGATTTGGGTGGTTTCCCAATCAGGGTACTTGACAGCATTCTAAGAGTATTTAGAATGGACGACTCCTGGCACGGTAGTGTACCTGCAGGTAATGGAGTCACCTTCTCCAAAGGTGTCTTACAGACTAAAGGGGAGAGGGACGGGCATGATTGGCAGATCATTTGCTCAGGCAATTGAGTCAATCGTGAGATGTCAAGTACCACACCAGATGTTGTTCTTGCACTAGATGCAATAAGTTGACGTTAATCCAATCCTGGAGAAACAGTCGGAAGCAGTTTTAGAACATAAGTGGATGTTCTAGGGAGATGATAACGACAGCCTCATTCAGGAGACAGTTATCATTCCAGGCTTCCAAGGTGACATGGACGACAAGGAGGTTGTCAGAGTTATAGTTTTCCTTCTGATGAGGGGCAGTATTTTGGACAGGTGGTCCAAGGCAATACTGAGGGAGGCATGGCGCGCAGGATACTGATTAAGTTCAGTTGACGATACAGTCTAAGAAGTTTGGATTTGGAGTTCATTTATGAGCTAGGTCCCATCAGACATCCAGACATATTCTGAGACAGGTATTGCTCTTTTCGGGAGATGGCCTTCTCCGCGAATTTGAGATATAGAGAGACATAGAAAGAAACAACTAAGCGGATCCACTCACTGAGGCTATTCCTCGAACGCAATAGTTCCGCAAACGAGCTTTGTGAGACTGATTAGTAGAGGAGTTGGATGTTCGGTATCACACGGGCTGTGAGTATGCGACATCGCAATAATTAGCCTTGAGTGCAAGTGGGAGATTGTTGGAGATAGTGCCCTCAGAGTCAATTATTAGGTCACAGGTACGTGATTGTAATGATTGAGGGAGGACCTATCCCGGTAGGACAGTCTTACTCGAGATGATAGTATGCTATCTGGTTTACCTTTATCATCGTATACTGCTTTAGGTGACCTGACACGTCGCTATTACACGTTGATAGAGCCCCTAGGATTCTTGCTTGACCACCAGCAGTATGAGGGCGATCATATAAGTGGGAGCTGGGGGTCTATAAGCTTATCCTTAAAAGGTCCCTAGTCGTGGGAGTTTCGAGACTGGGCATCGATACTCCATTAGTAGACTAGTGTATACAGTCGAGACCCCGACGAGGGGCGGTGGCCGGTCTCACAAGCCACTGGTGTCAGTTGGATCACCTAAGATGTATACAGGTGCTCATTGGGTTATGAGTACACCGGACAGGACTCGCCGGGAACATGCTAGTTGGTCATATACCAGACGTCAGATGGCAGTTCCCTGGTGACATGTGTGCAGGTTAGTTCATCGACCTGGGGATCGTCATTTGTCTCGTGTGAGTTCCCACTGTACTTTGATTACTACCCTACCACGGCTCAAAGGAGTCGTGCAAACAGGTTTTAGTTGGGTACAGTCCCGAGCCACATGGAGGCAGTGAGCGTATCTTCAGGGGTTCGTCTCTCCCGGTATTGGGGGTGAGGTCGTGCTGTGTCTAGGAGAGCCATTACACAAAGTCCTTGGCCAAGGCAAGGAGATTTACTGGTAGGTATTCCAGTAGTATCTCAGGGTGTTCTGGGCTACACTCCGACACGACTTGTACCGCTTTTGGGGGTCTGACTTTTACCAACCCCCTAGGCCCGCCATGCGATACTCATAGACGAACGGACCGGACTGCACGGATATTGTCACTGACAGGCTCAGTAGGGTTGTCAGGCTGAGTTCGCTCGCAGACATCCCTTTTGGTCAATGCCTGGTAGCCCGTTACGTATTGGCTTATACCTCTGACGTGCTAGTGGTTAAATCCACAACCGAGGTGTTGACGAGTCTTCAGAGTCCCCCACATTCAGTTACTCAGCTTTCGGGCGAAAGGTTGTAGAGGCCGTATGGAGATATGGCAAGGTCCGATCAGATACGTGCGGTATTGCACGGATCAGGATCGGACAGATTGTACTATAGGCCGTATGGATATATGGCAGGGTTCGATCAGATACGTGCGGTATTGCACGGATCAGGATCGAACGGATATTACTAGCCGGCTTTGGTTTAAGCCGGATCCTAGTATAGTACTGTGTAGATTTTGTCTCATTGCATTTGTTTTTCGGTCGGAATACAAATGCGGGTGTGTATGCACAGTATCGGGGTTTTCCTGTAATTTATTACGGGACCAGTTTTCTGGAGTTGCCAGTTTGCTTTCCGTTTCGGCCAATTTCCATTGTTCCGTTCATTGGCCGAAGATTGGTGGAGGAGGGCTTATTTGCATTGTTGCAAATAGGCAATTGTGGAGGGGGGTCTTTGCATTTTTCCTTGTATCATGATGGAGCACCTTACCTTGACCTCTTGACTTTGTTTTTTCATGATGGCTTGACTTTGGCTAATCATGGTTGTTGATTACTTGTTTTGGAGTGTGGGTTATGGTTGTGATCATTGGATTCTTTCATCATCACTTGCTTGCATCATTGCATTCCACCCACCCCCTTGACCTTGTTCTCTCTCTCTCCAATCACACATGATGGGGGGGGGCCGGCCATTCCTATGGGGAATGGGATTCATTTCTTTTGGTGGGGGAAAAATGGTGATTCTCATTCTTTTGTATGCCACATTTTTCCCACCTCTCTCCAAGTTCTTCTTCCTCCACAAAAAGGCAACTCCATAATCCCAAAATGAGACATGCAATCCACATTATATTCTACAGCAAATCTTGGGTACGTCGAGTAGCCGGCTTCGTCCCCGAGTTGCCTCGGCATTGAGGTGGGAGCCCGTAAACAAAGTAGGCGATGTGGTGCACTTCCGGCGATGAGGAGGAGACGGGACTTTTCCGCAGGAGATCGGGACCATGACGAGAAGACCGGAGGACTTGGATCGTCGGTATATCTCTAACCCATCTTCTAGTTAGCTTAGACTTGTTAATGGTTACGATCCGGGTGTTTAGTGCGCGGTGGTGCCGGTTTGCTAAGTCCGCAAAATTTAAGTTTATCACCGCTTCCGCTTTTGGCCGTCGGATTGACGGCCGGGGCGCCGCCGTGCACTTACAAAAATATATAAGAACCAACAACTTTATGAGTTTTATGACGAAATTCTGAAAGAAGTATTACCTGAGGTAGACTTGTCGTTAGCCTCTCTATTGGCACGGATCGTCTGTCTATGAGCCGTAGATAGGGCGACCGGGGACTCTTCTGACGGAGTATCAGCTCGAGGAACGGTCCTGGGGCCCGCTCCAATGGCCAAAGCAGCCCTGCGCGCCTTTGCCTCACGCCTCAGCCACTTCCTTTCCTCCCGGGCTGTCGCGATGGACCTTCGTGACGCTTCCTTCAAGGCGTCGTCATCTTCGTTCAGGGATGCCTCCAGAGCCTTTAGGGCATCTTTCATCGGCTCTTCAAGACGAACCTCCTGCGGTGGTGTTAGTTATATGTATACCCTAGAGGCCATTACTGTACATTGGATGTATATTGTAGTGGATGCTGGGACATATATAGGGAGGACTTTCTCGCTCGACATGATAGTATGCTATCTGGTTACTCTTTACCTTAACGTGTACACTGATTGTCTCTTTGTTACATGTTGGTAAAGCCCTTAGGATCTGTACTTGACTACCTGGACTATGATGCGGATCATACTAGTGGGGACATGGTAGTCCATAAGTACATCCTTCAAAGTCCCTAGTCGTGGGTGTATCGAGACGGGGCATCGATATACCAGAGTAGACTAGCGTATACCTTCTCGACCCATACAGATGGGCGATGGATGATCCCATATCCATTGGTGTTTGACATCAGAGATGATATACGGGTGCTCAGTAGAGACTGGGTACACTGGACGGACTCGCCGAGAACTCCCAGATGGTATTATACCTCACGTCAGATGGCAGTTCTCTGGTGACACTGGTACAGAGTAGTCTGTTGACCCGAGATCGTCATAGAGTCTTGTGTGGTTCCCACTGTGCTTTGATTTCCATCTTACCACGTCCAAGAGGGCGTGCAAAACGGTGGTTTTTGGGTACAGTCCCGAGTCACATGGAGGCAATGAGCGATAGGAGGGGATTCGTCTCTCCCGGTATAGGGAATTGATGTTGCGCTGTGTTCGATTGGCTATAACAGGAAATCCCTGGCCAGGGTTGCTGAGATTTACTGGTAAGTGTTACCAGTAGTTTCTCGAACAGTTATAGACCTCATATCAACACGACTTATCGAGCTATTGGGGTCTGACGTTTACCACCCCTAGGCGAGATATGCGACATATCAGACGATCAGACCGGACTGTACGGTAGTGTTACTGGTCGGATTCACTGGAGTGTGAGAGGGCTTGCTCGTCGATCTTCAGATCGCTCAATACCCGGGTGGCCGTTACATTTAGCAGACCGCTTGCGGCTTGTGGGTGTTTGATATGATCATCATCTGCTGCCGGCGTATTGACGAGTCTTTAGAGTCCTACACAGAGGTTTCCTGGCTCAAGCGAAACGAAATAGGAGCGCATATGAGATATGTGCGGGACCGAGAATAATGCGTGTATGTGATACCGTATTCTATTCTCGCGATGAATGTGTCGAATGGTTGTATGCGATATAACCTAGTTATCGAATCAAGGATTGATTCGATAAATCGATACATTGGATATTAGTCGGTTATATGTGATATGACCGGATCGTTAAATCAAGTGTTGATTTAATGATTTAATGTATAATTATATATTTGATATATTACTTTGCATTAACTAATATTGGTTCACTTTAAATGGATTTTCTCGCTCGGATGTGCACATTGTATATTCGATATATTTTCGTGCACTTGATTGTATCATGTTTGATGATACATGTTTGCTTGGTTAAGTGTAAAGAATTAAACCATGGTTAAACATATAATTAGGGTTTTATTTTTCCATTACTTATTTATTCATTTATTTATTTGTTTATACATTTTGGAAAATGAATGGAAAAGAGAAAAGAATGGTGGCTTTATTTGTTTGTTTGTTGAAGATTCATGAACCTTTGACTTAGTCACCATTCTTGTCTTCATTCTTAACCCTAACCATTTGTGCAAACCATGGTTTATTCTCTACACTTAACTAGGGTTAGATTATGATAAGGATTCCTTTGTTTTTCTATTTGGATAATTATCATAATATTGATTATCTTCTTCTTCTTCATCATCTTCAAAGAAGAAACCTTTCTTCATCAATGGTAGATTGATGAAATGAGTGAGAAATCCAATTCTAAAGTTAACCCACTTCCTATTTCTTCATCCTCTACCTCTTGCCAAGTAGTAGAGTGTGTTTCCTTCACAAGTTTCATGGGTTGGTGAAGGTGGAGCTTGATTTAGCGATGCCTCGACGTAGATCATCTTCGGCATGGACATCGATGACCTAGCCCGTCCATTCTCCGATGAAGCCGACGCTAGAGCCCGGGACTTGTTATGGACAGCGAGGAGACTTCATTGCGGAGCTATGGAGGTAGAGAACCGGATCTACAAAGGTTGTATTTCCGTATCTCATAGTTAAGTGTTAACTAGTTTATTTGTTCGCCTAGATTTCTAGCAAACGATCCGTAGTCGGGTTTCTCGGCACCTAGAATTTTTGAAATTGGCATGGTTGATGCCTTGTGAGACCTCATTAGGGTGCCTAGGAACCCTACAGTGGTATCAGAGCCTAGCTAGAGCCTTAGGCGAAGTCCAGACGGAATTTGAAACCCGAACGAACCCGAAACCCACACCCGAGAATGCTCTCTGGACATTTTTGAAATATCTGGATTTTTGTGAATTAAAAATTGCTAAAAAATTCAGCAGGGAATTTCATGAGTTACTGTGAAGCACGTGATGGTAACTCGACTACAGAGGCGCGGAACCGCGGCCCCACCATGGGATTCGCGGCGGTTCCGCGGCCACTGTGTTGAGTTACACCACGTGGCGTGCACAGTAATTCATGTCTTGTAGTGCTGAGTCTTCTGGAAATTTTTAGAATTTACTCTACAGTTGAGTTTTCTGGGGTAGTGTTGGGACTTCGTATATTCGATCGGATTGTCAAACTTCGTCTATTTGGCTTTCCGGATAATTTTAGAATATGTTAAAAAGTTCGACCGGATATAAATACCCACTTTTTCCCCTGCCGGAAAATTTCCAAGTGTTGGATTTTTCCGTGGTTTAAGGACGTTCTGAGTAGTGCAGGTAACGCGATGGTCCCTCTAGAAGACAACAAACCTTAACTCGATTATGTGACCGTCTTGAACTGCCCTTTGAACCTTCGGGTTTGGGGCAGTACGGCGTGCCACATGTGAGGCGTTGGCTTGACCCTTCTACGGCTGGACCGTTGGTACTGAGGCACGAACTGAATGTTGTTAGACTCATATTTCATGTGTTGATCTGTATCGGGAAAACTTGGGTGTTCGATTGTTCGATCGAAAAGTTTAACATTTTCTGTTTATCTGGAATGTGATACAATAATTGGAATTCACAATTAGTTATGAGATAACTGAATGAATGTTATAAACATAGCACTTTAGTCTCACTTGATCGGTTGCCACGGAATTTTGATGTGATCAAAAGTCCGTCGCAATCACGTAGCGTACGTGGATACTCGCCGGGTAAACTTAATAGACAGCATCACTCCATAACCCCGACCAAGTGACTGTAGGAGAACCCCGTCGCCGAAAGCATCCCTTCGGGTGCTCGCGGCAGCGGTGTTCCGCCTTGGTGCACTTCGTCGACGGTATCGGGGGTGCGGCCGCCTACTAAAGTTTGCGACGAGTATTCGATCAGACTGTCGGGAATCTTGTTGAATTGCCCGACTAGATATTGAAAAGTGTTTTCGATAATGAGACTGAAATGCAGGGTTTATAAATGTTAGGCATGTGATGTCTAAGGAATTCATTTGGTCAGGCATGCGATGTCTGAAGAGATTGCGGATTCCAACTGTTGTAGTTTTACACTTTCTTTTCTGTGACCGTAAGTGTAATATGTGATATCGCCGGTTTCGTTGCTATATGTCAACGATAATTGGGATGCGCATATTTACTTACGTTGATGACATGTGATGTTATGTGTTGCTGGATATGTTATATTGGATCGTCGTGTTTGAATAGCCGGGGGTTTTTATGTGAGATGAGTGTTTTTCATTTTCATTCATGTAAAAACTTGTATGTAATATTCTTTTATTGGGGCGCTTCCAGGTTGCGGAAGTTGTCACCATTTGTATATTATTTACTTTTCCGCACTAGGATAGACCCAAGGAGGAGGGCACTAGTAACCGGGTTCTGGAGTCCAGTGGGAGACCAACTCGAGGAGTCGAGTCCGGGTCTCCTAACTCTAGAATTGGTAGGGTTACTTGCCGCTCTCGTAAGGGTCTAGGGGTGTGGGTTTGGCTATTCATCACGACCGTGGAATCCGTGTTTTATACTGGCTCGTATTGAAAACACGGACGTCCTAGTATATCCAATATTTCATATGTTTCTTCTGCTGCGATATCTGTGATGTGATCATGTGATGTTCTTTGATAGATACAGTATATAGTATATATGATATATTATATAGAGGTTACTTATGTTTTACACCCGCGCTAGCCCTGCCCCGCTCTGCCGTTAGTTACCTAACCTAACGGTGCACGAGGGGACATCGAGGCGAATGCGGATGGCATAAGTGTACGTCGTATTTATCTGTGATGTTTAGGTACTTAATTGATGGGACTTCATTAATGTGATTAATGAAATAAAAGAAACCTAAGATGTTGTAGAATCGAATTTCAAAATAAAACAGGTAGCTACAGTTCTTGCTTTGCACAGCGGTATATATGATATATCCTGCACCTTATTCGATGAGGAAAGGACCGAGATCCCTTCACCGGGAGTGACTCCTTTAGCAATAACTGGCAGATGCTACACACTCGGTTTGTCTTTTGATAGCTTTTAAGTGTTTTTGCTTTGCACAGTGATATATATGATATATCCCGCACCTCATTCGACGAGGAAAGGACCGACGATCCCTTCACCGGGAGTGACTCCTTTAGCAAAACTAGAAAAGGCCTCAAAAACACTCCATTTCAAAATTCATTCGATCCTACAACGATATCAAGTTCATTACGCAATAGGTTTTCAGAAAAACCTGTCGTAGCCCTCCGTCATTTCAGATAAGTCCTATTTAGTATTCGTGCTACGTTTGTTGACCTCCGTCAAGGCGTAGTGTGCGGTAGCTAACTAGTATTTATCTGCATATGCATATGATGCAGATTGGATTAGGGTAGTCGTGCGGCCTTGTTGACCTCCGTCAAGGGTCGTGCGGGTGGGTTTAATTCGATCAAGAAATGACGGGTTGAACTTGACTAGTAGCCTATGATTTGTTGACCTCCGTCAAGGTCATAGGACGCTAGGGGCAAAATATTATCGGGAATTTCAAGTGTTGAAATTTGCAATGAGATTGCATACCTTCTATAAGATAATTGGATCCCGATACCCGCTGCGAGTAAGAGTTACTCCTGGGAGAGTTTTATACATTACAATTAGCCGATCAAGTAGGTGTCTAGAAAGGTGTCAACGGGGTTACGCCTCTGGGAAAACGAGGTTTACAGTAATTAGGTTCGTGCGAAAGCACGAGGGACCTCCCTCAAAGTACCGACACTGGCCTGGCTGAAAGATTGGCGAACTTGTAGTGTGTAATTAATCCCGGCTAGTCTTTCCTTTTAGGGTTTGAAGGAAGATTTGATAAAAAGCAGTGGGAGCCATCCTGATTAGATAAAATAAAAACTAATCTATTCATGCAAGAGCGCACGCTGAGTGTTTTCTTCTCTCTCTCTCCAGGTAGCGACCATATCACGCCTTAATCAAGATAATAATACGGAATTTTGACCGAACCCGCTTGTTATACTGAGCTGGGGAACGTTGGTCCCGCTCCAACTTATAAATGTTATAAGACAGAGCAGGAAATTGGGGATTACCAGAATTCCCGTGCCGCCCAAATGAAGAGAGTGCATGCTGATGCATCATCTTCGGGTTTGTTCATTATACAGAACTGTTTCTCAGTATCCTTTACGTCCTGGGTATATGATACCGGATCAGGATCCCAGATATGTAATCTGTTACATAGGGCTACAGATAGGTAGAGAACTGAGAACGGGTGATAAGTTTCATGAGGCAGAAATCGGGGCAAGAGTTGCAGCCAAGTCTGTCGGTCACTGTCACCCTGTATTACCAATACATTGATTCTGAACGAATGTTGTTAGATACCGAACCTGATATATAAAATCATATCAGTCTCTTTATTAGTAAAGAAATGATAAAATTTTGTATTGTTGGATAATGTTTTGAACATTTCCTATATCAAAAGTTGATCGGTTCAGGCACGTTATCTAAAAGCATTAATGTTCTAAATCAAACTACAGTTCTTAGCATATCGAATACACACAAGAGGAAGAGTTCAGAAATAAACGAATCCTTCTTGAGGCATTGTAGACTAGGTCATATCAATGCGACCCGACTGGCTGAAGTTACATTTAGATGCATATTTAAATTAGTTTGAATTTACATCTTGTGAAACTCGCCAGTCATGTCACAAAGATAAGATGACCACAGCTCTGTTTATTGGAAACAGAGAAAGAGTTAGTGAACTCTTGGGATGATACATGTTGATGTATGTAGGTCCCCTGTCTACACATGCCAAGACCGGTTTTTTGTACTTCATTACATTCTCTGATAATCTCTCAAGATTCAGACATATGTTCCTGTTGAAACACAAGTCCGAACCTTTTGAGATATTCATAGAATATAAGTTAGAAGTAGAGAACCAATAAGGGTAAAAGTATTATGTCCTTTGATGTGATCGAGGAGGAGAATACTTGAGCACGGAAATCCTGGACTTTTCTAAAGGAGAATGAGATTCTCTCTCAGCATTACTCCTCCGCATACACCATAGCACGATGGTATATCGGGGTGAAGCAATTATACCCTATGTGATAAGGTGTGCTCTATGATGAGTAATACTGAGCTACCTATTTCCTTTTGGGTGTTATGCACTTGAGAAACTGCATACCTATTGAATAGGGTTCAAATCAAATCAGTTGCCTACCATTTCATATGTGATATGGAAAGGGAAGAACCCATGTCTTAAGTTAGTTAAGATTTGGGGTTGTCCGGCCTATGTTTAAAAGAAAAATCCGGACAAGCTCGAGGCAAGGTCTGTTATGTACAACTGGAAAGGTTCCAGCTATGCAAACTACAGAAGATGATTTGATCGAACCAAAGTATTCAGTAAATTCCAACGAACCTCGGCCTCTCCGCCGATCTAGTAGGGTTCCTCACCCACCTTAGAGTTACTTCGGTTTCTCTATGACAGTGGGAGCGAGGATTGCATCATGAGATGATGACCCAACTAGCTTCGAGCTGGCCATCAGGAGTGAGACTCTGTAAGAATGGCTGGATGTTTAGCGATCTGAGATGGAATCCTTATACACCAACAAAGTATGGACTTTGGTTGCTATATCTGAAGGGTTAAATCCCCATCAGGAGCAAGTATATCTTGAGAAGATTACTTGGTGTAAATGGAAAAGTTGAGATTTTCAAAGCTAGACTTGTTAAAGCTTTTCGTCATCGACCAGGCGTGGATGATGATGAAACCTTTTCAAGTAGCTATGCTTAAGTCCATCCAGATCCTACTTGCCACGGCTACATACCATGACTACGATATCTGGCGGTTGGGTGTCATGACTGCTTTTCTAAATGATGTTTTAGAAGAGTGCGTCTATAAGTACACAGCCAGAGGGCTTCGTAAACAGTGGGAGCAGCGGAAACGTGTGCAAGATGCTTTATAGGATAAAGCAGGCATCGCGGAGTTGGAACATCTGTTTTGATGGAGTAGTCAAAGAGTTTGACATCATCAAAATGGTAGATGAACCTTGTATAAACAAAAAGGTAGTAGGGAGTATGGTGATGATCCTCGTAGAGTACGTGGATGACATACTCTTGATAGGGAAGGAGTTTCCTATGCTACGCTCGATCAATCTCCGCTTATCACAAGGATTCTCCACATAGGATCAAAGTGATACCTACTAAATCCTGGGATTTGGATCTATGAGATAGATCTAATTGGATGTTAGGATTCTCACTAGTTGTAGTGAGACAGTATCAACCGATCCTGGGGAGAATCACTGGAAGGGTTCCAGGGTGATAAAGACGACTGAGTGTCAGTCACAGGCATTGTCTTTACCCTCAGTAAAGGGACGGTATGTTGGAAGAGTTCCAAGCTAGATACCGTGACATACTAGACGATAAAGGCTGGATATATCGCTACTTACGATGCTACCAAAGAGGCAGTCTGGATGTATATTTGTTCATGAGATGAACTTAGTTTCTCCCATTGTGTGACAATGGAGTTGTGGCTTATGCCAAGGAACGCAGGTCCCATCAGTGATCCAGACATATTCTAAGGCAGTATCACCTGATCATGGAGATAGTTGATCTCCAGGGTGATCGAGGTTTGGAGAGTAGACTCAGAGGACAACACAGCGGATCCACTCACAAAGGCATGTTCCCAGAGAGAGACTTTTATGGGATGGTTGAGTATGAGATACTACAACCACTGCTACAGATGGCCCTAGTGCAAGTGGGAGATTGTTAGTTATATGTATGCCCTAGAGGCCATTACTGTACATTGGATGTATATTGTAGTGGATGCTGGGACATATATAGGGAGGACTTTCTCGCTCGACATGATAGTATGCTATCTGGTTACTCTTTACCTTAACGTGTACACTGATTGTCTCTCTGTTACATGTTGGTAAAGCCCTTAGGATCTGTACTTGACTACCTGGACTATGATGCGGATCATACTAGTGGGGACATGGTAGTCCATAAGTACATCCTTCAAAGTCCCTAGTCGTGGGTGTATCGAGACGGGGCATCGATATACCAGAGTAGACTAGCGTATACCTTCTCGACCCATACAGATGGGCGATGGATGATCCCATATCCATTGGTGTTTGACATCAGAGATGATATACGGGTGCTCAGTAGAGACTGGGTACACTGGACGGACTCGCCGAGAACTCCCAGATGGTATTATACCTCACGTCGGATGGCAGTTCTCTGGTGACACTGGTACAGAGTAGTCTGTTGACCCGAGATCGTCATAGAGTCTTGTGTGGTTCCCACTGTGCTTTGATTTCCATCTTACCACGTCCAAGAGGGCGTGCAAAACGGTGGTTTTTGGGTACAGTCCCGAGTCACATGGAGGCAATGAGCGATAGGAGGGGATTCGTCTCTCCCGGTATAGGTAGTTGATGTTGCGCTGTGTTCGATTGGCTATAACAGGAAATCCCTGGCCAGGGTTGCTGAGATTTACTGGTAAGTGTTACCAGTAGTTTCTCGAACAGTTATAGACCTCATATCGACACGACTTATCGAGCTATTGGGGTCTGACGTTTACCACCCCTAGGCGAGATATGCGACATCTCAGACGATCAGACCGGACTGTACGGTAGTGTTACTGGTCGGATTCACTGGAGTGTGAGCTGGCTTGCTCGTCGATCTTCAGATCGCTCAATACCCGGGTGGCCGTTACGTTTAGCAGACCGCTTGCGGCTTGTGGGTGTTTGATATGATCATCATCTGCTGCCGGCGTATTGACGAGTCTTTAGAGTCCTACACAGAGGTTTCCTGGCTCAAGCGAAACGAAATAGGAGCGCATATGAGATATGTGCAGGACCGAGAATAATGCGTGTATGTGATACCGTATTCTATTCTCGCGATGAATGTGTCGAATGGTTGTATGCGATATAACCTAGTTATCGAATCAAGGATTGATTCGATAAATCGATACATTGGATATTAGTCGGTTATATGTGATATGACCGGATCGTTAAATCAAGTGTTGATTTAATGATTTAATGTATAATTATATATTTGATATATTACTTTGCATTAACTAATATTGGTTCACTTTAAATGGATTTTCTCGCTCGGATGTGCACATTGTATATTCGATATATTTTCGTGCACTTGATTGTATCATGTTTGATGATACATGTTTGCTTGGTTAAGTGTAAAGAATTAAACCATGGTTAAACATATAATTAGGGTTTTATTTTTCCATTACTTATTTATTCATTTATTTATTTGTTTATACATTTTGGAAAATGAATGGAAAAGAGAAAAGAATGGTGGCTTTATTTGTTTGTTTGTTGAAGATTCATGAACCTTTGACTTAGTCACCATTCTTGTCTTCATTCTTAACCCTAACCATTTGTGCAAACCATGGTTTATTCTCTACACTTAACTAGGGTTAGATTATGATAAGGATTCCTTTGTTTTTCTATTTGGATAATTATCATAATATTGATTATCTTCTTCTTCTTCTTCATCTTCAAAGAAGAAACCTTTCTTCATCAATGGTAGATTGATGAAATGAGTGAGAAATCCAATTCTAAAGTTAACCCACTTCCTATTTCTTCATCCTCTACCTCTTGCCAAGTAGTAGAGTGTGTTTCCTTCACAAGTTTCATGGGTTGGTGAAGGTGGAGCTTGATTTAGCGATGCCTCGACGTAGATCATCTTCGGCATGGACATCGATGACCTAGCCCGTCCATTCTCCGATGAAGCCGACGCTAGAGCCCGGGACTTGTTATGGACAGCGAGGAGACTTCATTACGGAGCTATGGAGGTGGAGAACCGGATCTACAAAGGTTGTATTTCCGTATCTCATAGTTAAGTGTTAACTAGTTTATTTGTTCGCCTAGATTTCTAGCAAACGATCCGTAGTCGGGTTTCTCGGCACCTAGAATTTTTGAAATTGGCATGGTTGATGCCTTGTGAGACCTCATTAAGGTGCCTAGGAACCCTACAGGTGGCACAGAGGAAGCGGGAACATCGGCAACTGACGGAACATCTGCATCACTTAGCGGGAGCGGCATCGAGGTTCCTGTGATAAAAAGGGAAAGTTAGATCGACCATAACACAAGGGAAATGAAAACTTGATGAATAGAGACTTACTGAGGCCTAAAGACGCTCTAAGGCGTTCTTCCTCCTGGAAGGTCTTGAGTGAAGCGGTAATGGCTTCCTCATCAGTGATGCCTGTTGGAAGAAAAGAAAGGAAAATGTTAGTCAAAGGCAATAAAAAAATATGATGCAATAAAGAAAATGCGACTAGTAGTTACCTGATTGCGCAAGCTTAGCCAGCCATGCGTCACGCTTTGCCAACCACGCTGAAGTTTTGAGAGCGGCTTCTAAGTCTGTGTCGTCCGGCGGCAGCATGATTAATACCTCGTTAGTTCCGTATTCACTCAGGCCCTCGGCATAGGGAGCGTGGGGTTCCTGACCAAACGCGACGTCTGCAGCAAAGAGCGACTTCTTTTTCTTCTGTCCCCCGACCCTAGGCCCACGTGGGATCAATTTCCGCTTAGCAGCCACCTTGGGACGGCGGGTCCCGATGTCCGCACCCACGCCAGACTCCGGCGAGGATACAACCACTGTCTCCACTGGAGCACAGGGCGCTGCAGGTGCATCTGTGACATCAGGGAGTGACAAGCCACGTGGAGGACTTTGCGCACGCGGTGGCCCGGTTCTAACCTCTTTTAAAGGAGCAACTACTGGAGTCCTAGGAACCAAAGGAGCGTTGCGATCGGTACCTGGAGGCGCACCCTTACGATCGACCAACAATCGCCTTTCCTCCTTTATAACTGCTCCTGTTGTATGATTATACCAGTCTTTGTACACATTGAGGAGTCTCGGAGCGTAAGCCGGCGCATTGATAAAAAAATGAGAGCTCGTATTCAGGCGCATGAAATGGTGCAGTGCGTTCTCCATCCCTTCTTCAGTGGCAGTGGGTTCCAGCAAGAAGGCTTCCAAGGGGACCCCTTGATCGTAGCCCAGTTGTTGAGCAAAACGATGCGGGTTGTACCTCATAAAAATTGCCACACCATTCTGCCTAAAAACTAGGAAACCCGGTCTAATGGAATATAAGTGAAGGGTCTCCCGAGCCGTCAAAACTGAGGCTCCATCCTTAAAGACATCTTATAATGGCCGCGTCGCGGTGGTAGACACCTTTCCAATGGTCAATACCTTATCGACAAAGGACATCCTGGCTCCAACGGTATGAGGGTGAAGGAGTAAGCCCCTGGCGTTCCGCGGTGATGAGGTTACAGTTGATGCGCCGATCAGCTGTATAATGCGAGGAAAACCGCACTTGTCAAAGAACGAGGGCCTTTTATACATGCCGAAGACACCCTCCGTGTGTAGCTCCAGCAACGATGCAAAGTAATGCATCGGGAAGACCACATGCAGTACCCCGGGCTAATTAGCATCCGCTGCTCGACTGAGGCCATGGTATAAGTGCGCCAAGCCGGCGATCCCCACAACCACCTTTACCCCGATGGCCATCCGGTGGGCTGGGTAAAAAACAGAGGGCCGCATACGATGAGATTGCATTGGGATCGCAAACCAGCTCAGCCACAATCCAAGAAATCCTTAGAAAAAGGCCTCCTCATCCATTGCAGGGGCCGCAATTTCTGCAAACGACATGGTAGGGAAGTCCGGAAGAAAAAAATCCTTTTGATCTATATCCTTCTCCGGTAGGTTGTCCACACCTAGACCGAAAGGGTCATCCAGAGTGGCAAACTTGGCAGCCTCTGATGAGAGGACGCTTGGGCGAAGGAACCGAGCGATGAAATCTTCAAAGTTAACCCCCCGACTCCCATGTTCGATAAAAAGAGATTCATAGATGTTCAACACCTTAATCAAGCTTGGGAATTGATGTTGAACGGCATTCTCCGGTGTGACCCCCCTTACCATCGGCCTAGCACCAAAGACGTACACATCTGTCGGGAGTAGCTCCTCATAATGTTCTCCCATGACTGGTAGACCGGATACCTCCGTGAACTCCTCCAAAGAGATGGACACTTCCCGATCCATGGCAAGGAAAGTGTGGGTAGGAATGTTCCATTGCTCCAAGAAAGCCTTAAACCACCAGGTCGGGAGCGTGGGATATTGAAACAGAAAGACGTACACTGCGGTGTACAGTCCTAACCTTATCAACTGCAACTTTTTCGTTGACAGGATGTACCGGGCCCATGGCAGATAGCCAATCGGGTGGCGGGAGATCAGACCAATGTTATTTGATTGCCCCCAGGGTCTCGCCTCGCCCTGACAGATACGGCGTCCTAGGATATCCAAGACCATAGGACGCTGGACCGGGATGGCATCTATAGCCGGATGAAGAAAACCCTTCGATGTCCAATCCGCCATCTCCACGGCATACTGCACCGAGGGTGGGGTAGCATAGTGAATCGCCGTGATGGGTTCTGACGGCACCGCGCATGTGAAGCTCCATCGGCCCATGATGATCTGATTGTACCACGACCCCCAAAGGTGGAGACTTTTGTATTCCGGGTCGTGCTCCTTAATCATGGCCAGGACTTCGCGGTCCAAGGGCGCCTCGGGAAATCCCTCCTCCGAGCGGACGAACGGGAATGAAGTGTCTAGAGACATGATCGCTGCAAAAGAACAAAATAGCCGTCAGTGCTACAATCCCAACGCTTGGCGTTTAAAAAATCTTCAATTAAACGAATTTAAAAATTAATTGGATTAAAAACTAATTAATTACACCACACAGCAGTGCAGCGGGTAGGGGACCAAATGGGGACCCACAAAATCTGGATGAAAATGCCTCTTTTAATAAGACAGCCTCATCATTGGGTGAGACTGTCAGTTAAAGAAAAGATCCCCAAGAGAATATTATCATCAGTAGGGAATCCGTAGAGACAAGGAGAAAATCTCCTCTTTCAGAGCAAAGCTCTGTCACAGAATGACATTTGTCAAATTTTGGTCTCAAAGGAATAAAATTCCTTAAAGGAGCATGGCTCTGTGGTAATAATGGAAAAGGTCCATCAGAAAAAAATTTACACTTAAAAGAATTAAAAAATTTGGAATCTTGAAAGATTCATGAAAAACTTATAAAAAGATTCTTCATTTTTCAAATCTAAAAGAGCTATTTTTGGATCCATGAGCAAAGTTCTGTTCATGGGTTAAAACCCATGAACAAGATCTCTGTAGATCTATGGATTCATGAGAGCAAAGCTCTGTTGATGAAACCCCAAAGGGGATTTCTTTAGATCAGAAGATCTGTGAGAGCAAAGCTCTATTGGTTAATTAAAATTAATTTAAAATAATTTAACTTAAGATTAATTTTACCTAAAGTTTTATAACTTGGAAAATGAGAGCAAAGCTCTAAAGTTCTGGAAACGAGAGCAAAGCTCTGGAGTTCTAAGAAAGAGCAAAGCTCTGGAAATCAAAATCTAGAAAATGGTGAGATTTTTCTAAGGGCCAGAGGTCCTATTTATAAGGCGCTTGCGCCCCTTCAGCTCACCCCTTGATCCAACGATCAGGAGTTTGCCACCGCTGCACTCACGTGTGCGTCACGTGAGCTCAACATTGGGGGGCATTTGTTTCCCCCAATCAGAGCAAAGCTCTGTTGAAATTCAAAATTCAAAATTTTGAAGCAACGCTTCAAATCTCGGGCGCAACACGCCACATGTCAGGCGCTGATACGTCAGCGCAGCGCCCAAGAAGGCGTGCCCAATCAGAGCAAAGCTCTATTTTAAGCAAAATTAAAGGAAGCAACGCTTCAGTTGCGCAAGCACTGCGCTGTGCGACACGTGTCAGAGCAGATGCGCTAGCGCAGTTGCGCTGCGCTTTGCGCTGCGCGACACGTGTCACGCGCTGGAGCATTTGCGCCAAACAGAATTAAGATTTTAAAGAAATCTTTCTGTTCTTGTTAAAACAAGAAGATTTTCTTCTGTAAAACAGAAGCCCTTGGATCAAAGATCCAACGGTGGGGAAAATTCCCTAAATCACTCAGAGAAAGATCTCTTTAACAAATTTAACTAATTTATGGGCACTATAAAAAGGACCCTAGACCTCAATTCAAGATCATCAACATTTTTCTAAAAAAAAAAGAGAGAAAGAGAACTCTGAAGAACTCCTCAAAAACAAAAAGGTAAAAACCTTTAGAAGGAAGAGAAAATTCTCTTATGAACAGATCATAGATCTAAAAACAAGATCAATGATCTTTAAGAAATATAAAAAAAAATAATAAAATATAATAATAAAATAGTGCTTTGCACTTTTTTATGAACCTTTGGTTCTTTGAGATAAGAAAAAACAAGAAAAAACTTATCTTTTCTTTGATCTAAATTAGATCAACAAATCAAATAGTGCTTTGCACTTCTGTTCTTGAATCTAAAAGATTCTCAGTGCTTTGCACTTCCAAACTGCGCTGTTGCGCTCTTGGGAAAGCGCCACGTGTCTGCATCTGAATCACTTGCGCTAGGAGCGTTGAGATAGAGCTCTGCTCTCTGTGATTGGGGCAACTCACCAAGGTGCGCCACGTGTCAGCAGCGCAAGCGCAGCGCACTAGCGCAGCACACTGCGCCTGCATGACACGTGTCGTCATCATAAGCGCTTGCGCTCTCTGATTGGCGCAAAGCGCCTGAAAATGCAATGCATTTCCTGAAGGTCCAGGCCCAATTAAAAGACCAAACAGGCCTAATTAAATTGATGCTCTGTATCATTTATAAATGGACAAAGCCCAAACAAAATAATAAAAATGTTATGCAGATGCCTTGCAGTGCCCAAAATAAATTGATGCTCTACATCTGTTATGGGCAGAGCCCAAACAAAAAAATAGAAAATAATGCAATGCATTATTTAAAAATGGGCCAAGCCCTGACACAGGTCTAACAGACCAAAAACAAATAAAAGGCGTTGAATACTTTTCAACTGGACTTAGCCCAATTCTGGCCGTAAGTCCTTAAGTTAAATTGAACTGAGCGCAAATGCTCTCTTAAATCAATTTACATCCGGTTCGAGGGTACATCTCCGAACTCCTCTGACACTTCTCGTTGTAATCCTTCAACGACGTCAGAGAGGCGACAGGTCCCGACGACCACACATCGATACAGACTGCGGGGTCCTTAAACTCGTGGACCGAAACGTCCTTAAACTAATGTTGGACCGAAACGTCCTTAAACTAATGTCGGACCACCACGTCCCTAAACTGGAACATAGACCACCATGTCCCTAAACTAGAATATGGACCACCACGTCCCTAAACTGGAGCATGGACCGCAATGTCCCTAAACTACCTATGGACCACTACGTCCCTAAACTGGAACAATAGAGCCTCCAAATGCTCTTTTACCTGATCTAAACGATCCCGTTTAAGTTGATCTTAGCCCCTAAACACGGCTAACGTATCCTTAAATATTCAAACGGACTATAAAACTCCAAATTAACCTTGGTTCAAGGGTACATCTCTAAACTCCTCTGACATCTGCCGTTGTAATCCTTCAACGACGTTAGAGAGGTGACGAGTCCCGATGGCCAGATATTAAATGGATTATCACGTTAAGTTGATCTTAGTCTCAAACAGGACTATCGTAATTAACTGCAGGGGCTTGCGCATGCAGGGAAGAGCGTCCCCATAATCAAAAACCCCTCAAGCGAGGGGGAATCTGACAAAGTCTGCTACATCGGCCGCATCCGTCTAAACCTCCGATACACGGTGCCATAAATCAACTTGGCATCTTCGGAGAGGTGGACGGATAAAACCAAATAGCATCTGCCCCGAATCTCAGCGTCAGGACACCGCGGTCCTGTGCGCCGCCGTTCGGAGGGGAACACCACTAGTGCGTTCCTCCTTGAATCTGACACATCTTTCACACCCGATAACGATTACGAGTGTTTCACTTTTTCGGACGATTTTGAAGACTCACCACCCGAGTTTGAGTCCTTTGAATTTTTGGATAAGTTAGCTGAACCATCCGACTCGGTTGCTTACACTCGCTTTGAACCATTGTTGGAATCCTTCGAGTTCGAGACAGTTTCACCAATTTTACCTTCAATTGTTTCACCTCTAAAATTCGAACTCAAGCTATTGCTGTCTCACCTTAAATACGCTTACTTAGGTGAGAATGAGACCCTTCCTGTTATCATCTCGGCATCTCTAGCTCTCAAGCAAGAGAAAACCCTTTTAATGGTCTTATTAAATAATCGGCAAGCTTTTAGCTGGACTATGGCGGACATCAAGGGGATTAGTCCCCTCGTAGTTGAACATCATATACATATGATGGATTATGCCAAGCCAGTAAGGAATCCACAGAGACGCCTCAACCCTATAATGAAGGAGGCTGTTAAAAAGAAGATTGTAAAATGTCTTGATAGTGGTATCATTTACCCTATCTCTGATAGCCAGTGGGTTAGCCCCATTCACGTTGTCCCAAAGAAATCGGGCATAACGGTCATAACTATTGAGGCGAATGAGTTAATACCACTCGCACCCAAACTGGGTGGCAACTTTGCATCGATTATAGAAAACTCAACGTCGCGACACGGAAAGACCACTTTCCATTATCTTTTATTGACCAAATGCTAGAACGATTGGCTGGGCATGAATTTTACTGCTTTCTGGATGGCTACTCCGGCTATAATCAAGTTCCCATCGCCGAAAAGGACCAAGACAAGACCATTTTTACTTGTCCCTTCGGTACATTCGCTTACCGTTGCATGCCCTTTGGGTTATGCAATGCACCTGCTACTTTCCAGCAGTGTATGATGGGCATCTTTTCAGACATGGTGGAAAAATTCTTGGAGATTTTTATGGATGATTTCTCCATTTTCGGCGACTCCTTTGATAAGTGTTTGCTACATTTAGACGCAGTTCTTACCCGTTGTAGGGATAAGAACCTCACTTTAAATTGGGAGAAATGCCACTTTATGGTACGAGAAGGTATTGTCTTAGGACATATCATCTCGCAAAATGGCAATGAGGTTGATAAAGCTAAGATTGAAGTCATTTCCAATCTTCCTCCTCCTAAGTGCGTCAAAGACATCCGAGCCTTCCTTGGCCATGCCGGTTTCTATAGACGGTTCATCAAGGATTTTAGCAAGATAGCTAGACCCTTGACTCTTTTGTTGGCCAAGGACATCACTTTTGATTTTGACTCAACCTGCATGAAGGCGCTCGAGTCATTGAAACACTCACTTATTTCTGCTCCCATTCTTTCATCTCCCGACTGGACGCATCCATTTGAAATTATGTGCGATGCATCTGATTTCGCCATTGGTGTTGTCCTTGGACAATACATAAATAAGATGCCGCACGTAATTTATTACGCTAGCCGAACATTAAGCGAAGCCCAATTAAATTACACAACAACTGAAAAAGAATTCTTAGCCGTTGTGTTCGCACTAAAAAAATTCAGGCCCTATTTAATCGGCTCTCCAGTCATCGTTTACACGGACCACTCAGCTCTTCGCCATCTTTTCGTGAAGAAGGATGCTAAATCTCGGTTGATACGTTGGATTCTCTTGCTACAAGAGTTTGACCTTGTCATAAGGGACAAGAGAGGATGCGAAAACGTAGTCGCCGACCATCTTTCACGACTCCCTTCTTCGCCTACATTTCAAACTCCTATTAAAGACGTTTTTCCAGATAAGCAGCTCTTAACCGTGTCATGCGAACCTTGGTTCGCTGATATCATAAATTATTTGGCCACCGGACTGATACCAAACGATTAGTCGAATCAGGACAGACTCCGATTCCTGTCCCAAGCAAAACATTTTTACTGGGATGAACCGTATCTCTTCAAATATTGTTCCGACCAAATCATTCGTCGGTGTGTCCCCGACAACGAGTTTAAGAGCATGCTGTCATTCTACCACGATCAAGCGTGTGGCGGGCATTTTGGCCCCAAAAAGACAGCAGAAAAAATCTTACAGTGTGGCTTCTATTGGCCACGACTTTTTAAATACGCATACGAATACTGCAAGACATGCTCCCGGTACCAACACTTAGGCCGGATATCTCAGAAAAATGAAATGCCGCTCCAACCAATTTTGGTTGTTGAAATTTTGATGTTTGGGGAATAGACTTTATGGGACCATTTCCCAATTTCTTTGGGAATATGTATATTCTACTTGCTGTTGACTATGTTTCAAAATGAGTCGAGGCTGTGCCCAGCCGAACTAATGACAACAAGGTTGTCATTAGATTTCTCAAAGAAAACATTTTTTCTCGGTTTGGGCATCCTCGCGCGATTATCAGTGATAATGGATCTCATTTTTGTAATAGGACTTTCGAGTCCTTAATGCGCAAATACTCCATTACTCACAAACTGTCAACGCCATATCATCCCCAAACTTATGGGCAAGCCGAGATTTTGAATCGGCAGATTAAACAGATATTAGAGAAAACGGTTTCCAAAAACCGTAAAGATTGGTCATCAAAACTGATTGATGCACTTTGGGCATTCTGTACTGCCTATAAGACCGATCTTGGCATGTCTCCATACAAGCTTGTTTATGCAAAGGCTTGCCACCTTCCTGTTGAAATAGAGCATAAGGCATTTTGGGCAATTAAAGAGTTGAAGCTATCTTTGGGAGATGCGGGCAGCAATAGAAAGCTGCAATTGAACGAATTGGACGAGCTGCGGGATGAAACCTATGAGAACGCAGTAGCTGTTAAAAACCGAACGAAGGTGTTCCACGATAAACGCCTTATGCGTAAGACTTTCAAACCTGGTCAATAGGTTTTACTTTATGACACTCGGTTACATTTCCATCCCGGCAAGCTCAAATCTCGATAGAAAGGGCCATTTTTGGTACGCACCATATATCCGCACGGTGTGGTCGATCTAGAAAACCCGGAGGACGGTTCACTGTTTAAAGTGAACGGACATTGACTTAAACCGTTCCTCACTGCGGACCCTTCGGAGGAGCTCTTGTTTTTACATGAGCTGATTTATATTGACTAATCTTCCTCCATCTACCCCTAAATTTTCGATTATCTAGCCAAAACACTGTTCAAACAAGTTTGGGACTATGTATCATTTGTAATTATATAAAAACAAAATAACATAAAAATTTGAAAAAAAAATTTGGGGTATTTTTGTAAATTTCCAGATTTAATAAAATAAAAATAAAAATTTTATTTGCAAAAAATATCCTCTTTTTAAGAGGGGTTTTTTTACAAATAACTAAAACACTCCCCCTATAAATAAAACCCCGACCCTCTCTGTTTTACAAACCCTAAGAATTTCTCACAGAAAGCCCTAGCCGCCGCCGCAATTTTTGCAGAGAGATTTCCTTCAGCCGCCGCGCATCCACCGCCGAAGGCACGCTCCCGCTGCGCTTCCGCCGCTTGTCTGCCGCGTCACCCTCTGAATCTTTCAGAGGAGGTTTGCATCTCCTTCTTTCTCTCTGTTAAATTTTTTTAGATCTGTTAACTCTCTGTAATGGCACCGAACATGCAATTAGAGCGTGATTTCTCACAAATCTTTTCACACACCATATATGGGAGTTATTTTGCTGATGAAATCGCACGGAGGGGCTACAATTTTTTAATCTATAATCACCTAAATGCTTACGCCCTTCCAGATCTAGTCACTCGTTTTTACGAGTGCATGGAAGAAGGCTGCCTTGCACAATACGGATTTATCAAGTTACTGTGGGGCGATAGGGAGATAATTATTGACAGAGACTTCATCCATGAAGTCACTTTGATCACTAGGTTACCTGTACACGATCAACCCCTTCAGTTTGAAGATTACATGCCCTTAATGGGTAATGATTGCTCAAGGGAACCGAGAAAGGGAATACAAGCGAGAACCCTTTTCGCTAATGTTTTAACCGTGTGCCGGTGGGCACAAAACAATATTTTTTGGAGTTCCCATAATACCACATTTTTCACCCCGTCACTTCATATCGTGCACACCCTAATGACTAGGAACCCTAGATTTGATATGTGCACGGTTTTACTTAACTCAATTGGTGCGGGCAAAAGGGCCGCGAACTACCCATGCCCCATGTTAGTGACACAACTGTGTCTCTATTTCCTTCCTGTGGAGAAATTTGAATTTTACATGCATGCAGGTATACCCATCAGGCCTTTCATTGAGAGCATATCTACGTCCTATACACGCTTGACAGATGTTTGGTCACGAACAGAACTGGCTGAACACGTACCCGCCAGAACACCTAGCTCCAGCTCGACCGCGAGCGAAGAGGAGCTCACCCCCTTAGAACATGTACGTTCAATGAGAATAGCCATTAGGGGGATTGAAGATTTGAGGGGGATGATGAGGGAGCATGATCGGCGTCTGATAGAAGTAGAGCAGGGGGTCAGAACCCTGCTAGCTAGGGAGGAGCGTTTCCGTTCACGCTCAAGGGCACGGCGAGGGGCCGAGCAGTGAGGGCACTACTTTTGGTAAGTTTGGGGGAGGAGGTGGTTGTAAATAGTTATCATTGCATTGCATATTTTTTTAAAAAGTTTTTGTATTTATTTTTTCTTTTTCTTTTGCATGTTTAATTCTGCATTGCATCTTTATAAAAAAAATTATAAAAATTGAAAAAAATGAAGAAAAAAAAATATAAAAGAAAAAAACCAAATAAAAAATTGAATTTTTTTTTTAAAAAAAATTATAAAAATTGAAAAATTCAATTTTGGCCATAATTGACTTAAGTTTGATAAGACGGTTAACTAGCTAGGAAAAACTAGATCCAAAAACTTAGTAAATTAAAAACCCTAAAAATAACCTTTCTTAAAAATTTAACGGTAGAAAATATATGTCCTTATAGTTTACTTAGAAATAGGCAAATTTTGAGTTCAGTTCTTGGGCTAAGTCAAAATAAGGGAAGGTTATTGAATTTTTTATTGAAGTGTAAGTCTGAAAAATAATTCCTAAGCTTAAGTCTAAATTCTGAAAATATATACCCTACAACTTGCACAAACACGAACCTTGAAACTTGGAATAGTAGAGGATACCTTGAAATGCTCTTGTCTAAAATCCTTAGTATGAAGGAAAATAAAATTATAAGTGTGAATAAAGAGATATAAAAAAATGAACACTGGTTTTGTAATTACTTAAGGCTGCGTAAAATAAAAAATATATAGCGAGAGTGCTTTATCACCTAGTGCCTTAGATCAACTGGTTTGGGAGTCACTGCTAAAGCCTTAGGTATTACAAGACGAGGAATTACGCCTTAATGTGCAAAAACATTTTGTAATCGGTCGTTAGTACCTCAAAAAGTATTAACGGTCGCATGAAGGATGTGTGAGCAATTTCATCTAAAAATTCACCAACTAAAAGTACTTTGGACGATGGACAAGAGTATAATAGCTTGAATTGAATTTCCAAGTGTAAGGGTGATACATACACACACGTAGGGGTATATGATTGGGGTTTGGATGAGAGATAGGAATGAAAAATAGGACTTGTATCTTTAGTAGAGATTATAAAAATTCCTAAGTTGAGATGGAACCTCAGAAGGAAAATTCAAAAGATGCTAAAAACTAAGTAAATTTACAGAACATATACAATCTTAAGTTAAATGATAAGGAAGCGTGAAAATATGGGTTGATGATTTCTAAGTTGAAGATAATGGAATTTCTTGCTAGAACATCGAATTGAAGAATGAAAGTCAACAGGCCAAATTGATCGGATTTTGTGGGTAATATCCGCTGAAAACCCTCAGGAGACAACACTCCTCCTACTAGGGACACCTAGAGGTTTAACGGCTTGTTGCACGTGTTCAGTGCAATCGCATTTCCCTGCGAAAGTGAGGTTAGGCTTTTTCAAGAATAAACTAGGTTTGCTCGGGACGAGCAAAAGATAAGTTTGGGGGTATTTGTTCATATCAGAATTTTGCATTATTATATTCCCCATTCTTAATCATATTGCAAATAAATAGGTGTTTTTGATCCATGTCTGTTAAATAGTTGCAGGTTATAGGTTCTCGAAACGATACAGTGAAAATGATGAAAAAATGCTACAAAAGTGAGACTACGACCAACAAATAGAAGAATCTTTATGATGCCGCCTACAGTTTAAGGAACAAATGAAGATCAATGAACAGTTCGATTGCACAACGTACTACGGCAGCACAAGATTCAAAACTTCAACACGAAGCGAACGGTAAAAGTCCACAACATTCTCAGGGTAGTTTTGTAATTTTAGATATGGATCAGATGTAAACCCTAGGGTTTCTATTATCTATAAATAGGAAGCCTACAGCTCTTTTTGGAGCATGCCTCTTTTAATTTCTAGAATTTTAAATTTTCATTCCATTGTAATTGTCAAAGAGAACATCAATAAAAAGTAAGTTTTTTTTATCTTGAATTTCTTATCTGCAATTTTTTTATCTGCCGTAGTTATTTTCTGCAAGTTAATTAGGCTATTAAAAGAAAATCACAAAAAATGAATTCCTTTGTTAATTCCCTAATGAGTGAGTAGTTCCTCACTTGTTAGGGTTAGGTTTGGGGAAGGTTGGAGAGATGAAAATCTCTCACTCCTTTCTTGCATGTTCAATATTTTAAATTAGGGCTCTATGCAAATCAAACACACACCGCTCACTACAGCACCCTATCCCACGAGGTAGCGGTGATTCCCTAGTTAAGACCGGTTGTGTTTGATTTCCATAGAGGTTAGGGCTAAGAGTTAAGAAAGGACGGACAAGGACCAAAGGGAAGAAACCTAGTTTCTTCCTGGTCGTGCTAATCCCCTTTGTTAACTATTACCTTAACACCTAAGTTCTTAATTAGGGCAAAGAAAGCGGTGAGAAGAATTGACTTTCTAAACTAACCTAATCCTAACCCTAGCAAGGTTTTAATCCAAATCAATTTCAACCTCAGTTTTTATAGAAAATCAAAACCTACCACAAATAGGAATTGACTTGTTAGAATAACTAGAAAATACACGTTTTCCCTGTGGACCGACCCGTACTCAACCGGCTAGCTACCAAGCGACACCATTCTTTATTGCGATTAATTCTCTGATTTAAAAACGCATAAGCAAAAACATCAACAATCACATCGCGACGTTTACCCGATGTCGAACGTGACGTACGCACCCCATCGTGAGATCCGATCAGGCAAGTTTATCTTGCAACATGCTATGTTATAATATATCTATTTATCTGAATAAAAATAATACATGTATTTTAATTATGCATCCGATGTTATATATTTACCGTTTTTCGATATCCGTTCGTATCCGTACTAACAATTGCATATCTAGTTGCATGACGAAACTTCATTATATCATGTTACTTCTATATTAGTGCGACATGTTATCTAGCTTGCATCATACATGGTCAGGGATATATATACACATAAAGGTTATTACGGATAGGCACATATGCATCCTGACATCAGCACTATTTACCATGATTCCGATACCGATTGCAGTTTCACATTTGGTATCCCTCTGATACATAGCATCACATGACATGTGCACGACAGACTACTTGACTCATTACTTGGATCTAGTTACTAATACCAACAATCCTGACCTGTTATCCTGACGGACGTTACTTGTTGTCTGCATAGACGAAAACCTGTATCTGCTTGATCCTGTGTTGGCATTAAATCTACATTGGCAATACCTGACGAGAACACAAATCTGGGGGTAAAGGGGAAATCAAGAATGTAACTGAAACGTAACTCAAAAGGCTATTATTATATGTTTGTCGTTTTTCCGGGCGTTAAGGAATAATCCTGTTTGCCGTTTTTTCGGGCATTACGGAATATCCTGTTCGCCATTTTTCCGGGCGTTATGGAATAATTACATGTTTGCCGTTTTTCCGGGCGTTACGGAATATCATGTTTGCCGTTTTTCCGGGCGTTACGGAATAATCCTATTACCGTGGTCCCGTAGGGAATGAACGGGGTATAGACTGATGGGTTACGATGAGGATTACATTAATTGATTTCGAAGACTTTAGAATAGATAACCTAGAAGTCCAGTTTTAGGCTACACATCACATACACACACGTACCTCACTGTTTATATTTATGTTGTTGATTTATATTCATGTTTACATATATCGTTATATCATGGTTATCACTGTTATTTTGGTATTATGACGCACTGACGTCTGGGTTTTGCATGACCCAGTACCTCTATCTTTATCGCAGGCTGAACAAGAGTATTTTAGCCATCAAGCCGAGCAGTGAGGGATTGATTATGTGTGGTTTATAGATGTTTAGCTATTAGACTCTTAGCTTATTTTTCCGCAGTTTATTCCTTGATGTGAGCCCATATTGGGACAAGTTTTCAGTTGTTATTTATCAGAGTTTAATTCGTTTCCGCTTATACATTTTCTTGACTCTTTTATTGTGCCAAATGGACATGTATTAGATAGATTTTATATTTTACTGTTCTTGATATCCTATAGACAGCCGTAACGTGACTGTGGAGGGATAATTCCTATCCACAGGTAGAATGGTTTACTCTGTCACGTGCCGTAGTTTGCACACTCTGGGAAGCGGGGCGTGACAGATACCAATTGATTTAATTGGTCTCAAAAATTATTGAGGGATTTTATCCTATGATTTTGTTTCACAGAATATATATATTCATGTTTTTAACAAGATTAGGGAAGTATTTTCCCATTGATAGAATTTAATTCTATAAAACGGTGATTTTTAATCACCATTGGATTTTTAATTCAAGGGTCTAGAGTATATCTTTCTCATTTGGAAAGATTAGAGAAATATTTTCCCATTGGATCTTTGATCCAACAACTCTCTATTTAACAGATAATATCTTTTTTTATTTAAAAAGATCAGGGAGATATTTTCGCCATAATAGAATTTAATTCTATTATTTAATGATTTTAATTACCATTGGATCTTTAATTCAACAGCTCTGTTTAATAAATGAGATCTTTTTTTTATTTAAAAAGATTAGGGAGATATTTTCCCCTAATAGAATTTAATTCTATTCTCTTTAATTTGGGCGCTGACGTACAGTGCTATGCACGTGGGCGTCGTCTAAGAATTTAATTTTTATATAACAGGCACCACGTATTTTGCATGTCGGCGCTCACGTGAACTTTACGTGAGGCGCTGCTGTAGAATTTAATCCTATAAGAGGCCGGCGCTAGTGCTCACATGAGGAACACGTGAGGCGCTGTCTTATTGTGTTTAAACAGAGCTTAGCTCTTATTATTGTGTTTAATTAATAAGGGAACAAATGCTCCCCACAGTTGTTCTCACTTGGCTTACACGTGAGTGCAATGGTGCACAATTTTGAGCCATCTGATCCGTCTTGGGATTCAGGGAATCTGAACCGACCCCCATCCCTTTAAATATGGCTTCAAGCCCTAGGCAACTGCTGTGCTTTCATTTTCTTCCTTGAGAATTTTATTCTCCGTTAGAGTTTAGCTCTGTTTTCTTGAAACTTTGTTCTTCACCTTTTTCTAGATCTACATTGTAGATTCACTCTACCAAAATTTTCTTTGGTAAGAGTTTTCTCCTTGGAAAATTACTTCATTTTTAATTATAGAGCTTAGCTCTAACATATTCTTTTTGGGAATTTACAGAACTTAGTTCTGATCTAAACCTTTCGCCTTTTGGGGATTTTCTTATGATTTTAATCAGAGTTTTGCTCTGGCGATTTATCATAGAACTTTGTTTTGATCTCTAGATATTTTCCCTTTTGGCGATTTTCTTGAGATCAGAGTTTTGCTCTGGCAATTTAATATCAGACCCCTCTTGGGAATTTTATTTATTTATTTTCAGTTTAATAGAGCTTTGCTTTGAATATCAAATCCTTTTGGGGATTTTCTTGAAATTTTTGGTATTTTATACCATTTTGATAAAGCAGAGCTTAGCTCTGAAATTTTATTATAAAAAACAGCATTAGAGAATCTTTTTGGATTTCTCAATTGAGTACATGTTCCAATCATTAAGGAGCCGCCGTTTTGATTCTGTGGGGCCCACTAGCTTTTTAAGCTTAGGGATGCGAGCATTTTTTTATTACTAATTTTCCACTAGGTTTCTTTTCAGGTACCATGGCTGATCATCTATACGATATCGAGGAAATTGTTTCCTATGAAGAAATCTGCATACAAGGTTGCTTTCAAGACCAGGAGTACACTGATGCCCAATGCGATGAGGTGATACATCGCTTTGATGATCACAACGGTCGATTGCTCCCTTGCCGTTCTGCCCTTTTGAAGATTATTGTTGGATCGATCTGGGAAGCGCTTCCTGAGTTTGATGAGGCTATGTTGCTCGAGACGCTGAAGACAAGGTGCATTTAGTATATCTAATGGGCCTGATCTTGAAGAAGTGGAGAGATGATCTCGTCGCTGTTTTGCATCGCTTTTTACAGCAAAAAGCGATACTATCCGTATACCACAGGGTGGAAGACATCAGCGGGGATCCCGAAGCTTGTATTCAGGAGTGGACGCATAAGAAGATGATTAAAGAAGCCAGGAGCGCTTTACTCAAACTTGCCTTTAAATTTGAGAATTCATGTCCGGAGTTTAGCATCTTGCCATTGTAGACCTTTGATGATGTTTGTTTGTTTCTTTTTTTTGTTATCATCCTCATTACCAATATATAAATTTCTTTGAAGCATGAATGACAAAGTTTTTTTTACGCCAACGCTCACATGTGCTTCACGTGAGGCGCTGTTATAGAATTTAATCCTAAAAAACTAGCGCTGGCATTCATGTGTTATGCACGTGAGGCACTGCCTTATTATACGAGGGAATCATTTCACCTTCTTGCTCTGCTTTTCTTGAGTCAACTCTTTCTTTTCTAATGCCTTCTTTTTGTCAGAGCTTGAAAATCGTTCCACCATGCACAACATTTTCTGTGCCTAAACTTAAATGCTTCTCTTTATAATCTGAAGCAATATTTTTCTTCTCCTTCATAAGGAAAGATCCATTTTAACAGATCAAGAGTCTTGGCCTGCAATCGTCTACATGCTCGTCGGCAACCTGGGAGGTGTCTATCGAGAAATTTTTTCTCGTTTTGCTGCACGCTTGGTGAATTCCATTCTCACAAATAACCAATGCGACACGGTGATATACGAGCTCCAGACTCGTAGAGGATCTCCTCTTCTCATCGACTCCATTTAGCTCCGGATGATCTTCCTGTCCGTGCTCGATAACATTCCCCTTCATCCAGCGGAGATGACTCCGGTGATGCTCGACGTAGCAGAGGACAAGATCAAGTTCTTTCATAAGGCACTTTTGATTACCAAGTCTCTGAGGGATCGCTATGTTCAGTTGCTAAGCCAAATACGGGCTCAGTGGGCCATCATGTCTTCTTTCGCCGATGAGCACGACACTGGCCGATGGGAGCGACTCCTCGCGAAGATCGCCGTTTCGACATGGTGGAGAAGGCCGAGAGTGTAGGGTTCCTAGGCACCCTAATGAGGTCTCACAAGGCATCGAACATGCTATTATAAAATTTTACGGGTGCCGAGAGACCCGACTACAGATCGTTTGCTAGAAAACTAGGCGAAAAAGCTAACTAGTTAACACTTAACTATGAGAATACGGAAATACAACCTTTGTAGATCCGGTGCTCCACCTCCATAGCTCCGCAACGAAGTCGTCTCCGCTGTCCAAAAGGAATCCGGGCTCTAGAGTCGGCTTCGTCGGATAAAAAGCGAGCTAGGTCGTCGATGTCCATGCCGAAGATGATCTACGTCGAGGCATCGCTAAATCAAGCTCCACCTTCACCAAGCCCTAAAAACTTGTGAAGGAAACACACTCTACTACTTGGCAAGAGGTAGAGGATGAAGAAATAGGAAGTGGGTAGACTTTAGAATTGGATTTCTCACTCTTTATCATCAATCACCATTGATGACCTTGCTTTCTTCACTTGAAGAAAAATGAGGAAGAAGAAGAAAATTGTTATGATAAGTTAATTAAAAATGAAATGAATAATCAAACCTTATCATAACAAGACCATGGTTAATTGTAGAGAGTTAACTCAAGTTAGATGAATGGTTAGGGTTTGTATAAGAAGACAAAATGGTTGCTATGGTCAAAGTTCATGAAGCTTCAAAGAATACAAACAAAATAGCAACCATTTTCTCATTTCCTCTTTCCTTTTTCCAAAAAGAAAAAGATTAATAAATGAATAAGGAAATCAAAACCCTAATTATCCACTTAAAACATGGTTTAATTCTTTACATTTAACCAAAATACATGTATCATCAAACATGATACAATCTAGTGCACAAAATCATATCGCATATGTAATGCGCATATCCGAGTGAGAAAATCCATTATAAAGTGAACCGATACTAGTTAATGCAAAGTAATATATCAAATATATAATTATGCATTAAATCATTAAATCAACACTTGATTTAACGATCCGGTCATATCGCATATAACCGGCTAGTATCATTAGTAACAACTTATCGAATCAACACTTGATCCGATAATCCGGCTATATCACATATAACCGATCAATGTCACATCGCGAGAATCGAATACAGTATCACATACTCGTATTATTCTCGGTCCCGCACATATCTCATTTGCGGTCCTATTTCGTTTCGCTTGAGCCAGGAAACCTCTGTGTAGGACTCTAAAGACTCGTCAATACGCCGGCAGCAGGTGATGATCATATCAAACACCCACAAGCCGCAAGCGGTCTGCTAAACGTAACGGCCACCCGGGTATTGAGCGATCAGAAGATCGACGACCAAGCCCGCTCACACTCCTGCGAATCCGACCAGTAACACTACCGTACAGTCCGGTCTGATCGTCTGATATGTCGCATATCTCGCCTAGGGGTGGTAAATGTCAGACCCCAATAGCTCGATAAGTCGTGTCGATATGAGGTCTATAACAATTCGAGAAACTACTGGTAACACTTACCAGTAAATCTCAGCAACCCTGGCCAGGGATTTCCTGTTATAGCCAATCGAACACAGCGCAACATCAACCCCCTATACCGGGAGAGACGAATCCCCTCCTATCGCTCATTGCCTCCATGTGACTCGGGACTGTACCCAAAAACCACCGTTTTGCACGCCCTCTTGGACGTGGTAAGATGGAAATCAAAGCACAGTGGGAACCACACAAGACTCTATGACGATCTCGGGTCAACAGACTACTCTGTACCAGTGTCACCAGAGAACTGCCATCTGACGTGAGGTATAATACCATCTGGGAGTTCTCGGCGAGTCCGTCCAGTGTACCCAGTCTCTACTGAGCACCCGTATATCATCTCTGATGTCAAACACCAATGGATATGGGATCATCCATCGCCCATCTGTATGGGTCGAGAAGGTACACGCTAGTCTACTCTGGTATATCGATGCCCCGTCTCGATATACCCACGACTAGGGACTGTGAAGGATGTACTTATGGACTACCATGTCCCCACTAGTATGATTCGCATCATAGTCCAGGTAGTCAAGTATACATCCTAAGGGCTTTACCAACATGTAACAGAGAGACAATCAGTATACACGTTAAGGTAAAGAGCAACCAGATAGCATACTATCATGTCGAGCAAGAAAGTCCTCCCTATATATGTCCCAGCATCCACTACAATATACATCCTATGTACAGTAATGGCCTCTAGGGCATACATATAACTAACAATCTTCCACTTGCACTAGGGCCACCTGTAGCAGTGGTTGCAGTATCTCATACTCAACCATCCCATAAAAGTCTCTCTCTGGGAAAAGGCCTTTCGTGAGTGGATCCGCTGTGTTTTTCCTCTGAGTCTACTCTCCTAACCTCGATCCCTTGGAGATCAACCATCTCCATGATCAGGTGATACTGCCTTAGAATATGTCTGGATCACTGATGGGACCGGCGTTCCTTGGCATAAGCCACGACTCCATTGTCACACAATGGGAGGAACATAGTTCATCTCATGAACCAATATACACCCAGACTGCCTCTTTGGTAGCATCTTAAGTAGCGATGTATCCTGCCTTTATCGTCTAGTATGCCACGGTATCTAGCTTGGAACTCTTCCAACATACCGTCCCTTCACTGAAGGTAAAGACAATGCCTGTGACTGACATTCAGTCGTCTTTATCACCCTGGAACCATTCCAGTGATTCTCCCCAGGATCGGTTGATACCGTCTCACTGCATCTAGTGAGAATTCTAATATCCATTTAGATCTATCTCATAGATCCAAAACCCAGGATTTAGTAGGTATCATTTTGATCCTATTGGAGAATCCTTGTGATAAGCGGAGATCGACCGAGCGTAGCATAGGAAACTCCTTCCCTATCAAGAGTATGTCATCCACGTACTCTACGAGGATCGTCACCATGCTCCCTACTACCTTTTTGTTTATACAAGGTTCATCTACCATTTTGATGATGTCAAACTCTTTGACTAACACATCAAAACAGATGTTCCAACTCCGCGATGCCTGCTTTAATCCTATAAAGCATCTTGCACACGTTTCCGCTGCTCCCACTGTCTACGAGGCCCTCTGGCTGTGTACTTATAGACGCACTCTTCTAAAACAGTCATGACACCCAACCACCAGATATCGTAGTCATAGTATGTAGCCGCGGCAAGTAAGATCTGAATGGACTTAAGCATAGATCCTTAGAAAAAGTTTCATCATGATCCACGCCTGGTCGATGACGAAAACCTTTAACAAGTCTAGCTTTGAAAGTCTCAACGTTTCCATGTACACCAAGTAATCTTCTCAAGATATACTTGCTCCTGATGGGGATTTAACCCTTCAGATATAGCAACTAAAGTCCATACTTTGTTGGTGTATCAGGATTCCATCTCAGATCGCTAAACATCCAGCCATTCTTACAGAGTCATACTCCTGATGGCCAGCTCGAAACTAGTTGGGTCATCATCTCATGATGCAATCCTCGCTCCCACTGTCATAGAGAAACAGAAGTATCTCTCAGGTGGGTGAGGAACCCTACTAGATCGGCGGAGAGGCTGAGGTTCGTTGGTGTCTACTGAATCCCTTGGTTCTATCAAATCATCTGCTGTAGTTCGTATAGCTGGAACTTTTCCAGTTCTACATTACAGACTTTGCCTCGAGCTTGTCCAGATTTTGCTTTTAGACATAGGCCGGACAACCCCAAATCTTAACTGACTTAAGACATGGGCTCTTCCCATACCATATCTCATATGGAGTGGTAGGCAACTGATTTGATTCGAGCCGTATTCAATAGGTATGCAACTTCTCAAGCGCATAACCCCCAGAAGGAAAAAGGTAACTCAGTAGTACTCATCATAGAGCACACCTTATCATATAGGGTGTGATTGCTCCGCCCCGATACACCATCGTGCTATGGTGTATACAGAGGAGTAATGCTGAGAGAGAATCTCATTCTCCTTTAGAATAGTCCAGTATTTCCGTGCTCAAGTATTCTCCTCCTTGATCACATCAAAGGACATAATACTTATACCCTTATTGGTTCTCTACTTCTAACTTATATTCTGTGAATATCTCAAAAGGTTCGGACTTATGTTTCAACAGGAACGTATGTCTGAATCTTGAGAGATTATCAGAGAATGTAATGAAGTAAAAGAACCGGTCTTGGCATGTGTAGACAGGGGACCTACATACATCAACATGTATCATCCCAAGAGTTCACTAACTCTTTCTCTGTTTCCAATAAACAGAGCTGGTGTCATTATATCTTTGTGACATGACTGGCAAGTTTCACAAGATGTAAATTCAAACTGATTTAAATATACATCTAAATGTAACTTCAGCTAGTCGGGTCACATTGATCTGACCTAGTCTACAATACCTCAAGAAGAATTCGTTCATTTCTGAACTCTTCCTCTTGTGTGTGTTCCGTATACTAAGAACTGTAGTTTGATTTAGAACATTAATGCTTTTAGATAACGTGCCTGAACCGATCAACTTTTGATATAGGAAATGTTCAAAACATTATCCAACAATACAAAATTTTATCGTTTCTTTACTAATAAAGAGACAGATATGATTTTGTATATCAGGTTCGGTATCTAATAACATTCGTTCAGAATCAATGTATTTGGAATACAGGGTGACAGTGACCAACAGACTTGGCAGCAACTCTTGCCCCGTTTTCTGCCTCATGAAACTTATCACCCGTTCTCAGTTCTCTACCTATCTGTAGCCATATGTAACAGATTACATATCTGGGATCCTGATCCGGTATCACATACCCAGGACATAGAGGATACTGAGAAACAGTTCTGTATAATGAACACACCCGAAGATGATGCATCAGCATGCACTCTCTTCGTTTGGGCGGCACGGGAATTCTGGTAATCCCCAATTTCCTGCTCTGTCTTATAACAATTATAAGGTGGAGCGGGACCAACGTTCCCCAGCTCAGTATGACAAGCGGGTTCGGTCAATAATCCGTATTATTATCTTGATTAAGGCGTGATATGGTCGCTACCTGGAGAGAGAGAGAAGAAAACACTCAGCGTGCGCTCTTGCAAGAATAGATTGGTTTTTATTTTATCTAATCAGGATGGCTCCCACTGCTTTTTATCAAATCTTCCTTCAAACCCTAAAAGGAAAGACTAGCCGGGATTAATTACACACTACAAGTTCGCCAATCTTTCAGCCAGGCCAGTGTCGGTACTTTGAGAGAGGTCCCCCGTGCTTTCGCACGAACCTAATTAATGTAAACCTCGTTTTCCCAGAGGCGTAACCTCGTTAACACCTTTCTAGACACCTACTTGATCGGCTAATTGTAATGTATAAAACTCTTCCAGGAGTAACTCTTACTCGCAGCGGGTATCGGGATCCAACTATCTCATAGAAGGTATGCAATCTCATTGCAAATTTCAATACTTGAAATTCCCGATAATATTTTGCCCCTAGCTCGCTATGACCTTGACGCATGCCAAACAACCCATAGTCTGCTAGTCAAGTTCAACCCGTACATTTCTTGATTGAATTAAACCCACCCGCACGACCCTTGACGCATGCCAAACAACGCCGTACGAATACCCTAATCCAATCGCATCATATGCTAGCAGATAAGCACTATTTAGTTACCGTACACTACGCCTTGACGCATGCCAAACAACCACAGCACGAATACTAACTAGTACTTATCTGAAATGACGGAGGGCTACGACAGGTTTTTCTGAAAACCTATTGCGTAATGAACTTGATATCGTTGTAGAATCAAATGATTTTAAAAATGGAGTGTTTTTGAAGCTTTTCTAGTTTTGCTAAAGGAGTCACTCCCGGTGAAGGGATCGTCGGTCCTTTCCTCGTCGAATGAGGTGCGGGATATATCACATATATCACAGTGCAAAGCAAAAACACTTAAAAGGAATCAAAAGACAAACCGAGTGTGTAGCATCTGCCAGTTATTGCTAAAGGAGTCACTCCCGGTGAAGGGATCTCGGTCCTTTCCTTATCGAATAAGGTGCAGGATATATCACATTTACCTCTGTGCAAAGCAAGAACTGTAGCTACCTGTTTTATTTTGAAATTCGATTCTACAACATCTTAGGTTTCTTTTATTTCATTAATCACATTAATGAAGTCCTATCATTTAAGTACCTAAACATCACAGATAAATACGACGTACACTTATGCCATCCGCATTCGCCTCGATGTCCCCTCGTGCACCGTTAGGTTAGGTAACTAACGGCAGAGCAGGGCAGGGCTAATGCGGGTGTAAAACATAAGTAACGCCTATATAATATATCATATATACTATATACTGTATCTATCACAGAACATCTCATGATCACATCACAGATAGCGCAGCAGAAGAAACATATGAAACATTGGATATACTAGGACGTCTGTGTTTTCAATACGAGCCAGTATAAAACACGGATTCCACGGTCGTGATGAATAGCCAAACCCACACCCCTAGACCCCTACGAGAGCGGCAAGCAACCCTGCCAATTCTAGAGTTAGAAGACCCGGACTCGACTCCTCGAGTTGGTCTCCCACTGGACTCCAGAACCCGGTTACTTGTGCTCCCCTCCTTGGGTCTATCCTAGTGCGGAAAAGTAAATAATATACAAACGGTGACAACTTCCGCAACCTGGAAGTGCCCCAATAAAAGAATATTACATACAAGTTTTTACATGAATGAAAATGAAAAACACTCATCTCACATAAAAACCCCCGGCTATTCAAAGACGACGATCCAATATAACATATCCAGCAACACATAACATCACATGTCATCAACGTAAGTAAATATGCGCATCCCAATTGTCGTTGACATATAGCAACGAAACCGGCGATATCACATATTACACTTACGGTCACAGAAAAGAAATTGTAAAACTACAACAGTTGGAATCCGCAACCACCTCAGACATCGCATGCCTGACCAAATGAATTCCTTAGACATCGCATGCCTAACAATTATAAACCCCGCATTTTAGTCTCAAAATCGAAAACACTTTTCAATATCAAGTCGGGTAATTCAACAAGATTCCCGACATCCTGATCGAATGCTCGTCGCAAACTTCAGTAGGCGGCCGCACCCCCGACGCCGTCGACGAAGTGCACCAAGGCGGAACACCGCTACCGGGAGCACCCGAACGGATGCTTTCGGTGACGGGGTTCTCCTACAGTCACTTGGTCGGGGCTATGGGGTGTAGCTGTCTATTAAGTTTACCCGGCGAGTATCCGCGTACGCTACGTGATTGCGACGGACTTTTGATCACATCAAAATTCCGTGGCAACAGATCAAGTGAGACTAAACTGCTATGTTTATAACATTCATTCAGTTATCACATAACTTTTGTGAATTCCAATTATTGTATCCCATTCCGGATAAATAGAAAATGTCAAACTTTCCGATCGAACAATCGAACACCCAAGTTTTTCCGATACAGATCAACACATGAAATAAGTCTAACAACATTCAGTTCGTGCCTCAGTACCAACGGTCCAGCCGTAGAAGGGTCAAGCCAACGCCTCACATGTGGCACGCCGTACTGCCCCAAACCCGAAGGTTCAAAGGGCAGTTCAAGACGGTCACATAATCGAGTTAAGGTTTGTTGTCTTCTAGAGGGTCCATCGAGTTACTTGCACTACTTAGAACGTCGTTAAACTTCGGAAAAATCCAACTCTTGGAAATTTTCCGTCAGGGGAAAGATTGGGTATTTCTATCCGGTCGAACTTTTTAACATATTGTAAAATATCCGGAAAGCCACATAGACGAAACTTGATAATCCGATCGAATCCTCTATTCCCAATGCAACCCCAGAACACTCAACTCTGGAGTCAAAATAAAAATTCCCAGAAAACTCAGAATAATAAATCAGGAATTACTGTGCAAAGTACTAGGGATGATGTCACTATTTGGCCGCTGAACCGCCGCAGAAGCAAGGCTTCTGCCGCGGTTCCGCCGCACATATTACTGTTCACCAGAAACATTTTGCACCGTAATTCTTATTTTTCTATGCTGAATTTTTTAGCAATTTTTAATTCACAAAAATCCAGATATTTCAAAAATGTCCAGAGAGCATTCTCGGGTGTGGGTTTCGGGTTCGTTCGGGTTTCAAATTCCGTATGGACTTCGCCTAAGGCTCTAGCTAGACTCTGATACCACTGTAGGGTTCCTAGGCACCCTAATGAGGTCTCACAAGGCATCGAACATGCCATTATAAAATTTTACGGGTGCCGAGAGACCCGACTACGGATCGTTTGCTAGAAAACTAGGCGAAAAAGCTAACTAGTTAACACTTAACTATGAGAATACGGAAATACAACCTTTGTAGATCCGGTGCTCCACCTCCATAGCTCCGCAACGAAGTCGTCTCCGCTGTCCAAAAGGAATCCGGGCTCTAGAGTCGGCTTCGTCGGAGAAAAAGCGAGCTAGGTCTTCGATGTCCATGCCGAAGATGATCTACGTCGAGGCATCGCTAAATCAAGCTCCACCTTCACCAAGCCCTAAAAACTTGTGAAGGAAACACACTCTACTACTTGGCAAGAGGTAGAGGATGAAGAAATAGGAAGTGGGTAGACTTTAGAATTGGATTTCTCACTCTTTATCATCAATCACCATTGATGACCTTGCTTTCTTCACTTGAAGAAAAATGAGGAAGAAGAAGAAAATTGTTATGATAAGTTAATTAAAAATAAAATGAATAATCAAACCATATCATAACAATACCATGGTTAATTATAGAGAGTTAACTCAAGTTAGATGAATGGTTAGGGTTTGTATAAGAAGACAAAATGGTTGCTATGGTCAAAGTTCATGAAGCTTCAAAGAATACAAACAAAATAGCAACCATTTTCTCATTTCCTCTTTCCTTTTTCCAAAAAGAAAAAGATTAATAAATGAATAAGGAAATCAAAACCCTAATTATCCACTTAAAACATGGTTTAATTCTTTACATTTAACCAAAATACATGTATCATCAAACATGATACAATCTAGTGCACAAAATCATATCGCATATGTAATGCGCACATCCGAGTGAGAAAATCCATTATAAAGTGAACCGATACTAGTTAATGCAAAGTAATATATCAAATATATAATTATGCATTAAATCATTAAATCAACACTTGATTTAACGATCCGGTCATATCGCATATAACCGGCTAGTATCATTAGTAACAACTTATCGAATCAACACTTGATCCGATAACCCGGCTATATCACATATAACCGATCAATGTCACATCGCGAGAATCGAATACAGTATCACATACTCGTATTATTCTCGGTCCCGCACATATCTCATATGCGGTCCTATTTCGTTTCGCCTGAGCCAGGAAACCTCTGTGTAGGACTCTAAAGACTCGTCAATACGCCGGCAGCAGGTGATGATCATATCAAACACCCACAAGCCGCAAGCGGTCTGCTAAACGTAACGGCCACCCGGGTATTGAGCGATCAGAAGATCGACGACCAAGCCCGCTCACACTCCTGCGAATCCGACCAGTAACACTACCGTACAGTCCGGTCTGATCGTCTGATATGTCGCATATCTCGCCTAGGGGTGGTAAACGTCAGACCCCAATAGCTCGATAAGTCGTGTCGATATGAGGTCTATAACAATTCGAGAAACTACTGGTAACACTTACCAGTAAATCTCAGCAACCCTGGCCAGGGATTTCCTGTTATAGCCAATCGAACACAGCGCAACATCAACCCCCTATACCGGGAGAGACGAATCCCCTCCTATCGCTCATTGCCTCCATGTGACTCGGGACTGTACCCAAAAACCACCGTTTTGCACGCCCTCTTGGACGTGGTAAGATGGAAATCAAAGCACAGTGGGAACCACACAAGACTCTATGACGATCTCGGGTCAACAGACTACTCTGTACCAGTGTCACCAGAGAACTGCCATCTGACGTGAGGTATAATACCATCTGGGAGTTCTCGGCGAGTCCGTCCAGTGTACCCAGTCTCTACTGAGCACCCGTATATCATCTCTGATGTCAAACACCAATGGATATGGGATCATCCATCGCCCATCTGTATGGGTCGAGAAGGTACACGCTAGTCTACTCTGGTATATCGATGCCCTGTCTCGATATACCCACGACTAGGGACTGTGAAGGATGTACTTATGGACTACCATGTCCCCACTAGTATAATCCGCATCATAGTCCAGGTAGTCAAGTATACATCCTAAGGGCTTTACCAACATGTAATAGAGAGACAATCAGTATACACGTTAAGGTAAAGAGCAACCAGATAGCATACTATCATGTCGAGCAAGAAAGTCCTCCCTATATATGTCCCAGCATCCACTACAATATACATCCTATGTACAGTAATGGCCTCTAGGGCATACATATAACTAACAGAGAGGTCTTTAGAAAACTTTGTTTATAGTTTTGTAAACCATTGTATTTTTGATCTCGTATTTGGTGATCTTTTTCCTGTAGAATAAAATATTTATTTAAATGCATTCCTTTTATCGTTGACCACCGAGTGCTTCATATCTAACACATGTTTTTCCTCTGATTGTATTGTTTAAACATACGTGCAAGATGTATATGCGTACGTGCACTTCACCCTTAGAGATTTTCGCTAAGTGAAAATGTCACTGATGTGCACGTGTCATGCACTAACCCTCCACACGCGTATATAAATAAACATGCTTTCAACGCTATCTCCATCCAAGTACGCATGTATTTGTAAGCGAGCACTCAAACGAGTGTGAACAAATGCTCCCCCACTACCTTGCTCACGGAGGTATATGTGTGAGTGAAGTATTGTAGGGCAATGCATAGCATACGGCTAGTTTTGGGTCGGCGTATTGTACAAAACTTTTAGATTTTTGATCTGAGAAGATAGCGAGCGGACACAAATGTCGTCATCTATCGTTGACTCAGATCTCAATTCTTAAGAATTGTAGTTCTAAGCCCTGAGGCCTATGAGTTGCACCTTTCTGTTTCTTGATGTCTTGATCCCGCACGAAGTAGTTTATGTACTCTTTTCGGAGTTTATAGTTTATTCACTCATTTCGGAGTCTCTATTTTATTTACCCATTTTGGAGTCTCTAGTTTATTCACCCATTTCAGAGTTTCTAGTTTATGTACTCATTTCGGAGTGTTTTTAGTTTACCTCCCTTAGCTTTACAGGCAAACTTTCCCTAACATTGGATGTAGATAACCCCCGTTCATTTATGACAGGGGTCCGTTAGGTTTATGGTACTAGGTTTAAGTCTATCATATCTTCGCGTTGGCTGATGTATTCCTCGATATGCAGTCCTTAGGCTGCTATTCGAGTAGCCCCGCAACTGTCGTGTCTCTGATCCTTTCTGAGGCTGGATAAGACGTCTTCAAGTAATCTTCTTAGGTTGGATTATTTATATTACCGTCAGAAGAACAAGCGTTAGGTATTTGTTGTGGCGCTTTTTACTTGATGTTAGGCTTGATTTGAAGCCCCGGTGAGTCATAACCGCACCCTTCTGGGGTGGGATGATCTCCAACGGTGTTTAGGCTTTGTATGTATTGCCGTCAAGATCCGAAACTAGGAATATGTCGTCTGTCACGCCCTGCTACCCGGTGTACGGGCAGAGGACACGACGAGGCCGCTACGCATTTACTCCGAAGTAAACACGCTAAGCGTATCTAAGCAATACAAAATAAAATATACACAAGAGACAAGATGGAAATAAATGGCAACTTTATTTATTAAATATTCTTTTTACAATACAACTGAAATGAAAATACATGGAATGAAAGCAATGCCTAAACAATAGCATAATAGAAATGAAAATGAAATGTAATGTACGAGTGAATCTAAAACTCCGGGTCTTCAGTAAACTGATCCAAGTCTTCGCTGCCGGGTTCGATCTCCAGTGAATCCGAATCACCTGACAACATTCCAAAGAAGAAGAAAGAGAATGTCGTCAGCGAACAAATCACTCAGTAAGTCCTGTAGGTAGAGAAGAATAGAATAGACAGAATATAGTATAGCTGTTTAATGTTGTTATTTAGTGTTAACGTTGTTGTTTGTAGGTTGGTACAGAAGAGGCCAGTGTATACGAGAAGAGTCTCACTATCCCGGAGACTAAGGTATACGGAGTACAAGGAACCGTTCAGCCATGGTACAACGGAAATGGAGATTCAGGTTAGGTGTCTTATGGTTGCAGTCTGGTGCCACTTCTAACATCTTCCGTACCAATCTACCCCTTATAAACCCCGCGATGTATTGTATTGTCTTGTAAATTGTATAGATGGATGACTTGCCGAAACCATGATATCAATAATGGAACGGATATAATGGAAGAACATGTAAATGGAATATATCCATGGTGCGGTTCAGTCAATACAGATTGATATAGATTGAATAGATTGATTCATATTGAATCATGTTGTATTTTAGTTTGTACTTAAATCATATTCAAGTCAAATTGATTAGGTTGAGATTCAGTCCGAGTCAGACACTTTTAAAAGAACTTGAAATCCTGATTGTTTTGGTGTTATCGGTAAATACTGCACATGAACGGTAGGATTTGTGTCTTTTTTCCAAGACAATTACCGTGTTGATAACACCGTTTGTTAAGTTTTCTACCTTAAATAGGTAAGCACTCATATCTCCGGCTCCCTGAGGCTCAAGAGACTGGTCCCGCTTAATCATATGTTTACTAGGGTCCTTATTGTAATTTAGTATAACTTGAGGGGGGTTTATGTAAAAATAGTTTGGCATAATTTCAAAATACACCTCAAATATTTAATTATCGTCTTTAGAGTTTTCATAGATGTATATTTTATAAATATGAAATTTCTAGTGAGTAGAACCTATTTTTCATAGTATATGGTATTTTTGTGTAATATGGATATTGTTTTGAAGTATCATGGTAGTTTCATGTAATATTTGAATTCTTTTCTTGAGTTTTGGAAACATGGAATATTATATATATTTAAAATAAGTATTTTGGTAATAATTATATATACATATTTAATGAAAATAATTTTATTTATTTTCATGTAAAAATCTCATTTTCTAAGAAAAATGTATAAAAATTCCATCGAGATCGAATGCTCCTTGTGGAGGTCTGCATCTCGCTCTACTAAGCCCGAGGATGTGCGATAATCTGCACCATCCCGAACAGGGTTCCCAAAATGGGTTGTAGAAACGCAATTGCATGGAAATGTTTTAATACATCTTTTAAAGAAAACGGTTTTATAAGTTAAAGGGATTTATTTGCAAAGTCGTATTTCCCGTATTCTATTGTCCCAAAATTCATCGTACTATGATAGATATGTGTGTTGTGAGGAGGTAGGTCATTACCTCGTAGACTATCTAAAGGTATAGCAAGGAATTATGATGGTTTATGTCGAAACTAAACTATATGATATTTTTCTGAAAAAGTATGATAAAAGTTACAAAAATGATTATTTTGATGTGAAAGTTGTTTTGTTGAGTCTGTTAATGTTTAATAATCAACATAGGAGAATATGGTTTTATCTTATTAAAGAAAAGTATAGTTTTTAAAGAAAACCGAATCGGAAGTTGGACTAACTCCGCTTCCGTCGGGTTTTAGAAATGAAACTTTTTAAAGTTAAAGATGAGAGAGGGAATTGTGACTTACTGGCTTATAAGGTAGAGAAGAGAAAGAGGAAGAGTGGGGAAGCGCCGGTGCGTCGTTTCGTCGCCGGAAACTCTTCGTATTGTCGCTGGAACTTCGTCGGAGCTTCGCCCTTTACTAACTCCACTTGTACAATATAAAGACTTGGGAATTCTTGAGAGTTTTGGCAGGGAATTGTGAGAGAGGAAGTGTGAAATGAGGGTGGTATTTATAGGAAAAATTAGGATTTAGGATGTTTAAAGAATGCATTGAAATATCATTAAAATTGGATTAAATGGGCATTTTATTGCTCTCCGAAAATATTCAGAGTAAACAAGCAATGTGGGGTTAGTGGGGTAGCTGAAAGGGTGCAGGAGTTTAAATATGGGAGCATTAGGGACGGGTATGACCGCGGCGCCGGCCTTTTTGAACTTGTCGCCGGGTCTTTACCGTCGGGTGTGGGTTGGGTTTGGTGCAGAGTGTTGGAGTCGTTTGGTATTCTTCAGTGTATGTATTTGTTTAAAGTGTGACTCTTCAGTTTACATGTAGTGCACGTGTCTTGGGCTTCTAAAAGGTTAAAAGAAAATTAAATAAAAAGATAATGTGGCTGATGGGATTTAAACTCGGGTACTATGTCAGCAGTGCAAGGTCTTACCAATGAGCTACAAGCTCTTTCTTACTGTTCTAAAGCAAAACAAACTTATAACTCATGTTCAGCCTTAGGTGTCCCTTTCTGTATTTTGAAAAAAAATATATACAAAAAGTTTAGGGTTGTTACATTCTACCCTCCTTATAAAAATTTCGTCTTCGAAATTTGTAGAAGGAAAGTTTAACAGATTCAAGGAAAGTTTGGTGATAAAAGTACTGATAATATATGAAAAATAAAAAAGAGATACAAGGGTTTGAAAAGGTTGAAGAGAATTTCCAGTGTTATCTTGGTCAACTGTCTCGGTTTCTATGGCCGCTAAAGTGTAAGCCTGTCGCCGGGGCATGTTTCTCCTAGCTGGAGGCACATTCCTATGTCTTCGAGGCATGTTCCTCAGTGCCTGATAGAATTGGAGATTTAGCTGTGCGGAAGGTCCACGTGGAGGTGGAGCAGGGAGTGCAAGACGAGGTGTAAGAGCCTGGATAGATGGCCACTGTGGATAGTTGGTGTGTGGAAACTGAGTTGCGTCTATGAGGACATGTTCCAATACTATGATTGGATGCGCTCCAAACTAGACACAGGTCTTTTGCACGCCTACAGTCCTTCACCAAGTGTTCATCCCTTTTGCAGTAGAAGAAAAAATTTGGACTTGGCCGGTTAATTGTTTCTTCCTATCTCCTGGATGCAAAAGTTGGTGTTGAAGAGTCTCCTCCTACCATTTGGGTGGCAGGGCGCTTCACACCGGCAGATTGAGGTCTTCCCTTTCTCTTCACTACTGCCTCGTATCTTCGGGCAGCCTTCAAAGCCAAATCATAGGTTAGGAAATCCCCTATAGCTAATGCAGCTTGGATTTCCGATCTAAACCTTGCTGAAATCGTCTAGACCTGATCTCAGCAGTCGGTATCAAGTGTGCCGTGAATCTTTTACGGTCTAGTATTAGCTGTGTAGTATGTGATATTTGCAAATCAAAATATTGAGACGTATCTTACCGACTGAGCATGGTAAACTCAGCATCGTACTCATCCACTGATTTGGTCCATATTGAACCCTGTTGTAGGTGGATGAATTGTTGTTCCATGTCGAATCTAGCAGTCTCGGGGAAGTACTTCGCGTTGAACATATCACAGAAAGTCCTCCATTCGATCAGCTGGGTGAGATGACTTTCTTCCACCTTCTACCCAACCCGTGCATTGTCAGTGAGATGCAGCTTCGCAACTCGAACCCAAGCTATCTCTGGCACTTGTGCCGCTGCCAGGTCATCTTCAATACTCTGAGCTCATTTCTCGGCTTCTAGAGGGCTCTCTTTTCCCAAAAATTGTTTGGGGTGCAAAGCCCTGAATTGCTTCACCTCAGGTGCTTCCGCCTCTGGGCGGTTCATCAAGATAGCAGTCTGCTGCTGATGTCCTTCCAGGAGGCTGCGGATCACCTCAAGCAAAACCGTCTGCTCATTGATCGGAGCAGCTACGGTAAGTGTAATTGGTAGGGGTGGAGTGTTGTTGAAGTTGGTGCTGGTGTTATTTGGGGAATTCATAACCTTGAAAGAAAAATTTGGGTTAGGACAAATTCAAAATATATGAAATTGGAAGATTCAAGGAATATGAATTTTAAAGAATGTTTTTAGTTGTTGGTTCTTGTGTTATATTGCTTAGGTTGTCCACGCAGAGCTGACATGTATGTCCATACAGAGTTGACTTGTATGTCCACACAGAATTGACCTGCATGGGCTACCAACAAAATCTGTCACGCCCCGCTACCCAGTGTACGGACAGAGGACGCGACGAGGCCGCTACGCATTTACTCCAAAGTAAACATGCTAAGAGTATCTAAGCAATATAAAATAAAATGTACACAAGAGACAAGATGAAAATAAATGACAACTTTATTATTAAACATTCTTTTTAAAATACAACTGAAATGAAAATACATGGAATGTTAGCAATGCCTAAACAATAGCATGACAGAAATGAAAATGAAATGTAATGTACAAATGTAATGTACAAGTGAATCTAAAACTCCGGGTCTTCAGTAAACTGATCCAAGTCTTCGCTGCCGGGTTCGATCTCCAGTGAATCCGAATCACCTGACGACATTCCAAAGAAGAAGAAAGAGAATGTCGTCAGTGAACAAATCACTCGGTAAGTCCCATAGGTAGATAAGAATAGAATAGACAGAATATAGTATAGCTGTTTAATGTTGTTATTTAGTGTTAACGCTGTTGTTTGTAGCTTGGTACAGAAGAGGCTAGTGTATACGAGAAGAGTCTCACTATCCCGGAGACTAAGGTATACGGAGTACAAGGAACCGTTCAGCCACGGTACAATGGCAATGGAGATTCAGATTAGATGTCTTATGGTTGCAGTCTCGTGCCACTTCTAACACCCTCCGTACCAATTTACCCCTTATAAACCCCGCGATGTATTGATTGTATTGTATTGCCTTGTAAATTGTATACATGGATGACTTGACGAAACCATGATATCAGTAATTGAACGGATATAATGGAAGAACATGTAAATGGAATATATCCATGGTTCGGTTCGGTCAATACAGATAGATATAGATTGAATAGATGGATTCATATTGAATCATGTTGTATTGTAGTTTGTACTTGAATCACATTCAAGTCAGATTGATTAGGTTGAGACTCAGTCCGAGTCAGACACTTTTAAAAGAACTTAAAATCCTGATTGTTTTGGTGTTATCGATAACTGCTGCATATGGACGGCAGGATTTGTGTTTTTTTCCAAGATAATTACTGCGTTGATAACACCGTTTGTTAAGTTTTCTACCTTAAATAGGTAAGCACCCATATCTCCGACTCCCTGAGGCTCAAGAGACTGGTCCCGCTTAAACCTATGTTTACTAGGGTCCTTATTGTATTTTAGTATAACTTGAGGGGGTTTTATGTAAAAATAGTTTGGCATAATTTTAAAATACACCTCAGGTATTCAATTATCGTCTTTAGAGTTTTTATAAATGTATATTTTATAAATGTGAAATTTCTAGTGAGTAGAACCTAGTTTTCATAGTATATGTAATTTATTTGTAATATGGATATTATTTTGAATTATCATGGTAGTTTCATGTAATATTTGAATTCTTTTCTTGAGTTTTGGAAAAATGGAATATTATATATATTTAAAATAAGTATTTTGGTAATAATTATATATACATATTTAATGAAAATAATTTTATTTATTTTCTTGTAAAAATCTCATTTTCTAAGAAAAATGTATAAAAATTCCATCGAGATCGAATGTTCCTTGTGGAGGTCTGCATCTCGCTCTACCAAGCCCGAGGATGTGCGATAATCTGCACCATCCCGAGCGGGGTCCCCAAAATGGGTTGTAGAGGCGCAATTGCATGAAAATATTTTAATACATCTTTTAAAGAAAACGGTTTTATAAGTTAAAGGGATTTATTTGCAAAGTCGTATTTCCCGTATCTATTGTCCCAAAATTCATCATGCTATGATAGATATGTGTGTTGTGAGGAGGTAGGTCATTACCTCGTAGACTATCTAAAGGTATAGCAAGGAATTATGATGGTTTATGTCGAAACTAAACTATATGGTATTTTTCTGAAAAAGTATGATAAAAGTTACAAAAATGATTAATTTGATATGAAAGTTATTTTGTTGAGTCTGTTAATGTTTAATAATCAACATATGAGAATATGGTTTTATCTTATTAAAGGAAAGTGTAGTTTTTAAAGAAAACCGAATCGGAAGTAGGACTAACTCCGTTTCCATCGGGTTTTAGAAATGGAACTTTTTAAAGTTAAAGATGAGAGAGGGAATTAGGACTTACTGGCTTATAAGGTAGAGGGGAGAAAGAGGAAGAGTGGGGAAGCGTCGGTGCGTCGTTTCGTCGCCGGAATCTCCTCGTATTGTCGCCGGAACTTCGTCGAAGCTTCGCCCTTTGCTAACTCCACTTGTACAATATAAAGACTTGGAAATTCTTGAGAGTTTTGGTAGGGAATTGTGAGTGAGGAAGTGTGAAATGAGGTTGGTATTTATAGGAAAAATTAAGGTTTAGGGTGTTTAAAGAATGCCTTGAAATATGCATTAAAATTGGATTAAATAGGCATTTTATTGCTCTCCGAAAATATTCAAAGTAAACAAGCAATGTGCGGTTAGTGGGGGTAGCTGAAAGCGTGCAGGGGTTTAAATATATGAGCATTAGGGATGGGTATGACCGGCGGCGCCGGTCTTTTTGAACTTGTCGCCGGGTCTTTACCGTCGGGTATGGGTTGGGTTTGGTGCAGAGTGTTGGGGTCGTTTGGTATTCTTCAGTGTATGTGTTTGTTTAAAGTGTGACTCTTCAGTTTACGTGTAGTGCACGTGCAAACTCCTGGGGTTCTAAAAGGTTAAAAGAAAATTAAATAAAAAGATAATGTGGCTGATGGGATTTGAACTCGGGTGCTATGTCTCAGCAGTGCAAGGACTTACCAATGAGCTTCAAGCTCATTCTTGCTGTTCTAAAGCAAAACAAACTTATAACTTATGTTCAGGCTTAGGAGTCCCTTTCTGTATTTTGAAAAAAAAATGTACAGAAAGTTTAGGGTTGTTACATCGTCACTTCGTTTTTGCTTTGATGATGTCATGCCGATTCTTTGGTGAAATAGGATAGACATCCGTATGACCTCTATGCTGCATGTATTGCAATTGAAATCTGAAACTAAGAATATACCGTTGCTCTAATTTCATTTGATAGTAAAGTCCGCACCCTACTGAAATGAGAAGGAACGTTAAGATGATCTCTAGGCTGTAGATGTTGCCATCAAGATCTGATGTTAGGATTTTACCGTCACTTCACTTTTACTTGATTGTTGCGTCTGCACCTTGCTGGAATGACAGGGGAACGTTAAGGTAGTCTCTAAGTTGTATATGTACCGTCAAGACTTGGTGATAAGATTTTGCCATTACTCCATTTTTTTTTACTCTTGGGTCTTTTTTTTATGACGTTGCGTCTGCATTCTGCTGGAATGAGAAGGAACGCCGGGATAGTTTCTAGGTTGTATATGTACTGTCAAGACCCGGTTCTTCTTTTAGCAAAACTTGGTGGGAAAATATCATCCCCTTTCTTTTATTTATGCCCATAGATCATATACAAGAGTCAATACGAACCAACTTGTAGGGCAGAAAAGATTTATTTTGTTTTATATGTTTTTTAATTTCCGCGATACTCACTCTTTTCAGCTTTTCATATCGCGAAAGTCGCCATTGCCCAATCATTTCGGCTATTTATTGCGTTGTCCAATCATTTCGGCTCTTTTTTTATTTTTACTTGCTGCTTTTTATTGCGAGTTGCCCTTTTTTTGCGAGTTGAGAATTTGGAATCTGATCCCAATCTTGGCATCAACATCGCTGCAACTGGGATATTTCCAAAAGCAAATCATCATTTGCCTTTGTTAATTTGGACAAAGGTGACTTAGCAAACAGGGCTAGGATCTTGTCGACTAAGGTTTTCTAGCTTTGTGAGCCGTAAGGGTCTCATAAAGGTATTTCTCCCTACGAGTCGTGAGGATCTTGTAGGTGTATTTTCTCCTTAAGAGTCGTGGGGATTCCTAAGTGTGTTTTCTCTTATAAGTCGTAAGGATCCTACAAGAGTATTTTCTTCTTATAAGTCGAGAGGACTTACAAGTGTCGTTCACTATATGGGGACTGTGCTCCCCCGAAAGACAGGGTCCGAGACGTTGGGACATCTGGCCTGAATTTTGGGGGTGCTATTTGGACTTAACCATCCACCTCTCCGAATATACCAAGTTGATTTATGGCACCATATATCGCAGGTTTGGACAGAAGCGACCGTTGTAGCAGACTTTATTAGATTCTCCCTAATTTGTGAGGGGTTTTTGATTGTGGGGACGCTCTTCCCTGCAGGCGCAAACCCCTGCAGTTAATTATGTTATCGCATTGCGATGACCACTTTCCCCTGCTCCAGTGGTTCACTTCGTGTCATGTCGTGTTTGTTTTATTTTGGATTGCCCGTGAATTGTATACGGAGACTAATTTATGTTGTCGCCCGTAGGGCGCGGATTAGTCCAAATCCATATATTTTAGATTTGGGATTTTGAACTTAAGTTATATTTTTCCTTTAGTTCAAAAATATTTTGTTTGGTTTAAGGACCGTTAATCTAGTTTGAGATTAAGATCAACTTAAACATATGAGCATTTGGACCCAATTTATTTTTAACTAAGGATACATTAGTCTTTTTTGAGACTAAAATCAACTTAGCAATATTTTAAGGATCCTTAAATTTTATTAAGGTCCAACAATAGAGTATTTGGGCTCAACTACAAGAGACTTAGCCAATTTGGGGTTAGTCTGCTCAGTCTTTTTTTGTTCAAATGTGCTAAGCACTTATTTGGGCTCTGTTTGTTCAGCCTCTCTTTTTATGCAAAAGTGCTAAGCACTTGTTTGACGCTATGGGGCTCACATAGGTATCATGTGAAGCCTTCAGTTATGGGCGCTGCCCAATCAGTTCTAAGCACTCAGTTATATATAGTGCTAAGCACTTTTTTATATGGCGTCCACGTGAAAAGCACGTGCGGCACTGGGTGTTGCCCAATTAGTTCTAAGCACTCAGCCGTTTTGGATGTATATGAAGTGCTAAGCACTTTTTGTATGTCGTCCACGTGAGGAGCATGTGAAGCGCTGGGCGCTGCCCAATCAGTGCTAAGCACTCAACCGTTTTGGCTATATATGAAGTGCTAAGCACTTTTATTTAGTGCTCACGTGTATTTCACGTGAGGTGCTGGCCTTTTACTTTGGGCGCCCGCGTGTTTTTCACGTGAGGCGTTGGACGCTATTGGGAGGGCGCCCATATGGGAAACACGTGAGGCGCTAAGTTCTTTTCTTTTTAAGAGATTAAATCTCTGTTAATGCCATTTTTGGCCATTAATGATCATCAAGATCTCCATTTTGAATACCTTGGATCGTTTTTTCTTCATTGGAGAACTAAGTTCTTCTTTTCTTTTTATAAGAATTAAGTTCTTTATGTAGGGTTAATCCTAATTTTGGAGGAATTAAATTCCCAGAACATATGATCTTTTTCTTTTTTCTTGCTCTTTAACCTAGTTCTTTTCTGAATCTTTGATTCTCAAGAACAAGATCTTCCCGATGAGAATTAAATTCAAATTGTGGGAGACTTGTCTTGTGGATCTCTGATCCAGAGAAATAACTGAGTTCTTTGAGAAGGATTAAACACTTATATAGGTAAAAAGAGATATTTTGATCTCTGTGTTTTTTTACCTAGGGTTTTGAGGAGGCGAGTCTTCTTTTTTATTGAGAATTAAATTCTCTATTGTTTTTAAAGCTTTCTGTATTTTCAGAAACTTATGGGGGTTTCCTCTATATGAGACTTGAAGTCTCGGATCTTTTATATAGTAAAGGCAAGTTTGTTAGTTTTGAGAAAATCTTTTATTGAGAGATTCCAATTGATTTAACCGGTCTCAAAATTGATTTGGGAAATTTTACCCACCGTTGGATCTTTGATCCAAGTGTTTCTGTTTTACAGAATATATTTTCTTGATTTTAGCAAGATCGGGGAAATATTTTCCCATATACAGAATTTATTCTGTCAAACGGTGATATTTTAATCACTATTGGATTTTTAATTTAAGGGCTCTCTGTTTTACAGAGAACAATCTTTTTTGTTTGTAAAGATTGAGAAAAAATATTTCTCATAATAGAACTTAATTCCACCATTGGATCTTTGATTCGACGGCTCTGTTTAATAGAGAGTATCCCAACTTTTTTGTTAGGAAAATATCCTCATGTAGAATTTTATTCTACTGATATAAACTTGGACGCCGGTGCTCACGTGTTGTGCACTTGGGCTCCACTTAAGAATTAAATTCTTATTTATGATAGGCGCTCCTGTGCTTTGCTCCAGAGCGGTCAGTACCGATGGGTTCTGCAGGTATTGCTTAATTTCATGTAGCACATTTTGGCATTTACGATCCCAAATGAACGGGGTCCCCTTCTTCATTAGATGGCTGTAGGGGCGGCATTTTCCGGAAAGTTTAGCTATGAACCGTTAGATATACGCGAGCTTTCCTTGGAGAGACCACAATTGTTTGAGAGTTCTTGGCGTGGGCATTTCCATGATTGCCTTGATCTTCAATGGGTTTATTTCGATGTCTCGGTGCCGGATGATGAATCCAAGGAATTTGCCTGAGGATACTCCAAACGCGCATTTCAGAGGATTCATCTTCAGATTATATTTCCGAAGGCGCTGGAACACTATTTTCAGATGCCCCCAGTTCTCCTCGTACGATTTGCTTTACACTACTAGGTTTTCGATATAACATTCGACAATCTCGTGTATGAGGTCATCGAAGATCTTTGTCATGGCCCTCTGGTAGGTAGCGCCGGCGTTCTTCAGACCGAAAGGCATCACTTTATAGCAGAATATGTCTAGTGGAGTTCGGAAGGCGGTGTGCTTTTGGTCTTCAGGGTGCATTTTTATTTGATTATACCCTGATGATCCATCCATGAAGGAGAAGAGTTCATGAGCGGACGTGTTATCTATCATCAGCTTGGTAACCGGTACTGGGAAGTCATTCTTCGGGCAAGCTTTGTTGAAGTCCCGGAAATCCACGCAGATGCGTACTGTCACATTTTTCTTCATCACTGGGACAATGTTGGCGATCCAGTCAGGGTATTGAATTTCTTGGATGAAGTCAGAGTCAATTAGCTTCTTGACTTCGGTATTGATGCTCATCTTGAGTTCGAGCCGCATTCTTCTGGGATCATGTTTGACTGGCTAGACGTCCGGTCAGATAGTTAGTTTATGCACAGCTATTTTTGGATCTAGTCCCGGCATCTCGGAATAGTTCCATGCGAAGCAGTCTTTATACTGTATAAGCACGTCTTTTAGTGTAGTCACCTGCTCTTCGGACAACAGCTCGCTAACGAACGCTGACCTTGGTTTATTTGTCGTCCCCAAGTCAATTTCCTTCAGATTGTTCGCTGTGGTGTGTATCCCATCTTCCAGCTCTTTTGGCGTCGGTGGAAATTCTAAGATCACATCGTCCTCATCTTCATTTGCGAAGCACTGGGAGAGGTCGTCCACATTCTCATGCTCTCCCTCCTTTGAGAATGTTATCATGTGGCAGGTACGAGCTCGTTTCCAAGCTCGATGTTGATCTGAACTTACCCTCGCAGTGTAGGTTACTTTTGGCTCATGCTTCCGTGGTGGGGCTACCCTCCAATTATCAGACAGAGCAAACCTGCCTTACTGATACTGATCTTCTACCCAGTCTTTGAAGGTGAAGCAATCTTCCAGAGGATGTCCTATTGCTCGGTGGTAGGAGCAATAAGCCGGATGATAGACCTCATTTATTTTCTCAGGGTGCCGAGACTCCGGGAGCGTCATCATTTGGTGCTTCATGACAAGGTTGAATATCTTCCTTGTCTTGTCTTGGGGGAAAGAATATTCCCGACCCATCTTTTTCATCAGCGATGAATTCCAGCGAACCATTCCTCGATCGCGCGGCATCTTGGATCCGCTTCGTTGTTTTTGGACGTCATTCCCGATCTTCACCTTGTTGTTGCTTCTATGTTGGGCTTTTTTCTTGCCATGAGAGTGCACAGCGGGCTGGGGGTAAAGGGCATCGGCATCCTCCGTAGTCTGCTGAATGTAACGTTGCGTTCTGGCTTTCTCGTAAATGGCCATTTCGCGGCTGTGGTCATCCTGAACCTTTTGACCCGCTTCCCTTATTAGCTTGTCGATCTGTTATTCGAATGACGGACTCGGTATTCAAACGGCGGAATTTCGCTCTGGTTCAATACCAGCGCTATCTAGACGAGCATTCCCTTCTCCACCGGAGTTGTTTATAACATGGCAGTTATGGAATCGCTCCTTTTTCTTGGACTGGATGTATCCAAGCCCAGTCGTCTCCATCCTCCCGTTGGGCATCTTTCGCCGAGTCTCGGGACCGTCCCAACTCTTGTTATAGAACTGGGCTTGTCGAGCAGTCTGTTTGAAAGGTACGTCTTAGCATCTCAATAGACTTTTCAGTCCCTCTGCGTAGTATCTGGGCAGATGGATTGGTTGAAGCCTATCGAGCGCAGATTCGGCGCCATGCCAGACTTCCCTTTTAACTTTGGTCTCCGTGGACTGGTAGAAGAGGATCGCCTTTTCATCTTTCCGCCTAGGAGGGACGTAGAAGGTCTGCAGCTCTTACACGTTGTATGTATCAAGCGCATTGAGTTCTTTATAATGCCGCTGCGGAACCATGGTAATTTGTAAACTCTGATCAGCTCTAGTGAAGGTTTGCATTGATGGACAAACAGAGAATACTGTGTTGACTTCATCTTCAGAGTCGCTGCCAAAGACCAAAATAGGAGTATACGGTCCTGTCCTGCTGCCTTGGGGTTGTCCCGAGAAGACTATCTCTTCATCCTCCTCGGTATCGCTCCCAAAGATCGGGATGGTGGCAACAGCTTTCTGTTTATTCTCCAATTTACGACATCTTTCCGTTTCTTCGAAGTCTGGTAGGAAGTACTTAGCGTCTTCATACTTGCGGACTTCATTTACGGAGAAAGGGTTTAGCTCTCCTGTAACTGTGTACTCGAGGCCGTCTTTGAAATACTTCATACACTGATGTTGTGTAGAAGGGATGATGTTGTATTCATGTAACCAAGGCCTACCGAGCAAAACATTGTAGCAAGTATTAGCGTCGATGACGTGAAACTTGATGTCAGTGACGAGCATCCCGAAGCGTAATGTCAATATTACGGATCCAAGCGTCCATGATGACTGCGAGTCAAACCCGGAGATAGTAATTTTGTCCCGATCCAGGTGTTGAACATTCATGCAAATCTCCTTCAACACTCTCACATTGAGAAGGTTGACGGAGGACCTGTTGTCAACCGGAATCTTCCCTATCTTGATGCCATGGCAGTACCTAGTGACATACAGAGGAAGGTTGTGCTCGCACGTTCCGAGGAGGAGATCTTCATCGCCGAATGTGATGTCAGCTGTATGAACCTCTGCCAGCTCGTCCTTCATCTTTTCATCCGTAAGGAAAGCTTGGAACTGATCGGGCTCTTATAACGCCTTAATCAGGGAATCTCGTGCGTCTTTAGACAGGAGAAGGGCATCCAAAATGCTCAATTGCGAGGGTATCTTCCTCAGGAGTGCCAGCACATTGTAATCCACCTTGTTCTTCTTAGACGGGTCCTTGGCTGTGAGCTCTTCGACGACTCTATCATCGAGGGAAATCTCCTCAGGGACTTTTTCCTTCCCCTTGTCTCTTTTGCCCAAACCTTTGTTTGAGGGTCCGAGATTCTTTTCAGGTAACGTACAGTTACGCAGCTGGATGTTCTCACAGTTCTTCATCTCTTCTTCTTTTTCGGAGGTGGATTCCTTGAAGAAAAGGCCAAGGGCTATTTCTTCGTCAGAGTCGCTCCCGAAGGTAAGAACTTGAGATTTTCCTTTTGTCAAAATGGTATCAACCATATGACAGTTACCGGCTGTTCCTTTACTGTCACGACCCGAAATTCGGATGTGACCGGCACTTAGATTGTATGACATCTAAAGATGTCGACACCATCTGAGTAAGCCAAAAACCAATATCAAAAACCCTTTTTGCGGAATATAGAAAATTTTAGTTTTTAAGTAAAAGGTTGAGGTAGTATGTCGAATGATTTTAAGAAATGAAATCTAAACAACTGATTTTTCGCATTCAAAATGTTAGACAACGCCTCCTTATTAATCATTAATAAAAGCAGTTATACAATGTTTAAATAAGTTGTATCCCTAGTTGGGAGCAAAACAATGCCAAACGGCGGAAATCAACACGCAATAATAATACAACGCATCAAGTAAAGAATTTCATCCATACATAGAGAAAGCATAAATTAACATAACTAGACAATTCGCTCAAATGCATATAAAACATATACAAACATATCTCGTTCTAAGTTAAATATACAGGGTCTGATGGAGAATTTCTAGATCCAAAATACATATACCAAAATAGGAGGTTACTACGTAGGTAACCCACCTAGCAAAATAAGCGATAAAAGATGACGAGTGGATCCGCACTGCTACTACGTGTCCACGCGTCTCCTGCAAGGAACTATGGCACAACGGGGGTGAGTTGCCAACTCAGTGAATAAAACTAACATCTAACAGCTGATAATGTAAGTATAACGAACTAGATTTAACAATAGTAAAGATAAGTATAATGTATGATAACATGTGGAAGCATGAATATGTACTAACTAAATGTATAAATCAACACCGAAATCTCATCAATTATTTCCAAATAAGGCTCATTTTTTCCGTGTCCAACATCGACACAAATCTTCTGTTTCCAGCAGGCATCGTTCCCCGAACGATCCTGTCAATCCATACATCGGTCGGTATCCTCCAGATATTCGCCGTGTTTCACAACTATCTCCGATATCGAGTATTCTCACTAGGCTCCCCGCCTCAAATGCGGCTATCCTGTCCCTCGGTCTCGACCGGGTCCACCATGAATCCGACTGTATAACTCCCTCACTCAGTCCGGATAACGTAAAATCCGCAACCGTATAGCTCCCCCCACTCGGTTCGGAATAAAACCAAATCATAAAACAACATCTCATGGTGGACATATCACATCAAACATGAAGAATCGCCGAATATACTATATAGCACATAAAACTCAAACCCAGAACTCCACATAATTTAATGCATTTTATATCAAATTGATAATACTTGAAAATGAAGCATGGTATGTGTATAATAACATTGTTGCAAAATTACCACTATTACTGATGCTTACGGTATGAAGAGAATCATATGTGACATAGCAAGTACTAAGTGTATATGTGACATGCCAATATCGACAAAGTGTGGTGTAACATGTAAATATGTGCACGTGCAACATGGCTCATCGATAATTTATGCAGTGTTCTAGCAATTGTTTAAACATGACGTTTTATATATATGAATGCATACGAGAAAGTTTCTAAATTCAATTTCATACACAAGGAACAATTATAACTAGCTTAAATCACGGGCGTATTATGCCATCCATACAAAATCCCCGGGTAGATGTTAATCTACTCACCGGAATACGTTGAAGTCACTCGGATGTCATCAATCCTTTTCCTTTTCTTGCGGTCTCCGAAGTCTCCACGGTCGAACCTAATATCGAATTTAATTTTCGTATAAGAAACGGCTAACTCCGATACGGCGAAAACGTGAAACTACAAGACTTATATACTAAATATGCTACGTACGAATATTGTGAACTATCTAAAACTTAAACTAACCTGAGATAACCCTTTGCTGTTCATAACAGACAAAAACAGAATCGTGTCACAAGCATCCGTGTCGTATTTAGAACCTTTAACCCCAAAACAGATTTGTTTCCATATTTTATATACAGAAAATATAACATAAACTAACAATATCAGATACCCTAAAATACATACAGAGAGTTACCCTAGAAATACACCTAACTCCATTGGAAAACTGGTGAGCTCGGATTTTGGGCATATGTCGTCGGCCGATTGTTCAAGGAATGGGTTCATGTTTCTGGTCCAATCATTAAGGCTAATGTACTGTTTGATTTTGTTATAGATTAACTATACTATAGCAGATCAAAACAGAGTAATAATCCAACACAATACGATATTTTACCTATATTTCACTTCTATGTTAGAACAGTATTGAACTAAAAGAACTACAGGTTTGGAAATTATTCCTATCTAGAAGATCAACTGAAAGTTTCCTTCAAAGATGTACGAGCACAACTTCCTAGCTTGATGATGGTGGGAATGATCCTTAGCACTTAGCTTTTCTTCTCTTCTCTCTTTTTCTTTGGTGTGTTCTAAGATTTTCTTTTTCTTTTTCTAAGCTAGTTAATTAGTTTCAACTTGATATATAGTATATCAACTGAACAATTTTAATCAAGATAAGAAAAGGAGTGATAATGCTAGTAGGTGGTGTCACCATGAAAATGGTGGTGTTTTCATGCAAGCATGAAGTGTAGGCATAAGGTGCAACCTAAGGTGTGGTGTGTGTTAGATTCACTTTAATCTTAACCATTACCTAACCATATTTATATAATAACCCTCACAAAATCCTAATTAGCATAAGGAAGCTAACATTTTCACAAAACCTCCTCATGACACATATTATTATATAAACAAACTATTTCTTTACTAAATTATTTCTACTACATATTAAAAGGCTCGCTTTACTATACTAAAAGTAAAATAACATTTTCTATTTACATAAATAATTTAATTAATTATCTAAAATATTTCAAAATGTTACAATATTCCCCCTTAAGAAAATTCGGTCCCTGAATTTAAAACCTAAACACATGTACCTTCAAAAAGGTGCGGGAACTTCTTTCGTAAGTCATCCTCAGCTCCCAAGTGACCTCCTCACTATTTGGTCCTCGCCAAAGAACCTTTACAGATGGAAGTACCCTTGATCTTAGCTTCTTTACCTGCCGGTCTAGAATAGCTAACGGCTGCTCGGTATAAGATAAATCCCGCTCAAGCTGTAAAGACTGATGCTGGATGGCATGAGAATGATCGTGAAGATACTTGCGAAGCATAGACATATGAAACACTGGATATACATCGGGAAAACTTGGTGGAAGTGCTAAACGATAAGCTATAGCACCCACCCTCTCCAGAATCTCATAGGGTCTGACATATCTGGGACTGTGCTTCCCCTTTTTCCCGAAACGCATCACACCCTTCATCGGAGAGACTCGGAGGAAAACATGGTCTCCCACATCGAACTCAAGTCTGCGACGACGTCGATCAGCATAAGATTTCTGTCTTCTCTGGGCTGCTCTCATCCTGTCTCGTATCAACTGGATCTTTTCTATAGTTTCCTGTACTAGCTGCGGTCCCAAAATTCTGCTCTCGCTTAGTTATGTCCAACAAACGGGCGATCGGCACTTTCTCCCATACAAAGATTCGAAGGGTGCCATCTGAATCGTCTCTTGAAAACTGTTGTTGTAAGAAAATTCTATCAAGGGCAAGTGACGATCCCAACTGCTACTGAAATCTAGACTGCAGGCTCGGAGCATATTCTCAAGAGTCTGTATGGTCCGCTCTGACTGACCGTCGGTCTGCGGGTGAAAAGCTGTACTGAAACTCAATCGGGTGCCTAGAGCCTCATGAATTTTCTGCCATAATCGGCTGATGAACTGTGTGCCCCTATCGGACACAATGCAAGTCGGAACTCCATGCAATCGCACAATCTCGTCAACGCAGATCTGGGCATACTGTGCATATCCATAAGTAGTCTTCACCGGAAGAAAATGAACTGCTTTCATCAATCGATCAACAAACACCCAGATGGAATCATACCCTCTACTGGATCTGGGCAGACCTACAACGAAATCCATAGAGATATACTCCCATTTCCACTCCGGAATGGGGCAAGGGCTGTAACTCTCCTGCCGGCCTCTGGTGCTCGGCCTTGACTTGCTGACAAGTCAAGCATCTTGAAACAAACTCCGTAACATCTCTCTTCATCCCACCAGTAAACATTTCTTAAGTCATGATACATCTTGGTGGAACCCGGATGAATATATGCTAACCGATGCGCCTCCTCTAAGATCTCGCACCTCAGTCCCTCAGAATCTGGCACACAAAGACGAGTCCCAAACCGTAACACTCCATGGTCATCGATTGTGAATTCAGAATCTCTACCCTGTCTAACCTGCTCTAAGATCTCGGACAAGCGAGCATCGGTGGGCTGTGCCTCTCAGATGCGATCAAGTAACTATGGACGGGTGCAGATATAAGCAAGTTGTCCCCTATCGATGTAAACTCAAACTGTATTCGGCTGTCATATAAAATCTGCCAATCTGCAGAAGATTGCCTCTACACTGTGCTCAAATAAGATAAGCTACCTCCTGGCCTCCGACTCAAAGCATCTGCCACCACATTCGCCTTGCCCAGATGATAGAGAATCTCGCAGTCATAGTCCTTTACAAGCTCCATCCAACGACGCTGCCTCAAATTCAGATCCCGTTGCTGAAAGATATACTTTAAGCTCCTGTGGTCTGTGAATATCTGGCATGACTCACCGTATAAGTAATGCCTCCAAATCTTGAGTGTGAAGACCACCGCGGCCATCTATAAGTCATGAGTGGGATAGTTCTGCTCGTGCTTCTTCAACTGCCGAGAAGCATAAGCGACGACCCTGCCGTACTGCATCAACACACAGCCTAAACCCACTCGAGAGGCGTCACAATAGACAACAAAACCACCTGACCCAGAAGGTAAAGATAAGACCGGTGCCGTCGTTAAGCGAGTCATCAACTGCTGGAAACTCTACTCGCATGCATCTGTCCAAAGAAATGGAACTTCCTTCTTGGTCAATCCGGTCAACGGTGCAGCGATACGAGAAAAATCCTGCACAAAATGTCGATAGTAACCGGCCAAACCCAAGAAGCTGCGAATCTCCGTAACTGATACAGGTCTGGGCCAGTGCTATACTGCCTCGATCTTCTTTGGGTCCACACATATACCGTCTCTCGTAACTACGTGACCCAAGAAATCCACACTATCCAGCCAGAAGGCACACTTGGAGAATTTAGCGAACAACTGGTGTTCCCTCAAAATCTGCAATGTAATTTGCAAGTGCTGCTCATCCTCCTTTCGACTACGGGAGTATACAAGAATATCATCAATGAAAACAATAATGAACTGATCAAGAAACGGCCTGAAAATGCGGTTCATCATATCCATGAAAGCTGCTGGGGTATTGGTGAGCCCGAACGACATCACCAAAAACTCATAATGCCCGTATCGCGTGCGAAAAGCAGTCTTCGAAATGTCATCCTTCCAAACTCTCAATTGGTGATACCCTGACCGCAAATCGATCTTCGAGAAATACCCAGCTCCTTGTAGCTGATCGAATAAGTCATCAATACGAGATAATGGATACCTATTTCGCACCGTAACTCGATTCAGCTGCCTGTAGTCGATGCACAACCTCATGCCGCCGTCTTTCTTTTTAACTAATAAGACATGAGCTCCTCACGGCAATACACTTGGTCGAACGAGCCCCCTATCAAGAAATTCTTGCAACTGACCTTTGAGCTCCTTCAACTCCGTCGGGGCCATCCGATAAGGCGGTATAGAAATAGGCCCCACACCCGGAATCAAGTCAATGCAAAATTCGATATCACGATCAGGCGGCAATCCTGGTAATTCAGCAGGGAACACATCCGGAAATTTTCGTACGATCGGAACCTGGTCCAACGGGACCTCGGCGGCTCCTACGTCCTGAACAAATGCTAAGAACCCACGACAACCCTTCTTCAAGAGCCGTCCCGCACAAAGAGCAGAAATCATGTTGGCAAGAGTTATACTACAGTCTCCCTGCACAACAAAAATCGGTTCGCCTAGAAAACAGAATCTGAACCCTTCCCTCGACAATCAACATAAGCATGACAAGTGGCCAGCCAATCCATACCGAGAAGTATATCAAAATCTAGCATATCCATGAGAATCATATCGACTAACGAATCCTTATCACCAATACGTACAGAACGGGACCTGAATAGGTGTCGGGCTATAAAAGAATCTCCCACCGGAGTAATCACAACAAGCGGTAATTCTAACAACGACGACTCTCTCCCCAGAGAAAGTGCAAAGTATGCAGACATGTAAGAATGCGTAGAACCGGGATCAAATAAAATATGTGTATCTAAGGAACATACAGAAAGAGTACATGTCACAACTGCACAGGATGCCTGGGCATCCTGTGGAGTCAAAGCAAAAACTCGTGCCTGGCCCCTACCAGCATCCTGACGTCCTCTCCCCTGGTCTCCTTGCCCTCTCTGAAAACGTCCTGCAAAACCCCGACCTCGCGGTACAACGGCCTGGCGCATAGTGCTAACTGGTGGAGGAAGTAATGCCATCAAAGTAGAAGGTGGAGGGGGTAAAGCAGCCTGTGGAAATCCAGTCCCTCCGTGGAGTCTATAATCCCTAGCAAAATGCCCTGCACGTCCACAACTAAAACATGTAGATGGGGGCCTCTGTTCATCGGGGTACGAACTCAACATCTGGCCCTGAGTCCAACCTCGAACAAAACTGCGGCCTGGAGTGTGTCTGCCTCGTCCTCTGCCAAACTGCCTAGTAACTGACTCAATAGGTCTGGTCCTCTTTAGCTCCGGAATGATCGTTGTCTCGTTCAGACGCTCTTCTACTCGCATAGCTGTGTCCATGGCCTGCGCATTAGTATCGAAATGCTGGGATCCTATAGCAAGGAACAGCTGTTTATCCAGACTCCTCACAAACCTTTTCACCCGAAGCTCCTCCGTAGGAACTAAGTATGGAGCATAGCGTGATAGCTGGGTGAACTGCAAGTCATACTCTGCCACCGGCATATCTGCAGATTTTCACAACGCCTCGAAACTGCTGGGTCTGGCATCTCTTACACTTTGTGGAAGAAATCTGGCAAGAAACACCTCAGAAAACTCTGTCCATGTCATCGGAGGAAGACCAGTGGCTTGCCCTCTCTCCATCGACACACCATACCTGTGCAAGTCCCTCCAATCGAAAGCTGGTCAGCTCCATCGAACTCACATCGGAAAATCTCAATGACCTACCGATCCTAGCCATCCTATCAAGAAATGACTGAGGATCCTCTGCTGCGTCAGTCCCAGTAAACACCGGAGGTCTCAACCTCATAAACTCCGGAAGTGATACCTCCATCACCCTCGAGTCTACAAGTGTGACAGTCTGCATGGGCTGTACATCGGGCTCTACCATGGTCGGTGCCTGATCCTGCCTCTGTACACGGGTGGCCTCGGCCAACCGTCCCACCATCTGCTGCAAGCCTAACATGCCCTCCTCTATCCTAGTCAGTCTATCTGGAGGAGGAGGATCAACATGTTCTGGTACCGTCGGAATATCCGATGCGTCAGTCGCCGTCACGGGCGGATTTTTCCTAGATGCATCCCTAGTTGTAGCTCGCCTAGCTCGCGTAGCCATAGCAACTGGAACAAGAAACGAGAGTTGATAAGGCGTACGAATAGGAACAGCAATAATAAGGAGTCAAAGGAAGGATTAATTAAGATATACATCCTAAGATTACTTAGGCTGAGTATCGTAGCATAAATATACCGCGGAACATATGTACGGCACTCTACTCATCCTAAATCACCTACTCCATCAAACCAAGGGTCAACCTACATAACGACATCTAAAACCTACTAACTTCAATTCACTACTCGGTTCCGTAAGGTTAATCCTAAGCTCCGATACCAATTTTTTCACGACCCGAAATTCGGATGTGACCGGCACTTAGATTGTATGACATCTAAAGATGTCGGCACCATTTGAGTAAGACAAAAACCAAGATCAAAAACCCTTTTTTGCGGAATTTAAAAATTTTAGTTTTTAAGTAAAAGGTTGAGGTAATATGTCGAATGATTTTAAGAAATGAAATCTAAACAACTGATTTTTAGTATTTAAAATGTTCGACAACACCTCCTTATTAATCATTAATAAAAGCAGTTATACAGTGTTTAAATAAGTTGCATCCCTAGTTGGGAGCAAAACAATGCCAAACGGCGGAAATCAACATGCAATAATAATACGACGCATCAAGTAAAGAATTTCATGTATACATAGAGAAAGCATAAATTAACACAACTAGACGATTTCTCTCAAACGCATATAAAACATATACAGACATATCTCGTTCTAAGTCAAATATACAGGGTCTGATGGAGAATTTCTAGATCAAAAATACATATACCAAAATAGGAGGTTACTACGTAGATAACCCACCTAGCAAAATAAGCGATAAAAGCTGACGAGTGGATCCGCACTGCTACTACGTGTCCACGCGTCTCCTGTAAGGAACTATCGCACAACGGGGGTGAGTTGCCAACTCAGTGAATAAAACTAACATCTAACAGCTGATAATGTAAGTATAACGAACTAGATTTAACAATAGTAAAGATAAGTATAATGTATGATAACATGTGGAAGCATGAATATGTACTAACTAAATGTATAAATCAACACCGAAATCTCATCAATTATTTCCAAATAAGGCTCATTTTTTCCGTGTCCAACATCGACACAAATCTTCTGTTTCCAGCAGGCATCGTTTCCCGAACGATCCTGTCAATCCATACATCGGTCGGTATCCTCCAGATATTCGCCGTGTTTCACAACTATCTCCGGTATCGAGTATCCTCGCTAGGCTCATCACCTCAAATGCAGCTATCCTGCCCCTCGGTCTCGACCGGGTCCACCATGAATCCGACTGTATAACTCCCCCACCAAGTCCAGATAACGTAAAAATCCGCAACCGTATAGCTCCCCCCACTCGGTTCGGAATAAAATCAAATCATAAAACAACATCTCATGGTGGACATATCACATCAAATATGAAGAATCGCCGAATATACTATATAGCACATAAAACTTAAACCCAGAACTCCACATAATTTAATGCATTTTATATCAAATTGATAATACTTGAAAATGAAGCATGATATGTGTATAATAACATTGTTGCAAAATTACCACTATTACTGATGTTTACGGTATGAAGTGAATCATATGTGACATAGCAAATACTAAGTGTATATGTGACATGTCAATAACGACGAGGTGTAGTGTAACATGTAGATATGTGCACGTGCAACATGATTCGTCGATAATTTGTGCAGTGTTCTAGCAATTGTTTAAACATGATGTTTTATATATATGAATGCATACGAGAAAGTTTCTAAATTCAATTTCATACACAAGGAACAATTATAACTAGCTTAAATCACGGGCGTATTATGCCATCCATACAAAATCCCCCGGTAGATGTTAATCTACTCACCGGAATACGTCTAAGTCACTCGGATGTCATCAATCCTTTTCCTTTTCTTGCGGTCTCCGAAGTCTCCGCGGTCGAACCTAACATCGAATTTAATTTTCGTATAAGAAACGGCTAACTCCGATACGGCGAAAACGTGAAACTACAAGACTTATATACTGATATGCTACGTACGAATATTGTGAACTATCTAAAACTTAAACTAACCTGAGCTAACCCTTTGCTGTTCATAACAGACAAAAACAGAATCGTGTCATAAACATCCGTGTCTATTTAGAACCTTTAACCCTAAAACAGATATTTGTTTCCAGATTTTATATACAAAAAATATAACATAAACTAACAATACCAGACATCATAAAATACATACAGAGAGTTACCCTAGAAAAACTAACACCTAACTCCATTGGAAAACTGGCAAGCTCGGATTTTGGGCATATGTCGCCGGCCGATTGTTCAAGGAATGGGTTCGTGTTTCTGGTGTGTATTCTAGGTCCAATCATTAAGGCTAATGTAATGTTTGATTTTGTTATAGATTAACTATACTATAGCAGATCAAAACAGAGTAATAATCCAACACAATACGATATTTTACCGATATTACACTTCTATGTTAGAACAGTATTGAACTAAAAGAACTACAGGTTTGGAAATTATACCTATCTAGAAGATCAACTGAAAGTTTCCTTCAAAGATGTACAAGCACAACTTCCTAGCTTCATGATGGTGGGAATGATCCTTAGCACTTAGCTTTTCTTCTCTTCTCTCTTTTTCTTTGGTGTGTTCTAAGATTTTCTTTTTCTTTTTCTAAGCTAGTTAATTAGTTTCAACTTGATATATAGTATATCAACTGAACAATTTTAATCAAGATAAGAAAAGGAGTGATAATGCTAGTAGGTGGTGTCACCATGAAAATGGTGGTGTTTTCATGCAAGCATGAAGTGTAGGCATAAGGTGCAACCTAAGGTGTGGTGTGCGTTAGATTCACTTTAATCTTAACCATTACCTAACCATATTTACATAATAACCCTCACAAAATCCTAATTAGCATAAGGAAGCTAACATTTTCATAAAACCCCCTCATAACACATATTATTATATAAACAAACTATTTCTTAACTAAATTATTTCTACTACATATTAAAATGCCCTCTTTACTATAATAAAATTAAAATAACATTTTCTATTTAAATAAATAATTTAATTAATTATCTAAAATATTTCAAAATGTTACAATATTTCCCCATTAAGAAAATTCGGTCCCCGAATTTAAAACCTAAACACATGTATCTTCAAAAAGGTGTGGGAACTTCTTTCGTAAGTTATCCTCAGCCTCCTAAGTGATCTCCTCTCTATTTGGTACTCGCCAAAGAACCTTTACATATAGAAGTACCCTTGATCTTAGCTTCTTTACCTGCTGTTTGCATTTTGACCATAGGTTACATCATCGAATTGCGTATTGAACCCAGGTCTCTCCTGATTTCACCTTGGCATTGATCAATGCCATGATTGGGGTGCGCTCACGAATCGCTTTGTGAATAGTAATTACATCTCCATGAATGTTTTGATAGAATCATTTGGGAGCTCAGAGTACCATTCAAATGCTGTCTCCGACAAGCTGCCAACAAACTGGCAAAGCAACAGTCTGTCATCGCCCCCGGTATTACCGCACAAAGCTTTTAATCGAGCAACGTGTTGGTGTGAATTGCCCGTCCCCTTATATACATGGAATTTGGGGATCGTATATCCTGGCGGGTACTTAATTTGATCGTACCAGCCTGGATAAGGTCGCCCGGTCCTGACGACTTGGCCTGCTGCTTCGCTCGCCTGATGAGCTCGTATTTGTTGAGCTATGTAGTCATCAAGGGCCGCTTTAGAGATTGTCTCCTCCCTGACTGCTGATAAAGCCGGAGGAGGGTTTGATGTCTCCCCTCTGTCGTCTTCAACGATTATTAGAGGGTCTTTGGCTGGAGGATCTGGTTGGATCATCATCCGCATCATATCTTGGAAAAGGAGTGCCATTTGTTTTATATTAGCCGCTTGTTCCGCAGCCTCTTTATGTTTCTTTTCAAGCACTCTTCGTAGGAACTCCGTATCGATCTCCTGATCCTGGCGCTGCTCGGACGACGCTTTCGAGTTTCTTTCTGCCCAGCAAGTGCGTCCATCTTTGTCAACATCTCCTGGAGCTTTTGTTGTTGCTCCTGAGCTTTTGTCACAGACCGTGTAAGTGGTCGATGACCCGTAGAAGTACGGATTTTCTCTTTCCCGGAAGCCATGTACACCGTGTGTACTACCATGCCCCCAGACTTGGGGCATTTGGGTCCACTGCCTTTGATATTTGCCGCCGGCACGGGAATCTTCTCTGGCATTCTCCTCTTGTGGGAGGTCGAAGTTGAGGGAGCCATTGCGGTAGGCACCCGTGCAGATGATTCCTTCCGTGGTACGATGGAGGGATGGTCCTCCTCTTGCCAAGCATTCGTTTTCTTCAGCCGGCGAGAGTAATCTTTGTCAATTACAGAGTCTTGGACTTTCCGCCAGACTCTGTGGATCTTGGAGGACAACCGCTGAGGAGGCTGTCCGACTTCACCTGTGTCATGCTTTCAGCAGGCGGAGGAGACTTCTTCAATATGGCGGTTGGAGAGTTTTTGCGCACCCTCCTGAGCAGCTCGAAGCTGTTCCCAGTTAGAACAGCAGCGTCAATTTCCACCGTTGGAGCTGGTGGGGTAAGTCCAAAAGGGGAACTGCCCCCAGCTTTCCTCACTCGGTGCTAGTGGCGATGTCGAGCACTTCGTGCATACGGGACCACCTCTGTTGTGGAAGCGACCTCGTTATGCCCCCTGCTTTGATGAGAGGCTGCTGTCGGTGTCAGCCTATCGAAGACTGACGTCCGCTAAGAGGGAACGGTCAATCTGTCGAAGGCAGACTTTCTGGCAGGGGAAGCACTTTTAACGACCTCGCCTGCAGCAGGAGTTGGAACGGCCAGTCTTGCGAAGATCGATACCTTAGCAGAAGAAGCCCCTTTGACGACTTCGTTTGTCGGAACAGGAATGGCTATCCGCTTCGGGATAACCCCTTCAGGTATTACGGGCCTCTTTGCGGGCCCACTGGAGCTTTGGACCAGTCTGTTAAAGACCAAGGCGTTGGAATTGGACGACCCATTGAGAGGGGCCGTAGTAGTTGCAAGCCGATCGAAGACCGACTTCTTTGGAACCTCTTGTGATGGTATTGAAGAATTAAAGCTTATTGGCGGGAGCATGGTCCCGAAAAACAATCCAGTGGTGGCCTGAGTCACCTGCTCCACTGGTATTGCAAAGATGGAGGCCGCTTGAGGCCCGTAAGCCACTCCTACAGTCGGGGCAGAGCGAGAGTTGCTGTTGCAGTTAGCGCAGCTGGAGGCCATCGATATCTCCTTTTCTGCATGGAGCAAGACACCAAATCTTAGTACCTCGAATCCAGGGGCAACCATATTAAACCGTGATTCGTTAGCGAACACGACACATGAAGTGTGGAGTGGAAAGAGGAAAAGGTCCCACCGGGCGTGCCAGAATCTGTTCACCGCCGAAAAACCGGGAAGACAAACGTCTTGCCTGAATTTAGGGCGCAAATGCTATTTGGGTTTATCGGTCCACCTCTCCGAAGATGCCAAGTTGATCTATGGCACCGTGCATCGAAGGTTTGGGCGGATGCGGCCGTTGTAGCAGACTTCGTCAGATTCTCCCTCATTTGCGAGGGGTTTTTGATTGTGGGGACGCTCTTCCCTACAGGCACAAGCCCCTATAGTTAATTACACTACCACATCGCGGTAACCACTTTCTCCTGCTCCAGAAGGTCACTCTGTGTCGTGTGTGTTTGTTTTACTTTTGGTTTCCCATGGATTGTATACGGAGACTAATTTATGTTGTCTCCCGTAGGGCGTGGATTATTCCAAATCCGTATATTCTTAGATTTGAGTTTGGTTTGATTTAAGGATCGTTAACCTTGTTTGAGATTAAGATCAACTTAAATATTTGTTAAGGATACGTTAGTCCGATCTTGGACTAAGATCTACTTAACGAGGGTTTGGGATCATTTTTTATCCAACGAAAGAGCATTTGGGCTCTATCGTTTTAGTTTAGGGACGTTACGGTCCGTAGATCACCATTTTTGGGGTGAGGGTTTAGTTTAAGGACGTTACGGTCTACAGCTAATTTAAGGACATTGAGGTCCATTGAGATATGCTCATGGGTTTGAGAGTGCACCCAAGAGCTGTTGGCTGTCAGGGCCCTCCACCTCTCTGAAGACTTTGAAGAATTACAACGACATGTATCATAGGTATGGAGAGATGTACCTTTGAACCAAACTCCGGATTGAAGGAAGAGATCATGGTGAAATGAACACCATTTTAGATATCATCTGTTAGGGGATCATTAGTCATCTTTGGAACTGAGATCGATTCGGGGAGGCCTGAACATAGGAAGGCTTGGTTAATTGGTGATCAAAGAGTTTTGGCCTCGGGAGACTTGTCTAGTTTAGGCTAAGATTGGCCTATCATAGTGTTAAACACTAAAATTTGCTCAGCGCTCACGTGCTCCCACGTGAGGCTCTAGAGCAGTGTTAAACACTGAAATTTGGCGCTCACGTGTGGCACATGAGGCGCATGAGGATTGGGCACTGCTTTTTTTGGGTTTATTCCCTCTCTCTTTTATAAGTGCTAAGCACCATTAAGGGGTTACGTGGGATCACGTGAGGCGCTCCAAAATGGGAACTGTCTTTGATTTATTCTCTTTTTTCTTTCATAAGTGCTAAGCACCATTAGGGGGGTCGCGTGGGATCACGTGAGGTGCCCAAAAATGGGAACTGTCTTTGATTTATTCCCCATTTTCTTTCATAAGTGCTAAGTACCATTAGGGGGTCATGTGGGATCACGTGACTCGATGTCAGTTGTTCCTTTTGATCCTCAGAGGTGCTAGAGGTGCTCACATAGGAACACGTGATCTGTTGCTATAGCGTTGTACGCTAATCATTTCTTTTATGTGCATGGGGATCTTGATCTTAGTTTTGAGAATTTCATGTCCCTTATTTTATAAGAATTAAATTCTTATACAGGGTTAAACCCTAGTTTTATCAGAGGAATTAAATTTCTATATCTTTGGGAAGAATTAAATTCTTCCAACTTAGTTCTTTCCTCTAAGTTTCGAGTCTGCATGATAGAATCTCCCCGATGAGAATTAAATTCTCAACTTGTGGGGAGATCTATTTCCGTAGACCTCAACCAGAGGAAGAATTAAGTTCTTTTTTTAAAAGAGTTAAACTCTTGGAACGGTGAAGAAGAGATAAAATGATCTCTAGGTCTTTCTTCTTATCTAGGGTTTCTTTTCTTAAAAGATATCTTCTCTTCTTTTTTCTTCTTTTTTCCCAAATCTTATGTGGGGTTTTTCTATCCAAGACTTGAAGTCTTGGGTCCTTTATATAGTAGAGGCAAGTTTGTTGATTTAGTTAAAGAAATCTCTTATTGAGAGATCTTAATTGATTTGGGGATTTTATCCACCGTTGGATCTTTGATCCAAGGACTTCTGTTTTACAGAAAATATTTTTCTTGTTTTTAACAAGATTGGGGAAATATTTTCCCATACAAAGCTTATTCTGTAGCTTGGTGATTTTTAATCATCATTGGATTTTTAATCCAACGGTGTTCTGTTTTATAGAGAGCAATCTTTCTTATTTAGAAAGATTCAAGGAAATATTTTCCAAATAGGGTTTTGATCCCTTTACTTAGAATTTAATTCTATCGGCTCAGAAGGCATTTGAGACCACTCATGTGCAACACATGACCCCCACAGAGTTAAAATTATTTGCTTATGTGCAACATCCCAAAAAAGGTATCACGTGTTGACACGTGAGCTTCTCCGGCCTGTTATTTGTTTTAAAAAGGCGACTATATACTTTTTATATAGATGCTCACGTGCTTGCACGTGAGGCTCGATTTCAGCTTTAATTGTTAAGTGCAATGCCTAAGAATTTTGTTTATAGGCGCATCACGTGTGGGCACGTGATGCTCCATCAGGGGAATTTTTTCATTGTGTTTTTTTTCTTTCTCTCTTTTTTTATAAGGGAACAATGGGCACTTCACAACTTTCTGTGGATGCTATGCGTTTACGTCTTCTCCCGTTTACTTTGTGCGATTTAGCCGAAAAATGGCTTTATAACACAACTGCACACTCTATTTCCAATTGGGATGAATTCGTTATAGCATTCCTTAAAAAAAATTATCCCAATTATAAGACGTCTGTGTTCATAGCGAAATCAACCAGTTTACCCAGCTTCCAAATGAACCATTTTGGAAATGTTTTGAACGGTTTAATGATATGCTTGTCCAATGTCCTCATCACGGAATCCATAAATTGGACATGTGCCGAATAATATATGAGGGCATTACTCCAGCGACAAAGCAGATTCTTGAAACCATGTGTCAATGCAATTTCATGTCTAAAGACGACGATGAAGCTTAGAAATTCTTGGAAGATTTTGCTGAAAATACTTTGCAATGGGAAAGCGTGAGACCACCATCATCTAGGGGAGGTATCCATCAACTCGATGTTTCCATCGCAGTAAAAGCCGAAATGGCAGCGATGCAAAAGAAACTCAAAACTATAGAAAATAAATTTTTATTAGCCTCTCTAAACCAGGTAACGCTCCCTAAAACCGTGTGTGGATGCTATTCCGATCCATCACATCTGACGGAAGAATGTCCTTTGAATTCTCTGTTTCAAGGTCAAGAACACACTAATGATGATTTTCAGCAACGGCCTAGAAACGATCCTTGTTCTTCCATATATAATCAGGGTTGGAGGAATCATCCTAATTTTTCTTGGAACCAACACTAAACTCAAACTCAAAATACGGTTCCAAACCAAAATAACTATCAAAGGGTTCCTCGACAGCAACAGCAACCACCACAGAGTCAGCACCCTTTCAACCAAAAACTTTTCAAAATCCGGCCAACAATTCTGCACCTTATAATAATTCTTTCCAAACGATCGGTACCGAAAACTCCTCTGCACTCGAACGAATCTTGGATTTGTTTATGAAACATTCCATGCAAATGTTGGCTGATATAAAGTCTTCTATTGAAACAATAACGAAGGACTCCGTCTCCCACGGTGAGAGTATAAATTTGATAGAAGCACAAATTGCACAGTTAAATACCGCGATGAGTGCTAGAGAGAAGGGGAAACTTCCATCTCAACCCTTACCGAATCCTGGCCACTCACAATATCATAATGTGAATGCCATTACCATGTTGAGATCAGGAAGAGTGCTGAACAACCAAGTCGGTGAACATGTTGATAATGATGAATCAATCAATGATACCCTGGCTTCCACTTCTAACCCTATTTCGTCTAATCTATCATCTTCTTCCGAGCCTATTCTCTGTTTTCCCCTAGACTCGAACCCTCCTCCCACCTCCTTGAGTCAACCTAACACGATCCCCACTCAAATTCTGGGATCCGTTCCACCCCCATGATCTTCTCCAATGTTGAACCCAACTCTTATTGATAAAGCTCCTTATCAAAATAGGTTAAGGAGAAACAGACCAAGTCCACAAATGGAGAAGATTGTGGAAATTTTTAAGCAGGTTAACATAAATATCCCTCTCCTAGATACTATATAATAAGTTCCGTCCTATGCGAAAATTCTAAAGGACTTGTGCACTAGGAAGAGGAAAGTCCAAGTACCTAAAAAAGTTTTCCTTGCGAGTAATGTGAGCACTGCTTTTACACAGCAACTATCCAAGAAACGTAAGGACCCTGAGAGTCCTACAATATCTATTTCTATTGGGGGTAAAAATATCAATCGTGCTCTACTCGATTTAGATGCTAGTGTTAATTTGCTTCTGTATTCTGTGTATGAATAGTTAGGTATCGGAGGGTTAAAACCGTCGCACTGCACTCTTCAAATGGCCAATCGATCTATTACCCAACCTAGGGGTGAGCTAGAGGATGTGTTAATCAAAGTCGAGGAATTTATATTCCCTGTGGACTTCATTGTTTTAGATACACGGCCTGTAGCGAACCCACGGAACCAAATTCCGGTGATTCTAGGTCGGCCCTTTTTAGCTATTTCCAACGCTGTAATCAATTGTCGAAACGGCTCTATGAACCTATCCTTCGGGAAGATATCAATTGAGCTTAACATTTACAAATTGGGAAGTGAACCCTTCGAACCTTATGCTCAAGTATGTTCTTTCGAAATGATGGATTTCGACAGCAGCGAATTTGAAAAGCTTCACGATACAGATCTAGACTACCTTAATACGTTGTTGTTTGACCCCGCTATGTATTATACACATACGGACCTTTTTATCGAGCCGTCCGGGTCAACATCTAATGCTTATTATGAACTTTTTATGGAGTCTGGGTATCATCCCGTTCATTCCGATGAGATTATTCTTCAAGAAATCGATGAAAGCATTGAAGAAAATTTCGCTGAAGAACTCGCATTCTTAGAAGACATGGAGTTGTGATGAATCAACCCCAAACCGAAGAATTTGAACCATCACCCCTTCTTCTTAACAATAACAAGAATGCGAGTAATCCATCATCATTATTTCGTCTCTACAAATCGAGACGCAAACCCGTTCTATTACACCACTTATCTCTTCCCCACTTCTTCTTGGCTATATATAACATATTCTTCCACCAACGGGTGCGTTAGATTGATAAAATATTCGAATGGTTGGTGTTGACTTTTGGTCTTTGTATAGCTTTGCATAGACCAATAATTTTATCCCCCTCTTATAATTTTAAAAACTTAATATTTTTTAACTCAAGTTTGGGGGGAGAAAAATATTTTGGCTCTTAAAAATAAAATTTGTACACAAAATTGTGAGCCAAAAATAAGTTTGGGGGCGGTTTTTATGTTTAATTATTTCTTGTCCCCGTTAATAACCTTTTCCTCCCAAGTCTACAGGTTTTGAGATTTAAAAGATAACAACAGTGAGAACACTGCTGTAAACAGGTTTGGAGGAGGTTTGTGCTTATTTACGCATTACTTTGCATTACACCTTGCATAAGCACAAAAAAAATTTCTTTGATAATGAAATCTTAGAAGTGAAAAATTACATTTAAAAGATTGGAAGAGTTTGAGAAAAACAAGAAAATTAGATGTTTTCTTAAACGAAGCTAGTAATAAGTAGTTATGAGTCGTTGTTCCAAGGGTTAGTAAGATGAAAGAAGTCACTAATCTGAGGATAAAAATAAGTCTGAAAACTAGTCCCTATTCTTAAGGCCAAACATTTGAACGTTGATACCCTACTATATTCACTTACACACGTCTTGAAATTTAGGATAGTAGAGAATACCTTGAAATGCTCTTATCTAAAAGCCAAAGTACGAAGAAAATATAAATGAAGTGGTGAAGAAAAATAAACACTGGTTTTGTAATCACCAAGGCAGCATAAAAAAATATAGCGAAGGTGCTTCATCATCTAGTGCCTTAGACCAACTGGTCTGGGAGCCACTGCTAAGTCTTAGGTGTTGCAGGACGAGAAAATTGCTAATTGCGCATAATAAGTGAGCACATTTAGTAATCGGTCGGTTAGTACCTCAAGAAATATTAACGGTCGCATGAAAAATGTGTGAGCAATTCCATCCAAAATATTCACCGACTAAAAGTACTGAGGTAGATGGACAAGAGTATGATAGCTTGAATTGAATTCTCCGAGTGTAGGGATGTCTTTTACACACACGTAGGGGTATATGATCAGTGTTTGGAAGAAAGGTAGGGAGGAAGACTAAAGGCGATGTTTTATTGAGGGATGATGTGATTTCTAATATTTTTTCATGACCATTAAGATAAGGCTCATGACAACCGAAAAGCCAGTGTAGTTGGAAACTCTTATTTTCAAGTTCTTTCTTTTATATAGTTCTTATCTTTATATATAACTTTCACAGTCTTTCTTTTATTATAGGATTTTGTGGGTGTAATCCACTGAAAACCCCCAGAAGACAACACTCCTCCTACTAGGGACACCTAGAGGTTTAATGGCTTGTTGCACGTGCTCAGTGCAATCGTGTTGCCTACGAAAGTGTGCTAGTTAGTTTTTCTATTTTTCTTTTCTCCTTCTCTTGAATAAATAGTTCACTCGGGACGATCAAAGTCAAGTTTAGGGGTATTTGTTCAGTCGAAAATTGTGCACTTTTAACATGACAATTTCCTTACTTTTCTTAATCATCTAAAGGTATTTGTTATAAATATAACAGATATTAGAAGTTCATCTGCAAAATACCATTTACCATGTGTTTATATATTATAATCAACATTATGAAAGAAATTGTATGTTTAATATTTAACGCATAATATTTTGTATCTCAAACATAACTAACATTCTTCATTGAGATATTGTGTAATTTTAGCTCAGGTCAGATATCCGGAATCAAGAATCTGCCGATAAAGTAAAGAAAATCGAAGAATCAAATACTGGCAGAGACTCAGAAAAGATAAAAAGGTTCTAAGTATCAAATAATGCCCAAATATTAACAAGAGAAGATTCCAGAAGAATGAAGCCAAGAACCCACCGAGTTGCGGCCGATCCGCGGTCGAGTCGGCCGAGTTGCCGCGGTTCAGCGGTCAAGAAGAGGAGTTAGGGTTCAAGATTCTTCTGGAAGCTTCTGTGCAACAAACTAAATTTGTTGGGATTTTCTGTTACTGGATTTGGGGCTATAAAAAGGACCGAGGGCTACATCCAATTGGATCAAATCTCTTCAAATAAAATCAAGAAAAGAGTCAACAAATCTCTACATCAAATCCAAAATCAAATCCAATATTAAAAAGGGGATCTAAGATCTAAGATCAAGAATCTTCGATCTTAAGATCCAAGATCAAGAAATCATCGAGAAATTCATCAAGCGGCATCAATCAAGTCTCCTTTACACGAAGCCAATCATCGTCAACGAGCAAGCGATCCAAGATAGGTCCAAGACTCGAAGTGATCAAGCGACGTGAAGATCGACGGAACATTTACTTCTTCGAGGCATAGATCGAGAGCAATTCTTCTTCCTCTTGTAATCTAAACTCAAAGAAATGTATTATGAAGTTGAGTAATAAAGGTAGATCATCAGTTTTATCAATTCGCTTTTTTTTTAATTTCCGCATTATGTATTCTTTCTCTATTCTTTTTTTTATTTTCATAATGCGTGAGTAATTATCTGCTTGATAGGATTCGTAGAATTAGGGTAGATCAATAGGTGAGAAAATTCTATACTCTTTTTAAGTCTTATGAAGTTTATAAACTTTAGCAAAAATATCGTCAACATCCTTATCGAGCGCGATATCAATTTCTTGATAATCTCGACTACGATTTGAGATAAGATTGACGATATTTTTGTTAAGGGCTAGATATGAATGGAGATCAATGAAATGACAAGGGTCAATAGAGGAGAAACCCTAGTTTCTTGCAAAGAACCCTAATCCTCATTCATCACCATCAATCTAGTTTTAAATCTATCAATAGATAAGAGGAGTCATCTTTATTATTCATTCAAGGCTACTAAATCTAATCGAATCTTACAAGCCTTCTTCATATAAAATTTTCTTGATAACTCAATTAGATCTTGAACCATTTTCTTGATAATTCAATTAGATCTTGAAACTATTTTTTTTATTTTCTTGAAACTATTTTCTTGATTTTCTTGAAACTGTTTTCTTAATTTTCTTGAAACTATCTTCTTGATTTTCTTTATTTTCGCTTTTATATTTCTTTCAACCGATCTAAAGCAAGAACTATAAAATTCCACGAATCCCAGAGGACGACCCGTACTCACTAAAGGTTCGCTACACGTGACACTGTTATTGATTGCAATTATTTTACTACTACTTTTTAATTTTCCAAAAATAAACAGATCAATCAATCCTTCCTCCGCTTGAATTGCCGCAATCACCGTCTTCTTTGGTTTCGCCTTGTAAATACTTGGCTCCAGAGTACGGTCTTCACTATTGAAATAAAAGACCGGATGGTCTGGAATCTCGAATACTACTCTCTTTTGACGACAGTCAATGGTAGCATAGAATGTTCCGAGCAAATCCATACTTAGAACCACATCGAAGTTCGGTATGTCCAGCACCTTGAAGTCAGCATAGAATTCTCTGTTGCAGACGACTACTGGACACAGGCTGTATCCCATTGTTGCCTTTAGAACGTCATTTCCTGAACTGACATTCCAGCTGGATACGAGAGGTTTGACTGGAATCGCATGAGTTCAGACGAACCGTTGCGACATAAAGCAATGAGATGCTCCAGTATCGAATAGTGCGAGTGCGGGAAGTGAGGCTACTAAGATTGTACCTAAATTATATGGGATGTGTTTTAGGTATAAAGAAAATGTATATAGGTATGTCTATGAACTGAAAGAGAATTTGAAAGAGAGATGTTACCGGTAATGACTTGGCCAGTGGCTTCAACTTCTTCCACGGTCATTGTGAAAGCCTGTCGCCTCAGCACATTCCTCCTTACTGGAGGAGCATTCCTCTGTCCGTTCCTTGGTCCTTGAGGTGGGTTCCTTTGAGCTTGATGGAGCTGACGATGAGGAGGTGCAGTCGGTCCACGAGGAGGTGGAGCAGTTAGTGCAAGTCTCGGAGCAGATGCCTGGATAGCTGGGCGCTGCGGGTATGTGATTGCTGGCCTGGGTGCAGCATATAGGTTGTGTCTACGAGGACAAGACCCAATGTCATGAGTAGCTGAGCCGCAGACTAAGCAAATGCGATTTGCACGCATGCAGTCTTTCATCAAATGCCCATCCCTCCTGCAATAGGTGCAAAAGGCTGGGCTAGGCCGGATGTTTGGTACTCCCGGTCTCCTTGCCACAAAAGGTGGCCTTGAAGAGGCTCCTCCTGCCATCTGGTTGGCAGGGTGCTTCATCCCGGCAGACTGAGGTCTGCCCCTCATCTTTACCACCGCCTCATATCGACGGGCCACTTTCAGAGCCAATTCATGAGTCGGGAAATCTCCTATGGCTAATGCAGCCTGGATCTCCGGATCTAACCTTTGTTGGAATCGTCGGGCTCTGATCTCATCCGTCGGTATTAGATGTTAAGGTATTGTGTTAGCTGTATAATATGTGATATTTTAAAATCGAAATATTGAGATGTATCTTACCGACTGAGCATGGTAAACTCGGCATCGTACTCATCCACTGATTTGGCCCATATTGAACCCTGTTGTAGGTGGATGAACTGTTGTTCCATGTCGAATCTGGCAGTCTCGGGGAAGTACTTTGCGTCGAACATATCACGGAAATTCCTCCATTTGATCGGTTGGGTGAGATGGCTTTCTTCCGCCTTCCACCAAACCCATGCATTATCAGTGAGCTGCAGCATTGCAACTCGAACCCAAGCGACCTCTGGCACTTGTGCTGCTGCCAGGTCATCTTCAATACTCTGAGCATATTCCTCAGTTTCTAAAGGGCTCTCTTTCCCTGAGAACTGCTTGGGGTGCAAGGCCTTGAATTGCTTCACCCAGGTGCTTCTGCCTCGGGACGGTTCATCAAGATATCAGTCTGCTGCTGCTATCCCTCCAGGAGGCTGCGGATCGCCTCAAGCAGTATCGTCTGCTCATTGATCGGAGCAGCTACGGCCGGTGTAATTGCTAGGGGTGGTGGAGTGTTGTTGAAGTTGGTGCTGGTGCTGTTTGGGGAATCCATAACCTTGAAAGAAAAATTTGGGTTATGATAGATTCAAAATATGTGAAATTGGAAGATTCAAGAAATATGAATTGTAAAGAATGATTTTAGTTGCTGGTTCTTGTGTTATATTGCTTAGGTTGTCCACACAGAACTGACCTGCATGTCCATGCAGAACGGACCTACATGGGCCACCAACAAAACCTGTCACGCCCCGCTTCCCGGTGTACAGCAGAGGACGCGACGGGCCCGCTACGTATTTACTCAGAAGTAAATACGCTAAGCGTATATAAGCAATATAAAATAAAGTACACATAAGAGACAAGATGTAAATAAACAGCAACTTTATTTATTAACATTCTTTTTACAATACAACTGAAATGAAAATACATGTACTGAAAGCAATGTCTAAACAATGGCATAACAGAAATGAGAATGAAATGTACAAGTAAACTAGGGCTCCGGGTCAAAGGCTAGCTGATCCAAATCCTCGCTGGTGGGCTCTGTCTCCAGAAGGTCAGATCCACCTGACAACATTCCAAAGAAAAAAGAAAAGGAATGTCGTCAGCGAACAATCGCTCGGTAAATCCCAAAAGTAAGAAGAGACGGAATAGACAGAAGGAGAATGTAACTTTTAAAGTTATATTATATTGTTAACGCTGTTGTTTGTAGCTTGGTACAGAAAGTGCTAGTGTATACGAGATGAGTCCCACTATCTTGGAGACTAAGGTATACGGAGTACAAGGAACCGTTCAGCCACGGTACAGCGGCAATGGAGATTTAGGTTAGGTGTATTATGGTTACAGTCTCGTGCCACTTTTAACACCTTCCATACCAATCTACCCCTTATAAACCCCGCGATGTCTTGATTGTATTGTTTGTATTATATTGTCTTGTATTATAATTGTATAGATGGATGACTTGCCAAAACCATGATATCAGTAATGGAACGGATATAATGGATGAACATATAAATGGAGTATATCCATGGTTCGGTTCGGTCAAGTTGTATAGATTAAATAGATTGAATATGTAGATTCATATTGAATTGGATTTTATACTTGAATCATATTCAAGTCAGATTGATTATATTGAGACTCGGTCTGAGTCAGACATTTTTAAGAAGAACTTGAAATCCTGATTGTTTTGATGTTATCGGTAACTGCTGCACGTGGACGGCAGGATTTGTGTCTTTTTCCAAGACAATTACCGTGTTGATAACACCATTTATTAGATTATCTACCTTAAATAGGCAAGCACCCATATCTCTGGCTCCATGAGGCTCAAGAGACTGGTCCCATTTAAACCTATGTTTACTAGGGTCCTTATTGTAATTTAGTATAATTTGAGGGGAGTTTATGTAAAAATAGTTTTGGTATAATTTTAAAATACACCTCAAGTATTTAATTATCGTCTTTAGGGTTTTTATAGATGTATATTCTATAAATGTGAAATTTCTAGTGAATAGAACCTAATTTGATACTATATGGTATTTTCTTGAAATGTTGTACTTGTGTTGTATTTGGATGGTATTTTCATGTAATAGTAATTCCTTTGATTTAGAAAACTTTGAATATTTATATAATAAAAATAGATATTTTTATTATATATATATATATATTTAATGAAAATAATTTATTTATTTTCTTGTAGAAATTTCATTTTCTAAAGAAAAATGTATAAAAATTCCATCGAAATCGAATACTCCTTGCGGAGGTCCGCATCTCGCCCTACTAAGCCCGAGAATATGCGATAATCCACACCATCCTAAACGGGGTCCCCAAAATGGGCTGTAGAGGCGTAATTGCATGGAAATGTTTAATACACTCTTTTTTAGAAAACGGTTTTGTAAGTTTAGGGTATTTATTTTAAAGTCGTATTTTCCCGTATTCTATTGTCCCAAAATTTATCGTGTTATGATAGAGATGTGTGTTGTGATGAGGTAGGTCATTACCTCATGAACTAACTAAAGGTATAACAAGGAATAAAGGTTATAAAGTCGAAATGAATCGTTTATGGTATTTTTATGTAAAAATTGCGATAAATATCACAAAAATGATTATTTTGATGTGAAACTTGTTTTATTGAGTTTATTAATATTTATTAATCAACATATGAGAATATGGTTTTATCTTGTTAAAAAAGTGTAGTTTTTAAAGAAAACCGAGTCGGAAGTCGGACTAACTCTGCTTCCGTCGGGTTTTAGAAATGGAACTTTTTAAAGAAAAAGATGAGATGGGAGATGGGACTTACTAGCTTTTTGGACTGGAGGAGAGAGAGAGGGTCCTAAAGAATACTTCGGGGTGTCGATTCGTTGCCGGAAGTTCGTCGGAGCTTCGCCTTTCACTAACTTCACTTGTACACTAAAAGACTTGGGAATTTGGTATTGTTTTTGCAAGAGAATTCTGAGTGAGAGGGGTGTAAGATGGAGTGGGTATTTATAGGACAATTTAGGGTTTAGGGGGTGATGAATAATGCATTAAAATGGAAATTGAAAGGTCTTATTATTCTCTGTAAATGTGCAGAGTAAATAAGTAATACTAGAGTTAAGGGGGGAGTCCAAGGGTCTAGGGTTTAAAAACAAATTTGGATTTGGCCTTACAAAAACCGGCGGTGCCGGCCCATGGCGAGATCTCGCCGGTCCAAACATTGAGATGGGGGCTTCGATTGGGGCCACGTGTCTCTGTCGGTCTGAATACTAATTTGCACCGGTTTGTTTTAAGTGTGACTCTTCAGTTTGCATGCAGTGCACGTGCAAACTCTTGGGCTTCTAAAAGGTTAAAATAAAATTAAATAAAAAGATAATGTGGCCGATGGGATTCGAACACAGGGGCTACGTCACAGCAATGCAAGGCTTTACCAATGAGCTACAAGTGCTTTCTTGCTGTTCTAAATCAAAACAAATACTTATAACATTCACGGGATTGCAAATACCCCAAGTGTACATTAACTTTTAATGAATTTTCTGTATATTGAAATTGGAGTTGTTACAAAAGTAACTGACGACCTTTATGTCTATATTCGTTAAGTCGATCTTAATCTAAAACACGATTAACAATCCTTAACCATATTCCTAAATTGATCTTAGTCAGATACGACTAACGATCCTTAGACATGTACCTTGAACTGAGGGAAAATATGACCTAAGTTCATCCCAAATCTAATATGTACGGATTTGGACTAATTCTTGCCATACGGGCTATGATATATATTAGTCTTCGTATATAATCCAAGGGCAACCCCAAAATAAACAAACCATAACACAACACATGAAGATTTATGGAGTAGAGAAACTTATTATCGCTTTGCGGTAACGTAATTAACTTCAGTGGCTTGCGCCTGTAGGAAAAAATGTCCCCACATTCAAAAACCCCTCACAAATGAGGGGTAATCTGGAAATTTTGCTACATTGGTCGCATCCATCCAAACTTCTGATATATGTGCCATAAATCAACTTGGTATTTTCGGAGAGGTGGACAAATATGTTCCATATAGTATTTGCCCCGTATTCAGGCTGGATGCGCTCTCTGTGCCTCAGTTCCTCATTTCTGGCGGTAAACAGGGGTTCGTAGTTTGCTGGTTACAGTAATTGTGCAGTTTATATTCTACCGGTTGAATACCTATTTTACCGAGAGGCGGCGTGTGGCTCAATAGTATGTTGATGATAGACAAGTGTTGGCTCCAAGAGTTTAAGAAATCCTAGACAATCGTCGAGCGAAAGCAAATTGTCATGAGGTGACGATATTCCATGAACAATCAGGATTATTTTTAGTTAAGATCGGGACGCGTCAAGTAGGCGGGAGACTTAGAGGTGGCAGGACCCAGATTATTAACCTTAATAACCCGTCGATGTGCTCATGTGGAAAAATGCAACTTCACCACCTTCCTTGCTCGTATGTTATGGCAGCTTGTGTATCACAGCTATTAGACTATCGTACCTACGTCTATATACATTGTTCATTGAATTTCTTGGCCTCAACCTGGGTATCCAATTTCTTCCCGATCCCCGATAAAGAGTATTGGTTTGCCTATGATGGTCCACTTATTATCCCTGATGAGTCCTTGCGAAAGAGTAAGAAAGGTCGGCCTAAGTCGTCATGGATTCATGTTCACACCATAATATTGCATTATTATATTTCTCATTCTTATTCTTTTTATAAATAAACAGGTGCTTTTGATGCATATCTGCTACATGTTACAGGTTACAGGTTGTTAGACAGAAAACAGTGAAAACGATGTAAAGACGATGAAAAAGTGGACTTTGACCAACAAATAGAAGACTCTTGATCAAGCCTACATCAAAAATAAAATTCACAAAGTACAAGGCAATGCAAGGTCCAAGATTACAAAGCGAATGGTTAAAAGTCCACCGCAATTATTCACTGGAGATCTGGAAGAAACATAGAAGCTATTTTAATAAAGAACCAAATAATAAGGAAACCCAAAGATCCAAGGCCCAATACTTCCTTTTAATAAAAGACAGAGACATAAAATTTTACCAAAGCTTGAAGTCTACTTTGACTAGATCTTCCTAAGGATATTTTGGTAAATGTAGACATGCAAATCAATTGTAACCTAGGGTTTCTATCTCCTATAAATAGAAGCCCAAATCATTGTATTCTTTTCATGCCTCCTTTTAATAATAAATTTTAGAATTCTTTTGGAGAGCATCGGTGTTTCTTTTCAATTCATGAATTCAGATCTGACAACCCTGTGTTGATGATTGGAGAGATGCATCTGTAAGTAGATTTAATTCCTTACTCTAGTTTAGATTTCAATTCTTGCCCTAGGTAATTTTCATTCTCTGCCCTAGATAAATGTTCTTCAATTCTCTAATGAGTGAGTAGTCTCCTCGCTTGTTAGGGTTAGATCTGGAGAAGGTTTGAGAGACGAAGATCTCTCATCCCCTTTCTTGCCCGTCATATATTTTCATAGGACTCCATGCATACCTTCTTATTCCGCTCCCTACGGCACTCTACCCATGAGGTAGCGGTGATACCGTAGTCTAAAGGCCCGGATTTTAAGGTTTTCCATGGAGGTTAGGGTAAGATTAAGAAAGGAAGGACAAGGATCCAGAGGAAGAACAATCTTCCCAATCATCCTAATCCCTTTTATTAATATTTACCATAACACCTAATTAGATCTTCATATGGGCAAAGAAAGCGGTGAGATTTATTGACTTTCCAAACTTAACCTAGACCTAACCCTAGCAAGATTTAGATATAGATTAATTCAGTTTTTAGATTTAATAATCAATCCGAACACCCTTCGGAATTAACTCGTTAGCGCGATTAGGAAATTCACAACATCCCTGTGGATCGACCCGTACTCACCGGCTAGCTTCATGTGACGCCGTTCTTGATTGCGGTTATAGATAGTTTCTGAGATCAATCAAATGGCGCCGTTGCCGGGGATGGCTTAGAATTTTCTTTTCGCGATTTCGGGTTAATCATAAAATTAAAAAAATCATAAAAATCTGAAAAATCACAAAAAAATATAAAAATATATCATCTGTTATTTTTGGAAAGGGTATGTTTGTGTGAATTTTGCAGAATTTACGCACAAATTCGGATCTGGAAATCTACAGAAAGCGAAACAGCAAATAGACGATCCTATCAACAGAAAATTGCAACAACGGAGGAACAGAAAAAAATTTAGAGGACCGAGTCAACAAGTCAACCGCGCGATCTGGTGCAGCAGCAAAAAAAAAACGGCGGCTCTTTCCGGCCGCGGAACCGCCGCGGAACACCACTTCTGGCCGCGAAACCGCCGCGGCCTGATCGGTTCAAAAAAAAAAAAAAAAAGCAGGAGACAGAAGCGCGGTAAAAAAAAAAAAAAAAATTCTGTAAGTTTTCTGATCTCCTCCTCTGCAAATCTCCGATATATCTTCTGAAAAATCTCCTGCAGGATTCTTTGCGCTTTAAAAATCTTTCTCTTTCCAAATAACAATCTTGTGCAGGATTTTTGTGCCTCGTTTAAAATAATAATTGATTGCAAGTAATCTTTTTTGTTGCATATCTTTTCTCGAATATCTTTTTGCAACAATTTTTTTTTCCAAATAAAGATTCTTTGCGATATGCTTAAAATAATAATTGATTGCAAGTAATATTTTTTGTTTTGCATATCTTTTATCGAAAATCTTTTTGCAAAATTTCCAAATAAAAGTAAGCGGAAAAAGGAAAATTTTAATTAGAAAATTTGCAAACTTTGAAATTCATAAAATAAAAAGATTTGATTGCAAGTGATTTACTGTTTTGCATATTTTTAATCGGATTTTAAGGGGCTTTTGACTAATTCAGATTGGATGGGGATTTCATCACCCTTCCCAGGACCCCAGAAATCACATAAGGCATTTGCATTGACCATATCTTAATTAAAAAATACTAGACTCAGCCCTAAGGATTTCGAGCTCAATAGGACAGAGGACTAGTTATAGGCATCGACCGTTTATCCTAACCTGACTTTGCGGTTTCTAGGCAAGTGTGTCAAAGGCTAGTGGTTTTTAATTAGGCCCACAGTGTGGTTCCTTCCCACTTACCTGGCACTTACCTGGCCGCAATTGGCGGTGAAGAGGCGGTTTGAGGTCCTATTTCTAGCCCTTTGGAACAGTTAGGAGCTGTCTAGCTGACCTAGGTGACCCTAGATCTAGGACTGATTGTGCATTTGTGTCTTAGCCCATTATAGAAAATTTTTGCAAAACAAATAAAAAAAAATAATAAAAGGAATTTTTTATAAAAAGACTTGCAACTTTTGTCGCTCGGAAATCCTTGCACCAACAAACTTTCTTTCTTTCTCCCTTTCTTCTAACATGGGTACCCCACATAACAAATCACTTGCCAAACTTTGGTATCCCGAACCTAATTTTGCGTCGTTCGGCAATTTGTTCGATCAATTTAAAGACGATCCTTCCTTGCCTAAAATATCTTTGGAAGATCAAATAGAGGTGTCTAGGGGAAACAGTTTGACTTTTCAACCCACTTTGTGTCAACCAAGTCAATCTTTACCACCTCCGTATGTTGACACCACTTTTTCAAGTCCTGCTGTCACTCCTAAACCAATTTCCATTGCTGAGCATATTGCTCAATCTCGTAGCCGATCTTTCACCCCTCTCCACTCATCCAGTTCTAGGGATCAACACGACTATTCACCTTTTTATCCATATGTTGATCCTACCCCTGCCCAACCACCCACTTCCTACCGGTCTTACCCGACTTTCCCACCGTCACTAGACCCTGTTTCTACACAGCCTTTTGGGAGTTTCACATATCCAAACAATTTTGAATCTTTTACCGAAACCCCCTCACCACCCAAGTCTAGTTTGGAAGAGTCGTTGGAGGCTTATATTGCTGCAACAAATAAAATGGTTAGGAATGTGGAAGTGTCTGTGGCCGCCCTTATGCAACCTGCTGAACCGGTAGCTAGTTTTCCGCTAGCCCCAAATTTTTCAATGTATGAGGTGGCGGTTGGACAGAATGAGAATGTGAGAGGATTTCCAAATCAAACTTACCCTTACCCACTTAAAGCCCACAACTCCAGTTTTCCATCGAATGTCCTAAATGATTCATAAGTTCAAAATAAAAACGAGTTGTGTAATTTTGTAGTGTTTGATTTGCCAAATTGTGAAGAACCCCTTTCAAGTGAAACCACACCTAATCCTTTCGATCTTTACACCTTCCATCTAGAACTTAAATTGATAAACATCCATGCTTTTGATGAGGTGTCTAAAGAAATTGATTTTTACTTGATTGAGGATATAGACGCCGGGAATATTTCGGATGATGAACCTGTCGATTTGATTGAAATTTTATGTTCAACAAATCATCCTGAGTTATTAAATGTTTCTCCCGAATCTCATATGCGTCTAGATTTTGATGATAATGGCATGGATGAGTTGAATATTGAGCATAGTATTGAGGAGAGTCTTGAGGATAATATTGAGGTTGAATCATTTTTGTTTGATGTGTCTGATTTTCCAATTCATCCTCCTGAACCTTTGACTGTTATATCACCCTCCCTCCTTCCCATCGTTCCGACCCCGCTTGAAGACTGTGAGCTTGAAAGATTTTCCTTTGAATCAGATACTGTTCTCACAGATAATAACACTTACGAGTGTTTCACTTTTTCGGACGATGTTGATGACTCACCGTCCGAGTTTGAGTCCTTTACATTTTCAGATGAGCCATCAGACTCGGTTGATTATAGTAGTTTCGAACCATTAATGGAATCTTTCAAGTTCGAAACAGTTTACTACGGTGAGAAAGATACTATCCCTAATTCACTCCCTTTCGTCTCAACCATTGTTCCGACCGAACAAGAGACCGTTACGCTTTCATCTCCTATACCAAGTTCGGCGTACCCATGTTTTCTTGCGAATCTTGAGGGATTTGACCCCATTTCCCGACGGGTGGATAGGTTAGCGCAATCGCTTATAACACATCGGTCATCACATATTGCACTAATTTATTCACTCGATTTACACCCTCAAGTTTGCGCGATCCTTCTTTCTCCTTTCCGCCCTTCTTCTCCCCCACCGAGACCATATTCTACCATTCTTCTTTCCACACGGTCTCGCGTGTTTCTCATTTCTTTCATCTCCACCCCATTCTTGCACCGATTATACCTTTACCATGATAAGATTTTTGAATGGTTGGTGCTAACCTTTGGCTTGTGTAAGGCCAAGCTTAAGTTTGGGGGGAACCTTGTTGTATATATGTATATATTTTTTTTTTGTTTTCTTTTCTATAAAAATTTAAAAAAAAAATTTCAAAACATTAAAAATATAAAAATTATAAATAAATAAACAGGGGAGTATCGGTATTTTGACCCTCTTGGTTTAGCATGACAGTGAGGACACTGTCAAGTTCAAGTTTGGGGGTATGCTCGGTACGTCTTCTTCCTTCGCATTCATATGTATATTTTTGCATTTGCATTACTTATTTTAAAACCCATAAAAATTTGAAAATTTCAAAAATTATAAAAATTAATGTATTCAATTTTGGCCTTATTGACTTGAGTTTGACAAATAGGTTAACTAGTTAGGAACAACTAGATCTTAGACTTAGTGAATTAAAAACCCTAAAAATAACATTCCTTAAAGTTTAACGGTAGAAAGTATATGTCTTTGTAGATTATTTAGAAATAGGCAAATTTTGGGTTCACTTCTTGGGCTAAGTCAAAATGAGGGAAGAGTATTGATGTTCTTATTAGAGAATAAGTTTGAAAAATAGTTCCTAGCTTAAGTCTAGATTCTGAAAACATGTACCCTACAATTTGCACAAACACGCACCTTGAAACTTGGATTAGTAGAAGAGACCTTGAAATGCTCTTGTCTAAAGTCCTTAGTACGAAGAAAATGAAAAAAAAAATTGAATAAAGAAAAAAAATGGACACTGGTTTTTGTGATTAGTTAAGGCTGCAAAAATAGAAAAATATTTAGCGAGGGTGCTTCATCACCTAGTGCCTTAGACCAGCTGGTTTGGGAGTCACTGCTAAAGCCTTGGGTGTTGCAAAACTAGGAAGTACGCTTTAAAGTGCTAACGCATCTTGTAATCGGTTGTTGGTACCTCAAGAAGTATTAACGGTCGCATGAAGGATGTGTAAGCAAAAATTCAATTAAAAATTCACCAATTAAGAAGTGCTTTGGACAACGGACAAGGGTATGATTGCTTGATTTGAATTTCCAAGTGTAGGGGTGATTTATACACACACGTGGGGGTATGTGATTGGGATTTAGATGAGAGAAAGGGATGAAAGATAGAACTTGTATCTTTAATAGAGTTGATAGAAATTCCTAAGTGGAGATGAAATCCTAGAAGGAAGACTTAAGATATGCCGAAAGCTAAGTAGGTCTACATAACATATATAATCTTAAGTTAAATAATGAGGAAGTGTGAAGAATGTGGGTGGATAATTTACAAGTATAAGATAATAGAATTCCTTGTTAGAAAACCTAATTAGAGAACAAAAGTCAATGGGCCGAGTTGATAGGATTTTGTGGGTGTAATCCGCTGAAAACCCTCAGGAGACAACACTCCTCCTACTAGGGACACCTAGAGGTTTAACGGCTTGTTGCACGTGCTCAGTGCAATCGCGTTTCCCTGCGAAAGTGTGGCTAGGTTAGATTTTTATCGAGAATAAAAAAATAAGTTTGCTCGAGGACAAGCAAAAGATAAGTTTGGGGGTATTTGTTCACACCATAATATTGCATTATTATATTCCTCATTCTTATTCTTTTTATAAATAAACAGGTGCTTTTGACGCATGTCTGCTACATGTTACAGGTTACAGGTTTTTAGACAGAAAACAGTGAAAACGATGTAAAGACGATGAAAAAGTGGACTTTGACCAACAAATAGAAGACTCTTGATCAAGCCTACATCAAAGATAAAATTCATAAAGTACAAGGCAATGTAAGGTCCAAGATTACAAAGCGAATGGTTAAAAGTCCACCGCAATTATTCACTGGAGATCTGGAAGAAACATAGAAGCTATTTTAATAAAGAACCAAATAATAAGGAAGCCCAAATATCCAAGGCCCAATACTTCCTTTTAATAAAAGACAGAGACATAAAATTTTACTAAAGCTTGAAGTCTACTTTGACTAGATCTTCCTAAGGATATTTTGGTAAATGTAGACATGCAAATCAATTGTAACCTAGGGTTTCTATCTCCTATAAATAGAAGCCCAAATCATTGTATTCTTTTCATGCCTCCTTTTAATAATAAATTTTAGAATTCTTTTGGAGAGCATCGGTGTTTCTTTTCAATTCATGAATTCAGATCTGACAACCCTGTGTTGATGATTGGAGAGATGCATCTGTAAGTAGATTTAATTCCTTGCTCTAGTTTAGATTTCAATTCTTGCACTAGGTAATTTTCATTCTCTGCCCTAGATAAATGTTCTTCAATTCCCTAATGAGTGAGTAGTCTCCTCGCTTGTTAGGGTTAGATCTGAAGAAGGTTTGAGAAATGAAGATCTCTCATCCCCTTTCTTGCCCGTCATATATTTTCATAGGACTCCATGCATACCTTCTTATTCCGCTCCCTACGGCACTCTACCCACGAGGTAGCAGTGATACCGTAGTCTAAAGGCCCGGATTTTAAGGTTTTCCATGGAGGTTAGGGTAAAGATTAAGAAAGGAAGGACAAGGATCCAGAGGAAGAACAATCTTCCCAATCATCCTAATCCCTTTTATTAATATTTACCATAACACCTAATTAGATCTTCATATGGGCATAGAAAGCGGTGAGATTTATTGACTTTCCAAACTTAACCTAGACCTAACCCTAGCAAGATTTAGATATAGATTAATTCAGTTTTTAGATTTAATAATCAATCCGAACACCCTTCGGAATTAACTCGTTAGCGCGATTAAGAAATTCACAACATCCCTGTGGATCGACCCGTACTCACCGGCTAGCTTCATGTGACGCCGTTCTTGATTGCGGTTATAGATAGTTTCTGAGATCAATCAATTCACAATGACATAAATGTGAGGCAGGATAGAACATCAGTTCTACGATGCAAGAATTGTCACCAGGAGGAGCACAACATTCATCGGTGCCCACAACGCGACGAAGCAGGTATATGTTGATGTTCATTTATACTCTAACCACATATAGAATGTACCGGTCATTTATGCTTCTTTATGATGTAACCACATATAGAATGATATTCGTTGATATTGCTTTATATTGTTAACCTATATAGATTGATATTCGTTGATGTTCATTTATATGTTCACTTATTGATTTTCCACATATATATTGATATGCGTTTATGTTGATTTTCTGGTCTGTCGCACTGATGTCTCCACGGATGCGTGGTCATGGAGCTCCTGTTAGTGGAGCTCATGGTGGTCGAGGTGGTCCATGGATGTGTGGTCGTGGAGCTCTTGTTGGTAGGGCTGCTGGTGATGGAGCTCATAGAGGTCGAGATGGTCCAGCTCATAGTCGTAAATCTCCTGTTGGTGATGTTGCTGGTGATACAGCTCGTGGTGGTCGAGGTGGTCCAGCTCATGGTCAGGGTCGGGATCAGCCTATGGATCGGGTGTATACTAGGCTGTATGGGATGCACCCGGGCCCTCTTGATCAGACACTCTTGACACTACAGAGACAGTGTCACGCCCCGCTTCCCAGAGTACGCTCGATTAGGCACGTGACATAGCCAACCATGCTACCTGTGGATAGGAAAAATCCCTCCACAGTCACATTACGGCTGTAAAGATATCAAGAACAGTAAAGTAAACTAAACTATCTAGTACATGTCCATGAGCCAGAATGAATGAGTCAAGGAATAATGATATGCGGAAGCACAATAAATGAAACACCTGGAAAGTAAAACTACAGACCGACAGGAACTTCACCGCTCGGTCTAACAGCGGCAATACTCCTGGTCAGTCTGCAACAAAGATAGAAGAATCTGGGCCATGCAAAACCCAGACGTCAACACGTCATAACATCAAGAAATAATATAAACAGGGGTAGCATTACATGCAAGTATGAACATAAAAGGTAAGCAAGCATAACAGTGGTACAAGTAAGGACAGTGGGGTAATGTGTAGTGAGTTATCTAAACTGGTATATTGGGTGAACTACTCTCAAGTCTTTGAAATCAATTTGATGAATCGTCGATGTAACTCAATAGTATCCCGTGCAGGCCCGGGACTACGGTCTAAGACTCTCGGGCTGAAACCGAGACGTGCCGCTAGGCACTAAAAGGAAAAGGGTAAAGACGAATGATGTCAGCAGCATCATCCCGAAGCGAGCCTAGCCTCTAAAACTGATCAGTATAAGCAAGCAACTGTCGAGTTACAAGTCAGGATTTCATCATTGATTTCCCCATACCCCCAAGTTATATGTGTTCAAGCCAGGTATTAAGTAATCAAGAACTAATGCCAACTCAGGGTCAGGTAGGTGCAGGTTTGTCTGGATAGACAACAAGAACGGTCCGTAAGGACTACAGGTTATGTTTGTTGGCATTAGACACAAGATCAGGTAACAGGTAAGACCATGGTACATCAAGTCAAGCCAGATAATGTATAAAGGTGTCATGTCAGGTTAAGAATGTGCGGTACCATGTCATATCAAGTAGGAAGCGCAACAAGTCATGTCAGAACGTACAAGATGTCATGTGCGTACTCATAATCAAACTAACATACACATGATTATAACTAAACAAGCATGGGTATGAATAGCACAATAAACTGGAATATGTAAGATGATATGCACACAGGTGTCCAATAGGGTAAAACTGTACAAGGGTACCATAGACCATGCAAACAGTTATTATGTGATTTAAAATATAAGTGTGGTTACGTTTATAGTTCCCAACTAAATAGAGTGAAACTTATTAAACATGGGGTGTCAATATTACAGTGTTATATATTTTGGTGATCTATGGGTACAATGATATATATGCTAAGTGGAATGGATGCAAACGGTTATCCAAAGTTATAAAACTATAAAATGGTAACATGTGATGTACCACTAAGCAATACGTAATGTAAATATTAGTATGGATGCAGTATAATGTAATCTAATATGCAACAAGATAAGTTTCTATGTTCTAGATCTAAAATGATATAAACGGATGCAAACGGAACATCGGAATGTTATAAAATGATGCATGGGGTACCATATTTAAACTACATGTATGATATATATTAGAATAGGTATATAATGATTTAAATAGCATGTAGCAAGATTAACTTACCTGATGGATCGCAATACGGATACGTGGTGCAACGTCCAATGTCGGTAAAAACTGCGATGCACACACCTGTGCTCGAAATGGACCAGCCAAAGCAAGAAGTGACCACGCTGCACGGGAACGTCTTCTGGGTCGCCCGGATCGTCGGGGACGGTACGGCTTTGGCGACGATCGGAAACAATAATTCAAGAAAGAGAAAAGGAAGGGAAAGTTGAAGAAGAAGAAGAAGGAGGAGAATGTTGCTGTGGTGTTGGATTGGGGTATCTGGGACAGAGGATGGGGAGACACGACGATACGCCATGGTTTTCCGGCGATGGTCGACAGCCGAGAACCCTACAGAAAGAGAAGAAGAAGCAGAAGAGGGGAACTGGGGTTAATGTTCTGGGTTTTGGGGTCAAAGACGAGGCGGCGAGGTGGTGCTGTCGATGAAGTCTCCGGCGATGGGGTTGCCGGCATGGTTGGGTTCTGCGGGTGCCAGGGTTCTGGGTATGCAGGAAAGAAGAGGAGCTCGGGGTGTTGAGGGTTCTGGTCGGGGTTTGGAGAGAGAAGAGGCGTGGAGGTGGTGGTTGTGAGGATGAGGATGAGGAGGTCGAGGTCGACGGCGAAGGCGAGGGTGACGGCGACAAGGTCGGGGAGTTGGGTTTCTTGGGTTTATAGGTTGCGACGAGGAGTTGTAGGGGCTCGGGAAAGAGAGAGAGAGAGGATGATGAGGTCGTCGAAGGCGAGGGGAAGATAAGTGTCGTGGCGAGGTCGGCGGTGATGGTGAGGTGCAGGCGAAAGAAGAGATGGGTTCTTGGTTCGCCGTTGGGGTGAGGACGAGGGGGAGAAGAGAACTGAAAGAGACGAAAGAGGAGAGGGAGACGAGCGAGGTTGAAGACGAGGGTGCGGGAGGCGGCGTTGGCAGAGCCGGAGGCTGGGTTAGGGTTCGCGTCGAGGACGAGAGGAAACGAAGGAGGGAGGTTACCATAGGGGGGAGAGAGGTGAGCGGATCCCTGTTGAACAGGGATCGTGAGAGGAGTGAGAAATGCAAGAGGAGTGAGAAATGCGAGAGGAGAGAGAGAGTTGGCGTGTAGTGAGGGAGAGAGAGAGGGAGAGAGAGAAAGGGAGAGAGAAAGGAAAGAGAAGAGAGAGGAAGAGAAGGTGTGGGCCAGGGTTTTAGAGAAAGGAGAGAGCTCGGTGAGGGGAGAAAGAGAGAGACGTGGGGCCCAGGTGCAAAGGAGAGAGCTCGATTGGCTCGGTTGGGAAAAGTGATAAAAAAATTATAAAAGATTTTTAAACCTAACAGATATATTTCGTTCCCCACCCAACAACAGAAAATCTTAAAAATAAATCAAATAAAAGTAATTAATTTGAATTTAGGCGGACCACAAAATACATCAGAAATACGCCCGGGTCGAGTCCAAAATTTGGATTTGAAATACGAAAATTATTAGCAAGTTCCTAAAATTGAAATGAAAGATTTTGTAACAGAAATGTATACCCCCAAGAGCGGATGCACGCACGTGCGCTAGCCATCCAAACACGTCCGTTCCACTGAACGGGACGAGAACACGATGCAGGGATGCTACCATAGGGTTAGGGGTATCAAGCAGGCCATGCAATGCAATTTTAATTTATTTTACGTGATTTAATTTGTTATATGCAAAAGATGCGATACAAGATAAAATACCAGTATATACTAAATTATGAGATGCACTAGTCCATGCAACAAGTCAAGATAATCTATGAATGAGAGTTAAACAGGTTCAAGCAAGCTGGTCGGATCGAATGCAGAGTAATATGTAAAATACCATTCGCCCCCAAACACGCTAAAACAAGAATAGACCATGGATAAGTAAATACGGAAACTGGAATTAGTATAAATAAACTCGGATGTTATATTATACCCAACTAGAAAAGAATTGCGTCCTCGAAATTCCAAGAACAAGAAAGGATAAACAATCAAGAATTGCAAGAATAGTTGTGGAAACTTCGGACTTCATCTTCTCGTTCCCCAAGTTGATCCTCCGTGTGAGCGATTACCCCAAGACAAATACAAGAGGTGTAACCTTGGTCTTAAAACTTTTCCTCTTCGATCCACAGTCGACATCGGTCGCTCCTCAAAAGTCAAATCTTCTCGTACAGTCAGTTTCGAATGATCTCACGCATGTGTTTCATCTCGAACATACTTACGGAGTTGAGATACGTAAAACACGTCACGACCATTCGCCAGGGATTGCGGTAACGCCAAACGATAAGCCACTTCTCCAATACGTTCCAAGATCTCAAAAGGTCCAACGAATCGAGGACTAAGTTTTCCTCGACTTCCGAAACGGATCACCCCTCTAGTCGGTGGTATCTTCAAATACTAGATCACCAACAGCGAACTCTAGAGGTCTTCTCGACGTATCAGCCCAACTCTTCTGTCAGTCTTATGCTGCTTTTAAATGATTCCGGATAGTGTTAACCTTCTCAACTGTCTGCACCACCAAAACTGGTCCCAACAATCTTCGTTCACTGACATCGTCCCAGCAAATAGGTGAACGACACTTGCGACCATATAGAGCTTCGAATGGAGCCATCTGAATAGTCGCCTGGAAACTGTCGCCGTAAGAAAACTCCACCAAATGTAGATGATCCTCCCATGAACCCTTGAAGTCCAACATGCAAGCTCTCAACATGTCTTCAAGAGTTTGGATCGTTCTCCGACTGGCCATCTGTCTGAGGATGATAAGCTGTACAAACTTCAAACTAGCCCCCAAATTTTCCTATAAGTTTCTCCAAAAGTGTGATAAGAAACGGTGGTCACGGTCGGTCACGATGCCCACTGGTACTCCGTGCAATCTTACTATCTCTTGTACGTACCGTTCTGCCAAAACTTCTGTTAATTGATCCTCTCGAAAAGAGATGAAATGAGCTGCCTTGGTAAATCCGTCAGCAATCACCCAAACTGCACTGTTGCCTTTTGGACTCTGTGGTAGAGCAGTCACGAAATCCATGGTTATATGTTCCCACTTCCACTGAGGAATCGGAAGTGGTTGCAATAAACCAGCAACCCTTTGATATTCAGCCTTAACTTGCTGACACACCAAGCACCTTGCCACTAAGCGGCAATCTCCGGTTTCACGCCTTCCCACCAGAATTGATGTCGTAGATCTCGGTACATCTTCATGCCTCCTGGATGTACGAAATATGAGGAACTGTGTACCTCCTTCATAACTTCTTCGCGGATGTCTTCCTTTGGCACACACAACGACTACCACATCGTAACTAACCCTCATCAAGAACCAAGGAGTCCGTTCGAAGTCCAGCTTCGACCTGTTCTCGAAACTTCTGCAATCTTGGGTCCTGCAGTTTCGCTGCTCTAATATTCTCGATCAATGACGATGTACTTGCAGCTGCAACAACTGTCCCGAAGAATGCGGTAACATGATCTCCAACTCGAATCTCCAAACGTCTTCCATAATCTCCTTCTGTGCAGTCATCATCCAAATTTCTGGCAATCGCCTAAGCGCATCCGGCACAACATTACCTTCCCTGGATGGTACTCAAGATCAAGATCGTAGTCAGCCATCAGCTCCAACCATCTACGCTGCCTCATAATAAGCTCCTTCTGTGTGAACACCTACTCCAGGCTTTTGTGGTCGGTGAAACTTCGCCCCTTTCAGCTAATAAGTAGTGGCTCTAAATCTTCAAGCAAAAATCACAGCTGCTAACTCCAAGTCATGAGTTGGGTAATTCTTCTCTTGGGTCTTCAACTGTCTCGACGCGTAAGCTATAACCTTCCCATGCTGCATCAAAACACATCCCAATCCTTTCCCAGATGCGTCGCTGTGAATTACCACTCCTCCGGAACTGTCTGGCACGGTCAGAATAGGAGCGGTTATCAATCTCTGCTTCTACGCCTCTAAAGCTGACGCACACTTCTCCGTCCATACAAATGGTACCTCCTTGCGCGTAAGCTTGGTCCACGGCTCAGCCAACTGAGGAAATTCTCCACAACTCTTCTATAATATCTGGCAAGTCCAAGAAACTTCTTATCTCCGCAACATTCTTCGGAATCGGCCAATCTCAAACTGCTGTAATCTTTCAGGATCAACGGCGATTCCAACTCTAGCCACACGTGCCCCAACACTTCACTTCTTCAAGCCAAAACTCGCACTTGCTTATCTCTGCGTATAATTTTCTTGCCTCACTGTCTGCAGTGCGATCTTCAAATGTTTTGCATGCTCTTCATTACTCCTCGAGTAGACCAGAATATCATCAATGAACACCACTATAGACTGGTCCAAGAATGGTGAAAATATTCGGCTCATCAAGTCCACAATATTGTCGGTGCATTCGTAACCCCGAATGGCATTACTAAATACTCGTAATGTCCATATCGAGTTCGGAACGCAGTCCTGCAAATATTTTCTAATTTAACTCGGATCTGATGATATCCGGATCGCAAATCTAGTTTCGAGAATACCCTTGCGCCACAAAGCTACTCAAACAATTCGTCCATGCGAGGGATCGGGTACTGTTCTTAATAGTCACCCGGTCAAAATTTTCGATAATCGATGCACATCCTCCTTGTGCCATCCTTCTCCTTTACTAGAAGAACTGGAGCTCTCCAAAGTGAGTTGCTGCTGTGAATCCACTCCTTCTCTAGAAATTCGGTAACCTGCTTCTTGACTTTCTTCTAACTCCACTGGTGCTATCGGGTTATACGCCTTTGAGATTGGCGCTGCACCAGGAACAAGATCAATCACAAATTCCACATCTCGTTTTGCGGTAAACCGAGATGTCCTCGAACACGTCCGTGAATTCTCGGACTATAGCCGGCGCTTCTTTCTTATCAGCTTCCATTGACGAAAGAACACTGTTTGTCGGCCTAGCCCTAAACTCGACTGGCCCGACAGAACTGCTTCCTCCAACAAAACAAACTCTGGATATCCGGGAATCTGGAGAATCACTTTCCTTTCCTTACCATCGATATAAGCGTGGAAAGTGCCACGAAAATCCATTCCCAAGACAACAACAAACAAGGGGTGCACGAGGATTGAATGATCCTAATGCGGGAAAAACAAGAACAAGTAAGATACTGAGATGACTTCATCCGAAGTCAAGATACTGACGAAGATTAAGTACGGTAAACATGATTCAAGCTGACGATAAAACAAGAACTGGTAAGCAATGAAACCGAAAGAAGCAAGGTAATATAATGATCATGAAACAAGGAAGTGAATCAAGACTAGGACTCCAAGTTACTTAAATAGAGTACCGCATTGTAACCATGCTGCAGTTCATGGGTACAATTACATAACTCCACTCAAGTCGCCCAAATCCTAGTATCAGAATCAAGAACAGGGAGAAACAATAGAGAACTAAAAGGTTTCAAGCCGAGATGCAAAGTCGTTTGCATATCGTCAAGACGAGGATCAAGAGAAAGATATGATTCAAGAATCACGATAACAAAGTGGCAGGACATGTTCCTAATCACGAGTATTCTGATTCGTGTATTGGGTCCAATACCCAACTACAAAAGAATAAAACCCGATTAACCTATATCCTATGTCTCTGATACCAAAAGAACCATGTCACGCCCCGCTTCCCAGAGTACGCTCGATTAGGCACGTGACATAGCCAACCATGCTACCTATGGATAGAAAAAATCCCTTCACGGTCACATTACAGCTGTAGAGATATCAAGAACAGTAAAGTAAACTAAACTATCTAGTACATGTCCATGAGCCAGAATGAATGAGTCAAGAAATAATGATATGCGGAAGCAAAGATACAATAAATGAAACACCTGGAAAGTAAAACTACATACCGACAGGAACTTCACCGCTCGGTCTAACAGCGATAATACTCCTGGTCAGTCTGCAACAAAGGTAGAAGAATCTGGGCCATGCAAAACCCAGACGTCAGCGCGTCATAACATCAAGCAATAATATAAACAGGGGTAGCATTACATGCAAGTATGAACATAAAAGGTAAGCAAGCATAACAGTGGTACAAGTAAGGACAGTGGGGTAATGTGTAGTGAGTTATCTAAACCGGTCTATTGGGTGAACTACTCTCAAGTCTTTGAAATCAATTTGATGAATCATCGATGTAACTCATAGTATCCCGTGCATGCCCGGGACCACGGTCTAAGACTCTCGGGCTAAAACCGAGACGTGCCGCTAGGCACTAAAAGGAAAAGGGTAAAGACGAATGATGTCAGCAGCATCATCCCGAGGCGAGCCTAGCCTCTAAAACTGATCAGTATAAGCAAGCAACTGTCGAGTTACAAGTCAGGATTTCATCATTGATTTCCCCATACCCCCAAATTATATGTGTTCAAGCCAGGTATTAAGTAATCAAGAACTAATGCCAACTTAGGATCAGGTAGGTGCAGGTTTGTCTGGATAGACAACAAGAACGGTCCGTAAGGACTACAGGTTATGTTTGTTGGCATTAGACACAAGATCAGGTAACAGGTAAGACCATGGTATATCAAGTCAAGCTAGATAATGTATAAAGGTCTCATATCAGGTCAAGAATGTGCGGTACCATGTCATATCAAGTAGGAAGCGCAACAAGTCATGTCAGAACGTACAAGATGTCATGTGCGTACTCATAATCAAACTAATATACACATGATTATAACTAAACAAGCATGGGTACGAATAGCACAATAAACTGGAACATGTAAGATGATATGCACATAGGTGTCCAATAGGGTAAAACTGTACAAGGGTACCATAGACCATGCAAACAGTTATTATGTGATTTAAAATATAAGTGTGGTTACGTTTATAGTTCCCAACTAAATAGGGTGCAACTTATTAAACATGGGGTGTCAATATTACAGTGTTATATATTTTGGTGATCTATGGGTACAATGATATATATTCTAAGTGGAATGGATGCAAACGGTTATCCGAAGTTATAAAACTATAAAATGGTAACATGGGATGTACCACTAAGCAATACGTGATGTAAATATTGGTATAGATGCAGTATAACGTAATCTAATATGCAACAAGATAAGTTTCCATGTTCTAGATCTAAAATGATATAAACGGATGCAAACGGAACATCGGAATATTATAAAATTATGCATGGAGTACCATATTTAAACTACAGGTATGATATATATTAGAATAGGTATATAATGATTTAAATAGCATATAGCAAGATTAACTTACCTGATGGATCGCAATACGGATACGTGGTGCAACGTCCAATGTCGGTAAAAACTGCGATGCACACACGTGTGCTCGGAATGGACCAGCCAAAGCAAGAAGTGACCACGCTGCACGGGAACGTCTTCTGGGTCGTCCGGATCCTCGGGGACGGTACGGCTTTGGCGATGATCGGAAACAAGAATTTAAGAAAGAGAAAAGGAAGGGAAAGTTGAAGAAGAAGGAGGAGGAGGAGAATGTTTCTGTGGTGTTGGATTGGGGTATCTGGGACAGAGGATGGGGAGACATGACGATACGCCATGGTTTTCCGGCGATGGTCGACAGCCGAGAACCCTTCAGAAAGAGAAGAAGAAGCAGAAGAGGGGAACTGGGGTTAGTGTTCTGGGTTTTGGGGTCAAAGACGAGGCGGCGAGGGGGTGCTGTCGATGAAGTCTCCGGCGATGGGGTTGCCGGCATGGTTGGGTTCTGCGGGTGCCAGGGTTCTGGGTATGCAGGAAAGAATAGGAGCTCGGGGTGTTGAGGGTTCTGGTCGGGGTTTAGAGAGAGAAGAGGCGTGGAGGTGGTGGTTGTGAGGATGAGGGTGAGGAGGTCGAGGTCGACGGCGAAGGCGAGGGTGACGGCGATGAGGTCGGGGAGTTGGGTTTCTTGGGTTTATAGGTTGCGACGAGGAGTTGTAGGGGCTCGGGAAAGAGAGAGAGAGGATGACGAGGTCGTCGAAGGCGAGGGGAAGATAAGTGTCATGGCGAGGTCGGCGGTGATGGTGAGGTGCAGTCGAAAGAAGAGATGGGTTCTTGTTTCGCCGTTGGGGTGAGGACGAGGGGGAGAAGAGAACTGAAGGAGACGAGAGAGGAGAGGGAGACGAGCGAGGTTGAAGACGAGGGTGCGGGTGGCGGCGTTGGCAGAGCCAGAGGCTGGGTTAGGGTTCGCGTCAAGGACGAGAGGAAACGAAGGAGGGAGGTTACCATAGGGGGAGAGAGGTGAGCGGATCCCTGATGAACAGGGATCGCGAGAGGAGTGAGAAATGCGAGAGGAGAGAGAGTTGGCGTGTAGTGAGGGAAAGAGAGAGAGGGAGAAAGAGAAAGGGAGAGAGAAAGGAAAGAGAAGAGAGAGGAAGAGAAGGTGTGGGCCGGGGTTTTAGAGAAAGGAGAGAGCTCGATGAGGGGAGAAAGAGAGAGACGTGGGGCCCGGGTGCAAAGGAGAGAGCTTAGATCGGCTCGGTTAGGAAAAGTGATAAAAAAATTTATAAAAGATTTTTAAACCTAACAGATATATTTCGTTCCCCACCCAACAACAGAAAATCTTAAAAATAAATCAAATAAAAGTAATTAATTTGAATTTAGGCGGACCACAAAATACTTCAGAAATACGCCCGGGTTGGGTCCAAAATTTGGATTCGAAATACGAAAATTATTAGCAAGTTCCTAAAATTGAAATGAAAGATTTTGTAACAGAAATGCATACCCCCAAGAGCGGATGCACGCACGTGCGCTAGCCATCCAAACACGTCCGTTCCACTGAACGGGACGAGAACATGATGCAGGGATGCTACCACAGGGTTAGGGGTATCAAGCAGGCCATGAAATGCAATTTTAATTTATTTTACGTAATTTAAATTGTTATATGCAAAAGATGCGATACAAGATAAAATACCAGTATATACTAAATTATGAGATGCACTAGTCCATGCAACAAGTCAAGATAATCTATGAATGAGAGTTAAACAGGTTCAAGCAAGCGGGTCGGGTCGAATGCAGAGTAATATGTAAAATACCATTCGCCCCCAAACACGCTAAAACAAGAATAGTCCATGGATAAGTAAATACGGAAACTGGAATTGGTATAAATAAACTCGGGTGTTACAGACAGCATAGAAAAGAGGTTGTTTGGGCAGGTACGGCCATTACAGATATTACTTTCCATTCTCATGATTACCTCCTGCCTATGATAGATCAAATACGACCATTGCTAGTGAAGGTTGGATTATACAGTGTTAGGCTCGTTGGGACTATTCACCCAGACCATGCCCTCCTGACCGCATTGATAGAGCGTTGAAGGCCAGAGACACATACCTTTCATCTATTAGTTAGTGAGATGACGCCTACACTGCAGGATATCGGCATGATTCTAGTACTTCTAGTGTATTGCAGAGCAGTGACTAGTGCATCACATCATGATCGGCCGGCTTTGGTAGCGGAGTATTTGGGTGTGGTGCCAGCGGAGGGTGTGATTCAGGGTTCATGTGTACGGTTCACCTGGTTGCGTGCACAGTTCCTCGACACTATCATCCAGCATTCGACAACACATCAAATCGAATGTTATGACATGGCTTATTTTCTTACGCTGGTTGGGGTCTCGTATTCCCGGCCACCGCCGGAGACACGGTACCGCTCTGGTATTTACCATTGCTTACACTTCTGACTAGAGCGGGCGAAGGAGCGTATAACTGGGGTAGCGCGGTTTTTTCTTTCTTATATCGCGGGTTGTGTCGAGCGTCGCAGGGTGGAACACGGATGACTGGATGTTCTGCGTTCTTACAACTTTTGGGCTTGAGAGAGATTGCATGTTAGATGCCCTGCTATTACGCGTTTCACGGATAGATAGGTCCAGACTGGTCCTGAGGATCTCAGGTTCTGTCACGCCCCGCTTCCCGGTGTACGACGAAGGGGACGCGACTAGACCGCTATGTATTTACTCAGGAGTAAATACGCTAAGCGTAACTAAGCAATATAAAAGAAATATACACAAGACACAAATGTAATGAATAACAACTTTATTTATTAACATTCTTTTTACAATACATCTGAAAAGTAAATACATGGAATGGAAAGCAATGCCTAAACAATGACATAACAGATATGGAAAATACAGAATGTAAATGTGTACAAGTAATCTAAAGCTCTGGGTCGAAAGCTAGCTGGTCCAAATCCTCGTTGGTGGGCTCGATCTCCTGAAAGTTCGATCCTCCTGACAATATTCCAAAGAAGAAAGAGAAGAAATGATGTCAGCGAACAATCGCTCGGTAAGTCCCAAAGATGAGAGAGAAGTAGAATAGATAGAGAGAGTATATTTTTATAATGTTGTATTTAGTGTTAACGCTGTTGTTTGTAGCATGGTACAGAAGAGGCCAGTGTATACGAGAGGATTCTCACTAGACCAAAGACTACAGTATATAGAGTATAAGGCTCCGTTAGAATACCCGGAACAATGGCGATTGAAATCAGGTTAGGTGTCTTTATGGTTGCAGTCTCGTGCCACTTCTAACACCTTCCGTAGCAATCTACCCCTTATAAACCTCGCGATGTCTTGATTGTATTGTTTGTATTGTTTTGTAAATTGTATTGTCTTGTATTATAGATTGTATAGATGGATGACTTGCCGAAACCATGATATCAGTAAATGGATGTAACTGGAGAATCATATAGATGGATGTATATCCATGGTTCGGTTCGGTCAATACAGATTGAATAGAGTGAACAGATTTATTATATGGATTCATGAATTCATATTGAAATGTAGTTTGTACTTGAATCATATTCAAGTCAGATTATTTATAATGAGACTCAGTCTGAGTCAGACAATTAGAAAAGAAATTGAATCCTGAATTAAGTTTTGGTATTATCGGTAACCGCTGCACATGGACGGCAGGATTTGTGTTTTTTTCAAAGACGATTACCGTGTTGATAACACCGTTTGTTAAGTTGTCTACCTTAAATAGGCAAGCACCCATATCTCCGACTCCCTGAGACTCAAGAGACTGGTCCCGCTTAAACCTATATTTACTAGGGTCCTTATTGTAATTTATAAAACTTGAGGGGGTTTTATTTAAAAATAATTTTGTATAATTTTTAAAATACACCTCAAGTATTTTATTATCATCTTTAAAGTTTTCATTGTTGTATATTTTATCATTGTGACATTTCTAGTGAATAAACCAATTTTTCATAATACATGGTATTTGATTATAAAGTATTGAACTTGTATGGAATTGCATGGTATTTTCATGTAAAGTGATTATTTTGATTTAGAAAAGTTGGAATATTTATATTATATCAAAAATTAGATATTTTGATAATACATATATATATTTATATGAAATAATTTATTATTTTTCTAGAAATCTCATTTTCTTAAGATATTAGTATTTTAAAATCTTTCAAGACCATATGCTCCTTGCGGAGGTCTGCATCTCGCACTACTAAGCCCGAGAATGTACGATAATCCGCACCATCCTGAACGGGTTCCCCAAATGGGTTGTAGCGGCGCTTTGCAAAGATTTGTTTAAAATACATAATCTTGTAGAAAAAGGTTTTATATAAGTCGATGGTAGTTTTATGTAAAAACGTATTTTCCCAAAAACTATGTTTCCCAATATCATCGTGCAATGTTATATATGAGTGTTGTGAGGAGGTAGGTCGTTACCTCGTGTACTATCTAAAGGTATAGCAAGAAATTATGATATTTAATGTCAAAACTAAACTATATGGTATTTTCCTGAAAAATTGTGATAAAAATTACAATATGAATTCTTTTGCTATGAAACTTGTTCAATATGTTTTGTTAATGTTTAATGGTCATGATGTACAAGTTTGGTATTGTTGTATTTAAGAAAATTGGAACTTCTTAAAGAAAACCGAATCGGAAGTCGGATTAATTCCGCTTCCGTCGGGTTTTAGTATTACGGGTTTTCAGAATAGAAAAGAGAAGAAGGAGGAGGGACTTACAGGATTTTAGATTAGAGAAGAGGAAGAGGGAGTGGTAGGAGGTGCCGGTGCGTCGTTTCGTCGTCGGGAGCTTCTAGGGTTGTCGTCGGAAGTTCGTCGGAGCTTCGTCCTTCGCTAACTCCACTTGCACACTATTGAACTTAGAATTTTCTTGAGAGTTTTGGACAGAGATTTGGGGTGAGGAGGTGGAAAAGAGTGTGGGTATTTATAGGAGAATTTTAGGGTTAGGGTAGATGAAAAGATGTATTGAAAATTGTATTAAAAATTTGTATTAAAAATAGATTAATGGGGTTTTTAATGGTTCTGTAAATGTGCAGGAAAAATAAACTGTACAGGGGTTATGGGGAGGCAAAAAGACACAGGAGTCAAGAAGGAAAATCGGCGATCCGACTCATCCGAACCGGCGGCGCCGACCGATTCGGCCGAGTCGCCGGCCTGATTCGGCCGAGTCGGGCCAGGGCTCGTCGCCACGTGTCCACCGTCGATTGGTCTACCTCCTGGGCCAGTTTGTTTTATATGTGACTTTTGGTTTTTACGAGTTATGCACGTGTAGAATCTTGGGCTTCTAAAAATTTAAAAGAAAACTAATTAAAAATTAATGTGGCTGATGAGATTTGAATTCTGGTGCTTTGGTTCAGCAGTGCAAGGTCTTACCAATGAGCTACAAGCTCCTTCTTGCTATTAAAAAGCAAAACAAACTTATAACTTGTGCTCAGGCTCAAGTATCCCTTTCTATATTTTTGAAAAAATTGTACAGAAAGTTTAGGATTGTTACATTCTACCCTCCTTAAAAAAAAATCGTCCTCGAAATTTGTAAAAGGAAAGTGTAACAGATTCAAGAAAATTTTGGTGATAGAACAATTGGTAGTGTATGAAAAATATGTGGAAGAACGAAAGAATGCGAAGGTTTTGGTAAGATTGTAAAAGAGGTGGGGGAATTTTAGGTTAGGACAGATGAAATTGGAAGATTCAAGAAATATGAATTGTAAAGAATGTTTTCAGTTGCCGGTTCTTGTTTTATATTGCTTAGGTTGTCCATACAGGGCTGAACTGCATGGTAGGGTTTCATACAGCTCTGACCTGCATGGGCCACCAACAAAACCTATCACGCCCCGCTTCCTGATGTACGACGAAGGGGACGCGACTAAGCCGCTACGTATTTACTCAGGAGTAAATACGCTAAGCGTAACTAAGCAATATAAAAGAAATATACATAAGAGACAAATGTAATGAACATCAACTTTATTTATTAACATTCTTTTTACAATACATCTGAAAAGTAAATACATGGAATGGAAAACAATGCATAAACAGTGGCATAACAGAAATGGAAAATACAGAATGTAAATGTGTACAAGGAATCTAAAGCTCTGGGTCGAAAGCTAGCTGGTCCAAATCCTCGCTGGTGGGCTCGATCTCCTGAAGGTCCGATCCACCTGACAACATTCCAAAGAAGAAAGAGAAGGAATGTCGTCAGCGAACAATCGCTCAGTAAGTCCCAAAGACAAGAGAGAAGTAGAATAGACAGAGAGAGTATATTTTTATAATGTTGTATTTAGTATTAACGCTGTTATTTGTAGTTTGGTACAGAAGAGGCCAGTATATACGAGAGGAGTCTCACTAGACCATAGACTAGTATATAGAGTACAAGGCTCCGTTAGAATACCCGGAACAACGGCGATTGAATTCAGATTAGGTGTCTTTATGGTTGCAGTCCCGTGCCACTTTTAACACCTTCCGTACCAATCTACCCCTTATAAACCCCGCGATATCTTGATTGTATTGTTTTGTAAATTGTATTGACTTGTATTATAGATTGTATAGATAGATGACTTGCCGAAACCATGATATCAGTAAATGGATGTAATTGGAGAATCATATAGATGGATGTATATCCATGGTTCGGTTCGGTCAATACAGATTGATTAGAGTGAATAGATTTATTATATGGATTCATGAATTCATATTGAATTGTAGTTTGTACTTGAATCGTAGTTTGTACTTGAATCATATTCAAGTCAGATTATTTATAATGAGACTCAGTCTAAGTCAGACAATTAGAAAAGAAATTGAATCATGAATTAAGTTTTGGTATTATTGGTAACCGCTGCACATGGACGGCATGATTTGTGTCTTTTTCAAAGACGATTACCGTGTTGATAACACCGTTTGTTAAGTTGTCTATCTTAAATAGGCAAGCACCCATATCTCCAGCTCCCTGAGGCTCAAGAGACCGGTCCCGCTTAAACCTATATTTACTAGGGTCCTTATTGTAATTTATAAAACTTGAGGGGGTTTTATTTAAAAATAATTTTGTATAATTTTTAAAACACACCTCAAGTATTTTATTATCGTCTTTAAAGTTTTCATTATTGTATATTTTATCATTGTGAAATTTCTAGTGAATAAACCAATTTTTCATAATACATGGTATTTGATTGTAAAGTATTGAACTTGTATGGAATTGCATGGTATTTTCATGTAAAGTGATTATTTTGATTTAGAAAAATTGGAATATTTATATTATATCAAAAATTAGATATTTTGATAATATATATATATATATATATATATTTATATAAAATAATTTATTATTTTTCTAGAAATCTCATTTTCTTAAGATATTAGTATTTTTAAATCTTTCGAGACCGTATGCTCCTTGCGGTGGTCTGCATCTCACACTACTAAGCCCGAGAATGTGCGATAAGGGCACCATTCCGAATGGGTTCCCCAAATGAGTTGTAGCGGCGCTTTGTAAAGATTTGTTTAAAATACATAATCTTGTAGAAAAAGGTTTTTATATAAGTCGATGTTAGTTTTATGTAAAAACGTATTTTCCCAAAAACTATGTTTCCCAATATCATCGTGCTATATTACATATGAGTGTTGTGAGGAGGTAGGTCGTTACCTCGTGAACTATCTAAATGTACAGCAAGAAATTATGATGTTTAATGTCAAAACTAAACTATATGGTATTTTTCTGAAAAAATGTGATAAAAATTACAATATGAAATCTTTTGCTATGAAACTTGTTCAATATGTTTTGTTAATGTTTAATGGTCATGATGTGCAAGTTTGGTATTGTTGTATTTAAGAAAATTGAAACTTTTTAAAGAAAACCGAATCGAAAGTCGGATTAACTCCGCTTCCGTCGGGTTTTAGTATTACGAGTTTTCAGAATAGAAAAGAGAAGAGGGAGAAGGGACTTATAGAATTTTAGATTAGAGAAGAGGAAGATGGAGTGGTAGGAAGTGCCGGTGCGTCGTTTCGTCGTCAGGAGCACCTAGGGTTGTCGTCGGATGTTCGTCGAAGGTTCGCCCTTCGCTAACTCTACTTGCACACTATTGAACTTAGAATTTTCTTGAGAGTTTTGGACAGAGATTTGGGGTGAGGAGGTGGAAAAGAGTGTGGGTATTTATAGGAGAATTTTAGGGTTAGGATAGATAAAAAGATGTATTGAAAATTGTATTAAAAATAGATTAACGGGGTTTTTAATGGTTCTGTAAATGTGCAGGAAAAATAAACTGTACAGGGGTTATGGGGAGGCAAAAAGACACAGGAGTCAAGAAGGAAAATCAGCGATCCGACTCATCCAAACCGGTGCCGCCGGCCGATTCAGCCGAGTCGCCGGCTCGAGTCGGACCAGGGCTCGTCGCCACGTATCCACCATCGATTGGTCTACCTCCTGTGCCAGTTTGTTTTATGTGTGACTTTTGGTTTTTACGAGTTATGCACGTGTAGACTCTTGGGTTTCTAAAAATTTAAAAGAAAACTAATTAAAAATTAATGTGGCTGATGGGATTTGAACTCTGGTGCTTTGGTTCAGCAGTGCAAGGTCTTACCAATGAGCTATAAGCTCCTTCTTGCTATTAAAAAGCAAAACAAACTTATAACTTGTGCTCAGGCTCAAGTACCCCTTTCCGTATTTTTGAAAAAATTGTACAGAATGTTTAGGTTTGTTATAGGTTCCCACTCGGGGTATATTGGGAAGGTGCACAAATATGGAGGGGGGACCCCCATGAGTGTCTAGATTACTATAGGGATGAGCTAAACCCACTCCGAAACGAAGTCGTATCATGGCATCCTTACAGAGGAGATCAAGTTGCATCCCTACCACCTTTGTGTTCAGATTATCATGGGATATGGTTAACCACGACGCCACTCATCCACTTTGCAATCGTTAAGGATTATTATCCAGATAGGGTGATGCGACAGTTCGGTTTGCACCAGGCTATCCTTCACGAGCGGGTCTGTGATCGTGCTTTGCACATGATAGATGGACGAGGCAGGGCCCCAGAGGACTGGAGACTGGTGCATCGTGATCAAGTATACCGGTTGGACATGGAGCAGGTTGCTCGTGTTATTTGAGATATCCCACCATATGACCCAACCCGCCGCAATGAGTACATGACGTGGTATCGTTCGATCACTCGTTTGTACGTTGTCTTGCCTGACCACAGACGACCTTCTCGTGCCGATGATACTGGGCCCTCGACCACTCGACCTATGTACCAGTTCATAGCTCCTCCTATAATCAGGATGGTACGCTATTTTACTTGCTACTCTATTCTGTATTTTTTATATGGTATGGTTCATATTTTCATTATACTAAAATGTTGTATCTTGTTTTTTTTTAAAAATTCCCACATATCACATGTATGGACTCTTATACGTCACTCCATCCATATTCTAGCGAGCAATGTCACGGCTGGAGTGAAGGAGTTCGCACAGTTTACCCTCAGGGGGTGCCGCTATATTGTGACTAAGGCGTGAGAGGGCACCAGATTAGAGGCGATGGTTGCAGCTCATATTCCTCCTATGCATAGACGCAGTAGCTTACCATGACAGTCAGAGCAGGCTGGACCTTCACATGTGCAGGAGGAGCCTGAGCAGGCTAGACCTTCGCATGCACAGGAGGAGCCCGAGGAGCCTGTACCTTCACATGCACTGGAAGAGCCCGAGGAGCCTCGACCTTCGCAGCCACTTATGTTGCAGTTGACTCAGGCTGATATACCAGGACCTTCGGAGCCACCGCGACCCCGACCAAAGAAGAAGAAGAGATATTATGTAACGACCCTAAAATCTTTATACTTTTTTATTATCTTTCTATTGTATTTGTCTGTTTTGTGTATTTTCCGTATATATATAATCCCCCCGTCTATTCTCCTTATTTTATAATCTTACAAAAAAAACCAATACCTAAACCCTCATCCAAAATGGTTCATTTTGATCTCTTCCTAAACCCGTTTCCTTTTCAACCTACGACATATATTTAATATTTGTTAAATAAATGCAAGAAACAACTTGTAGCTCACTAGTTAAGCCTCTACGCTGTTGTCCCATAGCCCATGTGTTCGAATCCCAGCAGTAACAATATTTTTATTAATTTTCTTTCCGACGTTTTGGAAGCCCAAAAATTTGCACGAAGTTTACACGGAGATACGAAAAGTTTCAATATAAAAGAAGTATATAAATGAGATGTTTAAACCCAACTCGAGATATGGCACTAACCCCAAGGCCAGGGGCCGACTTAGGGTCGACCATAGGCCGAGATCGGCGGCCTGGGTGAGGCCAAACGACTCCGTCTTGTGCACTTGTATCTCTTGAGTTACCTGAAGCTCTGAAGCTCATTTTGATACTTTAAAACTTCTACATTAACCCAGAGAACAACCCCACTTCTTTTTTCCATTAAAAATCAATTTTTAATGTCATTTATCATAATTTTTATACCACATCTTCTCTCTCATCACTATATAAACTACAAAACCTATCCACACTTCACCCCCTGTGAAATATATAGAAACCCTAACCAAAATTCTAAATAAAAAATCTCTCTCAAATTTAAGGTGAAGGCAAACTCTTGAAACGTTGGCACTCTGTCGCATCGTAGTCTCGGTTCTTCAAACCGATGCTATTTCTTTCCGCTTTCCTTCGCCATTGAGTAAGTTCCTTCTATTATTCTCTCCTTCTTGAATCCAATTTTTTTACTAAATATCCACATCATTCTAAGCAAATAAAGGCATACCTAATTGATATCCTCTAAACTAAAACATTTTATCGTTTGAAAAAGAGAATTTTGTAAATGAAACCCAAGTTATGAATCGTCTCTCCTAAAACATGAATACATAGTGTTAATTCTTGTAATCTATATTATTTAACATGAATTGCTCGATATGTTTATAGAACCTTACGACATGTTAATAAAACATATTTAATCGATTAACATTTTAATACTATATTCTTTATGCTAGCTTAATACTACCTTCTTGTGACATATTAACATTACACGGGATAATGACCTACCCTACACACACTTGGAATCATAGCACCATCTCGTATGTATAACGTTTTTATAAAAGAAACGATTTTCATTAAAATACCCTCAAGTCTCGAAATATAGAATTTTAATCCTAAACCCTTTTCCTTGGCAATTTCTCCCTCACAACCCTCGTTAGGGGAACCCTGTTAAAAGATAGTGCAGATTATCATATATCTTGGGTCTAGTGGGTGAGATCGGAGCTCTTCACGGATCGTGTTCTCGAAGGAAAGGAAATACGTTTTTAAACAAAATAAAACAACACTAATTTGAAAATCATAAACTTGTAACTTAAAAGAAAGCATTTTTTGCAAATATAATTTCAATAAAATATTCTAATTTAAAAGATTAAGTTTTTATTAAAATACTTCAAGTTTTACAAAAGATAGATTTTCATAAAAATACCATAAATTTTTAAAAGATAGGTTTTATCATTAAAATACCATAAAATGTAAGGTATATTTTTATTAAAACTTTAGACATTCTAATTAAAATATTTTACCCAAAAACACTCTCGAGATTTATTTTTAAAAGTAAAGCATTTTACATAAAAAAAAAAACCTCGAGCTTTCAAATGAACTATTTTACATAAATACCATGAAGTTTCTAAATGGCCTAAGTTCACTAAATACCTAGACTATGTAAACTAATTTCTAAGGTATTTAGGTAACAATGGGTTTAAGCGGTATCTTTTTTTCAGGTCTTGGGAAGCCGGAGAAAATGGGTTCTTGCCTAGTTTAGATAAACTACTAATCTTTTAGCAGTCGTCCTTTAAAAGGGCAAAATACTGCCGGCCATGTGCAGTGGTTCCCATCTTAAATTATATGAATATCGAATCATATATAATCAAACACATGACATTCTACATGACTTAACTTGAACACTTGAATCTTGACTTAAATCCGAACTTGACTTGAACTCGAATTTGACTTGAAACTGAACATGAATTCTTGAACTTGATATGAATCTTTGAACTTGAACTTGGCTTGAACACTTGACTTGATCTGATCCGAACCATGAATATGATTTGGTTTGAACTTGACATAAATATTTGAACACAACTTGAATTGAACTTATACACTCTCTATATTCATGGATTCGGGCAAGACCTGTAAACTTAATCTATACATTAAAATATATAGAGATAAGAGGTGGGTTGGTAAGGAATGACGTGGCACGAGATGTCATTTTAAAAGACACCTCTTAAATATCTTATATCGTTGTCCCATGAGGTTTGACGGGACCTTGTACTTTTGGTCCATAGGATAAGCTGGACCACTCTTGTATACACACATATTTTTCTTATCAAACTACAAACAATCACGTTAGAATAGGATAAGCATATTTATATACCTGTCATGCTTAAAATACCTTAATGTACTCATATCTAATTAACACTCTTACCTATCTTCTTCTGCATTAGATTCATATTCTTGTTATATACATGTCTTTTATCACACTTTATAAACATATCCTTTTTGGTGACTTATTGAACACAAGATCGCTGACGGGCATTTCATCATGTTTTCTTTCTATCCTTGGAATATTCGTCAAATGATATAGAAACAGAGATGATCGAACCGAGTCAGGAGGATTTCAATCAGCTTACCGCTCAGCTAGACTACTAGTTTTCCTTTCTGCAGTTATTTTCAGTATGCCATTGTTTAGGCACTTTCTAGTTATTATATCTTTTGTTTCAGATATCGTATTTGTACTTGAATTTATGAATGTAAATAAAGTTGTTGTTGAAGTTTAATTCACTTGTCATTTTCTTGTTATAATATATTGCTTATAAACGCTTAGCATATTTATTATGGGAAACGACCATCTCAAAATAAATACGTCGCAGGTCTCGTCACGTGCCGTCACCGTCTTTTGAGAAGCGGGGCGTGACATATTATCCCATTTTTGGTTGATTATGTATTTTGTAGTACTCATATTGTATCTGTGTTTTGAATCATTCATGTTGTGATGGTATTATTCATGTTGTGATCGTATCCACCCTTCGAGGTGTGATCTTTATTTTATTATCAGTTGTGTGGTTCCACCTTCGAGGTGAGATTTGTTTACAATCGAGTATGGCTTGTAGTGCTTTCTGGCAGAGATTATTATGTATTTGTGGATAGATATCAATGTATATAGAGGAGATGCAGTTTGTTTTATTTTAAAGTCTTTAAATCTAATGTAACTGCATTTTCAAACCCTCCGAGCCCTAAGTCGGGTAGAAATTGCTCGGATCCAATGTCGTATAATTTTCATTTTCAAACCCACATTTTCGGATCCGATGTCGTATAATTTTCATTTTCAAACCCTTTCGGATTCGGTTGAAAATGACTTATTTTTAAAATGTGGTTACAAATTTTTTTTCTATTATTATCATTTTCAAGGCATTTTGGAGGTCTTTTGCAAGAAATCGTAGCGGCCATTTGGCATCAGAAAAGTTATATTACCACCCATTCATATGAAGACAATACAAAACCGAGCCATTATTTTATGGTGTTTTGGAACTAATTAATTTCTATTTTTAATCTGTCAAGTCCTAGAGAAAACGCTATTGTCAATAGCATTTTCATCTGGCACATTTGCCATATTCCAACCTGAGATTTTGTAAAACACTATTGACAATAACGTAATTCCAATCCGAGATTTTGTCTTGAAGAAATACGGCAAATGAAAGCGCTATTAACAATAGCGTTTTCACTTTGAAGAAAACGCTAACAGCGTTTTCATCTCAAGGAAAACGCTATAGCCACTAGCATTTTCCTTTTTGACATAACTGAGCATGCGAGGACTAATCTTACCTGGTGTATGGATGTCTATTTTCGGAAATAATTTTGGCTAGTCTTATTTTGAACTAATCTTGCCTGGTGTTTACCTGGTGTATAGATGTCTATTTTCGGAAATAATTTTAGCCTAGTCTTATTTTGGGAATTATTTATTAAATTAGTACTAATTTGGAAAAAAAATTGCCCTTATAAAATAAAAACAGACTGGAATTTTACAGAAATTTAAAGCCATATTTTTCCAAAACAGTTAAAAAGAGAGAGAAAGAAGGGTTCATCGAATGTAGACGAATTTTCCCACGTTCTTTGCATAATCACCAAATTTGCAAGCGTATATAAATATTTGCCATTGTTTTTGGAATCGCAAGAGGTGGGACCAAAACCTAGAGCTATTTAAGATTTCCCCTCTCTTTGTTTTTTTCACACATTTTGGAATTTTTGACGTGGGTTTCAACGAAACAGCTTCATTTGATAACGCTGAGCGTTTTTTAGGCCTAAAGGTGAGATTTTTATTCAAAATCTCTCTTTTTATCTCATTTTGATTCATGGGTAATCATCTGTTTTAAAAAATTTGACCCCTTTTTTTAGATTAATTCATGCAAATTTACAAGTCTTTAGGTTTTACTTACGATTTGAATTTATTTCTTTATATGTTTATTTTTGTTTTTTGATTTCAAAAGTTGACCCATTTTGCATTAGCTTATATGATATTATGAGAGAATTTGCATATTGTTTCATGAAAAATATATGATTTTTTTTGTTGTTGGGTTTTCTAGGAGAATTTGGTGTCCATTTGTGAGCATTTCCAATAGACCATCCTTTAGTAACTTTTGATTTTTTATGCCAATTTTGCAAAAGTATTATTTCAAATTTATGAACTTTTATTCTTTGGCCTATTGGCCTTGCTGTTTCATTGGGAGAGGATATGAACTTTGTAATGTTTATATGCCTTTATTTGCTTAATTAATTTTTTATAGAAGAGATTTAAGTACCGTTCATATGAGAGCAACTGCTATATCGCACTCTTTTAGTGTCCCTTGAATTATGATTCAAACTTGAAACAACCACAATAACCAACACCATAAGACTTTTATTTCAAACTTTTGAGGTTGGCTAAATGAATCCTTTTCAGCTATTCAACTACGTCAAGGTTCATCTTCCCTAGCTTATCCCGTATTGCACATAAACCCCCTCTGTGCATCGACTGAAACCCCTCAATTTTACAATCATCTGAGTTGTTTAGATTTGAGTTTGAAGCCTTCTTAAGGGTTTAGGATGATGCATTTTTCTTTTGCGTGCGTGCATGTGATTTGCGCGCGTGTTTGGGTGTGGCGGGGGGGGGGGATTTGTGCAATCCACCCTTAAAATTAACGACTAATGAATCTTTTGAACTACCTATATCCATCTTTGTTAATGGTCCTATTTGCTCTGTTGCATTGCTTTTTGTATGAAAAAGTGAAATTTGAATCTTACATATGTAGCTCTCATTGATCTATAACAAGGGAATGCTATGGGTTCTTTCTATGTGCTTTATTCTTTGAAATAGAGATACTATGCAATTGTTAATATCCACAAATTTGTGATGAAGTTTGCAATGCATAGAAATATATTGTTCCTTTTTAATTTAAATTTTTACCTTTGTTTATTCGCTTAGTTTTTGCTTTCTGAACTATCTAATTATTTTCTAGGCGATTTTTGCATAGAGAAATTTTAAATGGGTCATCCTATTATCGATGAAGTCGAAAATACAGAAGTGGGGCATCAAGAATTAGAGAAACAACCTTCAATTTATAAGGTAGGATTTCCTCCTCGGAAAAAACTTGCTCGAGAATTCGCCGACACGCTAAAAGAGACATTTTTCTCCAATGATCCATTGAGACATTACAAAGACCAACCGAAATCAAAGAAGCTCATATTAGGAATTCAATCCGTATTCCCAATCTTTGATTGGGGCAGGAGCTATGATTTAAGTAAGTTTAAGGGTGATCTTATCGCGGGATTAACGATTGCAAGCCTCTGCATCCCTCAGGTATAAAATTTCTTCAAGTGCACAATACAATCACTTGAGGCTAGATCTTACTAAAATACCTTGAACTATCGCTGTTTTTCACTGAACTATCTTAATTCTTTATTAATTACATTAAGCTCCTTTTAAATGCTCCAGTTGAGGGTATTTAAATTAAAGAGAACTTCATCAAAGCCAAAGACCAAGAGAGTTTACTGTAATAAGAAGCTTTAAAATTGCTGGTGAAGAAGAACTATAGTCAAGGGTAGTTTAGTGTGATTTAGCTTTGATTTAATTCGTGATTGGTTCTAATTTTGGCTTGTTTATGATAGGACATTGGATATGCAAAGCTTGCAAACCTCGAGCCACAATATGGACTTTGTATGCATCAATAGTTGAATTTTGTTACTTCACTCAAATTGGAGACTAATTAATGTTCTTTATTTTTTACTCTTTTTTTCTTAGATTCTAGTTTTGTGCCTCCTCTTATCTATGCGCTCATGGGGAGCTCTAGAGATATTGCTATAGGACCGGTAGCGGTTGTTTCGCTTTTGCTTGGGTCGCTCCTCCAAGATGAAGTAGATCCTAGTAATAAGGAGGAATACTTGCGTCTTGCTTTTACCGCCACTTTTTTTGCTGGTGTCACTCAAGCAGCACTTGGACTTTTAAGGTGAATAACGTAGTCCTTTTTGCCTCGAGAGGAAAAAATGACATGATTAATGTGTGCACATATTTTTGTGAAATCTTATACAACAACAACTGAGCCTTTTATCCCAAGCATAAGGGGTAGGCTACATGAACCAACATGAGAATCACGCCGGGTCCAGCACATGAATCCTCCGCCTCCACTCACTCCTATCCAACAATATACTTTCATTGAGTCCTTTGGCAACCATATCGTTTCGTATCATCTCCATCCATGTTTTCTTCGGTCTCTCTTTTGCTCTTTTGCCATTACCCATATCGAGAGTATCTATTCGTCGAACCGGTGCTTCCATAGGTATGCGTCGCACATGACCAAACCATTTTAGCGGTTTTCCCGCATCTTCTCCTCCACGGGTGCTACACCAACTTTTACACGAATATTCTCATTTCACACCTTATTTTTTCTAGTGTTACCGCACATCCAACGAAGCATGCGCATCTCCGCTATGTGCATCTTCTGTGTATGATGCTTCTTAGGAGCTCAGCATTCTGTACCATATAATAAGGCAGTCTGAATAGCGCTCCGATAAAACTTTCCTTTCAATTTTAATGGAAAGTTACGATCACACAAAATCCCTGTTGCACTCCTCCATTTCAACCAACCAGCTTGGATCCTTTGATTAACATCACACTCGATCTCCCCATTCTTTTGGTTAATGGAACCTAGATATCTAAACTGGTCGCTCGGTAATATCTCTTGCCCTTCCAATGTTATACCAATATGGTTTTGATTTCTCTGGTTACTAAATTTGCAATGCATATATGCTGTCTTGGACCTGCTCAATCTGAATCCCCGAGATTCCAATGTTTGCCTCCATAATTCCAATTTGGCATTAACCCCTGCTTTCGTCTCATTTACTAGAACAATATCATCAGCGAATAGCATACACCAAGGTACCTCATCTTGGATAGTTCTGGTAAGCTCATCCATCACGATGGTAAACAGGAATGGACTTAATGTAGATCCTTAATGTAAACTAATTGTAATCGGAAAATCACTCGTTAAGCCGCCGCAAGTTCTGACATTTGCCACTACTCCATCGTACATATCCTTGATTATGTCAATATACTTGACGGGGACCCCTTCTTCATCATTGTCCTTCATAATACCTTTCTAGGTATCTTGTCGTACGTTTTTTCTAAATCAATAAATATCATATACAAATCTCTTCTCCTCTCTCGAAAACGCTCGACAAGTTGACGAAGCAAATGAATAGCCTCCGTCGTCGATCGTCCAGGCATGAACCCAAACTGGTTCTCTATTATCTTAATATCCTTCCTTAGCCTGTGAAATCTTATACAAATAGAATAATTATGGAATTTGAAATATACGTTAAAAAGGTCGAAATTTCACAATTTTAACAATTTTATTGCATACTCACCTTAATATGGCCTACACCAAATAGTACTTGTAGAGTTAAATAGACGATCCGTATGTGATGTGTCTGATTCATTGAATCTCTATAGAAAACAATTCAATTGACATGAGGATGTGTGATATCAAACCCAAATGCATGGGATGCACACATTTGCTTTCGTTTAACATTACGGGAAAGTGCATGTTTGGACCTTGTCATTCTTTCTTTAAGGTCTAAATCAGATTTTTGTTCTTTCCTTGTTTTCAAAATTGTAAATTACATGATATTCGGTAGCTGTTTTACCATAGGTTCACAATATTAAATACGTCGTATGATTAGAAAACCCACAAAATTTGGTGTGTGTGTGCTCGCGTGTTTGCATCACAAATTTAGGGAGTATCAAGATTTTATTATGGTTTATTCAGGTTCTTCATAAATTTAAGTAAAAAATCTTTTTTTTTGTGGTGAGCCAAAATATGAAGAGTATTTAAGGTTCTTAAAATTAGAGAAGATGAACTGAATTAGATAATTTTATGAAACATGTAACATGGATTTAATACAATTGAAGTTAAAAACTAATAGTTGGACCATTCCATAAGTTGGTAAATTTAGTAAGGTTTGGGCCAAGTAAACTGTTCAATGACTCCTTGGTATACAAGGAAACAAATTATTACCTATAATTTCCACAATTCAATGAAGTCGAAGAACTCCACAAAAATATTGCCAACCTAAATTTTCTTTGTGAGTTGTCATGTCTCATAGATGAATATTTTCTATTTTCCTGCAAGACTACGAGAAACCCAACAACTCTTTTTTCTTTATTTGTTGATGCATCTTACATTCATTTTTGTCTTTCAATTTTCGATTTCAGATTAGGGTTCCTTGTTGATTTCCTGTCGCATGCCTCCACTGTTGGATTTATGGCTGGTGCAGCTATTACAATTGCTCTTCAACAACTCAAGGGTTTCCTTGGCATAGAAAAATTTACAAAAAATACTGATCTTGTTTCGGTAATGAAGTCTGTAGTTGATTCAGCTCTTCATGGGGTATGAAACAAATCATTTTCTTCAGTAGTACTAGTTCTATATAACACAGTTTTTTACCTCTAAATTTTATCTCGTAAAAAATTGGTGCTTTATTTTTCAGTGGAACTGGCCGACTATAGCTATCGGATCATTCTTCTTGGTGTTTCTTTTACTTGCTAAGTACATAGTAAGAATTTTGCTGCTTAATTCTTTGCATCAACAAATTTAATGACTAAATTTTCATTTATGTATATTTACATTAAATCGCGTGGCTCAAATAGGAAAAGAAAAAGAAAAATCTCTTTTGGTTACCCGCGATTGCTCCACTTATCTCGGTTGTTCTCTCTACCTTGTTTGTGTACGTTACTCATGCGGATAGGCATGGAGTCAAAATTGTAAGTTTGAGATATTACATTTTATTTCCCAGATTTGTTCGGTTAAATGTAAATTCATGTTGTAATTTTGATACATGAAAGGTCAAAAATATTAAAAAAGGAATCAATCCGATCTCTTTCGATGAAATTTACTTCACGGGTGCTAATGCTGGGAAAGGATTCAGGGTTGGAGCTGTAGCCGGTGTGATAGCCTTAGTGGTAGTACTGCCTTACATTTTTTTTAAAATAAATTTTTTTGAAGATCTTAGAATAAAGTTTTATCTGCATGAGACTTAAATTTTATTACAATAAACAGGAAGCTGTAGCTATTGGAAGATCTTTCGCTACAATGAAGGACTATCAAATTGATGGGAACAAAGAGATGGTGGCACTTGGGACAATGAATATTGTTGGTTCACTTAGTTCTTGTTATGTAGCCACAGGTAAGGATTTTTTTTAGTTTATGAAACTCCAATATTTTTTATATAAATATTTGGGTTTATTGCACCAAACCCCCCTATAGTTTTGTCCCGTTAGCGCGTATGCCCTTCATGAAATTTCTTAGCGCAAATGCCCCCTCTATTTAACTACCAAAACATGTAAACTTTATTCTAAACAACACAAATATGTTCTAAATTTAAATTAGACAATAGTTTAAGCTGCTTTGAGTTGAATTTGATTGTTTCTAACTTCTATGAGTGTATGTTACTGAGCAGAGGAGGTGTTTGCTCTAAAAAATCACTTGGTTTGGAAAAGAAGGGGGGGGGGGGAGGGGGGATAGGTCCTATATGCTGTAAACAACTGGAGGTTTTTGTGCACTTGAATGCATGTAATTCTACAAATATTTCAAGCTATAGCATGATGCATCTTATTATGGTTATACCGAAAAAGGGTATATGATAAAATATTTTCCTTATGTTAAAGATGGTAAATCTTTTCCTTCAAACCCCTTGTTAATTTTTTTGGAACCCCCTCTTATTTGTTTATATGACTTAAGACACATACCATCGAATTTTAGTTTTAGAATTTTTTTTCTTTCCTACCGATTCTATTATGGAGCTTACAAGTTGTTTTGAACTTTCATGACCATCTTTTGTACCTGTGGAAACAAAGTCCAGTACCTTGGCATACAAACATAACATTGAATCTTATTTTCTTCATTACTTTCTGCAACCAAACTTCCTCAAATATATTTGTTTTCAATATACTTCCTTTTCAAATCACATATTCATATTAAATTTTCATCTTCCTCTTTCATTTGACACTAATCCTTTTTATTTGGTAAATTTTTAGAGATAAACGCTGAATTTTTATACGAAATTATCATTTGATAATTAATTTTTCCCTTTTTACAGGATCTTTCTCTCGATCGGCAGTCAATTACATGTCAGGGTGTCACACAGCAGTCTCCAATTTGGTTATGTCAGCGATTGTATTTCTCACTTTGTTGGTGATCACACCCCTCTTTAAATACACACCAAATGCAATTCTTTCTTCGATTATTATCTCCGCCGTGATAGGCCTCATCAATTATGAAGCTGCATATCTTATTTGGAAAGTTGATAAATTGGACTTCCTTGCTTGCATGGGAGCATTCTTTGGTGTAGTCTTTGCTTCAGTTGAGATCGGCCTCTTGATCGCTGTAAGAATTAAGAACTAACATTTCCATTTTATTTAATTTTATGGCTAAATTATACCAAACTACCATATATATCTCTGGTTTTTCACCAACTAACTCGAAGTTTTTAAAGACAGCAAACTCCCTTAAACTTTTGGGTTTAAGGAGTTTTTCACTAAATAATATAGCATTTTAAGGGAGTGTATTGTAATAAGAACTTTAAGGTAGTAATCCATACGACAATGATAGTTAAGGGTTATTTAGTGTAATATAGCCTAATTTATTCAAAGTATCTGGTCTGTGTGACTTTTATCCAAATAAATCATTTCATTGGATGCTGAGATGAGAAGAACTACAAAATAGATCATAGAAAAATATAAAATAAGCACCTCCTACAATATCCACAGTCCCAAAAACATAAGCAAAATTAGCTTCGCAGAAGTTTCAATGGCATCTGATGTCAGCAACTAGGTTATTATATCATAAGCCATGTGTTTCAGTTTACTTGTCCTTTTGGCCACCTTTTTGTCCTCTTCGAAAACCAAGAAGAATGTTCTAGAATACACTCCTATACTTGTAAATTAGATGTAAATTGCCAATACTATCCCCGAACTATTTTAAACAAAAAACTACTTGTCTTGTTTTCATATCTTAATACGGGGGTAAAATAAAACTTTCACATTTTAATGTTTCTCTATTGAAGCCACTCTTTCTAAATTAGTGTGCAACATGCCTGAAATAATTAAGGGAGAATAAAATGAGGTGAAGGATTTGAGAGCTTCTCCCCTCTTTATATATACTAAATCAACATATGACAAATTACAGTTTATCCGATGTGGGACTATTATTCTCATATTTTAACACCCGAGCATAAACATCAAATATGTCCAACTTGTTACAAATAAAATTCACTTTCGTACTCCTAAGCGGCTTAGTAAGTAAATCTGCTAACTGGTTTGTCGAGAAGACATGATATGTATCAAGGACATCTTAGGTTATCTTTTCTCGAACAAAATGACAATCTACCTCAATATACTTTGTCCTCTCATGAAACACTGGATTGGATGCAGTATAATGGCGGCCATATTATCATAGTACAAACACATAAGAAGGATATCATTAAGTCCAAGCTCACCGAGTAGATAATCAATCCATAGCAATTCACAGGTAACGGCCATGGCTCGATATTCTGATTCTGCACTAGATCGAGCTATAACATGCTGTTTCTTGCTTCTCCACGATATAAAATTTCCTCCAACGAACACACAGTAACTAGTAATGGACCTCCGATCTATAGGTGATCCTGCCCAATCTGCATCTATAAACCCAGCTATCCGGGAATGTTCATGATCTGAATAGACCAAATCTTTTCCGGGTACACCTTTCAGATAGCGCAAGATCCGAATAGCTGCATCCCAATGTGTTATCCTCGGATCCTCCATAAACTGACTAACAACACTCATCGGAAATGAGATATCTGGTCGAGTAACTGTCAGGTAATTCAGTTTACCAATCAGTCTTTTGTATCTACTGGGATCATTCAATCTATCGCCTTTTCCTGGCACCGGCTTAGCATTTGGATCCATGGACGAATCAACATGTTTGCAACCCAACATGCCAGCTTCTGACACCAAATCAAGCACATATTTCCTCTGGAATATACACACTTGTCTTAAATGTTGCAACCTCTATACCTAGGAAGTACTTCAGACTCCCTAAATCCTTGGTCTCAAAATGACTCTAAATTTATGTAATACCTCTATCATCATCTCCTGTAATCACGATATCATCCACATATATAACCAAGAGAATGCGTTTACCCTGATGATTACGGTAGAACACAGAATGATCACAATCATATCGAGCAAGCCCAAAAGACTTCACAATATCAGAAAATCGTCCAAATCACGCTTTAGGGGATTGCTTCAATGTATATAAGGATCTCCTCAACTTGCATACTTTTCCAAACTCCCTCTGAGCAACAAACCATGGAGGTTGCTCCATATAAACTTTCTCGGATAGGTAACCATGAAGAAAAGCGTTCTTGACATCTAACTGGTGAAGATGCCAATTATAAGATGCAACAAGAGATAAGAAGACAGACCAAAGTCATTTTAGCAACCAGAGATAATGTCTCCTCAAAATATGTGCCATAAACCTAAGAATAACCTTTAGCTACCAGCCGGGCTTTAAGGAGAGAGCCATCGGGATTTAGTTTTACAGTATACACCCAGCAACATCCCACTACTTTCTTTCCTCCTAATGGAAAGAGCTACTAACTCTAATGTATCATTCGTCTTTAAAGCTGACATTTCCTCAATCATGTCTGCTTTCCAACCTGTATGAGACAGTGCATCTAATAAAGACTTAGGAAAAGGATGGGATTCGACAGTAGAAATGAAAGTTTGATAGGAAGGAGAAATGATCATATGAAACAAAATGAGCAATAGGATGAGGGGTGATTGGGTACCTTTCTGCAAAGTTATCGGAAGATCAAGAGCAGAAAAGGAAGGAGCTGAGCTTGTTGGATCTGTAACGGTAGAAGGGATTGACACTGGATCTGAAGTAGTCTCATCTCTTTGACGAGTGTATGCCTTGGTAGCCTTATCAAGTATTTGCTTCTTGATAGTTAAAATGACATCTGAATCCTCCAAAGGAAAATCTTTATTGAAATCGGGCTGAGAATAATTATCTGCATAGTATGAAGTAGACTCGAAGAAAGTGACATCAAACGACACAAAACAACGTTTTAACTCAGGACTATAATACTTGTAGCCCTTTTGAGTCCTCGAATACCCAAGAAAGATGCATTTAATTGATTTAGTATCGATTTTGGTACTCTCTGGATGCAAATCATAAACAAAACATGTATAGCCAAAGATGCGAGGTGGAAAAGAAAAGGAAGGTTCAGAAAGAAATAATACAGAGTAAGGAGCTTGTCCTTATAATACATAAGATGGCATGCAATTAATTAGATAACATGCAGTAAGAATGTCCCCCAGAAAACTTTAGGGACACCCATATAAAACAATAAATTGCGAGTTATCTTAGAAAATGTCTATTTTTCCTTTCCACCATCCCATTTTGTTGTGGTGTGTATGGACAAGAAAATTGGTGTGTAATGCCATTTTGTGTCATGAATACTTGAAAAGAAGAGTTTTAATAATTATCATTATCACTACGAAAAGTACCGACATATTTTCCAAAATGATTTCTAATTTCAGCATAAAATTCTTGAAAAACAGGAAAAAAACTTTAGAACGAGATTTTATTAAATTAGCCATGTCACACGAGAATAATCATCAATAAAAGTTTCGAAATAACGGTAACCAAGCTGTGACACAATAGGACAAAGACCCCAAACATCACTGTGGACAAGTTCAAAGGGTTGGTCCACACGTTTATTGACCTTAGGTGGATAAGACGCACGGTGGTGATGCTTACCCAACTTACACGACTCACAATCTAGAGAGTTAACTGAACTAATAGACGAGTCCATTTTCTTTAAAATTTCTAATGATGGGTGACCAAACCGGAAGTGAAGATCAATGGCTGAAGTTATGCTTGAGCAGACTACTGGATCAGTACACTTGGCAAGATAGTAGAGACCATCAACTTCATACTCGGTGCCAATCGTCTTCTTTGTTTCAAGATCCCACATAACACAACCATGTGGAGAAAGTGAAATCGAGCAATTCATAGAACGAGTAAACTTGCTTACAGAAAGTAAACTGAATGGAAAACGTGTCAAGCATAATACAGAAGACAATGATAATGAATGTGTGGGAGTGACAAAATCAATACCCTCTACTCGCGATGTGGATCCATATGCTAAAGTTGCAGATTCATATGGAGACGGTGAAAAGGATGTGAATATACCTGACTCCTCAGTCATATGATCAGATGCACCTGAATCAATAACCCAAGCCTTGGATGGTGGTGTTGTGGTTAGACAAGCAGTATGATTACCTCTTATCATAGAAGCAGTGGGATAACTGGTGGAGGATGATGGGCCCGAAGAGGAAGATCCACTCTGAATCTTCAAGAACGTCTGATAACGATAAAGTTCACCTCCACTTAGAGTCAAACTCGAGAGATTGGAGGATATGGAACAGGTGTCATGAATGGAATCAGTCGCTGATTGAGAAGAATATGAAGATGCTGCAACTCCTGCTAGATGAGAATGAAGATGAAAACATGTGGCCTTTACATGGCTCGGACGATGGCAGTAATCATAAATAGGTTCTCGCGTGGTGGGGGTTCCTTTTGCATCTACTGGGTCCCCGTCCTCCATGTTAACGATCTCCGAAACCTCCACGGCCTCTAGTCCATGTCTCCTTCTGACCAGCAACTCTGGGCTGAGTAAGGAGAGCAGATCGCTCTCTATCATTTCTGGTGAACGAGCTAGAATATATCTGCTGCAGCATATGATATGTGTCGGCCAATGAGGAGCTGCATGTTGCGCCTAAGATCTTCGGACGGGCCCCTTCATACTCAGGATCTAAGGTACGAAGAAAGACCAATACCCCTACCCGCTCGCAATGACGTTGTATCTCCTGAATATCGACAGTGAGTGGAAACACCTCATCAAGCTCCTTCCATCGACTCATGATGTGGATTTTATTAGTCTCTAAATTTAACCTTAAGTATACAGCTTATCGCAGTTATACTTGAGGATCGTTCCCATAGAGAGATGTGTTAACTACTTTTAAACTAAGTTAAAGAGTTTGATTTTTTTTTAAAATGCAAATAAAAGTGAGTTTTTTATGAATATAGAAGAATCTAGGGTTTTGTATTTATTTATCTCTATTGATTAGTTTAATAGGTGACACTTCTTTTCTAGATCTATATTTAATATGTTTTTTATTAATCCTATGAAAGTATAAGTTAATTTAATGTTATTAAAGTTATCTTATCAATTATAAAATTATCATTTAGATAGCAATATTAAAACACCTTTTCTAGTTAATTAAAAATAATCTACGTTTAATCTTTAATTAATAGCGGTAGGTGATCAATCTACTTTTATTATCTTATCGAATAACTTAGATCACCCTTAACTATCTAGTTTTAATTTCTTTTAATTAAACCCGTCTCTTGTCTTCTCTCATTAGATCTATAGGGCGTCAACCTATCATTTAACCTAATAAGTTTCTTGGTATTATCATCTTCCTTTATTCTTCTTTCTAGGCGTCAACTATCATTAAAAAGATTAGTTTTTTAGATGATAAACTTAATACGAAGAATTTAAATAATAAGATATTAATATTTAAGTGCAAGAAAAGAAAGCAATATAATATCCAACCAAATAGAATAAATAAATACAAAAACCTAGAAGAGAAATTAGTTACGCTTCATATTAAAATAAAGCAAAAATTTGTTCATAAAAATTACTTACACGGGTGATGATCTCTCAAAAGAAAACCCTAGAGTTTATTGTCAAGAAAGAGATATGAACCCTAGGTCTATACAAGTGCTTATATAGGGCTAAGGAAGATTTGAGAACAAGTAATAAAAAATACAAGAGAATCTACTTACTAACAACTATTATATTCTAATCTAATTGCTCTGTTGGATACTGTTGCGAGCCTTTAGAATCTTCAAAAGACGAAACCTTACATCTCATATTAATTTATGTAGAAAGACGACCGTGTTCATAAAAAATCTCATCGAACAGCCCAAAATCGACCGCTGATCCGCGGCCATTTTTTTGGTTTCGTGGCTCCAAATTTTTTCGTCGCGGCTCCAATTTTTTTCTGTGGTTTTAGCGTCAATTTAGTTGATTTTTTAGCATATAAAATCTTGAATAACTCGCTGTATCTCTATAGTTGCATAGATCTCCGAATTGCTCCCAAATTTGGCATATAATTTGGCAGGTTAATTTGTTTCTTTTGATTTGATTTGGTTTTTCTAACTAATTTGTTATTGTGATGATTGATTCACTTCTATTTGTTGCAACTTTTGCTGATTTGTAATGATATTCCTAAATTTGTTCCAAATTTGCAAATTGTCTTTTGATTTTCCGAATAATTCTCTTAAGTCTCCATTATACGCACGTAATTCTCATTTTAGCACAATTTTCCGTCCTTTTGCATCCAAACCCTGTTATCTGTAATAATTCATAAAAGATACCCGGACAAGCATAAAATATGACAATAAAATTATAAATGAGTTAGAAAAATATGCAATAAATTACACCAATCAACTCATAAACTCCGCAAAGAACTGTTGCAGAGATTTAGAGCCTCGCTGCTCCTTGTAGATGCTATGCGTTTGATCAAATGCGCGTGTCAACTGATTCTTGCCGGAAAATAGCGTCTTCAAATATGCCCATACACCATAGACAATACGCTCATGTCGAACCAAAGAATAAACTGAATGTTCTATAATCAGGAACATCAATGACAGATCTGAGCGTCGTCAGTCTTCCATTCATCAGTTATTGGATTTGGTCCCTTCGAAGACATGTGCTTGTCTTTCCTATGAGAGATCAAATACATCGACCATATCATGCCATTCAAGATAATTATCACCGTTTAATTTTCACTCTGTGATCTTACCATGATGAATTTCCGTAGAAATAAGAGTCTTGGTATCGTTATCACCCATCGCTTCTTAAATAACAAAGCACCACACCACAACAAGCATCTTAACAATCGCTAAATAAAGGATCCTCTTCTCGCGGGATCGAGCAGTACAAGAAATAACAAAAGAAAACTCGAAGGAATCACCTCATATCAAACCGAGACATCATGAAATCGAGCGGCGGCCGATGGAATCGAGGTGGAGGATGAACACCGTGATGAACAGTACCGCGGGTACTATAACGATGAACAGTACCTCGATAATGTAGCAATTGTCGGATCCTAGGGTTGAGGTGGGGGCGACGTCTAGGGTTGAGGGGGGTGTTAGAGCTAGGTTTTGTTCGAAACCCAATTTTTTCTTTCTTTTTTTTTAAATTGAGAATTTTGTTCTTCCCTGTGCTCTGATACCATGAAATAATTAAGAGAATAAAACGAGGCGAAGGATTTGAGAGCTCCTCCCCTCTTTATATAGACTAACCAACATATGACAAATTATAATTTACCCGATGTGGAACTATTATTCTCCTATTCTAACGAGGCCTAAATGGGAAGTAATTTGAGACGAAGGGCTTATAAGGAAAGAGGTTAATGGAGGGAAGAGGCCATAGGAGGGAATTTCCTTCTATGGCGTCAAAAAAGCACGCCCTATCTTATTTTTTCGGCGATCGGCACCCATCATTTTCATCGTTATCATCTAAGATGTGGGTACACCAAATTTCATGCGATTCTACAAGCTTTTCACCGTTGATTTAGCAATGTAAAAAGTTCTGTTGTCGGTAAACCGTTAATTTTGAACCCACTAAATCAACGATGAAAATGTTGTAGAATCGCATGAAATTTGGTGTACCCACATCTTAGATGATAACGATGAAGATGATGTGTGCTGATCGTTGGAAAAAATGAGAAGGAGGGTACTTTTTCGACGCCATAGGAGGAAATTCCCTCCTATGGCATCTTTCCTCCATTATTCTCATAAGGAAATCATCTTTCTCTACGAAATATACGTCCAAAAGTTGAACAAAACATTAAATTTAAGGTTAATTGCACAAAATTCCCTGTAGTTTATCCTGTATAGCACTTCTAACCCCTAAAGTGATTTGTTGGCGCAAGCATTCCTTTGCTCGTTGATCAAAACCCTTAAAAGACACTCAAATTGTACACTAAACAACTCAAATGGTTGTCTAGTTTTTATTCTATTACTCTACAACTTGTTTGTGTTGTTTAAATTAGTTTCTTAAAGGGTTTTGGTCAAAAGAACAGGGGGAGTGTTTTCACTTATATATCACCAAAGGTACAAGTACTGTGGAGGATAAAGTATTTTTCTTTTTGGGGGGCGGCGGTGCTTAAGCCTATACTTTGAAAATTGTAAGATGCAAATAAATACATAGACTCAGCTAATATCAAATATCATTTGCTGTTGCTAGTGAAACAGCGAAGAAGAGTGTAAAGGTACAAAACGTGCTCGCCTGTATTATTAGATTTAATAACGCTGAAAGGTCATGGTATGAATTTGCAAATCACTAAGTCATGGTAGTAAAGTTCAGATTATTAAGAATTAGTTTTTTTTATCTGAAAATGCTGTGAGGATCATAAGGTCATGTTATTTAATTGAAAGATATCCAAAGATATCCTCTGCTGACATACTAAAAACCTGTAAGTTTCGGCTTTCACTTAGAATTGTTTGTTTTGTTTTGTTTAAAAAAAAAACAGGTATCGTTATCGTTCGCTAAGATTCTTTTTCAAGTGACTAGACCAAGAACGGCTATACTAGGAAATATTCCGGGGACTACAGTGTATCGAAATATTGAGCAATACCCAGAGGCATCCAGGGTTCCAGGAGTGCTCATAGTGAGAGTTGATTCTGCCATCTATTTTTCCAACTCCAATTATGTTAGTGAGAGGTATGCAATTTGGTTTTGTAGATCATCGGTATTACAGCATGAGTATATTTCTGTTTGGATTGTAACACATTGTAAAATAAATGCTAAATTGCTGAAACTCTTTCGTCGCTTTTGCCCATACAGTAGGATATCGTCCCCTCTTTTCAAAAGTTTTACTTTACCCTAACATTTGTCTCTCCGTCTCTATAATTCTTATCCTTGAAGTATCCCTTACGGACGAATTAGATACGCAATGGTAGGGATAAAGGTTGGCACAATTGCAGAAATCATGAGTATTTTTGTAATTGAAAAATCCAGAATCGAAAAGTAAAATTCCACGTGAAATAGGAAAAAAATGCATCTCTTAAAAAGTGGGTGGGATCGTGCTACATGGACAGTTATGAGGGAGGTTTCCTGCAATTTAGCTTATATTAAAGGGGGAAAATGTCTATCTTTTACCATCATGAAAGATTAATGCTCTAGCAAACAGTCCTGGTAATAGATGGTGCTTCTATTTGTTCTTGTTACTAAATTATAATGTTCCATTTTTCAGAATTTCAAGATGGTTGGCGGATGAAGAAGATGCACTCAGAGCCAAGGACCTCCCCACGATTGAGTTCGTCATTGTGGAGATGTCACGTAAATTACTTAACAACTCTATCATTTTGTTTTTGGTGTCATGTTAAATTTCTCAAGCGTGCTCAGTATTTTCTCATGTTTTCTCAATGTCGCTTGCAGCTGTGACCGATATTGACACCAGCGGCATCCATGCATTAGAAGAATTATACAAGAGCTTCCAGAAAAGGGATGTCCAGGTGAATGTGATAATCATTATCATAATTAGAAAAATCTTGAAAGATGCAATATATTAGATAAATGCAATATAATTTCAATAGCCATATCGACAACCTCTAATAAGCTTAGCTGCAAATGAAAAAAAAACATAATTAAGATTATGTCAAATTCCAGATTTGACCATTACCCTCAAAACCTTGTTCTGTTCGATTTCTTTTATTAGGATCCATCTCTAGTTTGAGCTTCTTCTTTTGGACTGTTTTTTAACATGTCATCGCTGATGCAAGTAGGACTGAATCTTCTTCTTCTTCTTCTTGTTTTTTTTTAATAAATATTTATCGCTCTTAGTCTAAAGATATGGAGGATGCAACCTTGTCATTTTAAATTTTAAACCATGGCATCCTTTATTTTTGGTCCATAGGTTGTTTCCCTATTGATTTAGTATTAGGCTAAGAGTTGACTTTAGGCTGACAACATGCCAGCTGAAATATATTCAAATATTTCATGGAGCCTTCATAACCGAGCTTTTAGCAAACAGCTTAGATATGATGATAGTCCCTTAGATTTTACCACGGCCATCTAGGTTTCATCGACTAATTCCATGCACCCTACTAAACATTTGAAGTTTTATCCAGTCCTTTATGATCATTGTCAATTTGATATCGGCACAAGGGCGATTTCATTTCATTTCAATAAGTGTAGCATCTATAGAATCCGCAGCAAGATCCGGCCTGCTTATGATTTTGTGTTATGACAGCTTGCTCTTGCAAATCCTGGGCCCCGGGTGATGGACAAGCTTCACTCGTCGAAGTTCACGGAGATGTTAGGCCATGACCGCATCTTCCTTACCGTCGGTGAAGCCATCATGACCTGTGCTCCAAAATCAAAAGAAGATGTGTGAAGAGATATCAAAGAGAAGCACAGTACGAATAATCTTTTGATTTAGCGAGAGCTTTGTGATTAGGGTCTCTGTCACGACCCTTGGCTTTTTATCAGTGGCTTACAAAATGCAAAAAGTCAGGAAAAAGAGAAAGATCTTCGAAATTATAGCTTGTTGTAAGTAGATCAAGTTCATTGTTGCAGCGGCCTGGATTGAACATGAATGAAAAGTTTGTTTCTGGGCTTGTGTTTTCTCTTTGATGCCATTGTTATAATTCTTTTGTTAGAGTGCATCAGCTGTGAGTTTTCTTCAGATCTTAATTGTTTTCATAGGCTTCTATGGTTGATGAGTCAAATGAAGTTACATTGCAAAGTGTACAGTGTCGTTTCTTCATTTAGGTCATGTTTGTATTTAGGGGTGTTTGTATGATTTGAAGTAGCATGGAAGTACCAAAAGTAAACCTACTTTTGGTACTTCAATTGTTTGTTTAATGGAAGAACTTGGAAGTTATTTTCCATTGATCAGTTGGATCATACATTGCATGCTTATTTCTAAAATTTTCTTCACCCCGTTTTGGCTTGGAAGAAACCATGGAGCATAAGGAACGAGAAAAGTATTAATTGTTTATTGCTTCTTTTTAATAAATCTAAAATGTAATAATTTCTTATTATTAAAAAATAGTTTTCTTTTTTATTTTGCTTAATAAAAAATCATAAGAATTTACTTTATTGTTTACTTCTTTCTTCAAAAATTTTTACAAACAAACATCGAAAGTAAGTTTTAGATTTGCTTCATAACCACTTTTGGGAAGTTACTTCATTATTGTTTCCTGCATGTATTTCCGGTCATCCAAACGGTTTTCTTCCATGCTCCGGAAGTTGTTTAAGGTACTTTCATGCCATTGTTTCTGCTGTTGTTGCTCCTCTTGTTCCGATTACCATTGCTGCCATCCGCCGGTATTATCATTGTCATTCTTACTATTGTTATCATCTGCCTGCTAGTATCACAATAATCGTTGCCACCGTTGTTACAGCCAATGAGCATTATTATGATCATTGTCACCGGAGCCATCATTTAACTACCATTTGACAGTTTTATCGTTGTCCTGATCATTGCTGCCGTCATTCTCATCGTCACTGCCATCATTGCTCCCCTCTATCGGTTTTATCATTGTCGTCATTTTAAATTTCGCGGGTTGTCAACCCGATAACAAACCGAACCCGGATCCGCAAACTCCAACCCTTTGTAACAAACGAAGCCGTCATCGTTTTATCACAAACTCCGAAACCAATGGCCCTCGCTCTCCTCCGCTTCCTCCCAAATCTCTTCCTTTATGGCCCTAAAACCCTAATTCGCCCCAAATTCCAAAACCTTAGAAAAACCCTAATCCCCAAATCCAGAACCCTAGCTTCCCAATCATCAAAAACCCTAATTCTCACGAGAGACGATCGATTCGGACCATCTGCAGATCAAATTGATGGAGGATCCGAGACGATCGCCGCCATCGTGACGTCACTCGGCGGTGGGCCCGCAGCCGTGGGGATTGTTAGGGTTTCGGGACCCGCGGCGGCGGAGATCGCCGGCAAAGTTTTCCGTCCGGCGAGGAGGAGAGAAATGATGCAAGGGAGTTGGAGGCCGAGGAGTCATTTTGTTGAGTATGGGGTTGTTTTGGATCCTGATGGTGATTTGATCGATGAGGTATAAAATTATTTCAGAGCAATGTTATGCAAAATGAGTTATTTTTAATCCTCTGTAGAATATTGTATAAGCATAATTAATGGATTATAAGCATAAATTGCGTTCTTAATATCTTGTTTATGATAATTTGTCATAGGTTCTAGCAATTCCTATGTTGGCACCGAGATCATACACTCGAGAAGATGTTGTTGAGCTGCAATGCCATGGGAGTGACGTGTGCTTACGTCGTGTACTAAGAGCTTGCTTAGAGGCTGGTGCAAGGCTTGCTGAACCTGGTTAGCTTCCTAGTTTTGATACTGATTTCAGCGATTTGTTGCTTTTTTAGACAAAGGATAACAGCAGGCGTTTGTCGGCAATATGGAGTTATGGACCCATGTTGAGAGAGATTAGTTGATTAATTGATAGATGTACACTATTGATACTCCTGTTGAGTGTAATCCGACTCAGGAAATACATGAACTATAGATAGATATGCTTGTCCTTCAAGAAATGTTCGTAATACCTATTTCCATTTTAAAGTATAAATATTTGAACTACACTAAATGTATCAAATTGGCATAGTAAAATAGAAATAACCAAGATGTAAATCCAACATTGTCATAATTAATTCCCATCAATATGAAACGGACCAGCAAAGAGATGTGTGGCTCGTAATTGGGTATCTTCAGAATGAAGATCTCGATCCTAGCACTCACCTTTAGGATGAAAGTCAGAAAATTGAGAAAATTGGGATTTAGTTGTATGATTTTCTTTTATGTGAATAAGATTTAAAGTATGCGAGTTTTGGATCTTTTCTTAACGAACCTAAGATCAAAACTTATATTCTGGTGAACCCAAGTTACTGTCATTTTTCTTTTTGATGATGGAATGGTGTTAACACACCAAGTTACCATCATTGTGTGTTTGCTTCGTAGATTTGATTGTTTTTTTTTTTACCATTTTCTTCAAGTGGCCATTTAAATCCTGTTTCATCTAATAATATAAAGTGTACCTTTCCTCCCTTCCCCCTTCTCTATTCTCTCTTTTTTTTGTTTGGCTAGATAATTCTCTTTGGTGTAGTAACTCAATATTTATTTTCTGATCATATAAAAGAATAAGTTCTGTTTTAGGTGAATTCACTCTTCGAGCATTTTTAAATGGGAGATTGGACCTATCGCAGGCTGAAAATGTTGGAAGACTTATTTCGGCCAAGTCTGTTGCTGCTGCTGGCTCGGCTTTAGCTGGCATACAGGCATAAACACAATTCTGCAGTCATAGTTTTCTCATTATAATAATATATTGTCAGTGATTTTTCTGATAGCGGTGAGTAAGATATCTGATTGCATGCTCGATGTATAATGAATGTAGCAGGGTGGCTTTTCTTCATTAGTGAAATCTCTAAGAATGCAATGCATTGAGCTGCTTACAGAGATCGAAGCTCGCTTAGATTTTGATGATGAACTTCCTCCTCTAGATATCAGCACGTTGATAGATAAAATAAATAACATGCGGCATGAAGTTCAGCAGGCACTTGATACTGCTAACTACGACAAGCTTCTTCAATCTGGTCTACAGGTAGTTAAACTTATCTTGTTTTTGTTCTTCTATTTCACGTTTTATTACCTGATCATGTTGAAGCAGATTTACGAGTTTGAGTAATTGCTTGACAAAATGTGGGCTTGTCATGTTAGTTTTTTTGTTACATAACTTTTGTAACTGATGGATATCATTGTTATTTGGTGTCTAAGGGTTAGTTCTTCGGGTTTGGAGTGTCCTATATTCATATCTCGTCTAAAGTGTTCTTGTTCAACCTGGATCTTTATGCTTACCCCCTTGTCCTCAATTTTTTCTCTTCTATATGTGCCTGTACCTCATAAATCTTAACTTGTCTTTTATGATATTATAATTGCCTATTTTAGGTATCCCTTTGCTTGCTTTCTGGCATAGGCCATGAATATTTCAATGACCAGTAGGAGGTTGACAGTAAGCTGTCCTTGTTAGTCAGTATAAGGTTTCTTTATTTGATCTTGTAACATCTGGCATGCTTTGTTCGTCTCTTTCTACACTACATTTATAGAACTCACTGTAGTTTTTGAACCACATGTTTCTAAAATTTGCAGATAGCAATCATTGGTAGGCCGAATGTTGGGAAATCAAGCCTTCTCAATGCATGGAGCAAAGTAGGTTGCCTAATCTCTTCACGACAATCTAAATTGTGTTCTCTTCATACTTCTAATTGAATCTGGCAATATATATATATAGATAGATATATATGAGGTTAATGGAGGAAAGAGGCCATAGGAGGGAATTTCCTCCTATGGCGTCGAAAAAATACACCCACCCTCATTTTTTCCGACGATCGGCACCCACCATCTTCATCGTTATCATCTAAGATGTGGGTATACCAAATTTCATGTGATTCTACGACTTTTTCACCGTTGATTTAGTGGGTTCAAAATTAACGGTTTATCGACAATAGAACTTTTTACATTGCTAAATCAATGGTGAAATGATTGTAGAATCACATGAAATTTGGTGTACACACATCTTAGATGACAACGATGATGACGGTGGGTGCCGATCGGCTGAAAAAATGAGGGAGGGTGTATTTTTTCGACGCCATAGGAGAAAATTCCCTCCTATGGCATCTTTCCTCCATTATTCTCTCTCTCTCTCTATATATATATGTGTGTGTGTGTGTGTATGTGTATATATATGTGTATATATTTATATGGTCATAAAGTTGTCTTATGGTTATCTTACTATACCTTGTAATAGCCACGTAGTTTGAATGATTTAGGTTCAAAATTTGTTATTTTTAAATTTTTACGCCAGATAATTAGAATACAAATGAACTTCCATTTAGTATCAGAGGTTGAATCTTAATTAAAGCGCCTTCCACATCTGGTATTCTAAAAATATTTGACATGAAAATGAGAGGATATTTATCCCTCCGGTGTGCCTACGCTGTATCCTAAAAAACCCAAAGCGGAAGAGGCAAAGAGCATAGCATTTCTTATTCTTTCTTCTTGATTTAATCATACATAGCCCACATCTAATCCATCAAATTTAAATAATGGTTTCTATAAATTTTTATTTCTGAATCAAAAACATATCGATCTTTAGATATGTCGGTTTTTCTTTTTGCCAAAAAGAAAAATAATAATAAATCTGTTGGTTGTGTGATTTGAACCTTCAAAAACTAATTAGCTATGCCTTTCCTTTCTGACTATTATTATGCTGGTTCTGGGATCTCAGAATTTTTTTCACCAGCGTCTAGGTACTTATTCAAAGGTATCAATTGATTATAATTAGAAATTGACCTGCTCTTCTCTCATATTGTAGCCTTGCAGCTAGATACATTTCTCTTTGCAAGCCACTCGTTACCAGCATCATCATCTGCATATTACAGTGATTCTGCATTTTCGATTATTCCAAGTTGTCCAGCTATGACAAACATGGATGCACAATGCCTGCTCTTGACATCATTCTGTGAAATCTAAACCTGAAACTCTTATAGCCTGTCTATGTTCTCTACATGTTTCGTGCATGTAAACTTCAGAGCTGTATGAGGTGTAAATTATCCCTTTTGTCTCAATATTTCTATATATATACTTTGGTAAAGAAGATAGGCGCAATGATAAGCCAGTCCCTAAAGAAACTCAGTTGGTCTGTAATTGATGGGATTGTTCTTTACATCAATTTCTCGCTCATCATATCATCTTCCAAGCACATATCTGAAGCCCTCCACATTATTTGGTGCATTTTCAAGCCTATCATTATTCTTATAAGCAAGTTTCTGATATTTAATGCGCATCATTTAGACATTGTTTAGATACCAATTTTAGGAAACGAGCATTTTGATTCTGCTGCACTGACTTACCTCTGATCTTGTCATTTAAAGCCCATTTTCTCTTAAGCTAGTTCTAACCATGATAATATATAATTGGCCGATAGCTTTAAGATGTTTATATGCATATACTAAGTTCGTTTAACAGCAACATGCTATCTTATTAAATTCTATTTTATATTAGTATGCAGAGTGACAGAGCTATAGTTACCGAAATTGCTGGTACTACAAGGGATGTTGTAGAAGCAAACGTCACAGTTGAGGGCATACCTGTCACTCTTCTTGATACAGCTGGTATCAGAGAGACGGACGACATAGTCGAAAGAATTGGTTAGTATCACTACATATCTTTTATATTTTAGGTTGTGGTTGGTTTTAGAGAAAGTGAAGAAAAGAAAAGAAGATGAGAGAAAATACAACCTTCTTTTGTTTGGTTTAAAATGAAAATCAGAAAGCAAGGAAAAGAAAAGAAAATGTGAGAAAATTTAGCAAAAAGTTTCCTTTTCTTTTTTCTTTTCTTCACCTTGTGAAAGTGAAATAAAGAATAACATGGGATATCCAAATCTTGAAATAAAGAATAATGCAGGATATCCAAATCTTGTGAAATCTTATTTAATAACTTATCATATCATACTCAGACCCTGTCTGATCGTGATTAAATCCAAATTTAAACCTCAATTTTTAGCTATGCCTTTCTTTCCAATTATAACAAGACGAACAACTTTCTATTCCTTTATTTTCTTCTCTTTCCATTTCTTTTCTTCCCCCCACTTCCTCTAAAACCAAACACAGCCTTCATGCTTAGCTTTCTAGAGCAACACCTGTATGGTAGTTAATAACTGGTAGTTGTTGCTGCAGAAAATCGAACAGCTGAGTGGTTATTAGAGTCTTAATTTCTCCACTCTTGTGATTTATCTCAATTCTGTTCTTAGATCTTTATTTGCATTCAGGTGTGCAGAGATCAGAAGCTGCGGCATTGGGAGCTGATGTTATTATAATGACAATAAGTGCATCTGATGGATGGACTGAGGATGATACAAGACTCGTCGAACATATAAAAATGAATCAGGTTCCTTTTCTCATTCTTGAAGATGAACTTGCAACTAAAAAAAGCTGGGTAAATTACGTAGATTTCATAACTCCCCCATCAAACTTTTCCTGTTATCAGAAAACACGATTGAACTTAAAACTTACATAGAGCACTATCTAGGAAGCACAGACACTTCTGTTTGCTTGCCGTGTCCGTGTCTGACATTCCGACACGTATTGGACATCTGGACACTTTGCTGGACACTCTTAGGCCGTGTTTGTTCATATTGGACGTGCTCGACACTTTAGAATAGTTGGGGTGGAAGGTTAAATCTCTTTCATAACGGACTACTAGAAAAAGTATATGCCAATTTTAAATAGTGCAGGGGGTTAAATCTCTTTCATAACAGACTAACTAGAAAAAGTAAATATCTAATTGATGCTCGGGTATATGAAAGTCGGTTACAATTAAAAAGGGTTAATACTTTATTTGTGTACACTCTTAAGGATTGTATTCTTATGTACTTTACTTTTAATTTTATATATGTATTTGTTTGTGCTAGAAAAACTTACTTTATTGGATAAAGTTATAACCTTGGCTTTATTTTATTGTGCTTTTAAGGTTTTAATTAATAAATATTTCTTCTTATAGTTTGCTTTATTTGATTTAATATATAATTAAATATATAGATAAATAATATAGCCGTGTCCCCGTGTCCTTTTTACAAACTTGCCGTGTCCCATGTCCGTGTCTGTATCCGTGCCTGTGTCCGTGCTTCATAGGCACTATGTAAGGTTTAAAAGGTATATTATAAATTACATAAAATGCTATCCAAAGTTGCATCAAACACCTTGCCGGTGGCAGTATTTTTTATTCGGGGAGTTCAACGGTTAACCATAAAAATTGGGAAAGTTTGATGACCTTTTATGTGATTTACCCTAAATAGCTTCTATATCCTCGTCTAATCCGTTCTCCTTCTGTGATTACAGAATTCATAAAAAATTACATTAAGAACCATTTAACACTTAAAAGCGTATTATAAATTACACAAAGCACCATCCAAAAGTTGCATACTTTTTGTATATGTTTAGAGTTCAATGGTATTCCACAGAAGACTTCTATTTTACTGGAAAAACTTTGATGATGTTTTATGTAATTTACCCTAAAAAGCTTCCATGTCCTCGTCTAACTAGTTCCTTCTTCATTTGCAAGGTACCAGAAGTCAACAAACCCACCCTTTCCCATGATACTAGTAATCAACAAAATTGATTGTGCAATGCCTGCACGAATTGAGTAGTTTTGATAGAACACCATTAAATTTTAAAATTTATATTAAGCACTTTTTAACTTCGCCTGTTTTCATAGAACACCATTAAACTATAAAACTTACATTAAGCACCATTGGATGCTTAAAAAGTGTATTATAAATTCCATATTGACCATCCAAAAATTGCATTAAACACCAACGTCAGTGGTGGGAATTGTTAAATTTCTACAGTTTTTGATGGCAATAAAGTACTTTGCGCTGATAGTTTTATTTATCCTTGTCTAACATGTTCCATCTCCATATGTGGGATTACAGAAGTCATCAAACTCACCCACACCCATGATACTTGTTATCAACAAGATTGATTGTGCACCGTCTGCATCTATCGAAGATTTCTGCTTTGATATTAATAGCACCTTCAAAATGCATGTTCAAACTTGTGCGGTCACTGGAAGAGGCATCAGAGAACTTGAGAAGGCAGTTTTAGAGGTCAGAGGCCTTGAACCGGTCCAATCAGGGGGACGCAGATGGACCATAAATCAGGTAGATATGCCCAAGGACCTTTATTACATGTTTCTCTAATTTTATTTTAGGAAAATAGGTAAGTCCAATAGTGACCTTATGCAATAAATTATTCTCTTTTGAGAATAATGGAGGAAAGATGCCATGGGAGAGAATTTCCTCCCGTGGTGTCAAAAAAAATACCCTCCATGGTTTTTTTTCGACGATCGGCATTCATCATCTTCATCTCTATTATCTAAAGATGTGGATACACCAAATTTTATATGATTCTACCACCTTTTCACCGTTGATTTAGTGAGTACAAAATTAACGGTTTACCGACAATAGAACTTTTTGCATTGCTAATGCACCGTTGAAAAAGTGGTAGAATCACATTAAATTTTGTGTATCCACATCTTAAGACGATAAAGATGATGACGATGGATGACGATCGTCGAATAAAATAGAGGATATAGATTTTCGACGCCACCTAATGAAAAAGCTTCCTATGGCATTTTTTCTTCATTATTCTTTTTTATTTTTTATATGAAATGAGAGTTGCAAAATACAGATTATAGAGGTATACATTAATCTTCTCGAAAAGAATTTTAACCCTTCAAAGAGACTAAATAAAAAGTTACAACTATATTGAAGAAGCTTCTATCATCAGCAATAAGTCAGCGTATCATGTTGCAGAAATTCGTTTTCTCTACATGACATCTTCCTCTGGTTTACACGTGCCCTAGCAATATTTTTTGGCGTGATAGTATTATAGGGGAAATTTTTAGAATCTAAGCTAAAAATATCCGCCAGTAGTTATCAAGCTAAATGTCATGTCCTGCTTCCTAGAAATGAGAGTGACAAGCTCGCGACGTATTCATATCGAGAAGCACTCTTTCTCGACATGAATACACTAAGCGTTTATATAAGCAGTTTAGGAAATTATAGTACACGAATTTTAAGTTTATAAATATCCAACAATATTTATAACAGTCCTTAAAACAAAAACTAAACACAAATTCGAAAATTCAAGGAACTAGGAATGGAAGATAGCTTTGAACAAAAAAACATATTTACTAAAAAGGAAAACTAGTGTATCGCCTATCTCAATATCGTCTGACGACATCCCCAAGAAAAGAAAACAGGAAAATAGGAATGCCGTCAACGAACTAAAGTTCGGTAAGTCCCCATTTTATAAAAACGGTATTTGAAAGTCAAGTTATGCGAAAACATAAGAGTATAGAGTTCATCATCTTTGATCTGTTTCAAACATAACTTTGAGGATTTATAGGTGTATTATCATGACCACATGATTATTAAACAAATCAATAGTTAGTTAGAATTATTAAGTATGTGCTTAGCATTGATTTAATAATTTAGAAGTTAAATTTGAACATTGAATTCCATGAGAATATTTTATTAAATGTTAAGTGAGTGTTTGTATTATAGAGTAAGTGTTTTTAAACAGTAAATCACAGGAAACGGCAGTATTATCACGATCTATGTTTTTTTCTAGACGTTGTAAATGCATAAGAACATATTCTGTTACTATTATTTAGTATTAATAATACATGCAATTAATGCTAGGCATGAGAAATAATGTTAATTAATGAAATACAGTATACATAATACTAGGCATGGTAATAACCGTGAACAATAAATGATAGTGTGCATGTCATATAAATAGCATGCGTTAATCAGTGCAAGATAACTAGAGTATCATGATATTCGATATTTCAGTGCTATTTACTATAACTATAAGTACAAGTACAAGCATAAGCATTGGTACAAGCATAAATATAAGTAAAAATATAAGCTCAATTGTGGGAGTTTTATTTTGTAACCAGGATATTCTGTAATGTCGCGGAACAACACGAGATTCAATATATATATATATGAGAATAATGGAGGAAAGATGCCATAGGAGGGAATTTCCTCCTATGGCATCGAAAAAGTACGCCCTCCGTCGTATTTTCCGACGATCGGCAACCATCATCTTCATCGTTATCATCTAAGATATGGATAAACCAAATTTCATGTGATTCTACAACTTTTTCACCGTTGAATTAGTGGGTTCAAAATTAACGGTTTACCGACAATAGAACTTTTTACATTGCTAAATCAACGGTGAAAAAGTTATAGAATCACATGAAATTTGGCGTATCCACATCTTAGATGATAACGATGAAGATGATGGATCCCAATTGTCGGAAAATACTACGGAGGGCGTACTTTTTGACGCCATAGGAGGAAATTCCTCCTATGGCCTCTTTCCTCCATTATTCTCTCTCTATATATAATGAAATGTACCGTTTTTTCGGTACCACGAGAAACAAGATACAATCTTTCGTTACACATAAATATCCCATTTTCGAGCTACACCATTCTTATTATAAATATATTTATATAGCATATATATGAACAATAAATAGTGTACATGTCGTGTTTACGAGATTCAAGATATTCATTAGATTCATGATATTCAAGTGGTTCAGGTCAAGATAGTATAATCTAACGTAAGAGTATTCACAAACTCAAGGTTGTCATCCAGGGATATAAGGAAACACGGACCCGCTCATGTAACGGGACTCCAACCACCGTAGGAATATTCACGGACCTAAGGCTGTTAACCAGGGGCAATGAAACACGGGCCCATTCATGAGTTAGTCATGAGACTCCTGAGAATTTAGGTCAGACCCTAGATATAATACTAAGTCTCTCTCTATATATATACAAGCATGTAATCATAGTCCAGTTTAAGGCCAAAAACCAAGCATATTTGCATGCAGAAATCAATGGTTTTGATTTATAATTTGGAAATCTTGCTCGATATAATTATTCACTAAGTTAATGTAGCTGTATTTTATCAGGAAATTTTATCTGAAATATAATAATGTTATCCTTTCTTATTAATACTATTTCTCTTTATTCTAGAATCCTATTGGAATCTACAGATTGTACTAGCTATATTTCACACCAACAGATCTACACAAAATATTAAAGGATCAACCGATTCAAAAACAAGTGACATGCTATCTTTACACACCTCCGTGTAGTAACCATACTTGCAAAAAATCTATACTTGTAATATATTAAAAATCTTGTCATAAACCTTTATACATACAACTATTGACCTGTAATTTATGATATGACAATAATATACATCTACTGCAGTATAAAATATATAACTTGCTACACTAATTGTATCAACTATAATTACTGTTAACCAAAACTTTATGATATAAATTGTAATGTTAACTTTATGCAATACTATTATTTTGTTTAGGTTAGATTATGAAAGTTTAGCAATTATTTACTAGGTTAATGTAGAGTTGGATAATATGTGGGTTGTTTGTAGTGTTACTAGCTTATATATATAGTGTATATATACATTAGTAACAGTTTATATCATATTGCCACAGTTTCACGTAGCGACTTAGTAATACAATATTTTAATGATGTATTTATTATTCAATAGTCTTAAAAGTATTTTATTATATACGTTGTCAGTATTATGTTTTATGAGTTAGTAAATCATTTAACGTGAATTTAACATATAAGATTGTGTTTAACTCATTATAATATTATAATGTAGTAAAATTAAAGATCTGAAGACCAGTCAGTAATATTTATTTTTTTCAAAGAGACGAGAAATCATAGCAAGGATTTGCATAATTAGTGGGGATGAAAGGAAGAGAGGACTTACAGCTGGTGAAAAATCGCAGGAAAGATGAAAGCGACGGCGACGGCAACAGCGAGAATGATCAACGCGTCGGGTTTGGGTCTCGGCTTGAATTGCTTGAGTTTAGGATGGAGCCACTGCGGTGGCGCTTGAAGACGAGGTGATGGCGACGAGGTTTGGTTTCGGTGCTCGGTGGAGTTGGGTGCTCGGCTAGATGAAGTAGACAGCAGGGACGTCGATTAAGGCGTCGCCGGTGGTGGAGGCGATGGAGATCTAGGGTTAAGTTTCGGCTAGGTTCTGCTTTGGGAGGATGGAGATGAGGCTGGGATTGGTTTGAATAGGGCTTAGGGTTTCTCGGGATTTGATGCTCGAAGAGACAAGAGGAAGAAGGGTTCATGTGGAAGTAGAAGTCGGTGGAGGAAGAAGTAGATTGAGATGAGAGGAGAATATGAGGAAGGGATGGGTTTAAATGATATAGGTGTACAATTTCATTTAAACCCCCTTTAAAATTTGTTTTCTCACAAAACATCCAAATCAAATCTGTTTAGAAAGATCTGCAAATATTTTTCAATATCTAATCATATCTCTAAATATAGTAGTTATTTAGATTAGTTAATTTAGTTTGATATAGTAACTATAGATGTACAATATTTACATTAATAACAGTAACATACATCATATTAAATTAACTAGATAATATAAAATAATCGATTATAAAGTTATCTTCTCGAATATATATACCAATTGGAACTAATACACGATATAAAATATTCGTATAAAAATATAATTTAAAATTGTAAAACGATTAGTAATAATATAATACACTTAATCTCTGCCTAATAAAATTATCTCAAATAAGTAAATAATATATTATATTTATATAATAATAAAATCAACAATAAGATCAATATATGCTTAATTCAACGAACATGGATTTATTAAAGAAAGAAAATCATAAAGAAGGTATACGGATTTTACGGTTGTTGCACCAAATTTCCGTGACCTAACCTTAAACATCGTTATTTATCACTACACTATCTTAAAGCATTTGTTAAATAACTAAACTCCCTGAAGTTCTTTTCTTAAGATAGTTATTCTATTTTTACTAATCAGGCCCTGTTTGGAAATGGGGTTAGGATAACTGTGGTTTATTTTTAAGTGGAGGTAGAAAGGATGCAAGCTGTGGTTTGCAAACCTCAAAATCCAAAAATGGAGTTTACAAAACTTTGGTCAGATTGGAGTTGAGATAAACCACAATTATCTCAAGTTTTGGGCCGAGATAACTGGAGTTATCTCAGCTCCAAAATAGTTGCCAAACAAGGCAAAGTCAGCATTTTGGAGTTGAGTTTTTCTAACTTTATGAAACTACAGTTTAGAATACTTTAACCCTGTTCCCAAACAGGGCCTCACTCTTACATGTAGTACTTTAAGTGAGGTTGCTTTTAAAAAGTGAACTTCTTTAGGTAGTTAACTGAAAATTGTTCATAGTCAAGGGTAGTTTAATGAATTAGCAGAAAAATAATAAATAATGGACAACAATGAGCATCAAGGTTTAGGTTCTCATTTAGCTTGGATTACTTGCACAAAACCCCTCTGTTGTTTACTTCATATAGCAGTTATACCTTCCAAGTGATTTATTAGTGCAGATTCTTCATTGACCAAAACATGCAATAGCACACAATTCAACTATAGAACTTGTATGTGTTGTTTAGAGTAGAATTGGGGTGTTTTTGAGGGTTTTGGTCGATTATCAGAGGGGTGTTTGTGCAAATAAATCACTTGAGGCGGGATAAGTGATTTGCAAGGTAAACTACATATGGTTTTGTACAATTAACCCTTTCTCTGTCGAGCAGCATGTTCAATCTGGGCTAAAGATGCGTGCTAATATAGTTATTTAAGTTAACTGTCTTAAAGGTTTTTATTCGAGTAAGCTCGCTTCAAGGTTACATTTAAAGGTATTCTAGTGAAAAATACCGCCTTAATACAAAAGTTAAGGGAGATTACTTTGATTAACCAACCCCCCCACCTCTGCCTCCCCCCCCCCCCCCAAAAAAAAAAAAAAAAAAAAAAAAAACTCTTTAACATAGTCAACCGAAGCACACTCATAGTTAAGGTTGGTTTAGTGAAATTTAGCCTTTTCATATTGCATGAGTAAATTTTTCAACACAACCAAGTCTCAAGGAAATACTAGAAAATACTAAAGTAATTCAAGACGATGAATTGTTCTGAACAATTGGATTGGTACATAACAATGTGAAGCTGATCCTTGTCTAGTGATTTTTATCAGAGACAATGTGAGCAGCTGCTTCGGACCCAAGAGGCATTCTCAAGACTAAAATCATCTATAAGCGAAGACCTACCATTGGATTTTTGGACGATAGATTTGAGGGAAGCAGCATTGGCTCTTGGGCAGATCAGCGGGGTCGATATCTCTGAAGAAGTATTGTCAAACATTTTTGGCAAGTTTTGTATTGGCAAATAATGATGATGTAAACCTTCTCGCATGTAAGTTAGTTATATTGCGTAAATTATTTATAAAGGAGGCAGTTTTTGTTTGTTGCTGTATTTTCAGCATCATCTATGATGAATTCTTAGCTCAGGTAGTTTTAGGATCAATTGGTACCATCTTTTTGCTCTCATGTGGTAGTTTTCTCTAAATGAAAAGGTGATTGGAGCTATTCTAATAAAATGAAATGGTCATGTTATTTTCTGGTGCAATTTAGACATTAAGTTTAGAACTGGGATGACTTCAGACCTTTTTGGTGTGGGAAATGAACTGGCGACCTCGAGAAAAGTTCCATGGTAAATCCTATGTTCTTTGATCATTGTGGACCATGTTTCATTATTTGCTCGTTAACAAAGCTAGCTTTGGTGTTTCGACACCCTTAAAAAAATAAAAAAAGAAAGAAATAAAGAAGAAAAGCTACGTTCCTTTGGTACGGTACTGGATAGTATTAATTACAATTCTCTCTCTCTCTCTCTTTTTATATATAGTTTATTTTTATTGGAACCTTTGCTTGCTAATTGGTTCCTTTTTGCAAGAGAAAGAGTAAAAGGATGAAACGACGAGATTGATGAGGCAAAATTCGATAACAGTTCCTAATTATTTCCAATGGACTGCTAAATTTGGCAAATAAGTTACAATTATGCTTAAAGCTCTTTAGCCTTTGGAATTACTTGCATTTTCACAGAACATGGATGCTGTTGGCAATGACCTTGTGCCAATGAAGTCATCAAGGATCGTTGAATGCAATCTTAGTTCCATAATTTCATAAGCCTCCAACATTGAACATGACAGGAAATGCATGCATCTATATATCTTCTCAAGTTGCAAAAAGAGTTCAAAAATGAGTTCTCATCGACAGTCAAAATTCTTATATTTTTAATACCATTTGCAAATTTTATACATTTATTGGCTACATCATTCATAATCTAAGAGCAAATTGTCGTTTTGAGTATGTTTTTGGCGCTTAATTTTTGAAAAATGATTCATAGTTGAATATTTTTTCCTATAGCAAAAGTATATATATTAGCTTGAATCACTTTTTGGCTACAGGAAAAAATATAGGGTTATTTTTGAATACCCCCATCCCAAATTTTCATATTTTTAAAAGCACCACACAAAACTTTGTATTTTTTAAAAAAATCACCTAAAAAGTTCAGATTAAACTAAATAGGCATCTCTGGTTAATATACATCCCAACTCCGTTATTTTTTAGCTGTAGGGGTTAAATGACCAAAATACCTGTCTAACATCAATATTATGGCTTCAAAATACTACAGTCCTCCCATTTCTGGCTGCTCCTTATGGCTATCTCCAGTTCTCTCTTTCTCCCTCCAGTTACAGTGCTCCATTTAGGTCATAGCTTGATTCAAGAAAAATTTAATTTAATTAGATTGAGAGAACAAGGGGCATAATTTAGTGGAAGAGTTAAATTGATAGTAAAATAGGGAGATTTAGATTGAGAGGGGATTTGGGTAAATTTAATGGAGTTAAATTGACAGTAAAGGGAGGAGATGACGTTGAACAATGAGGGGACGGGGCTGCTCAGAAATGGGTTTAAGAGATGGCTGACAAGCTTGAGAGGATGAGAAGGATTTGATTGTTTGCGAGTGAAGAGGGGTAGATGGGTCATAAAATGCTTAACTAACCCTAGTTATCTTTACCAAATTAACTAAACCAACATGAAACTAACAAAATGGGGTATTTAGTTAAGGAGAACTTTTGGTTTTGGATGTCTTTTTCAAAATTCCAACTTTTGGATGTTGTTTTTAAAAATATGAAAGTTTTGAAGGGCTATATCAAAATAACCCAAAAATATATAAGTGACAATTTCCCTGCACAGGAATTATTACATATTATGAAGGAAAAAATCCAAAAAGGCAGGCAGGCAGCAAAATGCCTACAATTAATCTACAATCCAAAAAAAATTAAGAAGCATCCACACGAAGCTTCTTTAAATCATCGCATGAATAAAGTAATAAAGCAACAAGTAGCCATTTCTTAATCTTAGTCAACAAATCACAACCTAAATTCAACAATTTGATTGGCGCACTTCCCCTACTTTTAATGATTCATTCATTATATAAACACTTGTGCGACAAGATTACAAGTGCAAGCACCCCTTAATCAAGATTAAGCACTAAGCTTGATCTCTCTCATACTTAAACCCCAAGTTTAATTACTTAGGAAATTTTCTTAAAGTAGAAAGCGCGTTTTAAAACCTAACCTTTAGTTAGGCCTATATATACCTTCTCTATAACCCCCTTCTCTGTCTATTTCCAAAGTATATTTTCCGACCATGATTTGCTTAAACACCGTCGCTTGTCGCGCTTCTACGACTATCGACAAAGAAAGAAAGACGGGCAATAATTTCTACAAAGTTTTGAAGCTTGAATCAGAGTCGGTTGGGTTTAACGAGATCAAGAAGGCCTATCGAAGCATGGCACTTCAGTATCACCCTGATATCTGTCCTCCTTCGAAGAAGGATGAGTATACAGAAAAGTTTGTATAGCTGCACCGAGCTTATGAGACCCTTTCTGATCCTTTGTCGAGGAAAAAGTATGATCTTGAGCTGAGGTTGTGTTACTCGGATGTAGAGGGGTCCAATGAGTTTTATGGACGATCAGAGTTTTCTAGAGAGACATGGGAGGCTCAACTTGTAGAGCTAAGGAGACGATCTGCGCGTCGTCGGGAGAGAGAGAGAAGGATGGGTTTTGTTAGAGATGTTTCGACGGGAAAAGTTCACATTAATTGTTCACATTTATTCATTTGTTAATTTATTTAATTGTTTGATTTTGGCTACATGAATCGAATTTAGATTCTGTTAGATAGTGAAAAGTATATGAAAGACTTTACTTCTGTTTTATGAGATTGCTCTATGAATCTTCTATAATCTCTCTAAATTGTGAAGTAGTGCTCTTCTTTTTCCTCATTAAGTTGAGATTTTAGAGTAATTCAAATATAGTCAACTCATAAAATTCTGTTAATTAATTTAATTAAGAGCAAATGGGCAAGTCAATAAAAATGTGAATGCACAAGGTGTATATATATGACCTACAATTCAAAGTTGTTGCAATGTATGTTGCTATTTTTTTTTTTCGGAAAATGGTATAAAAACACTATAGGAAATACATGGCACTTTATTTCGTTGGGTGTATTCCGACGGAATAAAACTGATTAAGTTGAGACTGTGTAACAACCGAAAAATCCATGTACTCCTTCTTTATAATAAAATCATTTCTTTTGAAATTCGGTATATATTCATTTATATTTAAATATATGCATAATCATCACTTGTTTCCTATTGGTTGAGATGCTATATCGCTATTCCACAGGTTATAGGTTCGAACAAATAAAATTAAAATATTTTGTCATGTGTCATTGTTTCGATTAGTTAATACTATATAGTTGATATATTAACAATAATAATATTTCGTTGGTAATTTTTGATATGTTCTTTATTCAACTAACAGAATTAATTTGTTGTTGAGTTATTATATGTATATTAAGTAAGTTAAAAAAATATTTATACTAAATCTGACAATAAATATAATTATATGAATTGTAGATGTAGTAATATATAAGTTATCATTTTCTGATATAGTTTATATATTTTTTAGATGTTGGTGGATTATTAAAGCCAAGTCCTTATAGGTATTTACAGATAAGTTATTATACAATTTTTGTCAGTATCACATGGCTGTTAGTTTGTTTATTATTTATAATTTATATAATCATATAATAGTTTATAAATATTTTTTTATTGTTTTGATTGTGGGGAGATACTATCGAATTTCCAAATATTGTCCAATCTTTTTGTTTTCAAAAAAAAATATATATCTCCTCCATCTTTTTATAATCCCATGCTTCTTTCTTTTCTTCTTCCTTCTTCTTACTCTAAAACCTTGTTGCACTAATTTCATCACCACCATCGACAGCTCCAAATTTCGTCAAAGGCATATCGAATCGTGAAGCTTCATTCCTTTTTCTGCCTCATAATTTCGGTTCTTCAAACCGAGGCTATTTTCGCCTCTTTTCGCTCATGCCAGTACGAGTAGGTACAATAAATCCCTATTTATTCTCTCTGGTCTTATGAACTCTGGAATAATTAAAAGATATTATTTTTAAAGGAGCTAATATAGGATCATGTTAAACTAATAATTGTAAATATCAATATTACTTTATGCTGTTTCTACTCTTATCACACTAATAATTGTTGGAATCCGGTGTACGCGCCGCCCCGTGGAAACCGCGGCCGAGACGGAAGCGAAAATAAAAATTGTAGTGAACACCGGACGACCGTAAAACCCAGGATTCGAACTATAGATCTAAACTAGCTAATCTACAAGTGCAATGGTTGAGAAAATACAACCTTTGTCGCGTGTCCATCCAATTGTGAAAGACCCCTCCAAGCTCGTAGCCGTCGGGATCGCGTTTGAGAATCGACCACCCTTCCCGAAGACGATCCATCCGAGGGAATCCGGAGGAGGTTTTAACTGACGATCCAGACTTGCTAGATTTGGATGGTCGGTGGTATATGAATAATTCACTAGATTTTTCTCTCTAAAATCCGTGCTCAAATTGAGAGTAAGAAGAAATACGAGAAGGAGAAGAGGAAGCAATTATGAAGCATGAGCTCAAAAAATGAGGAATGAAAAACATGTGATGGCTTACTTTTACAACCATGATACAATAGTTCATCCAAATGAATTTTCCAATATAAAATTCCCAAGCCATACCCCTCTACATGCTAATAATCGTGCTTCATAACTTTTCACTTTCCATCTCATTTCCTTATTTGTTTTTTTAAAAAGAAAAACAAATATGAGGTGTTCTTCTTCTAGAAGTATTCCCGTATAAATACGGAATACTTCACCTGGTATATGTATCGCTACATATACGTATATCCGTATAAAAATACGGATAGCAACAAAAAGAGAAAATGAATAGTGAACAATAATACTAAAATATATGTACCAAAATATATATATAAATTATTAAATCAAATCCTGATTTAATAATCCGGTTTAATTCTAAACCAGTTAGCATTATCAACCGCCAGATTAAAGTCCGTGTATCGCGTACACGTATTTAATCGGACCCCTGCACGTATCAACATACGGCTCTTACATCTGTCGTCTGAACCGGGAAAAACTCTCTGTATGGGACTCTAAAAACTCGACAATACGATGGCAGCAGGATTAACCATAAGCACGTCAGCGGTACCAGCTGTACGTAACGGCTATCCAGATACTTGTCGAAAGGGGGTCGACAATCAAGTACATTCTTACCCTACTGAGTCTGAATGTGACAATGTCTGTACAATCTCTGGTCTTTTCGTCAAAGAGTATCGCGTATCCGGTTTAGGGAGTGGATAACGTCAGACCCCTACTAATCCAATAAGTCATGTCTGAGTCAAGCTCATCACCAATAGAAATACTACCGATCAATTATCAGTAAATCTCATCCACCGTGCCTATGAATTTCTGGTGATAGCCAACTGGACATAGCGCGACATCGACTCCTAATACCAGGAGAGACAAATCCCTGACAGTCAACCATTGCCTCCATGTTGCTCGGGACTGTACCCAACTAAAACCTGTTTGCACGACTCTTTTGAGCCGTGGTAGGGTAGTAATCAAAGTACAATGGGAACTCACTCGAGACAAATGATGACTGCAGGTCAAAAGACTAAGTTGTACTCATGCCACCTGAGAACTTACATCTGACGATAGATATAATATCATCTAGAAGTTCTCGGCAAGGCCGTCCAGTGTACTCACCTCCAGTGAGCACATGTATACTATCTTAGGTGGCACAACACCAATGGTTTGTGAGACCGGCCACTGCCTCTCATCGGGGTCTAGAAGCGTATACACTAGTCTACTCCGAAATATCGATATCCAGTCTCGATACTTCTACGATTATGGACATTTTAAGGATGTGCTTATAGACAACCCAGCTCCCACAAATATGATCGCCATCATAATGCTGGTCGTCAAGTAACAATTTTACGGGCTTCATTAACGATGAAAATAATTCAGATATCATACTATCATCTCGAGAAAGACTGTTATACCTGTATAGGACCTCTCTCAATTATCATGATCGTCCACTTGCAATCAAAATAATTGTCTTGAGGTCACTGTATTCAACAATAATATCAATATCATGTGGCATTGATAATTGACTGTAAATCTGTGCCACTTTTTATAATTATCCTCTTAATAAAATAATAATGTTGCTTCTCACTGTTATCCTCTTAATAAAATACTAATGGTGAGGATGTCCTGTTACTAAACATACATCTTAACTACATATTATACTATTCAATTATTATTTGTAATAAGTTCTGTTTTTTAGTAACCATGTACGATACTCTATGGATTAAAAATGGAAGGAAAAAACTGTTGCATGTCTATTAATCAAAGGCTTATTTGTAAATATAGAAGTTGTTAATTAGGGTTCCCAATATAGAACAGGAAGGACTTCTATAGAAAATGCCCAATTTAGTCTATAAATGAGAGAGATGATATGTGATAGAAAAGTGTGTGTTTTGTATGAAATCAGACTCAGTTGTGATTCCTGTATCCTTGTCATTGTAATTCCATTTCCTAGTTCAATTCTTATATTTTTTTTTAATTGTAATTCCGTTTTTATTCAAACAAATCCAAATCAATCTTATTCTTGTGTTGTCATTTCAGTTCTCGATTAATTACACTCTCAATATCAAAATCATAAAGAAAGTGTACGGGTTCGTGAGCAACAAAAACATACTATAGTGTAATCACTTGTTCGCTTATTTATTTAACATAGCACACTACAACTATTTTTTACTATCTTGAAAATAAAACCATTATCAGCATTACACCACTTTCAATTATAGGCATGTTATCATGACACACTATCACTTCATAACACGCTTCTTGTTAAACAATGATTATATGTATGTTTTTATATACATTAATATCTTTTCTTGAAATATATATGATTCATACTTGACTGACTAAACATCTATAGCATGTAACCTATTTTGTAATCATAAAATCTTTTCACTCAATATATTTCAGATTACCATTCACCATACCTAATTAAAAAGGACATAACTCTCTAAACATATTAATAATGCTCATGATCATAAAATCTTTATATACTTATGTCGAGAAGGAGTGCTTCGATATAAATACGTTACGGACTTGTCGCTCCCATTTCTCATTTTTGTGAACAGACTACGGATCCAAAGTTTTCAATTATTTTTGACATATATTTCGTCATGCTTTGCTAACCCTCTAAAATGAACAAAGCTCATGAGACCTTGGGTTTGACCCTAGCCCCCAAACTTTAGCCCCCTCTTCCTTCCCTCGAGCTTATCGCCGACCCTACTTCGAGCTCATTGCTGACCTCCAGTCCATGTCGACCTCCCTCAATGCCCCCTCGACCTCCCTCGCCGACCTCTATGCCCCCTCGACTTCCATTACACTCTTGACCTCCACGCCCTCTAGACTTCGGTCGCCGATCTCCCATCGACCTCCATCCCCCCCCTCAACGCTCGACGCTCCACCCCCGATCTCCACTCGACCTCCGCCCTCCCTCAAACGACGCCAATCAATGCCATCGTAGATCCTCCGCCTCCATTCTTGATTCCACGCCTCCTTCTCTTGCAAAATCAGGTTGCGTCTGCCTCCTCCTTGCTCAGGCCGCCACCAATTTGGCTCATTTATCCTCATCCAAGCTCGACACCTTCCCTCGAGCTTGAAGTTGATCCAACTCCAACCTCGACACCGATTGCTCCACAAAGGTTAAGCTTCACTCTTCCTTCTATAGATTTTTTGTTACGTCCCACTTTCCAAAGGACGGTAATGGCACGTGACGATACCCACGATACATTTATTTCGAGAAAATCATTTTCCAGAATAAGTACGCTAAGCATTTATAAGCAATATAACAATATATCAAGAATTAACAAGAGAATAAAATTTCAACAACTTTATTTATATTCAACTTCCACATGTTTCAAAGTACAAATACGATGTCTGAAACAAAAGATAAAAAACATGAAAGTGCCTAGACAGTGGCATAATGAAAATAAACTGCTGAAGAGAGCTAGTAGTCGATGTTCGCTGTAAGCTGAGAGTAGTCCTCCGGACTCGGCTCGATCTTCTCGGTCTCTAGATCACCTGAAGAACATTTCAAGGAAAGAAGAAACATAGAAAAATGTCGTCAGCGAACTAGCGCTCGGTAAGTCTCTAAAAAGAGTACGGATATAAAGTGTGATAAAAGACATGTATATAAGTAGAACATGAATCTAATGCAGTAGTGGACATGTAAAAGTATTAATTAGACACGAGTAGGTTAGTGTATTTTAAGTATGACAATGTATGCGAACATGGTTATTCTATTCTAACGTGGTAGTTTGTAGTTCGATAATGAAGATATGTGTGTATATGAGAGTGGTCCGTCAAACCCACGAACCTACAGCACGTAGAAGTATAAGGCTCCGTCAAACCAACTGGACAACGGCACACGATATTCAAGTTAGGTGACTTTTAGTTAACTCTTATGCCACGGCATACATTCTTTACCAAATTATCTCTTATCCCCCGCGTATTTTAATTTATAGATTAAGTTAAAAGTCTTGTCTGAAATCCATGAATTCAAAGATAGAGTACAAGTCAAATTTAAGTCGAGTTCGAGTATTCAAGCCAAGTTCAAGTGTTCAAACCAAGTCGTATTTAAGGTTCGGGTCAAGTAAAGTCAAGTTCAAGTCCGAGTTCGAGTTCAAGTAAGTCAAGCAAGTAATAGGTTTAATCAAGTGATTCAAATATGTGGTTCATGTCATATGACTAGTATGGAAGTAAAAGTGGCCCAGATTACAAGTCAAGTATAAAAACCAATTTCCATTTTGAGTTGATATGAATTGATATTTTTAAAAATAGTTAGACAAGTGAATCACCGATTGTCTCTGACTCCCTGAGCCTTAAGAGAGAATAGATTACTTAAACCATCCGCTTTCTAAACGCTAGTCTTAAAAATTCAAGGGTATTTACGTGAAAAGATAGCATTCTGAAATTTTATGGTATTTATATAAAATAAGCCATCATATTTTCGAGGGGTTTTAAATAAAATATTATAATTTAAAATCTTGGGAATGTTTTGTTAAAAATATCATTTAGAATGTCGAGGTGTTTTGATAAAATTATTCTTTTGATAAATTAGGGTATTTTAGTGAAAAACCAAACTTTAGGGTATTTTAGTAAAAATTTAGCCTTTTAAAAGAAAGTTAAGGGTATTTTCTTGAAAAAATTTATTTTGAAACCTTGCATTCTTTTAAACTAAATACTAATGATAAATAATGGATACTACCTCAATTAACTTAATTTACCATCTTTAAAGTATTTTTAGAGCCTAACTTACAACTTTAGATACCTATCTGTCATCTTACAACTACTTAACCTCTTTACTTAATTGAAAGATCACTAGTATGACCTTCTAGTACATATAATAATTAAAAAAAAACAACGTTCACAATCTCATAGCTTGTTTGTATGGAATAATGTATGTTGAAACTAATCACATCTTCACTTTCTCAATTCTATTTTATGCTTACAAAATGATGTGAGAAAGTAAATGGGAAAAAAACAATACTTGGCTTCTCTTTGTTGGTTTGCATGTCAATTTATATGAAACAAACTAAGGAAATTCCAATTGATTCCCTGGAATGAAATGAATATGGATGAAATGATTGTTCTTCAAACATTTTGCCCTCTAATCGTTTAGACCAAAATGAGTCGATACAAGGAGAAGGGAGAGAGTAGGATGGAGTCCAAACCAAAGGGGATTCAAATTGTGTGATGCAGAATGATAACAAGACAGAGAGGGACCCAAAAAGGAGCAAGTTTCATTTGTTGGTGGGTTAAATTCAAAAGAACCACAAAACACCACAATTGGATATGGATGGTTCAATAATGTTCATAGATGCATGTCTATTTATTAAATGTCTCATGTCTGTGCATGTTCCACATAGACCCAATGACAGAGAACAATTGCAATGGCTTAGAATGCATGTTGAAGAGAATGAGGTGAATATGGGATAAGCTTGGAACAAGACCAAAAGTTGTTTTGAAATACAGCAAGCAAGAAAAGTGATTTTCTATAATGAAACATGATTTTGCATTAACAACACATGTTTTGTGCCACCGACAAAAAAGATGAGGAGGAAGAGGAGACTTATCTAATTGCAAGACGGTCTAACAACCGTTCCTGCTGATTTGTCCCGCGTGGAGAAACGAACTCCACGCTCATGATTAGAACATTGGGAAACGACGTGATCTCATTGTGATCTCATTGGGGCATTTCATCGAACACTGTCTCACGCAAAACCAAAACGTTGACAGAATGGAGATCCGGAGGCATAAAAATAATCATGGCGCTCACATGAACTCGGGCCCGGCCTTGGAGCCTCGTTTCTTGGCCCGGAACGCATCGAATAGGCTGTTGAAGGTCGAGAGTTGATGTTGCCGTTGCGGCTACTGCTGCTGTTGGCGTCTTTGCGGTTGCGGTCGTTGATGATGATGATGAGGAGGAGCTTCGGTTGGATCAAGAGGAGGTGGTCGATGATGATGCCGGGGTGATGGTTTCTTACATGAGGAAGGTGAAGAAGAAGATGGGGTTTGTTTCGGTGTAGAAGAGAGGGAGAGAGGATGGTAGTGAGAAGTTGAGAGACGAAGGAGGAGAGGGTATTTGTGGAGAGGAAGAGAGAGAGGTGACGGGTTTTGGTTTTGATTGGAGGAAGAGGAAAACGGAGAGAGGTTACGAGTGAGAGATTGAGGGGGTTAGGAGAGAGAGTGATGGGAATTGAAAGGGTAGTGGCTTTATTGCACGTCCATCAAATCCAAACATCTCTAAGCACACCTCTGCGAAGCAAATGCTTCAGAATAGAGTTAAGGCTTTATTTGGGAAGAAAATATTTCCCAATTTCTGTTAGAATCTTTCTAAATAGAAAGATCCAAAGATCAAAAATCCAATGGTGTCGATACATCCCGATTGATTTAAATTCCTTAAATCTCTCATATGAGAGATTTACTTTAATCTTTTCTCTTCTATAAATAGGAGCATAGGAAATGAGAAAGGGTTGGATTTTTTCCCTGGAGAGAGACCGCAACCTTTAAAGAGAAGAGAAAAACTTCTCTTCTTTTTCTTGAAGCCTCGGCTTCATAAGAGCTTAAGCTCTTAACGTGAGATTAAAGATATCTGGACCGACATCCATCCTCTTCTAAATGGGGTATGGTTTAGGATGCATTCCTCCGCACCTTTGATATATGGCACTGTAATCCTTCAGTGTCTTCAAAGAGGTGGTTGGATCCTGACAACCAACGATCTCTCATCTTCTCCCCCTTTCTTTTTATTTCGAGACATGAGAAACCCCACGAGTAAGAAGGACCGAAGCCCAGTCCACATGGAATCTCGGTTCCCATCAAGAACATATGTTCTTATCAAAACCATGACACAAGATCATAACTTGAAGCATATGCTTCTAAAAAGAATGGAAGACATGAGTTTGAAGATTTTACTTCATTGAAAGTCTTTACTTTTTCGAAAGTCGGCAATTTTCCTATACAGATGCGCATCCTATATAGATGCACAACCTATAAGGTGCACACCCTATACAGATGCGTTGTGCTCATATGCAAAACACTGGTGTCCATCCCAAGGAGTGCTCTCCTCTGAAAGAGGTGCGCTGCGCACACGTGCTATACACATGCGCAAGTGCTAGGCACAAGTGTCGACTTCAAGCAAAGCCAGGTCCATGCTAAAGCATGTGCGCCACGTGCTACGCACGTGGGCTGGTGCCTGCGCATCCCAAGTGCGCGAGCATACATGATACCAAGCTATAGCCTGAAGATTAAGTAAATAAACCAAGTATGGAAGCCTATGTTTCATATGCAATCCAAGGATCAAAAGAGAATATGTTCCCAAAATATGACCATGATATTTAAGTTGATCTCAGTCTCATATAAGACTAATGATCTTTAGATAAAATATAAATTTGCCAAGAAGCCATTCTCCAACATATTCTCTTCTCTCATATACATGATTTGGTTCAAGAGTACATCCTTCCACACCTCTGATATATGGCATTGTAATTTCTCAGCGTCTTCAGAGAGGTGATGGGTCCCAATAACTAACGAGCCCTCCTTCCTGGTCCTAACTTCTTGAAATATATGAAATTTCATCAAGACAGGAAATGCCTTAACCCTTTATGCTCATCCCATACAAACGCACACCTCATATTGATGCGCATCCCATATAGATGCACACCTTATACAGATGCGCGCCTCGTATTGATACACACTCCATACATATGCGCATCCCATACAAATGCGTACCTCATATTGATGTGTATCCCATACATAAGGGTACACCATTAGAATGCCAACCAATGAGCCCCGACTTTATAAAAACATACATATATGTATATGTATACTTTTGGAGGAAATATAAATACTTTCAAATTGAATTGCACCCGAATATTGGGCGCATCCCTTTAACATATTCGCATCATTCGCTTCGCCATGTAATATGTACATGCCCACAAGCTGAAAGATAGACCGCTATGTCGTTGAACTGGTATTTTGCCTTGCGGGCTGTTTCCATATTGACTACCGTATACTATCTATGGGCTATCCATATACGATCAGATGATCAATTGAACTCGTATGCTCACTGTTTCTAAGTTGATCTTGGTCTCATATACGACTAATGATCCATATTATCTAAGTTGATTTTAGTCTCATATACGACTAACGATTCTTAATCCATATCACCTAAGTTGATCTTAGTCGCATATACTACTAACAATTCTTAGCCCATATCTTCTAACTTGATCTTAGTCTCATATACGACTAACGATGTTTGGATAAAACTCAAGTATCCCGTGAACTGATGGACCTCATTTATATGAGATATACGACCTAAGTTTACCCCAAATATAATATGTATGGATTTGGACTAATCCGCGCCCTATGGACGACGACATATATTAGTTTACGTATACAATCCAAGGGCAACCCTAAAATAAACAAAATATAACACGACACAAAATGATATTTCTAGAGTAGAGAAAGTTATTATCGCTTGGTGATAACGTAATTAATTGTAGGGGCTTGCGTCTGTAGGAAAAAGCTTCCTCACAATTAAAAAACCCTCATCATTGAGGGAGAATCTGATAAGTTTTCTACAACGGTCGCATATATCCAAACCTCCGATATATAGTGCAATAAAACAACTTGGTATCTTCAAAGAGATGGATGGATATGTTCCATATAGCATCTGCCCCGTATTCAGGCTAGACACACTCTCCGCGTCTCAGTTCCTCGGTTTCGGGCAGTAAACATTTTCGGAATCAAGGTGGAAGAATTTTCAAGTGGGAGAATATTGATTTTTGTGGAGTTTATTCCTGGGAGTTGATCTTGAGCCGGCTCAGAGGATGTTGAGACGGCTCACAAGTGCTCCAGAATTATCACAACTCTCTGGATGTACGAGACAGCTTGTAACGACCATAAAATTCATATACCTTCATATCATTCTTCTTTTTATAAAATATTGTATTTATTTGTTATTGGGTATCTCCGTATATTTTTCTCTCTATTAAATATATTATTTTATCTCTTCTTCTATTTTTCCTATTCTATATTTTTTTTAAAGCCCAAAACCCAAGCCAAAATAGTCCCATTTGATTCCTTTCTTTTCTTTTACTTAAGCCCGTTTCCTGTTCAAGCAACGAAATATATTTAATTCTTGTTAAATATGTGCATGAACAACCTTGTAGCCCATCGGTTAAGCCCTTACACTATTGCCTCATAACCTGCATGTAACAACTCCATTTTTAATGTACAAAGAATTGATTTAAATTCAATGTATACTTGAAGTATTTATTGCGGATGATATCTCTTTAAGTATTTATTTCACTCCATAATTACAAGAAGGAGCTTGTATCTCATTGGTAATACCTTGCACTGCTGAACCAAGCCACCAGAGTTCAAATCCCATGCCGCACATTATTTTTGTATTTATTTTATTTTAATTTCTTTTGGAAGTCAACAGTCAAAAGGCCATAACTCACAAAATATGTACTGGACATGAAAAACTAAATATACCATAAATCCCCCCAGGAGACCCCCCACCCAACGGCACCCTGACTCGGCCCGACTCGGGCCGGCGCCGCCGGCCGGACTCGGTCGGACGGCCGAGTCGTCAACACGGAAAAATTCCGTGTTGACCTGGTCTTCTCACCTGCATACACTAAATTCCTAGATCGGTTATCAAATGCCCATTAAACCTCTTTTACTCCCAATTTTTAATGAATTTAATGATTTTTATATATTTTTTATACTTTTTTTATTAAAAACCCTAGCCTAACCCTATATAAACCCCCCATACCCTCCATCCTTTCATCACTTTTTCTAAGTCCACTCTCCTAAAATTCCAAGAGAACTTGGTACGTTAGAAAACGAGCGAAAGGCGAAGCGCTGACGAAATCGACGGCGAAATTCCGGTGATCGTGCTTGGACCTCTCCACGACGTTTCGACGCACCGGCAAACCCTTTACCCCCCCTCACTCTCTAGCGTTGTCCAAACCCGTAAGTCTCCCTTTTCTACCTTTCTTTTCATTCATAATAATACGGCTTTATAAACCCGACGGAAATCGGAACAAACCGATTTCCGATTCGGTTTTCTTTCAAATCTCACTTATCACTAATTCCATAATACTTAAACATCTTCATGTTGACTATTAATCACTTAAAAATTAATTTGAACAAGTTTTCACACATGAAATGATAACCTTTCCAATACATCGTATTCTTTCACTTAAATACCACCATGTTTAGTTTTCACATTTAACCCCTAAACTTTACTATACCTTAAAGTAGATCACGAGGTAATGACCTACCCCCACACACACTCATATGTAATCATAACACGCTACCTTGAAAATTTAGAATACGACAAAACAAGATTTTACATTAAAATACCATTTTCTTAATAAAACCTTTTCTAAAAGTTCTAAGTTATATACAATTTTAATACAATATCTTTTAATAGGAAATACGATAAGTTGTGGATATCGACCGTTTATCCAAACCTGACTTTGTGGTGTCTAGGCAAGTGTGTCTAAGGTGAGTGGTTACTTAATTAGTACCACTACTTGTAGTGGAGAGCCTCCCACTCACCTTGCACTTACCTGACCGCAATTGGCGGTGAAGAGGCGATTTGAGGCTTCTAATGACTTGTCGTTTAGACCATTTAGAAATAGGCTAGTTGGCTTAGGAAACACTAGAATCTAAAATACGGAAATTTACACCCTTTTTACAAATAAATACCTTATCTTTATAAAACCGTTTTCTAAATGATTAGTATTTATTAAATCTTTACAAAGCGCCACTACAACCCACCTTTGGGGAACTCGTTAGGGATAGTACGGTTTATCGTGCACCCTCGGGTTTAGTAGTGCGAGATTCATACCTCCGCAAGGAGCATTCGGTCTCGAAAGATTTAAAATACAACATTTAAGAAAAATGAGATTTTTGGAAAATAAAATAATTATTAAAAATTATTCTTGTATAAACATATGTATATTTATCATTTAAACACCTATTTTATTGTAAGATAAAGTTTCCACCTTTTCCTAAAAATTACAAGATTAAAAGTTACGTTAAAATACCATGAATTTCAAATAAATCAATATTACAAATCAATACCTTATTTATGTAATTAGGATATTTTCACTAGAAATATCACAAAATAAAATCACACTCATTATAACTATAAAGACGAATAATAAATACTTGAGGTGTATCTTGAAAACTATACAAAAGTATTTTTACATAAAAACCCCTCAAGTTTTATAAATTACAATAATGACCCTAACAAAAATAGAACTTCGATTTACATTTCTTTTAGTCTGACTCGGGTTTGAGTTTGATTATTTCTGACTTGAATATGATTCAAGTCAATCTACATTCTTTAATATTCCAACTCAATATGAACACATGAATCCCAGAATCCAGTTAACAATCTATACAACTTGACTGAATAAAACCATGGATATACATCCATTATCCCGTTATTCCATTTACCTGATTATGCAGTTACAATCTGTTTACTGATATCGTGGTTTTGGTCAGTCATCTAACTTACACAATACAGTACAACAATACAATCAAAACACTACGGGGTTTAAGGGGTAGATTGGTACAGAAGGTGTTAAAAGTGGCACGAGGTGGTCAGATTAAGACACCTAACCTATATTCCATTGCTGTTGTACCGTGACTTAACGGTTCCTTGTACATTCCGTTTGCCCTGATCTCTAGCATATAGAGACCCCTCTCGTAAACACTATCATCCTTCTGTACCAAGCTACAAATAACAGCTTTAACACAATATTCTGCAATATTTTACAAACTCTTTAGAAAATACCTCTTATTCTGTCTTTTCTAATTCTTCTTTATCTTTGGGACTTACCGAGCGACCTGTTCGCTGACGACATTCTATTTCTTTCTTCTTTGAATGTCGTCAGGTGCTTTGGACCCGGCAGAGATCGAGCCCACCGGTGAAAACTTGGAGTAGTTTCACGAAGACCCCGAGCTCTAGACATTGTACTTTGTTCTATTCAGTATTTTCATTTCCTGTTATGCCATTGTTTAGGCATCGCTTTTCATTTCAGTTGTATTTACTTTTCATGCATTGTACAAAAAGATGTTATTAATAAAGTTGTTATTTTTATATCTCTTGTCTCTTGTGATTTACTTTTATATTTCTTAGATACGCTTAGCGTATGTACTTCTAAGTATATACGTAGCGGACCTCCTCGCGTCCCTTTCGCCGTACACCGGGAAGCGGGGCGTGACACTGCATGTTCGAATCCTGGCATCCCCAATTATTTTATTTAAATTCTTTTTATCGTTTTAGAATTCTGAAAGTTCTACGGATGATTCACGGAGTTTCGAAAGGTTACGAAATAAAATAGATATTATTTTGGACAAAGTGCACTGAACTGAGCCTAAACCCTGAGACCCAACCTCAACCAACACAACCAAACCGATTTGGGTGGGTGAACCCCGGGTTTGGGTAGCCAAAACATGGTTTTACGTGCTTAGCCCATGCACGTGCGTCCCTTTGCCTCCCACCTCTTCATTTCCCTACATGAAACTTCTAATTCATTTCAAAAACTCTCAGACCCTTCATTCTTCCTATTAAACTCTTTTAGTTACTCTTTAAAAATATATTTTCTACATCTTTCTTCTTTGCATCATCTCTATAAATATCCTAGACTATTCCCATGCTCCTCCCCTCTGAAAATATTCCGGAATTCTACAAAATCTCTTGAAGAAATTGTACAAGCTCCCGACGTCGAAGCGCCGCTCAAAAGTACCATAGCTCCTTGCAAATCGGTTATTCTTCCCCCCTCCTACGTCCTGTCAGAGCAAGCAACCCGTTAGTCTCCCCATTCCTTCCTTTCTATTCCCCTTCAAATCCGTTCTTTTTCCATGTCGCCATCTCAAGTTATGCTCATCGATATCAAGTTATCTCCTATTCTTATTCCTTTTCACAACATAAACTTGTCAATTAAAATGGAAAATTTGTTAAGACTATAACCCACCAATAATTCTAATCGTCGCATATCAAAGATAACTCCAATATGTACCATACACTTTTTTAGAATTATATAATGAAAAGGCTTTAGTAATATATACACAATTATCGTTTCACGTAACTTCTAAATTTCTTTTATATTGACATGAATTTGTTAAACATATTGTTTGATAGCGCACGAGGTAATGACCTACCCCACATGCACACTTTTGAATCATAACACGATCATATATTTATAGCGTTTTCCTAAAAGAATCGATTTTCTTTTTCGCTAAAATATCATTGAAGTTTAAATTGAAAATTAACCTCCTTCCGTTTCCTTTGCGAAATCGTCTCTACAACCCTCGTTAGGGGAATCCTATTGCGGATGGTACGGATTATCGTAAATTCTGGATCTAGTAGAGTAAGATTCATACCTCCTCACAGAGGATGGTCTTGAAAGGAAAAATACGAAATTTTTAAAAAACAAAACAAAACAAATAACACTAAAAAGGGATGAAAACAAATTATCTTTTAGATTAGTTTAAAACAAGAATTTCTAAAAGATATTTTTTTTAAAATACCACTAACATCCAAAATTAGGTTTTTTAATATTAAAATACCTTAATTTTTAAAAGATAGATTTACACTAAAATACCCTAAACTTCTACAGTAGGGTTTTGTCACTAAAATACCATAAAATTTCAAAGCATGTTTTTATAAAGCAACCTCGACATTTTAAATAGTATATTTTACTAAAAATATTCTCGAGAATTTTTAAAAGAATACTTTTACATAAAACCCCTCAAGGATTTAATGACTTATTTTACATAAATACCATAAAATTTCAAAATACTATCTTTTCACATAAGTACCTTAGAATTTCTAAAACTAGTATTTAGGAAATAGATGGTTCAAGTGACCTATTTTCTCTTGAGCATCGGGGAGCCGGAGAAAATAAGTGTTGACTTGCCTATCTTACCATTTTGAACAAATCAATTTATACCGTCTCAAGATGTAAAAAATTGGTTTTAATATTTGACTTGTAACCTGAAATCACTTTTACTGTCATACTAGTCATATGTCGTGAACCACATTCTTGAATCACTTGATTAAACCTACTACACTCTACATTGACTTGACCCGAACCATGAATACGACCTGGCTTGTACACTTGAACTAGACTTGAATACTCGACTTGAACTTGAATTGTATTCTCTTTATATTCATGGATTTCGGGCAAGACTTGTAACTAAATCTATAAATTAGAATACACGGGGATAAAGTGTAGTTTGGTAAAGAATGTATGTTGTGGCACGAGAGTCCACTAAAAATCACATCTTTATTATCTTGTGTTGTGTCACACCCCGCTTCCCAAAAGACGGAAGTAGGTACGTGACGAGACCCGCGACGTATTTATTTTGAGAAGATCATTTCCCGGAGTAAATATGCTAAGCGTAAAATAAACAATATAAAATGTACAAGAAAAGACATGAGATTTAAATTTCAACAACTTTATTTACATTCAACTTGATACATTTATAATACACGAGTTTAACTGAATGGAAATACAAGAACAGTAATGCCTAAACAGGCGGCATACATAAACTGAAAGAAAAGAGGAGTTAAGCTAAATTTGAGTAGTGGTCTGGTCGTAATCCCCTACAGTCGCTTCTATCTCCTCAGTCTCTAAACTACCTGACGAACATCCAAAAAATAAATAGATGGGTGGATGCCGTCAGTGAATTTTCGCTCGGTAAGACCCCAAGGAAAGGTGTGAAGTATAAAAGTATAATGACAAGTTGGAAAATGGATATCATAAAACAATGGACTAGGAGATATGGTGTTTAAACATGTCATTTAATATAAGCATGGCAATTCTATGTAACATGCAGTTTTATTGGTAAGGTATCAGGAGTATGAAAATATGTTTATAAGCATGGCAATGTAACATGAGCATAGAAAAATCGTATAGCATGGCCGTGTAGTGTAGGTATAGTGAACACGAAGTGCATGTAAGTGTCCTAAAAGTTCTCTACATGGGTAAACTAATTTAACGTAAATTCAATGGTGGATGTCAACCAATCTCAAGAGTATTCTCAAACCCAACAGGCTGTAATTCAGGGGTAAAGAACTACGGGCCCGAATCAAGTGTTAGTAACGGGATTTCAACCAAGTGTTGAAGTATTCCAAACCCAACGGGTTATAATCCAGGAGCAAGAAAACACGGGCCCTCATGATAGATTACTTATGTTAGTAGATATGGATTTATAATTTAGGGGGCTCCTGAGATTTCGTTGGATTCGCACTTGAACTATCCCAACACCTAATGTATTCTAAATTACAGTTAACGTTACCAATCTTATTCGAATCCATGAATATATTAAGTTGCAAGATTGAGTTATGTCAAGATCAAGTATCCGTGTCAAGTGTTCATGTATTCATGTCAAGTTGTATTCATGGTTCAAGTCAAGTCAATTCAAGAGTAGACATTTGTTTCAGGTATTTATGTTAAGTTCAAGTGTCAAGTTCGGATTCATGTTTTAATTCTTAGTTCGAGTTCTGAGTCATGTTTTAGTTTATATTCGGATTATAGTTATTTCATATTAATAGATTTAAATCTTTTGAATAGCTGTAAAATTGTAAACTCTTAAGTTCAGGAATAATCGGATAACCGTTGCACATGGACGGCAGGATTTATCTTTTTCCAAGACGATTGCCATTGATAACTCCGTTAATTTACAGTGTTGTCTCACCTGAATAGGCAAACACTCACTTTCTCCTACTTCCTGGGGCTCAAGAGAAATGATACCGCTTAAACCTATATTAATTTAGAGTCCTTAAATATTTATTATTGTTGTTTACATTGTTTTCATTTCTCGAGAGGGTTTTATGAAAAATACTTTAATATTGTTTAAAAATAAGCCTCGAAGGTGATTTAGAATATTATGAATTTTATAGAAATATATTTTATTTTAGATGGTATTTTAGTGATGTAACATAGCTTTTAAAAGTTTATGGTATTTTTCTGAAAACTACTATTTTTTGGAAATTTGATGGTATTATATTATATTTTAATCTTTCATTTTAAAATATAATTTTCATAATTTGTTTTCATTGAAAATACGGATTCATAATTATATATAAATTTTCCAAAGTTTAATTTATTTTAAAAAGTCGTATTTCTTTAAAAACCATATTTTTATTTCCTTTCGAGACCAAATTCTCCGTGAGGAGTTCTGTATCTCACTCTACTATCTCAAAGACGTACGATAACTCGCACCATCCGTAAATGGATTCTCCTAAAATGGTTGTAGAGGCGAAATTGCAAGGGATTTAAAATATCAATAAAAACCCTTTTTATAAAAATAATGGTATTTTAATGTAATTATTTCATTTGGCTAAACTTGTAACCTAGCATATTGTGCTATGAAGCCATAGTGTATGTGATAGGGTAAGTTATTATCTCATGAATTTTCTAAAGGTATAGTTCATGATAAGATTAAAAGAGGTATAAGCAAAGTTCATGGTATTTATTTGTTATTTGTAATCTACATATTATTTAACATAACAAATATCATATTAAAATTGTGAGACATGGATAGAGTTGTAAATTCGTATTTTTCTGATATCGTAGCATAGAAATTTATGATGAACATGTCAAATTTCAATAAACATATATTTTTAATTTAAACTTTGTTTATAATACCGTATTCTTTCGCGTCGATGTAAGGGGAGAAAAAAGATAGAAAGTAGATGGAGAATTTAGCTTAGTTACAAGTGATATGGAGTGGCGACGTGGAAAAAATAGAAGAGAGTATACAAGAGAGAAAAGAAGAGAGGATGAGAGGACTTACCGTTTCCGCTTGTACTCGTACAAGTGAGAAAAAGAAGATAAAAAGTCTCGGTTGAGGAACCGAGACCTACGGTGCGTGGAGACTTGAGCTTATGTCCGATTATGCATACAAAAACGAACTCCAGGTAGCTAACGTGCGGGGGAACGAATTTGAGCGACGGAGTTAGTTTGGACTTGTGCGCTTGACTTCCTTTGCTAGAGTGAGGCTTGAGAGATAGAATTTTGAGTGGTATTTTCAGAATAATTTAGGAGAACTAAGGAGATATACTAGGTATTTATAGGGGAAATATAGATGCAGAGGAAATTAAAAAGATAATAAAATGTATTAAAAGTAAGGGTAAAAGGATAGATGAAGGGTCTGGGGTTCTCCGGTTAATTGCAAGAAAATAAAATAGGAAAAAAGAGTAGTAGGGAGCTGATGGGATGCACGTGCAAATGATGGAGAAATTTGGAGCTAAGTGGGCCGCCGGTGGCGGTTTTCTGGCAGTTGAAAAAGAGACAATTGCCTCGGGGTTCGTGCAGTGCATTCATCTAGGTATTTATGTATCATTTATATTGTTTGATTTATTTTCAATTCTTCGTTTCTCCATGTAATACACATGCAAATCTTGGGTTTCCGAAAAATTAAAAAGAAAAATATATTAAAAATAATTGGAACTGGTGGGATTCGAACAAACAGGCTAAAAAACAACATTAGAGAGGCTTAACCAGTGAGCTACAAGTTGTTTCTTGTACATAAGTTATCAATAATAATTTATAACTCGAAATCAGAATAGAAATACACTTTTTTATTATTATTGGATCAACAAAAGTGTATAGGACTTTTAGGGTTGTTACATGCTATTGTCCTGTGGGTTTAACGGGGCTTTGTACTTCTTGTGCTGTTAGCCTGTGGGTTTGACAGACCACTCTCGTATACATGCATACCATCCTTATCGAACTACAAATAACCACGTTAGAATAGAATAGCCATGTTTATATATAGACATACTCAGGTTTAATTGATACCTTGACTGCTATTACAATAGAATTCATATATGGTATATATGCATACCCTTTATCACTTTTCCATTCATATCATTTTTGGGGACTTACCGAGCGCTAGTTCGCTGACAACATTCCACCATGTCTTTTATTTCCTTGGGATGTTCGTCAGGTGAACTAGGAATTGAAGAGATCGAGCCGAGTCAGGAGAATTACGCTCAGCTTGAAACACAGACCGATTACTAGTTTCTTCAGTCTTTTTATTGTTCAAGTATGCCACTTGTTTAGGCATTTTCATTGCATCGTATTTTAAGTTATCTTGTATCCAAGACTATGTGGAAATATTGAATGTAAATAAAGTTGATGTTGAATTTTAAATTCTCCTGTTAATTTTTATATGCTATTATATTTCTTATAAATACTTAGCGTATTTATTGCGGGAACTGACCTTCTAGAAGTAAATACATCGTGGGTCTCGTTACGTGTCGTTACCGTATTTTGGGAAGCGGAGCGTGACACGGCTGTTGAGTCGGTTTAACCCTATGCTTGAGACGGCTCAAGTCTTTATTAACCAGCTCACAAGATGATGGAATTACCCAATATTCTCTGTGTATATGAGCCGGGTCATGGGTATGTTTAAACGGCTCAAGGAGGCAAATGTGGTCTGTTATGGAAATCGAATATTTTGGTAATTTCTGGATTTTTTTCTAATTTGCATTGAATTAGGGTTATGCTATAAATAGGGTCTCTCATATGATATTTTGTAAGCCAAATTAAAAGTCTATTGAGATTATTATAAAGAGAGAGTGACAGCTGCGAATCTAGAGAGATTTGAGAGAAATCTCCTAGAGTTGGTCATGGGTATAATACTTGATTCAAGATCTAGTAGAACTTTGCAGATTCCGCTCTGCTAGGAACCAGCCATTACGGTGGGCGAAGCTCGTTAACAAATCCCTTATATCTTGTGTTTTGTAATTATCTTATTCTCGCGTATTTTTGTATTTTGCCTTTCGTTGTTATTTGCGTTGATTGGCCGTTAGTATTGTTCCGTGTATTGTCTTCTCCGCGATGATATATTATATCCTCAACAACATTTACCAACTAATTCTCAAGATGCAATGCATTAATAAAAAAGATAGTTGAACATTATGTAAATTTTACTTAATTATTTACTCCACTGCAAACACTTTTTCTAGGGTTTTTATTCAAAATTTACAAATTAAATCAGAGTATGTATGTTTCATATTTTCATGCTATACACACTGTTTCCTAAGCCATCGCTAACTTATAAAGAGTTCAAGATGAACTGTTATCTACCATCTATGGGCCACACTTACCAAAGCTACATGCCACTGAAATGGAGAAGTTACTCATGAACATATAAATTACTTCACGCCAGAGTAAAACATAAAGAAATAGAAGGGTGCGGCTCATGGAGCTGAGGGTTTGAAACTATATCCCTTAAGAGTCGAGATTTGAGTCAATGATAAATGACGATGCTTGTGTCCGCTCATTATCTTCTCAGATCAAGATTCTGAAAATTGTATACCAACCCGAAACTGGTCATACGCTATGAATTATTCTGCACTACTTCACCCGCGTATATACTTACGTGGGCAAAGTAGTGGGGGGTATTTTTTCCCGCCAAAAAAAAAAATTCTGCGCAAAAGAGCCCAAGATATCAAATGACAGCGATACGTTAAGAAAATGTGAACCAGTATTTTCCGGGCTGTATTTTGACAAACTCCCAAATGTTAAACAGCTAAATTCTGATGGCATCGAAAGAGTCTTGAAAAAGCCTTCGATTTGATATATTATGGGCCTCATAATTCATTCGGGATCAAAAGTTATGAGCAAATATGCTATGTACGTGTAATCTAAGAAATAAAATACGAACCAGTATTTTCCGGGCTGTATTTTGACAAACTCCCGAATGAGAAACAGCTAAATTCTGATGGTATCGAAAGTGTCTTGAAAAATCCTTCGATTTTATATATTATGGGCCTCATAATTCATCCGGGATCAAAAGTTATGAGACATCACATGTCCACACGTGACCGGGCATCACGTGCCTACACGTGACCGGGCATCACGTGCAGACACGTGACCATTTACAGGCAAAGCCTGTAGGCACTGAATAAAATAAATAATTGGAAATAATTAATCAGTGGGGTCACGTGCCAACACGTGATGGGCCTTTAAACTCCTGAAAAGAATTAAAAACATAATAAAACAACAAGGAAAAACCCCAATGGGGCATCACGTGCTGACACGTGATGATTCCTGAGTTCTTTAAAACAACAAAATTAAATTCTGGTTAAAAAGCTTAAACAGTGGGGTCACGTGCCCATACGTGATAGGCATTTAAACCTTCTAAACTAATAGAATTAAATTCTAAATTAAAGGAAATCAAAAACCCTAATATTTCCCTAGATCTTTCCAAACAAAAAGATTGTGCTATGTAAAATGGAGCACTTTTGGATTAAAAATCTAATGGTGATTAAAAATCACCAATTTATAGAAAGATTCTATACAAGGAAAGATTTCCCTGAAATTTGCCAGGAATAACAGATAAAAAATATTTTGGATTAAAAATCCAATGGTGAATAAAATTCACTGAGTGATCTAAAAGATCAGGTTGGTTACAAAAACAACCAAAATCTTTCAATGAAAGATTGACTAAACAAACTGATTCTTTTCTTTCTCCTATAAATAGGAGCCAAGAAGAGAAGAGGAGGGAGATATTTTTTCTGGGGAGATAACAACAACTGAGAGAAAAAAGAGAGGAAAATTTAATTCTCAAGAGAGAAAAAAAATCTCTTTAGAGAAAAGAAACCCTAGGTGAGAAAAGGGAAAAAGATCTAAGTTTCATAAAACAAAGAGAATTTAATTCTCAATTTAAGAGTTTAACTCTTCTGAATAAGAACTTAGTTCTTCTTTTGGTTGAAAATTTGCAGAAACAGATCTCCCCATAATTTGAGAATTTAATTCTCATCGGGGAGATTCTGCCATGCAGATCCAAAACTTAGAGGTAGAATTGAGTTTAAGGAATTTAATTCCCCCAAATTCATAGGAATTTAATTCCTCCAAATGAAACTAGGATTTAAACCCTATATGAGAATTTAATTCTCCCAAATTCATAGGAATTCAATTCCTCTAAATAAAATTATGGTTTAACCCTACATAAGAATTTAATTCTTCCATATACATAGGAATTTAATTTCTCTAAACAAAATTAGGGTTTAACCCTACCAAAGAATTTAATTCTTAAAACAAGGGACTTAAAACTCTCCATGCACGTAAAGAAATTAGTACCCAACCTGGTCATGTAGCAACACGCGACCCTCCCTCTCAATGATCAAAAGAGAATGAATAAGACTAGGTCACGTGCCTTCACGTGACATTTAAACAGTCTCCTCAAAATGAGAAAGAACAAGTCTGGAGGTAAGGTCTCACGTGCTCCCACGTGACCCCTAAACAGACTCCTCAAAATGAGAAAGAAAAAGCTTAGAGGCAATGCCTCACGTGCTCCTACGTGACCCTCAAAATAAAAGAGAACAAAGCCAAAGGCAGTACTGATCTAGGACGCCTCACGTGTCCCCACGTGACCCCTGACAAATACCCCTTTTCAAAAGAATAAAATAGGGGAAGACAGAGAAATTGATGCCCAACACAGAGGCATTGTCACATGTTCACATGTGATAATTTCAAAGACTAAAAATGTTTAACACTTATCTGAATATTCTGAGAACAAAATAAAGGAAGTCTGGCCCCATCTTGAGATGGCTCACGTGACCCCACGTGACCAATTCAATTTTAGTGTTTAACACTACTTTAAGCGCCTTGTCCTTAGTGTTTAACACTGTTTTCAGCATATCACGTGGGGGCACGTGATCGCCAATTATCCTCTAGTGTTCAACACTATTTTAAAGCCAGGCTTATCCCAAATTGGTTAAGTTTACCAGAGGCAAATCTCCCCTTCAACTGGACCTCAAAATTGGTCAGTTCATATGATATGCAAAGTAAAGTCTAGAGCCATAATGAATAATTAGTGCTCAGCCAAGGATAAAATGTTGTCAGAGCCCTAAACCCCTGTTTAGTATTGCTAAATAATGGGGGGCTGAACCCAGACAATTGTTCAACAGTTCAATAAAGGGCCAACATTTCAAACCTAATTGGATTTAGCCCAAGTTGGCCATAAGTCCTCAATTCAGATTTAACTGAGCCAATGTGCTCATAATCTAATTAATTGATCTTAGTTCCAAATTGGACTACAGATTTCCCAATCAACTTTGGTTCAAGGAACATCTCTTTACTTCTCTGATATTTGTCGTTGTAATCCTTCAACGTCTTCAGAGAGATGACGGGTCCCGATAACCAATCATTCCTTGGACTGTGGGGTCCTTAAACTCATGGACTATGATGTCCTTAAATTTTATAGACTATGACGTCTTTAAACTACGGACTGTGGGGTCTTTAAGCCCATGGACTATGATGTCCTTAAGCTCGGACTGTGGGGTCCTTTAAACCCATGGACTATGATGTCCTTAATCTCAGACTGTGGGGTCCTTTAAACCCATGGACCGAGATGTCCTTAAACTAATATTGGACCACCATGTCCTTAAACTGGTAATTGACCGTAGTCCCTAAACTAAAACAATAGAGCCCAAATGCTCTTTTGTTGGATCTAAATGATCATGTTAAGTAGATCTTAGTCTAAAATTAGACTAACGTATCCTTAACAAATGGTTAAGTTGACCTTAGTCTAAAATTAGACTAACGTGTCCTTAATAAACTGTTAAGTTGATCTTAGTCTAAAATTAGACTAACGTATCATTAACATATGTTTAAGTTGATCTTAGTCTCAAATGAGACTATCGTATCCTTAAACCAAACCCCCAAACCCAAATCTAAGAAGATACGAATTTGGACTAATCCATGCCCTACGGGTGACAACATAAATTAGTCTCCGTATACAATCCACGGGCAACCAAAAACAAAACAAACACCCATGACACGAAGTGACCATCTGGAGAAAGAGAAAATGGTTACCGCGATGCGGTAGCGTAATTAACTGCAGGGGATTGCGCCTGCAGGGAAGAGCGTCCCCACAATCAAAACCCCCTCAACGAGGGGGAATCTGACGACGTCTGCTACATCGGCCGCATCCATTTAAACCTTCGATATACGGTGTCATAAATCAACTTGGCATCTTCGGAGAGGTGGACGGATAGCACCGATTAGCATCTGCCTCCAAATTCAGGCAAGACGAACCTACGCGGTCGCGTCTCTATGTTCGGAGGGGAACAGATTCTGGCACGCCCGGTGGGACCTTTTCCTCTTTCCACTCCACACTTCGTGTGTCGTGTTCGCGAACGAATCACGATTCATTTTCTATAGTTGCCTGTGAATTCTAGGTACTAAAATTTGGTGTCTTGCTCCGTACAGAAAACAGAAGATCAATGGCTTCAAACTGCACTAACTGCAACTACAACTCTCGCTCTGTCCCGTCCGGAGGAGTGACTTACGGGCCCTAAGCGGTATCCTTTTTCACAATGCCAGTGGAGCAGGTAACTCAAGCCACCACTGGGCTATTCTTCAGGACCATGCTCCCACCGATGAGCTTTAACGCCCCATTGCCGTCGCAAGAAGCTCCAAAGATGTCGGTTTTTGATCGGCTTACAACTACCGCGGCCCCTCTCAACGGGTCGCCCAAGTCCAGCGCCTCTGTTTTCAACAGACTGGGCCAAAACTCAAGTAGGCCCGTGAAGAAGCCCGCGATACCTGAAGGGGTTATCCCGAAACGGATAGCCATTACTGCTCCTAAAGTCATCAAAGCAGATTCTCCTCCAAAAAGATCAGTATTTGCAAGACTGGCCGCTTCAGCTCCCGTTTCAGGCGAAATCGTCAAGGCTGCTTCACCTGCTTGGAAGTCTGCTTTTGATAGGTTGGCCATCCTCACTCAGCGGACGTCAGTCTTCAACAGGTTGACAACAAAAACTTCTGATCAAGACAGGGGGCATGAGGAAATCACCCCCGTAGCTGAGACAATCCCAACGGCTCGACACGCTCGACGTCGCCACTGGTGCCGAGTAAGGAAGGCTGGAGGCAACTCTCCTTCTGGACTGACTCCGCCGGCTCCAACGGTGGAAATCGATACTGCTGTTCCAACTAGGAACAGCTTTGAACCGCTAAGGAGAGTGCGTAAAAACTCTCTGACTTCCGTGCTGAAGGGATCTCCTCCACCTGTGGAGAATGCCCCAAAGGCGAAGCTAGAGCACCCCCCTCAGCGGCTGTCCTCTAAAATTTACAAAGTTTGGCGACAGGTCCAAGACTCGGTGATTGATCAAGATTACTCCCGCCGACAGAAAAAGATGAAGGTTCGGTAAGAGAAGGACCATTCTGTCATACCACAGAAGGTGTCATCTATTTGGGTGCTCGCTGCAACGGTTTCCTCCACTTCTACCGCTCACAAAAGGGGAAGGCCGGAGAAAATTTCTGTGTCTGCGACGAATCTCAAAGGCACTGAATCCAAATGCCCCAAGTCTGGGGGTATGGTGGTGCACACTGTTTATATGGCATCTGGGAAAGAGGATAGCCGTATCTCTACGTGTCATCGACCGCTTACGCGATCCGTGACAAAAGCCCAGGAGCAGCAACAGAAGCTTCAGGAAATGCTAATGCAAATGGCTGCACTCACTGGGCCAAAAGAAAGCCCGGAGGCGTCATCAGAGTAGCGTCATGAACAGGAAACCGATGCTGACTTCTTTCGCGGAATCCTTGAAAAGAAGGACAGAGAAGCAGCAGAACAAGTGGCCAATATAAAACGAATGACGCTTCTTTTCCAAGACATGGTCGGGATGATGATACAGCCGGATCCTCCGGCTAAAAACCCTCCGATTGTCCTTGAAGATGACAGAGGGGAGACATCAAATCCTCTGCCGGCTCTGTCAGCAGCTAAGGAGGATACCACCTCCAAAGCCACGCTCGATGATTATATAGCTCAACAAATACGAGCTCATCAGGAGAGCGAAACGGCCGGGCAGATAGTTAAGACTGGACGACCCTATCCGGGCTGGTATGACCAAATAAGGTACCCGCCGGGATATACGATCCCTAAATTCAATGTATATAAAAGGACGGGCAACCCGCATCAGCATGTTGCTCAATTTAGGGCTCTGTGCGGCAACACTGGAGGGGATGACAAACTATTGCTTCGCCAGTTTTTTGGCAGTTTGTCGAAGACAGCATTCGAGTGGTACTCTGAGCTCCCAAACGACTCCGTCAAAACTTTTGCAAAAATGGAGTTACTGTTCACACAAAGGTTCGCAAGCACCAACGAACGCACCCCAATCACGGCGTTGATCAATGCCAGAGTGAAATCAGGCCAAACATGGGTGCAGTATGCGATACGGTGGCGGAACTTATGGTCAAAATGCCAGCAGGCTCCCGCGGTAGGCATGCTCATGGGTACTCTCGACCCTCATGCGACCATTTCCCAATTCATGATATTTTTCAAGTCGACCACCTTCCAGGCCTTGATTGACAAGCTGGCCCAAATGAACCAGATGGGCCATAGGCCTTCCTCTTCAAAGACGGAGCCTTGGAGTGAAAAGGGCAAAGGAAAAGCAACCTTCGTCGCTAACGCTCATCAACAAACGAGTGGCCCGAGACCGGTTGTTCGCCAAAGCAACAAGCGGCAATCCCTCGATGAGAAGTTGAGACGTCCTTACTCGTTTCCCCGGGATAAAACAAGGAAACTGTTTGAACTAGCAGTGCGCAATGGGCTCATCACTCTACCGGAGTCGAGACACCCACCGCAACTGAACGACGTCAAAAATCCCAATTACTGCCCCTACCATCGAGTATTGGGCCATCCACTCGAAAATTGCTACGTCTTCAAAAATTGGGTTGAAGACCAATACCAGCAAGGCAAATTCGCGTTGTCTGAAAACTGGAAGGTGAACCCGCAACAACCACATGCTCCAAAAAAGATAGACATGCCGGGGGCATCGTGCTCATTCATAGAGGAAGCTCCATAGGAAGTTGTTCTTTCGGCAAAAACTAAAAGAATGCTGAAAGATCTTCAAACATGTCTGGCGATTAGGTGGAAAAGTACGCAAGAACCGGAGATTATCGAGGGGATGCTGAAACCATGCCCAACATTGGGAGTTAATAGTGACGGTGGACAAAACATTCAGGCCCAGCCGTCAAAGTCTTCAAAGAAAAAGAAGACTAAAAAACCCGCGCAGTTTGATGACAAGCGCACGGATCTGCAAAAGCATATTGACGCGCTGGAGGAATATAACTAGAAGACGCGAACTCCGGTCACACTCCAAGAATTTCTCAACAATATCCTTGAGAGAGGAGATAACGGCAACAACGACCGGGATGACTCGTCAGAAGAATCTGAGGACTATGTGGCAAGTTGCCACATGGTCTCTCATTCGGTGTTAACTAACGAAGAAGCTCACTCAGCGATAGAAGACAGCATAAAAGAGCTGGCGGCAAGATCGAAGCCAAAACCCTTGGAACCGTCTGATGAAATGATCGAGTTGTTACTGAACGAAGCCCGTCAGAAAAGCAAAGCCAATCGAGAGCGTGAACTAGCTATATTCAAAAAATCCAAACGCCGACGACTGGATGGAAAGGTCGAGGCACCCCAACCGGATCGAAATATCCATATCTCCAACAAAAGCAAGCTTAATGTAAGGAAACAATTCGCTAGGCTCTGTCAATAGGAATGAAGTTGCCCTCTTTCAGAGGAAATTCTCCTGGCGGTATACATCTTAATAAAGCGGACATACATCCTAATTTCTGCTTATACCATCAGAGGATTGCACACCTTATCGAGGAGTGCATAGCCTTTAAAAACTGGTGGCAGAGATATGTTGCCCACCGACAACACGTTCAATGAGTGAAGCGCAAGGCTCGTCAGAAACAAAAAAGCACGACAGATGAGCGCAAAAGAGCTGCTGGCAACTGTCACATAGTCGACACCAAGGAATCGCAAGTTATCACCTTTGGAAGCACTTTGACGAAGAAATCGCCCTCAGCCTTCTCTTCAAGGAATCCACCTCCAACACAAAAGATGCGAAGATTTGCGAGAAAATCTAGCTGCGTAATTGTACGTTACCCGAAAAATCTCGGACCTATGACCGAAACGTCTTTAAACTACTACAAACCCGCGGCATCCCCAGGTTGACGTGGTAAAAAAAAGGTACGTTCATAAGCGAAATGGGCACGGATGAAAACCCGAAAGGGCTTCGTGAGTAAAAACAGCAGGGCTACCAGCAATTTTGTGAAAACCTGAAAGGGCGCAATCTCGTTAAAAGACACTTGCAAGGTCCTCTCGACCTTGTGAGGAGAAAATACCTGCTTGAGATCTTTACGACACACAAGGGAGCAACACACTTAGGAATCCTCATGATTCCTAAGGAGAAATTACACTTACGAGATTCTTACGACTCGTAAGGAGAATTCTCCTTTGAGACCCTCACGGCTCATAGGATTCAAAAGCCTTAAGCTACAGAGATCTGAACATGTTCTTAAGCCATCACAATCTCTAATGCTGCCCTACAAATGGTTCAATATTGACCATTGTATATAATCCACGAGCATGAATGAACATTTCCCTAACAGAGTCCCACCAGCGACTAGGGATATGCTCACACGGTGAACAAACACTTGTAGGTCCTCTCGACTTGCAAGGAGAAAACGCTATTGTAAGATCCTTACGACTTATAAGAGAACACACACTTAGGAATCCTCACGATTCCTAAGGAGAAAACGCACCTACGAGATCCTCACGACTCGTAGGGAGAAACACCTTTATGAGACCCTTACGGCTCATGAAGTCAAAAGCCTTAGTCGACGGGATCCTAATCCTGTTTGCTAAGCTACCTTTGTTCGATATCGACAGAGGCAAATGATGATTCGCTCCTGGCAATATCCCAGTTGTAGCGATACTGATGCCTAAATCGGTATCAAATTCCAAGTCCTTTCATGGCAAGTGATGATTCGCTCCTGGCAATATTCCAGTCGCAGCTATGCTGATGCTGAGATTGGCACCGGATTCCAAGTTCCACACTCACGATAAAAAATCAGCGAGCCAAAAATGCATATGAAATAGCCGAAATGATGGGGCAACTTGCAACGAAATCAGCAAGTAAAAATGTGTGAATACAAAAACAGCCGAAATGATTGGGCAACTCGTAATATAAAGAAGCGAGTAAAAAGAAAAATAGCCGAAATGATTGGGCACCGCGAAAAATAGCCGAAATGATTGGGCAATCACGATTTTCGCGATGTAAAAAGATGAAATGATAGAGTATCGCGGAAAGAATTAAAAAAAATGAAAAAGTGAAAGAATGAAACTTTTTGCTCTACAGGTGAGATCAAATCGATCCCTGTATACAATCAAGGGACACAAACAAAGAAGGAACCATACCTTCCCACCAGGTTCCATCAGAAAGCGAAGCCAAATCTCGACCGTTCATAGATAACCTAGAGACAATCTCGACATTTGTCGTAATATTGCAGACACAATGTCAAAAAACGAAACAAGGGAAAATCCCTAGCTTCAGGGTCTCGACGCCAACATAGACAACTTAGAGATCACCAACGGTGTTTCTCCTCACTCCAAACGATGCAGACGTGACGTCAACAATCGACCTCAGAGTCGCAACTAAACAGATCCATGGCAAAGTCCCTAGTTCCAAATCTCAATGGCCACATCTACAGCCCTGAGACCAACAACGGTGTGCCTCCTCATTCCAGCAGGATATAGATGTTACACCATCAATCGGAACCATGGCAAAGTCCCCAGTTCCAAGACTCTACAGTTCACAGACAACTTGGAGTCATCCAATGACCCCGTCTCGGAATCAAGTCAACTCAAAAACCTCAATTCAGGGAAATCAGTGTCCTTGACGAGAGCATCTCGATTTGCGTCGACCCGCAAGGAAATCAATGTTTTTGCAGGAATACCTCAATTCATTTCAACTCCGAGGAAATCAGTGTCCTTGGCAAAAACCTCGATTCAGGGAAATCAGTGTCCTTGACGAGAGCACCTCGATTCGCATCGACCCGCAGAGAAATCAGCGTCTTTGCAGGAATACCTCGATTCGTTTCAACTCCGAGAAAATCAGTGTCCTTGGAAAAAACCTCGATTTAGGGAAATCAGCGTCCTTGACGAGAGAATCTCGATTCGCGTCGACCCGCAAGGAAATCAGTGTCTTTGCAGGAATCTTTCGATTCGTTTCGACCTCCAGGGAAATTAGTGTCCTTGGAAAAACCTCGATTCAGGGAAATCAGCGTCCTTGATGAGAGCATCTCGATTCGTTTCGACCTCCAGGGAAATCAGTTTCCTTGGCAAAATCTCGATTCAGGGAAATCAGCGTCCTTGAAGAGAGCATCTCGATTCGCGTCGACCCGCAAGGAAATCAGTGTCTTTGCAGGAATCTCTCAATTCGTTTCGACCTCCAGAGAAATCAGTGTCCTTAGCAAAACCTCGATTCAGGGAAATCAGGGTTCTTGACGAGAGCATCTCGATTCGCGTCGACCCGCAAGGAAATCAGTGTCTTTGCAGGAATCTCTTGATTCGTTTCGACCTCCAGGAAAATCGGTGTCCTTGGCAAACCTCGATTCAGGGAAATTAGTGTCCTTGACGAGAGCACCTCGATTCACGTCGACCCGCAAGGAAATCAATGTCTTTGCAGGAATACCTCGATTCGTCTCAACTCCGAGGAAATTGGTGTCCTTGGCAAAAACCTCGATTCAGGGAAATTAGCGTTCTTGACGAGAGCACCTCGATTCGCGTCGACCCGTAGAGAAATCAGCGTCTTTGCAGGAATACCTTGATTCGTTTCGACTCCGAGGAAATCAGTGTCCTTGGCAAAAACTTCAATTCAGGAAAATCAGCGTCCTTGACGAGAGCACCTCGATTCGCATCGACCCGCAGAGAAATCAGCGTCTTTGCAGGAATACCTCGATTCGTTTCAACTCCGAGAAAATCAGAGTCCTTGGCAAAAACCTCGATTCAGGGAAATCGGCGTCCTTGACGAGAACATCTCGATTCACGCCGACCCGCAGAGATATCAGTGTCTCTGCAGGAATACCTCGATTCGTTTCGACTCCAGGGAAATCAGTGTCCTTGGCAAAACCTCGATTCAGGGAAATCAACGTCCTTGGCGAGAGCAACTCGATTTACGTCGACCCGTAAGGAAATCAGTGTCTTTGCAGGAATACCTCGATTCGTCTCAATTCCGAGGAAATCAGTGTCCTTGGAATATACCTCGATTCAGGGAAATCGGCGTCCTTGACGAGGACATCTTGATTCGCGCCGACTCGCAGAGAAATCAGTGTCTCTGTAGGAATATACGACCTCAGCAAAGCGGAGCCGCGGCAAAGTTCCCAGTTCCATGACTCGGCGGTGCACAGACAACCCAAAGTCAACCCTCGACCTTCCTGTTGAAGCAATGCTTTGACTCGGAAGTAGCTCAACTCATCAATCACTTACGAGTCCTCTCGACTTATAAGGAAGAAAATTCTCTTATGAGATCCTTACGACTCTCAAGAGAAAATACACCTAGGAATTCTCACGATTCCTAAGGAGAAAATACACCTACGAGATCCTCTCGACTCGTAGGGAGAAAAAAATCTTTATGAGACCCTCACGGCTTATAAAGTTGAAAAGTTATAGGCGGCAGATCTGAACCTGTTTCCTAAGCCATCGCTTCTTATCTCGATTCAGAGAAATCAGCGTCCTCGGCGAGAACCTCTCGATTCGTTTCGAACCGTAAGGAAATCAGTGTCTTTGCGAGAATCTCTCGATTCGTCTCAACTTGCGGGGAAATTAGTGTCCTTACGCATAAAGAAAATTCTCTTATGGGATCCTTACGACTCGTAAGAGAAAGCACACTTAGGAATCCTCACGATTCCTAAGGAGAAAATACACCTACGAGATCCTCTCGACTCGTAGGGAGAAAAGTCTTTTTGAGACCCTCACAGCTTATAAAGTTGAAAAGTCTTAGGCAACAGATCCTAACCCTATTTCCTAAGCCATCGCTACCTTATAAAGAGTTTAAGATGAACTGTTATCTACCATCTATGGGCAACACTTGCCAAAACTACATGCCACTGAAATGGAGAAGTTACTCATGAGCATATAAACTACTTCACGCCAGAGTAAAACATAAAGAAATAGAAGGGTGCGGCTCATGGAGCTGAGGGTTTGGAACTATATCCCTTAAGAGTCGAGATTTGAGTCAATGATAAATGACGATGCTTGTGTCCGCTCGTTATCTTCTCAGATCATGATTCTGAAAATTATATACCAACCCGAAACTGGTCATACGCTTTGAATTACTCTGCACCACTTCACCCATGTATATACTTACATGGGCAAAATAGTGGGGGGCATTTTTTCCCGCCAAATTTTTTTTTTTGCGCAAAAGAGCCCAAGGTATCAAATGGCAGCGATACGCTTAAGAAAATGTGAACCAGTATTTTTCGGGCTGTATTTTGACAAACTCCCAAATGAGAAACAGCTAAATTCTGATGGTATCGAAAGCGTCTCGAAAAAACCTTCGATTTGATATATTATGGGCTTCATAACTCATCCAGGATCAAAAGTTATGAGTAAATATGCTATGCATGTATAATCTAAGGGAGAAAATGCGAACCAGTATTTTCCGGGCTGCATTTTGATAAACTCCCGAATGAGAAATAGCTAAATTCTGATGGTATCGAAAGTGTCTCGAAAAATCCTTCGATTTAATATATTATGGGCCTCATAATTCATCCGAGATCAAAAGTTATTAGGCATCACGTGACCGCACGTGACCGGGCTTCACGTGCAGACACGTGACCATTTATAGGCAAAGCCTGTAGGCACTGAATAAAATAAATAATTGAAAATAATTAATCAGTGGAGTCACGTGCCAATACGTGATAGGCTCTTAAACCTTCTGAAACAATAGAATTAAATTCTAATTAAATAATTAATCAGTGGGGTCACGTGCCAACACGTGATGGGTTTCTGAGCCCTCTAAATCAATAGAATTAAATTCTAATTAATTGGTCAATCAGTAGGGTCACATAATAACACGTGATATGCTCTTAAACCTTCTGAACTAATAGAATTAAATTCTAATTCAGGGAAATCAAAAACCCTAGTTGGAAAAATATTTCCCTAGATCTTTCCAAACAAAAAAATTGTGCTCTATAAAGTGGAGTACCGTTGGATTAAAAATTCAATGGTGATTAAAAATCACCAATTTATAGAAAGATTCTATACAAGGAAATATTTCCCTGAAATTTGCCAGGAATAACAGATAAAAGATCTTTTGGATTAAAAATCCAATGGTGAATAAAATTCACTGAGTGGTCTTAAAGATCATGTTGGTTACAAAATCAATTAAAATCTTTTAATGAAAGATTGATTAAACAAACTGATTCTTTTCTTTCTCCTATAAATAAAAGCCAAGAGGGAAGAAAAAAGGGAGGAACAACAACAGAGAGAGAATAAAAAAAGAGAGAATTTAATTCTCCAGAGAGAAAAGAAGGTCTCTTGAGAAGAGAAAGAAACCCTAGGTGAGAAAGGGAAAGAGATCTAAGCTCCATAAAACAAAAAGAGAATTTAATTCTCAAATTAAGAGTTTAACTCTTCTGAATAAGAACTTAGTTCTTCCTTTGGTTGAAAATTTGCAGAAGCAGATCTCCCCATAAGTTGAGAATTTAATTCTCATCGGGGAGATTCTGCCATGCAGATCCAAAACTTAGAGAGAGAATTGAGTTTAGGGAATTTAATTCCTCCAAATACTTAGAAATTTAATTCCTCTAACAGAAATATGGTTTAACCCTAAAAACAAGAACTTAGTTCTTCTTCATGGTTGAAGATCTGCAGAAGTAGATCTCTTCATAAGTTGAGAATTTAATTCTTATCGGGGAGATTCTGCCATGCAGATCCAAAACTTAGAGAGAGAGTTGAGTTTAAAGAATTTAATTCTTTCAAAACACATGGGAATTTAATTTCTCTAAATGAAACTAGGGTTCAGAAAAGAATGAATGAGAGTTGAGTTTAAAGAATTTAATTCTTTCAAAACACATGGGGATACTCTTAAACAAGCGACTTAAAACTCTCCATACACGTAAAGAAGTCAGTATCCAACCCGATCACATGGCAACACGTGGCCCTCCCTTCAATGATCAGAAAAGAATGAATGAGATCGAGTCACGTGCTCCCACATGACCCTTGAACAAACTTCTCAAAAATAAAGGCAGAATAGACTTTGGGCGCCCTCACGTGTCCCCACGTGACCCTTGACAAACACCGAACTGAAGGATTAAAATCCAATGCATGGGCGCCCTCACATGTCCCCACATGACCCCTTGTAAATTCCTTTAATGTCCAGTGCATGGATACCCATCACGTGCCCACACGTGATGGCCATGAAGACTCAAGTGTTTAACACTTATTTGAATATTCTGAGAATAAAATAAAGGAAGCTTAGCCCAATCCTAGGGCGCCTCACGTGTTCTCACGTGAGCTCTTTATCTTTTTTAGTGTTTAACACTATATTGAGCATTTCATCCCTAGTGTTTAACACTATTCTAAATGCATCATGTGGGAACACGTGATCGCCAAATATGTGCTAGTATTTAACACTATTTTCAAACCAGTCTTAGCCTAAATTGGCTAAATCTTCTAGAGGTAGTACCCCTTTCTTTTGACCGAGCCTCAAACACACTTTTGTCTTCCAAAATTGATCATCTCATATGAGTGTTCAGCACTCAATAAAAGACAAAATATGGTCAGAACCCAGACCCATGCTTAGCATTACTAAATAATGGGGGGCTGAACCCAAACAAATGTTCAACAGTCCAAACAAAGGACTAACATTTCAAACCTAATTGGACTTAGCCCAAGTTGGCCATAAGTCCTCAACTCAGATTTGACCGAGCCCATGTGCTCATAATCCAATTAATTGATCTTAGTCCTAAATTGGACTACAGATTTCCCAATCAACTTTAGTTCAAGGGTGCATCTCTTCACTCCTCTGATATTTGTCGTTGTAATTCTTCAACGTCTTCAGAGAGGTGACGGGTCCCGATAACCAATCATTCCATGGACCGTGGGGTCCTTAAACCCATGGACCATGACGTCCTTAACTGCGGACTGTGGGGTCCCTTTAAACCCATGGACTATGATGTCCTTAACCTTGGACTATAAGGTCCTTAAACCCATGGACTATGATATCTTTAACCTTGGACTGTGGGGTCCTTAAACCCACGGACTATGTGTTGGGGTAAAAATTTACACCCCGGTTGACCGAGTCAAGGTCAACCCCCAAGCTAGGTAGGCCCAAGCCCAGGTCAAGCGGGCCCATGCCCAAGTCGAGCCCGCGGCCAGCCTCCCCCATGCCAACAACAAAATCATGTAATAAATAATTTTTATGTAATTTTTTATACATGAATGTATGCAAAATGGGCATAAAACCAATATTTTGTAAGCCCATGGCTTATGTGCAAAAATGAAAAGGCACATGAGCTATGAGATAGGCAAAATGCCATTTTGTGAAGCCCAGAGGGCTATATGTAAATATGTAAGCCTATATAAGGCAAAATGATGATGAATAAAAAAGAGATACTTTCATTCTCTCAAAAAAAACCTAGGGTTTGTATTTCTTTCCCTTTTCTGAAGGTCTCAAACCTTCTTCTTTCTTTTGAATTAAATCAAGTGTTTTACTTTTCTTTTTCCAAAACAAAATAGTTTTTCACCATGAAACCCACAAAGGGGAACTTGGATCTGTCATCAGATCTCAAAAAGGAGAGATTTTAGGATCTCGCATCTCTTGATCTTCAAGATCCAGCTAACGGAGGAGGAAGAAGAAGAACCCCTTTCACTAAACCCCCCCAAAAAAACACACTCAGGAGTCCAACTCCTCTCTGATTTCTCTTCCGAGAAATTTTTTTGGCTAGAAGCCTCTTTTCTCGCCGGCGCTCAAGCGCAGAGCGCCCGTGTGCCGACACGTGGCGGGCTTGCGCTCAAGCGCTCAGCGCTTGAGCGCAAAGCGCCCACGTGCCGACACGTGGTGCGCTTGCACTACAGCGCCTTGCGCTCAAGTGCAAAGCGCCCACGTGCCGACACGTGGCGCACTTGCGCTCCAGCGCAAGAGCTCAAGCGCAAGTCGCCCCGGTGCCGACACGTGGCGCGCTTGCGCTCAGGCACAAGTCGCCCCCGTGCCAACACGTGACGCGCTTGCGCTCAAGCGCAAGTGCTCAAGCGCAAGTCGCCCCTGTGCCGACACGTGGCGCACTTGCGCTCGAGCGTCAGGCGCTGAAGCGTAAAGTGCCCACATGCCGACATGTGGCGCGCTTGCACTCAAGCGCCCAGCGCTCCAGCGCAGAGCGCTCAAGCGCAGAGCGCCCACGTGCCGACACGTGGCACTCTAGCGCATGAGCGCACAGCACCTAGGCGCACAGCGCCCAAGGTGCTGCCCCCACGCATCCTTTGAATGTCTTTCCCCTCTCTTTTTATGTACATACATATATATATATATATATATACATATGTATACATATTTACACATACACATACTCCACGACACTGTCCCTGTTAGAAAAAATTTCTAACGGGGCGCTGTCCCGCACCCCGCAAGGGGGCTGCTAGCCCCCTTGACCCCCAGCCTGCTATCCGGGTAGCGGGACCCCCGTAAAAACTCTGCGGGGCCTCCGATATATCCAAAACCCCTTCAAAACACAACACTGCACATTGAGTTCGCATGACCAGTTTAACCCGTCAATCGGAGGTTCCCTCGCTCCAAAGGCGAGGGGTAATTAATGGCAGCTTAGTCCGCGGCTGCCGGAAATTCGGATCCACACAATCATTAAACTCCAGCCTACCTTAGGCAGGGGGAATCTGTAATGCGCCTAACAAGCGTGCGCGTATTTCCATCTCAATGGGGTGACGAAAAACACCCTACACTATGATGTCCTTAACCTTTGACCGCAAAGTCCCTAAACTAAAATAATAGAGCTCAAATGCTCTTTTGTTGGATCTAAATGATCCTGTTAAGTAGATCTTAGTCTAAAATTAGAGTAACGTATCCTTAACAAATGGTTATATTGACCTTAGTCTAAAATCAGACTAACCTGTCCTTAACAAACTGTTAAATTGATCTTAGTCTAAAATTAGACTAACGTATCCTTATAATACGTTTAAATTGATCTTAGTCTAAAATGAGACTAACGTATCTTTAAACCCAACCCCCTAACCCAAATCTAAAAAGACCCGGATTTGGACTAATCCACGCCATACGGGCGACAACATAAATTAGTCTCCGTATACAATCCACAGGCAACCAAAAACAAAACAAACACCCACGATACGAAGTGGCCATCTGGAGAAGGAGAAAGTGGTTACCGCGATGCGGTAGCGTAATTAACTACAGGGGCTTACGCCTGCAGGGAAGAGCGTCCCCACAATCAAAAACCCCTCAACGAGGGGGAATCTGACGAAGTCTGATATATCGACCGCATCCATTTAAACCTTCGATATACGGTGCCATAAATCAACTTGACATCTTCGGAGAGGTGGACGGATAGCACCAATCAGCATCTGCCTCCAAATTCAGGCAAGACGGATCTACGCGGTCGCGTCTCTGTGTTCGGAGGGGAACACTACCCTAAACCCTAATCTTTTCCTATAAATACCACTCCATCTCACACACCCCTCACTCACAAACTTTGTCCAAACACTCAAGAAAAAACCCTAGAACTTTTGTGTACAAGTGGAGTTAGCAAAGGGCGAAACTCCGACGAACTTCCGACGACAGCCCTAGGAGCTCCCGGCGATGAAACGATACACCGGCACCTCCTACCACTCCTTCTTCCTCTTCTCTAATCTAAAATCCAGTAAGTACCTCCTCCCTCTTCTCTTTGCTATTCTAAAAACTCGTATTTTTAAAACCCGACGGAAACGGAGTTAATCCGACTTCCGATTCGGTTTTCTTTAAAAAGTTCCAATTTTCTTAAATAAAACCATACCCAACTTGCACATCATGACCATTAACATTAACAAAATATATTGAACAAGTTCTATATCAAAAGAATGTATATTGTAATTTTTATCGCATCTTTTCAGAAAAATACCATGCAGTTTAGTTTCGACATTAAAACATCATAATTCCTTGCTGTACCTACAAGGAAATGACTCACCTCCTCACAACACTCATATCCAACATAGAACGATACCTTACGGGAACATAAAATACGGGAAAATGCAATTTTATATAAAAATATCTTTTACTATTAAAACCGTTTTCTATAAGAAATGTATTTTTTTGACAAATTTTTGCAATGTGCCGCTACAACCCATTTGGCGAACCCGTTCGGAATGGTGCGGAATATCGCACATCCTCGGGCTTAGTAGTGTGAGATGCAGACCTCCGTAAGAAGCATTCGGTCTCGAAAGATTTAAAATACAATTCTCTTTAGAAAATGTGATTTTTATTATAAATAAAACTTATATTTTTAATAAATAAATATATATGTAATTAATATCAAAATATCCATTTTTAGTATTTATAACATTCCAAATTTCCAAATTCAAGAAAAACAACTCATTTACATGAAAATATCATGCAATTCCATACAAGTTCAATACTTTACAATTAAATACCGTATATTATGGAATTAGGTTTTCACTACTACAAATAAGGGTTGCTCCTACGGATTTACCCGTAGGGGCAAACCACTGCCCCTACGGATATATCCGTAGGGGCGAAAAAATAATCTGTAGGTGCAAACGCCGTAGGTGCAAGTTGAAGCCCTGAACTTGCCCCTACGGGCAAAAACTTGCCCCTACGGAGTTCTGTGTAAGTCCATTTTCACCTACGGAGTAGGCCGTAGGGGGAAAAAAGTTATTTTATTTACGGTTTTTAAAAATATATTAACTGTACCTACGGAGGCATCCGTAGGGCCAAGTACTATCCCCTACGGATACATGCGTAGGTACATATCCGTAGGGGCAAAATATCAGAAATCCTGATATTTGGCCCCTACGGATAACGCCGTAGGGGTCTTTGTTTGCCCCTACGGATATATCCGTAGGGGCAAGCCCAACCCCCTGATACTGAGATCAGGGGGGAAATATCAGTTAATGCTGATATTTTTCCCCTACGGTTTAAACCGTAGGGGCAACGTGTGTACCTACAGATTAATCCGTAGGTACACATTATCTGTTTTTTTTTAAAAAAGGGCTGCCTGATTTTTTCTCGCCCTGTGCACAATAATATATATATATATATCAATAAAATATAAAATTAATAATCACACAACATATATCGCAGTATTCATAATCACATCTCACGCATATAATATACAAAAGAAACCCAAATACTGAATATGATATAAATATAAACCAATATCAATATCAATATTATTTCAAAATGTAGTACAATATGTATGATATAAATAAATATATGTTTCAAAAAAATAAGAATAAAAAAGCTACCCTAGCTCGGACCAGCTCCACCTCTGATAAACGATAGAATAAGGCGCGCTTGCTCCTCGGTCAATAAACCATGCAATTCGGCACGAGCGGGAGTCTGAGCGTCCTGTGGAGCTGGCGATGTGGTCTGCGCAGCCGCCGTCGAGGTAGTCGCTTGCAGAGCCGCGGCTGCGGGAGTCTGAGCGGGCGGTGGAGCTATAGGAGCTGTCTGCGGAACCGCAGCCGATGTAGTGGCTTGCCGAGCCGCAGCCGAAGGAGATGCATATGGAGGCTCGGCCCATGTACCCTGTCGCGTCTGGACCTAACGTGTGTAAGAAGCGTGTAAGAACTGTGTATTATTCGAATTCGTATCATTATCAAGTTATTTCGAAATCCTATTTGGATATCTAGTTTGGAAAACCGTTGTTTATTTTAATTATATATGTATGTATGATTAATCAAACCTAAGTCTAAAACCAAATAAGCTCAAGCTACGTACTAATTATTGATATGTTGATATCTATAATATGACATGATATTTTACTATAAAGTAGTATACATACCAGCATCTCCTTCAACTCCTGAACGGTGGCCCTCAAGCTCTTCAGTTCCTGCTGGACACGTCGCTCACTGGAGACGGAGGAAGTAACCGCCGGGGTGGAGTCCAACCTCATATGGTCCCTGCTAGGGCCCAGTCCCCGGCCTCTCTCCCAACCTCCGTGGTGACCTCCGTGTGCGGCGTCCAGAACTGGGGTCAGCAGCCTCGGATCGCTCTGTCCGGTAAAATCGATCCCCGAGGCATCGGCCTGCTCAACCACCCGCTCCTACACCCACATTAAGCAGTAAAGTATAAGTATAAAATTTAAACTTGAACCTTCCAAAACTAAAATTTCAAATATGGGTAGAATAAATATTAACACTTACGCAATACTCCTGGGTAGCGACGTCGAAATATCGAAGCTCGCCCGTGGAGGGATCTGTCAAGGTGCCGTGGACGGCAAGATATGCGGACAGCACGCTCGGTGTACCACCTTGCGCCACGGTCTGAGCTGTCTGCAATATTAGAAAATAACTCTTAATATTAGAAATATTAGAAAATAACTCTTAATATTGCAGAATATCACAAAGGTCGGTCTATTGTAATTTACAGATAACTCCATGGCTCGAGTAATATTTCTCGAGCCACCTGTGTAAGTGGGGCGACCCCTCTTCGCCGACTTCTTGTTCTCTGTATTCTGAGCGGCATGTTTCTGCACAACGCATTAACATTTAGTTTTCTAATTAAGAAACACAAAAAAATAAAATATATCCTAAACAATGAATTACATTTAAAATACATACCTGTTTGCGTTGGGAGTCGAAATATTCGCACAATAGAGGCCATGTCTCTATGTCGACTCTCGCAAACGCCGGAGTAGATAGGAGGGCCGTTCTCTCTACCTCGGGGGTCGCCATCCACAGGGAGTAGCAGTCGGCCTTCAGCTCATTTCTGTTGTATCGGACCTTGGTCTGCATGTTCTTCATCAGGCCATTGTACAGAGCATGAAGGTCGAGCACCCTTCCAGGGTGATCAGGATTGGGTACAGGCTGAAAATCGTAATCCGACTAAAAATACAAAAAAAACATTGTTATTAGATTGCAAGTGTTAATAATAAATATATTGGATAAATCAAATGAAAATATATATTGATACGTACCCGAGCCTGATCAAAAAAGAGGGCGAATGAGCACTGGTGCTGCTCGCCCCACTCAATGTGAAGTGGATAGTTCTTCACGAGTCGGCTCTCGTCCCCCATATACCGGCCGGACCTCTCGGCATGAGGACCGGTATAGCGATAGTCAAGGGTAAAAAAGAGGGGGAATGCTGCCCCCTAGCTCTGTCAGGCCTCAGCCTATGGGACTGATTCGGGCCTCGAGTCCCCCTCTGGGGATGGGGAGGCCCTGCGTCTGCACGAAATATCAAGACAATCAATATTAAGACAAAGTTGTATTAAGAAATCAAGTTTAAACGAAAATTGAAGTGTGATATATACCTCCGGTGACTATCGCACGAGCCTGGGCCCGGGCAGCAGCACGAGCGGGACGATAGTTCCTCCGGTGAGGAACAACCGGGGTCCCGGATGCGGACGCATCCCCTCCAACTAGAAAATAAACATTGACGCTAAATTTCCATGAATTTCATATTTATTCTATAGAGCATATGTAAAATAAATAAATATTTTATATTTATTCATACTAACCTGCAGACGATGCGGATGGTATGGAAGCGGCAAGAGTGGCCCCTGCGGAAGATGTGGACGCACCACCTATAATTAGACAATTAAAAATAGATTATATAAGTAATTGCAAAAAGAATGTGTAGATCAATAATATAACGTTCTAAATCAATATGCATGCACTATAGGATATATAAACATATCCGCAGGTGCGGTGGTGTCACCACCTACAGCTAGACAATAATAAAAATTGCTAAGTAAGAGCAAAACGAATGTGTGTATATTTATGATATAGCATTCTAAATCAATATACATGCACCATATGATATATAAACATACCTGGAGGAGCGGGAGTGGCCTCTGTCCTAGATGTGGACGCATCACCAACAACTAGACAATCAAACATTGACAATATAAGTAATTTTGACATAAACAGGCATGAATATCTGTAATATTACATTCAAAATGGATATGCGTGCAGTATACCTGGAGGTGTGGCAAAATCCACACGGAAGGAGGCATCCGAAGGGGTCTCCGATCTGGGTGCAAGACCGGCCCTCTGAAGCTCCCTACGAAGCTCTCCGGGCGGCAGAACCGCTCTGCCTCTGCCTCTGCCGCGGCTGGAGCTCCTACCGCCCTTCACTGCTCCCGACATCGTCATCAAATCTAGATAAACGGTTTGCGGACGCATTAGACAATCATTAAAAGTATTGACTATATATGTATAGAGCGTAAAATGTGAAGTAATAATATAACATTACTGATAACCTTTTTCGTTTCGTGGGCGCATTATACATATCTACTTGGATTTCATCGTCGATATCATTTCTAACCCACGTAACTTCATGATCGGTCGAAGACAACCCGTCCTTCGAAACAGACGGTCGGAGTACTTTAAGCCTTCTCTCTTCTTCGTCCTCATCGCTGTCCTCGAATTCTGGGACATCGTAGACATCTCTGGGTTTCCATCGGCATACAACACTCCATCCCAGATGCTTCAAACACTGTGAGTAGTATACTTGGAACGCTTGGTTCGAAAAGATAAACGAATCTTCCTGACCGTAAAATCGAAGTGTGTTCACACTGGTCAATCCATATTCATCTTTCTAAGTCCCAAGATTGCTTCTCCACTTGTCCGTATCGGTTCGCGTATCGTACCAAGTACACTGGAATATATAAAAGGGTTCTGATCGTCCGGGATAGTGGATGCCGAGTATACAATTTAAGTACCCATAATAAATCACACCGTCCGATCCTACCGTCACAATCCCACTATTCTGAGTGGTTCTAGATGTTTTTATGTTCTTAACTTCGAATTTGTATCCAAGGACACCAAATCCTTTGTAATATGCAACCTCCGTACTAGGAAATTGAGCTAAATATCTTGAATCACTCTCAAATGATGCAGAAAAGTTCGGATCGTGGATCTAACAAAATAAATTTTACGACAAATACATAACGATACAAGTTTAGATTAAAACTGATAGCAATAAAATGTTATTCGAATAACTTACATGATCTGTGATCCAATCACAAAAATTATCCTGATGATATTTTTCCAATCGTTCTTCGTTCCAATCAGGATGCCCCTCACGTACCTTGTTAAAATGAATTCTGTTTTCGACAAATAATGGTGACATTAATATTATATCATTTCATACACACACAAACACAGATATAACAATTAATCCAAAAAAACTTACTCTCTAATTTGTTCAAGACATGCGTAATTAAGCAAGATAAACCGGTATATCTTGTTGATAAAGATAGTGTCTACCCTCTTATACTCGGCTTTACCATATGGCCCGTCTTGAATTCTTCGTGGCCGGTTAAGCCTTGTCTTAATGTTCTCGTCCAGATAGCGGGAACAAAATGTGGTTGCTTCATCAAGAAGATAACCTTGCATGATAGAATCCTCTGGTCGATTTTTATTGCGTATATACTTCTTAAGAGTGTAGAGGTACCTAATGAAAATATGTTGAATAAATAAATACGGGCATACAGGACAACAATAAATTTATAAATTGTGCGAAACGAAAAATTACATGTACCTCTCTACGGGATACATCCATTGATATTGTACCGGTCCGGCTAACTTCGCCTCAGTTGCAAGATGAACCGTTAAGTGTATTATGATATCGAAGAATGACGGTGGGAAAATATGCTCAAACTTACAAAGTATCAACGCAATAGAATTTTCTAGTTTATCCAGCGTCACAACCTCCAGTGTTTTAGCACACAACTCCATGAAAAAACAACATAAGTCGTTGATTACTAGACCAACCGATTCGGGGAGAGAAGTCCTGAGGGCTAATGGAAGAAGGTGCTCCACGATAACATGGTGATCATGACTTTTCAGCCCATCGATCTTGCCCTTCATAATTTTTATTTTCTTACTGAATGATCCTGAGAAAGCTGTGGGAACTTTCAAATCATGCAACACCTGCAGGAATCTTTTCTTCTCCGGTTGTGACATATAATAAGCGGCATTGGGAAGTACAAACTTGCCCGGTTTACCCGCTACCGGTCTAGGGTGCAATTCACTTCTTATTCCTCACTCTTGTAGATCCATACGAGCATTCAGGTTGTCTTTCGATTTCCCGTCTTTACAAACAAGCAAGTTAAGTATGTGCTCTGATACTCCCTTCTCTATATGCATGACGTCCAGACAATGACGCACTGAATTTGTAGACCAGTACGGAAGCTCGAAGAAAATGCTTAACTTGTTCCAAAATGGTGGTTTGACCTGTTTCGTCGGATCCATCCCGAAGGTCACATTATTGTAACCATCCCATTTAGCAGTCACGTCCTCTCCGGACAATGGGGATGGAGGTCCAAGAAGCTCTTGATGACCATCAAAGTGAACCGTGTCTAACTTATAGGGGTGGTCTGGAGGCAGGAAACGTCGATGGCCGCAATAATAAACCTTCCTACTAAAATTCAAGAATTTCGATATTGTGTGTTCATGGCAATGAAGACATGCTTTGTGACCATGTACGGACCAACCTGATAGCATTCCATACGCAGGAAAGTCATTATTTGTCCGCATTAGAGCCGCACGCAGTATGAAGGTTGTATTTGTGTTTGCATCATATTTCTCTACACCATTAATGAACAAAGATTTTAACTTCTCGATTAGAGGTCGGAGATAGACGTCAATATTGTTCTCCGGTGAGTTTAGTCCATCGATAAGAAGAGGCATCATAAAGTATGATTGGTCCATAGCCAACCAAGGCGACAGATTATAAATTATCATTACAACGGGCCATGTGCTGTGACTTCCAGCCATATAGTTGAATGGGCAGAAACCATCAGTAGCCAGTCCGAGCCGGACATTACGAGGATCGCTACTGAATATTGCGTGCCTCCTATCGAAATCCTTCCATGCCGGTGAATCTCTTGGATGGCTCATTTTTCCATCTTCACTTGGAGGAGCACGGTGATGCCAAATCATTGCCTCGGCTGTTTTCTTGTACCTGAATAACCTCTGTAGCCTCTGTGTTATGGGAAAGTATCATGCTATCTTGACAGGTATATCGGGCTTCTTATCAGAATCTTTCGGGTTATACCTGGCCTCTTCGCATGTTGGACACTCTTTCAAATCTGAATTCTCTTTCCGGTACAACATGCAATTTTTAGGACATGCTTGAATTTTCTCGCACTTTAGACCCAAATCAGACATCATCTTCTGGGCTCCGTACCAGCTGTCAGGCACGTTATTTCCCGGAGGCATAGAATCTTTCAAGAACGAAAGAAGCATTGTGAATGACTTGTTGCTCCATCCATTTAGGCACTTAATCTGGAAAAGTTGGACGAACCATGAGAGGATGGAATACTTCGCATTCTCATAAATTGGTTTCCTAGCATCATTCATGAAATTTTCATATTTATCCGCACGCGGTCCTTGACTGGAAGGAATGTCATCTTTGGTACGAATAGATTCACCTAGGGCAGCTTCTACCATATTCTCCATTTCTTCTGATGGAAATAAATTACCGTCTTCTCCTTCTGCCGCATTACCGAATTCTTCTTCTTCACCTGCCGCATTATCGTGTTCTCCTTCTTCTTCTGCCGCAGTACTGCATTCTTCTCCTTCCCCGTGATATTTCCAAATTGTATAAAGTCTAGTAAACCCATATTTTACAATATGAAGCTCTCCCAATTCTACCTTCTGCCAGTACTTATTGCCACATCTATCGCACGGACAGAGAATCTTCTCTATTATGATCTTATTATGTGCGCGTGCAAATTCAATAAAAGCAGCAACTCCTGCGACAAACTTAGGTTGCATACGTTGTTGCCAATCCACATACATCCGGTCCTTAACTCTGACATACTCATGGGCCATGTTAGACTGTATAACATATAAATTGTAGGTTATGGTGACTATATTGAGAAATATAAGAACGGGATAGTTACCGACAAAGGAGAAAATCCGTGTATATGCTTTGTGTGTGCGTTTGTCGTTGAAAAGAATAAATTATCGCACGTATGTTAACCGATAGACGGGGACTAGGTGGCGCTTTTAGTTTGATATATGAGTATCGATGGGAACATGAAGGTTTCATATTATCATCGAGTATCATATATTGGTTTTAACCTGAACATCTCGAATCACTCTCTAATTATGCGTTTGTTGTGTATTCTTGTTGTATGTGTGTGTTTCGGCTGTCGAGGGTAGGCTTCTATCCCATTAAGAATGTATAAAGCGAACACCTATCACTTGTGCTTTCAACCGTTTCGAGTAAATTTCGGCAGCACCTCCCAGCTGTTCTCCGAGTACACTGTAATAGAATAGATAATCATTTCAAAGCTGTGAAACAACGTTGAAATGACATCTAATCTATAATTGTACACGGAGAACCAGCGGAAAGGTACTGACGAAATATCTCGAAACGGATGAAAACACAAGTGAATGAAGTCGTTTGTTTTATACATTCTTAACTTGTCCACACGGGACAAATCTATGGGTTACCATACGATTGAATTTTCTCGCCGCGTAGACTATACGACGGTTGTTAGTATCGAGCTATACCGTCCGATATTTAAAAACCTTCGTATAGTTCTATGTCACGACGAACATTGCACGTATGTTAACCGATAGACGAGGACTAAGTGGCGCTTTTAGTTTCATATATAAGTATCGATGGGAACATGAAGGTTTCATATTATCATCGAGTATCATATATTGGTTTTAACCTGAACATCTCGAATCACTCTTTAATTATGCGTTTGTTGTGTATTCTTGTTGTATGTGTGTGTTCCAGCTGTCGGGGGTAGGCTTCTATCCCATTAAGAATGTATAGAGCGAACACCCATCACTTGTGCTTTCAACCGTTTCGAGTAAATTTCGGCAGCACCTCCTCGCTGTTCTCCGAGTACACTGTAATAGAATAGATAATCATTTCAAAGCTGTGAAACAACGTTGAAATGAACATCTAATCTATCTTTGTACGCGGAGAACCAGCGGAAAGGTACGGACGAAATATCTCGAAACGGATGAAAACACAAGTGAATGAAGGCGTTTGCTTTATACATTCTTAACTTGTCCACACGGGACAAATCTATGGGTTACCATACGATTGAATTTTCTCGCCGCGTAGACTATACGACGGTTGTTAGTATCGAGCTATACCGTCCGATATTTAACAACCTTCGTATAGTTCTATGTCACGACGAACATCGTACGTATGTTAACCGATAGACGGGGACTAAGTGGTGCTTTTAGTTTCATATATGAGTATCGATGAGAATATGAAGGTTTCATATTATCATCGAGTATCATATATTGGTTTTAACCTGAACATCTCGAATCACTCTCTAATTATGCGTTTGTTGTGCATTCGTGTTGTATGTGTAACATGATTTTAAACCATTGAGATCAAGATTTGAGAAATTTTATAAGTGGCCGTTATCATGATAACAATCATCTCTTCTTATCAGTCCATATCTGAATTCTAAAGGGCATTATATTTGCTATTAAAAGATCATGTTCAACTCTAAAGCAAGAGAAAAACAGAGGAATATAGATCTATTAAAGTCAAGCCATAAAGCTAATCACATATTGACAACATTGCAAATACATTGACGCAAAACATAGTTATGATTCTTCAAAAGAATCAATTATCAAGGATCTGGGAGTGGAGATGAACATACAGTTTCCCGTCAATAAGATCAACAGGACAGAGACAGATAAAATATAAGATTAGAATGATGAACAAGATAATATGCTTGAAAGATACTATATTTGCTGATTGAACAACTATCACCTTATCATCAAATGTTACGTCCACAAAAGTGAAGGTAACAGAATAAATGCACCAGTACAAACTCGACCTCGAATTAGCCTAAAGCGTTACCGGGATGGATTTAGTTAGATGATGAGAGAAGAGACAAGAAGCGACACCTTAAAGAATTGCATTCCTACCACTAATGACAAAGCTGATAGATATTGCGGACATAATCAAGTATGAAAATTCTTACAATGTATAAATACAAATGAGAAGCAAGCAAATGGTTATAAATAATCTTGATATTTATGTTACGCTGTTATGTTGCTCGAATGGAGATGATAAATACTTAAATACACATCGAAATTGCTTGACTTTCACCAATAAAATCCATGGAACTGCAGAAAGTCTAGAGTTCAAATTTTACTGAAGCAAAGTTTCTCCACCAAAGGTTTTGAAATTTGTATGCCCCTGTTTTTATTTATATGAAAATTGTTAAAATGAGGGATTTCAGGCACCATCAAATCTCATCAGAATAGAAGAATGTAATAGAAATGCAGATAAGATAAATCTCATATCCAAGTTTTAAGGCGAAACGCTCATCAACGTACAGGGCTCTCTGAGAAAATTAAAACTTAATACGTTCAAAATTTATCCACTTCTTAATTTCAGGGCCCGAGAACCATCCACATTTATCAATTGAATCAAAAGGCAGAAATCAGACCAGTAATGCCAAAAGCTAACCAAATTCCCCAAAAACCAAAAACAGAAAATAAAATATAACTTCCAAATAATATCAAGCAAGCCCAACCGAGCCCTAGCCCCAGCCCCAGCCAAACCCTAGCCCTACCCCAGCCCCAGCCCCAGCCCCAACCCCAACCGAACCCCACAACCTAACCCTAACCCTAACCCTAACCGAACCCGATCGATGCCGACGCCGACACCGATGCTCTCACCCCTATCCGAACCTGGCCTGAACCCTAGACTACAACGTCAAAATTGAAAATTATTTGAGATTTACTTACAAACCGTGCGCACGGTGGAGGAAACGGTAGAAATTGGTGGTCGCCGACGATCGACGAAGGTGGCGACGAGGCGTGGGAAGTCGACAAAGGTGTGGGGAAGACCGACGAAGCTGGCGCAGGCTCGCGAGTGCGGTGGCGACGAAGCGCGGGAACATGCGACGAGAGGCGCGGGAGTGAGAGAGAGAAATTTGGGAACGATGAATATAATTTTTCTATGCTTTTTTTTTATCAATAATCTATGTAGATGCCCCTACAGACATAACCGTAGGTCCTCGGCTTGCGGCTCCGTAGGGCTAAAGAAAAAATTAGAACGTAAGGCACAGTAGGGACAACGATTTGGCCCTACGGATAAATCCGCAGGGACAAGAAATATTTGCCCCTACGGATTTCTGAGTCCGTAGGGGCAACCCCATATTGTAGTAGTGTTTATTCACTAGAAATGTCACATATATAAAATCTATATCTATGAAAAACTCTAAAAATGATAATTAAATACTCGAGGTGTATTTCGAAAATTATACAAAATTATTTTTACATAAAACTCCCTTAAGTTTTATAAATTACAATAAGGACCCTAGTAAACATAGGTTTAAGCGGGCCCAGTCTCTTGAGGCTCAGGGAGCCGAAGATATGGGTGCTTGCCTATTTAAGATAGATAACTTAACAAACGGTGTTATCAACACGGTAATCGTCTTTGAAAAAGACACAAATCCTGCCGTCCATGTGCAGCGGTTATCGATAACATCAAAACTTAATATTTCAATTTCTTTTCTAATTGTCTGACTCAGGCTGAGTCTCGATATAATCAATCTGGGTTGAATATGATTCAAGTATGAAATTACAAAACTACCATTCAATATGAATCCATATATTCAATCTGTTCAATCTATCAATCTATACAAGTTGATTGAACCGAACCATGGATATACATCCATCTACATGATTCTCTAGTTACATCCATTTACTGATATCATGGTTTCGGTAAGTCATCCATCTATACAATCTATAATACAATACAATACAATACAATACAATACCGTCAGTACAATCATTACTATCAATACAATAAATACACGTGGTGTTGGAATAGTTCATGCGTGAATCCAACAAAATTTCAAGAGCCCCCCTAGATCATGAATCCATGTCAACTAACACAAGTAAGCAATCATGAAGGCCCGTATTTCCTTACTCCTGGATTACAGCCTGTTGAGTTTGGAATACTTCAACACTAGGTTGAAGTTTCGTTACTAACATTTGATTCGGGCCCGTGGTTCCCTATCCCTGGATTACAGCCTGTTGGGTTCGAGAACACTCTTGAGATTGGTTGACATTGTAACAACCCTAAATTTCCTATACAAGTTTTTACAAAAAAAAATTCAAAAATCCATAAAGGGGTATTTATTGCCTGAGCACAAGATAAGTAATTAATTAGCTCCATAATTACAAGAAGGAGCTTGTAGCTCATTGGTAAAACCTTGCACTGCTAAACCAAGCCACCAGAGTTCAAATCCCATACCCCACATTATTTTTAATATTACTTTGTTTTGAATTTTTAGAATACTAACGGTCAACACGTGCATTTCTCAAAAAAAAACCCACTACACATAGAAAAGTAAATGTTCCAGAGGCTACACAAGACGATTTCCCACCTACCCACCTCTTGACTCGGCCCGACTCGGTCGAGCCCCCAACAGGAAAATTCTGGCTCTTAGGCTTCTGAAACCCCCTGCACGCTCCATTTAATTATATCGTTTCCATAGTGTTCTTAATACCCCATTTAATCTATTTTTAATGAATTTTAATATTTTTTACACATTTTTTTTCAATTTAAACCCTTCATCTACCCTAAACCTAGCCTAACCCTATAAATACCACCCCTACACTCTACCCCCTCACCCCAAAACTCTGAGCCAACTCTCAAGAATTCTCTAGAAAACCCTAATGTGCAATCGAAGTGAGCAAGAGGCGAATCGCCGACGAAATTCCGACGACGACTCTAGGAGCTCCCGGCGACGAAACGACGCACCGGAAGCTACGTTTATTCCATCTTTCCTCTTGTCTAGTTCGCAACCCGTAATTCCCAATTCTATCTTCCCTATTCTTTTCTAAAAATACGGAATTATAAAACCCGACGGAATCGGAACAAATCCGATTTCCGATTCGGTTTCTTTATAAAATCTCACTTTTCTTTAATACAATTATGCTTAAACCATTACATGTTGACTATTAATCACTACTAAATATGTTGAACAAGTTTCATGATAATCTAATGCAATTTGTAACCTTTACCGTATTTCTTTCATTAAAATACCATATAGTTTCATTTCTACATTTTAATCATCAAAAGCCTTGCTATACCTTTAAGCAGATCACGAGGTAATGACCTACCTCCTCACACACTCATATGCAACATAGCACAAAACCCTCGGGAATATAGAATACGGGAAATCGATATCTTTACAAATAAATACCATAATTAATAAAACCGTTTTTCCTTAATGATTAGTATTTATACAAATCTTTGCAAAGCGCTGCTACAACCCATTTGGGGAACCCGTTCGGGATGGTGCGGATTATCGTACATCTTTGGGCTTAGTAGTGCGAGATGCAGACCTCCGCAAGGAGCATTCAGTCTCAAAAGATTTAAAATACGACATCTTAAGAAAATGAGATTTTTTAGAAATAATAAATATATATTAAAATTTTATATATATATATATATATATATATATATAAGTAACATTAAAATATCTATTTTGCAAATAATATAAATATTCCAACTCTTTTCAGAAACCATAAGAATCACTTTACATTAAAATACCATGAATTCCATGCAAGATCAATATTACAAGTTAATACCATATATTATGAAAATTGGGTCATTCTTACTAGAAATGTCACATGTATAAAATCTACATTCATGATAACTTCAAAAACAATAACTAAATACTTGGGGAGTATTTTGAAAAGTATATAAAAGTATTTTTACATAAAACCCCCACAAGTTCTATAAATTACCCTAAGAACCCTAGTAAACATAGGTTTAAGCGGGACCAATCTCTTGAGCCTCAGAGAGCCGGAGAAGTGGGTGCTTACCTATTTAAGGTAGACAACTTAACAAATGGTGTTATCGACACGGTAATCGTCTTTGAAAAAGACAAAAATCCTGCCGCCCATATGCAGCGGTTGCCGATAACATCAAAACAATCAGGACTTCAATTTACTTTTCTAATTGTCTGATGTTTACCCCAATCAGAGCAAAGCTCTGTTCAGATTTCAAGGCGGAAGATGAAGCAACGCTTCTGTTTCCCCAATCAGAGTAAGGCTCTGTTTTCAAATAAAATTCAAATTTTAATAAAAAAGCAACGCTTCACCTGACCTGCGCTCTGCGCTGCGCGACACGTGGCAGCGCAGTTGCGCTAGCGCAGTTGCGCCGCGCTCTGCGCTGCGCGACATGTGGCAACGCGCAGTTGCGCTAGCGCAGTTGCGCCGCGCTGTGCGCTGCGTGACACGTGTCAAGCGCTGGTATATATGCGCCAAACAGAATTAAAATTCTAATAAGATCTTTCTGTTCTTGTTAAAACAAGAAAATTGTCTTCTGTAAAACAGAAGCCCTCGGATCAAAGATCCAACGGTAGGGAAAATTCCCCAAATCACTCAGAGAAGGATCTCTTTAACAAATTTAACTAATTTATGGGCACTATATAAAGGACCCTAGACCTCAATTCAAGATCATCAACATCAAGAATCATCAAGAACTTCAACTCTGAAGAAACTTGAAAAGAGACTCAAGAAAAAGGTAAAAACCTTTAAAATAGAAGAATTTCTTCTAAATAGATCATTGATCTAAGAACAAGATCAATGATCTTCAATAAAAAACAAATAATAATAGTGCCTTGCACTTTTTATGAACCACTGGTTCTCTGAAAACAAGAAAAAACAAGAAAAACTTGTTTTCTTTGATCTAAATTGGATCAAGAAATTAAACAGTGCCCTGCACTTGTAAAATTTGCACTGTTGCGCTCTTGGGTTGGCGCAATCCACCAGAGAGCGCCACGTGTCAGCACCTGAACCACTTGCGCTATGCGCTTTTAAGATAGAGCCTTGCTCTCTGAAATTGGCGCAACTTACCAGAGCGCGCCACGTGTCAGCAGCGCTGGTGCAGCGCGCTGGCGCTTGCGTGACACATGTCATCACCACAAGCGCTTGCGCTCAGTGATTGGCGCAAAGCGCCTGACAAATGCACTGCATTGTTTACTGAAGGGCCAGGCCTAAATCAAAAAGGCCTAGTATGCCAAAATAAATTGCAATACAATAAAAGGGCCAGAGCCCAAACAAAATTGATGCTCTGCATCATTTATAAAAGGGCAGAGCCTAAACAAAATGCAATAAAAGGGCAGAGCCCGAACAAAATTTATGCTCTGCATCATTTATAAAAGGGGCAGAGCCCAAACAAAATAAGAAATGCAGTGCATTATTAAAAAGGGGCAAAGCCCTAGCACAGGCCTAATAGGCCAAAGACAAATAAAAATGTTGAACATTTTTTTTAACTGGACTTAGCCCAATCATGGCCGTAAGTCCTCAAATTAAATTGAGTGAGCACGGCTGCTCTCTTAAATCAATTCACATCCGGTTCAAGGGCACATCTCCGAACTCCTCTGACACCTATCGTTGTAATCCTTCAACGACGTCAGAGAGGTGACGGGTCCCGACGGCCACAAATAAAATGCACCACCATGTCCCTAAACTGGCAATGGACCACCATGTCCCTAAACTGGAAATTGACCGCAACGTCATTAAACTAAACAATAGAGCCAATTGCTATTTTGTTGGATCTAAACGATCCCGTTAAGTTGATCTTAGTCTGGAGATTAGGCTAACGTATTCTTAACAAAAGTTTAAGTCGATCTTAGCCTCAATATGGCTAACGTATCCTTAAACTAAAACACCAAACCCAAATTTAAGTAAATACGGATTTGGACTAATCCACGTCTTACGGGCGACGACATAACTTAGTCTCCGTATACAATCCACGGGCAACCACAAACAAAACAAACACACACGACACGAAGTAAAATTTTGGAGAAAGAGAAAGTTGTTACCGCGATTCGGTAGCGTAATTAACTGCAGGGGCTTGCGCCTGCAGGAAAGAGCGTCCCCACAATCAAAAACCCCTCAAGCAAGGGGAATCTGACGAAGTCTGCTACATCGGCCGCATCCATCTAAACCTCCGATACACGGTGCCATAAATCAACTTGCCATTTTCGGAGAGGTAGACAGATAAAACCAATTAGCATCTGCCTCGAATCTCAGTATCAGGACTTCGCAGTCCTGTGCGCCGTCTTTCGGAGGGGAACAGATTCTGGCACGCCCGGTGGGACCTTTTTATCTTTCCACTCCACATTTCGTGTGTCGTCTTCGCGAACGAATCGTGATTTGTTAATGGTTGCCTTTGGATTTCAAGTTACTAAGATTTGGTCTTTTGCCTGGCGCAGAAATCAAGCATCAATGGCCTCTAACTGCTCGAGCTGCTCAAAGTGCAAGTGCAATCAACACTCCGCCTCACCTGGAGGCGTAGCCTATGAGCCTCAAGCGGCCTCTATCCTCGCCATGCCGGTAGAACAGGTGACCCAGGCCACCACCGGCCTGTTTTTGGGAACCATGATCTCGCCTGCAAGCTTCACCATGCCGGTGCCCGCACCAGAGGCGAACAAGAAGTCGGTCTTCGATTGGCTCACTGCTACAACGACCTCTTTCAACGGGTCATCCAATATCAAGCCGGCGGCCTCTGTCTTTGCCAGGCTGAGCCAGAAACCTGATAGGCCCGCCAGGAAGCCCATGAACCATGAAGTGGCCATCCCGAGGAAGACAGCCACCCCTGCTCCTGAAGTCGTCAAAGCGGCTTCTCCTGTTAAAGAGTCAGTCTTTTCAAGGCTGACTATTCCGGCTCCTGCCCCTACTCGAGGATCTGTCTTTGACAGATTGAACATCGCCACTCAAAGGACAACATCATCCTTTAAGAGGTTGGCATTGACAGCGCCTCATTCGAACACGGGGCAAGAAAAAGCTGTCTCTATCGCCGAGCCAGTCCCAACGGCTCGTCATGCTCGACGTCGCCACTGGCGCCGAGTAAGGAAGGCCGGGGGCAACTCCCCCTCAGGGCTAACTCCACCCGCTCCAATGGTAGAAGTTAATGCTGCTGTTCCAACTGGAAACAGCTTTGAACCGTTAAGGAGGGTGGGCAAAAACTCTCCAACTGCCACACTGAAAAGATCTCCTCCACCTGCGGAGAGAGTTACAGAAACTAAACTGGAGTGGCCCCTTCAACAGCTGTCCTCCAAAATTTATAAAGTTTGGCGGAGGGTTCAAGACTCGGTAATCGACCCAGATCACTCTCGTCAACAGAAAAGGGCAAAAGTGATGGAAGAAAAGAGATGTCCCATTAAACAGCAAAAGACAATAGTCACCAGGGTGCCCCCTGCAACGGCCCCCTCAACTTCAACGGCCCATAAGAGAAGGAGGCCGGAGAAAAATCCCACACCCGCGGAAAATGCCAAAGGCGGTGAGCCTAAACACCCTAAGTCCGGGGGCATCGTGGTCCATACTGTACACATGGCGTCGGGGAAGGAGGACAGCCGTACATCTACAGGTCATAGACCGCTTACACGGTCAGTGACCAAAGCTCAGGAGCAACAGCAAAAGCTCCAGGAAATGATGAACGTGATGGCTGCACTCACTGGGCCAAAAGAAAGCCCCGAAGCGTCATCTGATCAACGCCAGGAGCCAGAAACTGACGCTGAATTCCTTCGCCGGATCTTGGAGAAGAAGGATAAAGAGGCTGCTAAACGAGCAGCCAACATAAAGCGAATGGCCCTCCTGTTCCAAGACATGGTGGGAATGATGATCCAACAAGATCCTCCTGCTGAAGATCCTACAATCGTCCTTGAAGACGATAGGGGAGAAACGTCAAATCCGCCACCGGCTCTGTCGACAGCCAAGGCGGAGATAATCTCCAAAGCTGACTTGGACGAATATATAGCCCAGCAGATCCGGGTTCATCAGGTGACTGAGGCAACTGGCCAAGTTGTCAAGACGGGGCGACCATATCCGAGCTGGTACGATCAGATTAAGTACCCGCCGGGCTATACAATACCTAAGTTCCACGTATATAAAGGGACATAGAATCCACATCAGCATGTCGCTCAATTCAGGGCCTTATGCGGCAATACTGGAGGCGATGACAAATTGTTGCTTCGCCAATTCGTCGGCAGCTTAGCAGAAACAGCCTTTGAATGGTATTCGGAGCTACGTAACGACTCTGTCAAAACATTTGCGGAGATGGAGCTACTGTTTACACAAAGATTCGCGAGTGCTAGTGAACGCACAGCACTGATAAACGCCAGGATAAGGCCCGGTGAAACATGGGTCCAATACGCAACACGATGGCGGAACCTATGGTCAAAATGCGAACAACGCATAGAAGAGGCACCTGCGGTAGACATGTTTGTGGGCACTCTTGATCCGCAGGCGACCATATCCCAATTCATGATGTTCTTCAGGCCGACCACCTTCCAGGCCTTGATCGACAAGTTAGTCCAAATCGACCAGATGGGCCATGGACCGTCTCCTCCAAAACCCGATTCTCGAAATGAGAAAGGAAAAGGGAAAGCAATCGTCGTCGCCAATGCTCAATAACAACCAAGCAACTCAAAGCCAGTTGTTCGCCAAGATAACGTGCGTCCACGCCCATCCCTCGAAGAGAGACTGTGACGTCCTTACTCGTTTCCTCAGGATAAAACGAGAAGACTGTTTGAGCTGGCGGTGCGCAACGGACTCATCAATCTGCCGAGTCCAAAACGTCTGTCGTAACCAGGCGATCTCAATAATCCCAATTATTGCCCTTACCACCAAACGGTAAGTCAGCGATCGAGGACTGTTTCGTCTTTAAGAAATGGATCGAGGATCAGTACCTACAAGGCAAGTTTGCCCTGTCTGAAAAGTGGAAGGTAAACTCACCACAGCCGCACACTCCAAGGAAGACGGACGCACCGGGGGCAACTTGTCATGTGATTTCTCACTTATTGGTGGATGATAAAGAGACTCCTTGCGCTGAGAAACCGAGAGCGGACCATGAACCAGAAATTCCGCGGCCGTCAGACGAGTTGATCGATGCCTTCCTGAATGAGATTCGTCTGAAAGTTAAAGTCAATCAAGAGCGTGAGATGGCCATACTGGAAGGAGCCAAACACCGACGACTGGACCAAAGAATCGAGGCAATCCCGTCAAATCAAAAGCCATCTGCTGCGGATAAAAACAAATTCAAGACGAGGAAAAGGTTTGCTAAAGTCCTGTCAGCGGGAATGAAGCTACCACCCTCTGAAGAAAATACTCTCGGTGGAATAGAGATGCATCCTAACTTCTACTTATATCATCAGAAGATCATACATCCTACTGAAGACTGCGACTCCTTTAAGTGTTGGTGGCAAGGGTATGTCGCTCAAAAGCAACACTTCAACAGGACAAAGCGTGGAGCTCGTAGACATCAGAAAAATGCGATAGATGAGCGCAAAAAAGCTGCCGCCGACTGTCACATAACCGACTCCAAGGGATCGCAAATTATCACCTTCAGAAGCGACTCTGACGAAGAAGCTGCCCTCAACCCTTTCCTCAAGGAATCCATTTCAAAAATGAAAGAATTGAGGAGTTGCGAGAACGTTCGGCCATGCAATCGCACGGTACCCGAAAAAAATCTCGGCCCTGCAAACAAAGGATCGAGCAAAAAGGATAAAGGGAAGGGAAAAACAGCCCTCGTAGCCAACACTCAACAGCAATCGAGTGGCCCTAGACCGGTTGTTTGCCGAAACAACAAGCGGCAACCCCTCCATGAAAAGTTGAAACGTCTTTACTCGTTTCCTCAAGATAAAATAAGGAGACTGTTCGAGCTGGCAGTGCGCGACAGACTCATCAATCTGCCGAGTCCAAAACGTCTGTTGCAGCCAGGCGATCTCAATAATCCCAATTATTGCCCTTACCACCAAACGGTAAGTCACCTGATCAAGGATTGCTACGTCTTCAAAAACTGGGTTGAAGACCAATACCAACAGGGTAAGTTTGTCATATCCGAAAACTGGAAGGTGAGCCCGCCACAACTACATGCTCCGAGAAAAGTGGACATGCCGGGGGCATCATGCTCAATCATAGAGAAAGCCCCATAGACCGAAAAGTCAGTAAACTAGAGATTCGCCTCAAATACGGCGACGGTGGACCGAAACGTCCCTAAACTAACAGTGGACCGAAACGTCCTTAAACTAACGGCGGACCGCAATGTCCTAAAACTTGCAAACGACCGAAACGTCTTTAAACTACTACAGCAGTATTCTCAGGTTGACCAAAAAAAAAAGTCGGTATGTCCATAAGCGAAATGGGCACGGATGAAACCCCGAAAGGGCTCCGTGAGTAAAAACAGCAGGGCTACCGGCGAGTGTTCGTGAAAACCCGAAAGGGCGCGACCTCGTTAAAAAAAAGGGGCGCGAATGTTCGTGAAAACAGCAGGGCACGGATGTCCATAAGCGAAATGGGCACGGATGAAAACCCGAAAGGGCTCCATGAGTAAAAACAGCAGGGCTACCGGCGAATGTTCGTGAAAACCCGAAAGGGCGTGACCTCGTTAAAAAAAAATAAAAAAAATAAAAAATAAAGACGGTATGTCCATAAGCAAAATGGGCACGGATGAAAATCCGAAAGGGCTCCGTGAGTAAAAACAGCAGGGCTACCGGCGAGTGTTTGTGAAAACCCGAAAGGGCGCAAACTCGTTGAAAGACACTTACAAGGTCCTCTCGACCTTGTAAGGAGAAACCACCCGCGTGAGATCCTTACGACTCACAAGGGAGCAACACACTTAGGGATCCTCACGATTCCTAAGGAGAAATTACACTTGCGAGATCCTCACGACTCGTTAGGAGAACCCTCTTATGGGACCCTCACGGCTCATAAGATTTGAAAGTCTTAAGCTATAGAGACCTGAATCTGTTCTTAAGCAACTCCCACAACCCTCTGATACTGCTCTACAAGCGGTTCAGTATTGACCCTTGTATACAATCCACGGGCGCGAGTAAACATTTCTCTAACAAAGTCCCATTCGTGACTAGGGATATGTTTACACGGTGAACAGCCCTTGTAAGTCCTCTCGACTTATAAGGAGAAAGCACTCTTGTAAGATCCTTACGACTTATAAGAGACCATGCACTTAGGAATCCTCACGACTCCTAAGGAGAAAACGCACCTATGAGATTCTCACGACTTGTAGGGAGAAATACCTTTATGAGACCCTTACGGCTCATGAAGTCAAAAGCCTTAGTCGACAGGACCTTAACCCTGTTCACTAAGCCACCTTTGTTTGACATCGACAGAGGCAAAATGATGATTCGCTCCTGGCAATATCCCAGTTGTAGCGGTGCTGATGCCAAAATAGGTGTCTAATTTCAGGTTTACGGAGAAAAGTCAGTAGGCCGCACATGCATACGAAATAGCCGAAATGATGGGGCAACTTGCAATAAAAAGCAGCAAGTAAAAACGTATGCACACAAAATAGCCGGAATGATTGGGCAACTCGCGATAAAAAACAGCGAGTAAAAAGAAAAATAGCCGAAATGATTGGGCACCGCGAAAAATGGCCGAAATGATTGGGCAATCGCGATTTTCGCGATATAAAAAGCTGAAATGATAGAGCATCGCGGAAAGAATTTAAAAAAAATGAATGAAACTGCTGCCCTACAGGTGAGATCACGTCGATCCCTGTATATAATCCAAGGGCACAAACAAAGAGGGAACCATACCTTCCCAACAGGCTCCACCAGAAAGCGAAGCCAAATCTCGACGGTTCATAGACAACCTAGAGACAACCTCGACATTTGTCGCAATATTGCAGACATAATGTCAACAAACGGAGCAAAAGCAAGATTCCTAGCTTCAGGGTCTTGACGTCAACAACCGACCTCAGAGTCGCAATGAAATGAAGCCACGGCATAGTCCCTACTCCCAAATCTTAACGGCAATATCTACGGCCTAAGAATCAACAAAGGCGTTCCTTCGCAGTCCATCAAGATGCAGATACAACGCCAACAAAAGACCTCGCGGTCGAAACAAAGCGAAGCGACGGCAAAATCCCAGCTTCATCGCGACATTCGTCTCGATACAGTAGACGAGATGTCAACAACGGCGTTCCTTCGCGGTCCAGCAGGATATAGATGCAACGTCAACAGAAGACCCCATGGTCAGTAAAGCGGAGTGACGGCAAAATTCCAGCCCTATCTTAGCATTCGTCTCGTTACAGCAGACGCAATATCAACAACAGTGCCCTTCCTCCAACAGGATTCGGGCATGACAAAGCGAACGAAGCGAAGGCCAAATTCCTAGCTTCAAGGTCTTAATGGCGAGTCATATAAAGCCTGAAAGACAACCGGAGATCGTCTCACACCGAGTAACGGCAAAATCCCAGTTCCACCGCGACGTTCGTCTCGATACAGCAGACGCAACACCATCAAACAAGCGGAGTGATGGCAAAATCCCAGCTCCACCGCGACGTTCGTCTCGATACAGTAGACGCAACACCATCAAACAAGCGGAGTGAGGGCAAAATCCCAGCTCCACCGCGACGTTCGTCTCGATACAGTAGACGCAACACCATCAAACAAGCGGAGTGACGGCAAAATCCCAGCTCCACCGCGACGTTCGTCTCGATACAGTAGATGCAACACCATCAAACAAGCGGAGTAACGGCAAAATCCCAGCTCCACCGCGACGTTCGTTTCGATACAGCAGACGAGATGTCATCCCAGCGTTCTTCCTCCAGCAGGGTTCAGACGCGACAATCGAACAAACAGAGCCATGGCAAAATCCCTAGTTCCAAACCTCGACGGTTCACCAGCAACCTGGAGACAACCGCGACATTCGTCTCGATACAGCAGACGCGATGCCAGCAAACGAAGCAAAGGCCAAATTCCTAGCTTCAAGGTCTTGACGGCAACTCACATAAAACCTGAAAGACTATCGGAGATCATCCCACACCAGCGCGGAGTGGTTATGACTCATCGGGGCTCTCCAAAATGAGCCTAACCTCAAGTAAAAAGAGGCATGGCAAAATTCCTAACGCTTGCTCTTCCGACGGTCAAACTGCCAAGGAGGATTGCTTGAAGACGTCTTGTCCAGCCCCCGAATGGATCAGAGACACGGCAGTCGCAAGGCTACTCGAACAGCACGATTGCCTATCGAGGAATTTATCAGCTGATGCGATGGTACGACGGCCAAAACCCTAAGTACCACAGACCCTAACGGACTTCTGTCATAAAGAGCAGAGGTTAACTGTGAGGATATTCTTGGGAGAAATGCTCGATTCATTTCGACTTGTGAGGAAATTGATGTCTTTACGAGAAATTCTCGATGCGGCTCGACTCGTAAGATAAAGCCTTAGGCAGCAGGGATAAAAAAAAACTTGTTTCCTAAGCACTGGGACCCTGCAAGTCGGCCTAAAACGGTCTCTTGTATACTAATCACGGGTCTCACTCTCCAAAGTCGAATCTCGACAAAGAAAGAAACAACCGCTTACGAGTCCTCTCGACTCGTAAGAGGGAAAATTCTCTTATAAGATCCTTACGATTTATAAGAGAAAACGCACTTAGGAATCCTCACGATTCCTAAGGAGAAAATACACCTATGAGATCCTCTCGATCCGTAGGGAGAAAAGTCTTTATGAGACTCTCATGGCTCATAAAGCTGAAAAGTCTTAGGCAACAGATTTGAATCTGCGGCCTAAGCCATCGCTGTCTTTTGAAGAAGCCAATACAGGATGCTCGCTCTATCACCTGTCTACCATGTTTACTAAAGCAGTATACTGATAATAAAAGAAAGAGGGAAGCGACAGAAAGGACATTCGATTCGCATTTGGTCAAGCGTTCGAGACACATCCATTCATGCGGGTGACATCTTAAGACTCAGAATGAGAAATAAGACAAGCTCAAATAAAAATTTTCCATTCATAATTCAAAAGGGCTTTTACAATCATAAAGAGATAAATAACAACATTATTGAAATGTTTATAACGGTATAACCTCGGACCCAGGACATGGATTAAGGAACTCGAAAGTAACCTTATCTAAGATTTTCCAAGCCTGGCGAACCATCCTAGTGTGCTTTCTTTCGCGAGCACAAGCGTCGGGGTCCACACGGATGTCCTCCTCCCTCCAATAAGCAGCGAGTATGGCGGACTGTTGGAAGGCATGGTGCAGGAGATCGACAAGATTGTCTCGCCGTCTCTTCGAGATTAAGTTCATCAGGTACACCGAGTGCACCGTATCCTCGGCGGCATCGAATGCCCTAAGCGGCACACCGGAATAGAATAGGGGAAGCGCTTCCCAGATGGCTCCCACGATAAGCTTCAGGAGGGAGGAACGTCGGGGAAGCAATTGACCGTTATATGCGTCGAAGCGGCTCATGATTTCAGCACACTTCGCGTTTGTGAACTCTCGATTTTGAGAACGGCCAAGTCGGCGGATGTCCCCGTAAGAGATGATCTCGTCAAGATCATACATGTGGGCGTGCATTGTTTCTGTGAAAGAGAATCAACAAAATTATCAGAAAGACTGATTAAGCAAAACAATATAATGCATCGAGCAATAAAATGCCATCTTTAAACTCCAAGATCCATGAAAAACTCCTAAGAGTTCTTTTGTATGATTTGGAAGGAGCAAAGCCCCATTAATGAAATGAGAAAATACAAGGAAAATCTTTTAGAGAGCAGAGCTCTATTAATGGAACCCTAATAGGGTTCTCCTGAGTTCTCTTTAGACCCTTTTAGAGCAAAGCTTTGCCAAGTGAAACCCTAAATGGGTCTTCTTTAGATCAGGAATCTATTAAGAGCAAGGCTCTTAAAATTGATTTAATCTAATCCAAATTAATTTTTACCTAAAGTTCTCTAGAGTTCGAACTTTTAAAAGTGCTTGAACAAAAAGAGCAGGGCTCTGGACAAAATTTTTATGAAGAGATGAAAATCATCTAAGGGACCAAAGGTCCTATTTATAAGCAATAAGGGCCGTTTCAACTTCCCAACGGTTGGGATTCTGCCACCGCTGCGCTCACGTTTGGGGCCACGTAAGCGCAACGGTGGGGGGGTATTTGTTTAACCCAATCAGAGCAAAACTCTGTTCAGATTTCAAGGCGGAAGATAAAGCAACGTTTCTGTTTCCCCAATCAGAGCAAGGCTCTGTTTTCAAATAAAATTCAAATTTTAATAAAGAAGCAACGCTTCAGCTGACTTGCGCTCTGCGCTGCGCGACACGTGGCAGCGCAGTTGCGCTAGCGTAGTTGCGCTGCGCTCCGCGCTGCGCGACACGTGGCAGCGCAGTTGCGCGCTGCGCTGTGCGCTGCGTGACACGTGTCAAGCGCCGGTGCATCTGCGCCAAACAGAATTAAAATTCTAATAAGATCTTTCTGTTCTTGTTAAAACAAGAAGATTGTCTTCTGTAAAACAGAAGCCCTCGGATCAAAGATCCAACGGTGGGGAAAATTCCCCAAATCACTCAGAGAAGGATCTTTTTAACAAATTTAACTAATTTATGGGCACTATATAAAGGACCCTAGACCTCAATTCAAGATCATCAACATCAAGAATCATCAAGAACTTTAACTCTGAAGAAACTTGAAAAGAGACTCAAGAAAAAGGTAAAAACCTTTAAAATAGAAGAATTTCTTCTAAATAGATCATTGATCTAAGAACAAGATCAATGATCTTCAATAAAAAACAAATAATAATAGTGCCTTACACTTTTTATGAACCACTGGTTCTCTGAAAACAAGAAAAAACAAGAAAAACAAGAAAAACTTGTTTTCTTTGATCTAAATTGGATCAAGAAATTAAACAGTGCCCTGCAAATTTGCACTGTTGCGCTCTTGGGTTGGCGCAATCCACCAGAGAGCGCCACGTGTCAGCACCTGAACCACTTGCGCTATACGCTTTTAAGATAGAGCCTTGCTCTCTGAAATTGGCGCAACTCACCAGAGTGCGCCACGTGTCAGTAGCGTTGGCACAGCGCGCTGGCGCTTGCGTGACACTTGTCATCACCACAAGTGCTTGCGCTCACTGATTGGCGCAAAGCGCCTGACAAATGCACTGCATTGTTTACTGAAGGGCCAGGCCCAAATAAAAAAGGCCTAGTAGGCCAAAATAAATTGCAATACAATAAAAGGGGCAGAGCCCAAACAAAATTGATGCTCTGCATTATTTATAAAAGGGCAGAGCCCAAAAAAAATGCAATAAAAGGGCAGAGCCCAAACAAAATTGATGCTCTGCATCATTTATAAAGGGGGCAGAGCCCAAACAAAATAAGAAATGCAGTGCATTATTAAAAAGGGGCAAAGCCCTAGCACAGGCCTAATAGGCCAAAGACAAATAAAAAATGTTGAACATTTTTTTTAACTGGACTTAGCCCAATCATGGCCGTAAGTCCTCAAATTAAATTGAGTGAGCACGGCTGCTCTCTTAAATCAATTCACATCCGGTTCAAGGGTACATCTCCAAACTCCTCTGACACCTATCGTTGTAATCCTTCAACGACGTCAGAGAGGTGACGGGTCCCGACGGCCACAAATAAAATGGATCACCATGTCCCTAAACTGGCAATGGACCACCATGTCCCTAAACTGGCAATGGACCACCATGTCTCTAAACTGAAAATTGACTGCAACGTCATTAAACTAAACAATAGAGCCAATTGCTCTTTTGTTGGATCTAAACGATCCTGTTAAGTTGATCTTAGTCTGGAGATTAGGCTAACGTATCCTTAACAAAAGTTTAAGTCGATCTTAGCCTCAATATGGCTAACGTATCCTTAAACTAAAACACCAAACCCAAATTTAAGTAAATACGGATTTGGACTAATCCACGTCCTACGGGCGACGGCATAACTTAGTCTCTGTATACAATCCACGGGCAACCACAAATAAAACAAACACACACGACACGAAGTGAAATTCTGGAGAAGGAGAAAGTTGTTACCGCGATGCAGTAGCGTAATTAACTGCAGGGGCTTGCGCCTGCACGGAAGAGCGTCCCCACAATCAAAACCCCTCAAGCGAAGGGGAATCTGACGAAGCCTGCTACATCGGCCGCATCCGTCTAAAGCTCCGATACACGGTACCATAAATCAACTTGGCATCTTCGGAGAGGTAGACGGATAAAACCAATTAGTATCTGCCCCTAATCTCAGTGTCGGGACTTCGCAGTCCTGTGCGCCGTCTTTCGGAGGGGAACATCTGACTCGGATGAGTCTCTTTAATAATCTGACTTGAATATGATTCAAGTACAATTTACAATTTATAATCTACAATATTACAATTCAACTTGAATCTATGAATCTATTATTCCATATATTCAATATAACAATCTATACAATTTGACCGAACCGAACCATGGATATACATTTTATTTACATGATTCTCCAGTTACATCCATTTACCTGATTCTACAGTTACATCCATTTACTGATATCATGGTTTCGGTAAGTCATCCAATTATACAATCTATACAGTTAGAATACAAGACAAATAATACAATCAAAACACTACGGGGTTTAAGGGGTAGATTGGTACGGAATGTGTTAAAAGTGGCACGAGACTGCAAGATTTAAGATGTAATTACAGCCATGCCGTTGTTCCGTGGTATTATCGACGGAGCCTTGTACTCTATATTCTATTTGCCCTGGTCTCTAGCATATAGAGACCCCTCTCGTATACACTGGCATCCTTCTATACCAAGCTACAAACAACAGCGTTAACACAATATTATAACAATATACTACAACTTTAAAAGCTACCTTCTTATTCTGTCTATTCTACTTCTCCCTTATCTTTGGGACTTACCGAGAGATCTGTTCGCTGACGACATTCTTTTTCTTTTTTCTTTGAATGTCGTCAGGTGATCTGGACACGCCAGAGATCGAGCCCAACACTGAAGACTTGGACCATTTCGTTGAAGACCCAGAGGTTTAGTTCATTGTATACTTTTATTTCAGTACCTTTCCTTTTCTATTATGCCATTGTTTAGGCATTGCTTTCTTCCAGATATATTTACATTTCCATGCATTGTACAGAAAGAATGTTTAATAAATAAAGTTGTTGTTCAGTTATATCCATTGACATTGTCTCTTGTGCATTTTACTTATATTTCTTAGATACGCTTAGTGTGTTTATTTCATAGTAAACACGTAGCGGCCTCATCGCGTCTTCTGCCCGTATACTGGGAAGCGGGACGTGACAAGTTTTGTTGGTGGCCCATGCAGGTCAGAGCTGTATAGAACCATACTATGCAGTTCTGTTCTGCGTGAACAACCTAAGCAATATAACAAAAGAATCAGCAACTAAAACATTCTTTACAATCATGTTCCTTGAGTCCCATCATTTCTTATTCTTTGAATCATATACATTGAATCTGTCCTAACCCAAAATTCCCTCACCTCTTTTACAATCTTACCAAAACCTTCGCATTCTTTCATTCCTTCACACATTTTTCACATTTTTAAAACCCTTGCACCATCTTATTATTTTTTTCACACACTGTTAGTATTTCAGTCACTAAACTTTCTTGAATCTGTTACACTTTCCTTTTACAAATTTCGAGAACGAAATTTTTATAAGGAGGGTAGAATGTAACAACCATAAATTTCCTATACAAGTTTTTACAAAAAAATTTCAAAAATCCATAAAGGGGTATGTTCCCCTCCGAACGGCGGCCTGGACGTCGGGTCCGTGCCTGAGGTTCGGGGCAGATGCTATTTGGTTTTATCCGTCTATCTCTCCGAAGATGCCAAGTTGACTTATGGCACCGTGTATCGGAGGTTTAGGCGGATGCGGCCGATGTAGCAGACTTCGTCAGATTCCCCCTCAGGGTGAGGGGTTTTTGATTGTGGGGACACTCTTCCCTGCAGGCGCAAGCCCCTGCAGTTAATTACGCTATCGCTTTGCGATAACAACTTTCTCCTTCTCCAGAATTTCACTTCGTGTCGTGTATGTTTGTTTTGTTTGTGGTTGCCCGTGGATTGTATACGGAGACTTAGTGATGTCGTCGCCCGTAGGACGTGGATTAGTCCAAATCCGTGTTTGCTTAGATTTGGGTTTGGTGTTTTTTAGTTTAAGGATGTATTAGTCGCGTTGCGGCTAAGATCAACTTAAACCTTCGTTAAGGATACATTAGTCATGTTCTAGACTAAGATCAACCTAACATAGTGATTGATTTAATTATCTGGCCGTCGAGACTCGTCACCTCTCTGACGTCGTTGAGGGATTACAACGACAGGCGTCAGAGGAGTTCAGAGATGTACCCTTGAACCAAAGTTGATTTGGGGTTTTATTGTTTATTTAAATATCTAAGGACACATTAACCGTATTTGGGGCTAAGATCAACTTAGACGGGACCGTTTAGATCTGACAAAAGAGCATTTGGGCTCTATTGTGCCAATTTAAGGACATGGCGGTCCATTGCCAGTTTTAGGGACGTGGTGGTCCATTATTAGTTTAGGGACGTTTCGGTCCGTCGCCAGTTTAAGGACGTAGTGGTCCATATTCCAGTTTAGGGACGTAGTGGTCCATTGCCAGTTTTAGGGACGTGGTGGTCCATTATTAGTTTAGGGACGTTTCGGTCCGTCGCCAGTTTAAGGACGTAGTGGTCCATATTCCAGTTTAGGGACGTAGTGGTCCATCGCCAGTTTAGGGATGTGGTGGTCTGATATTAGTTTAGGGACGTTTCGGTCCGATATTAGTTTAGGGACGTTTCGGTCCAATTTTAGTTTAGGAACGTTTCGGTCCAATCTTAATGTGTGGTCGTTGGGACCCGTCACCTCTTTGACGTCGTTGAGGAATTACAACGACGGATGTCAAAGGAGTTCGGAGATGTACCCTCGAACCGGTCGTGAATTGGTTTAGGGGAGCCATTTTGCTCAATCAATTTAATTTAAGGACTTACAGCCAGGGTTGGGTTAAGTCCAATTTTTTTTTATTTATTTTAGGCTCTGCCTGACTGAAAGAACCAGTCCAAACAGGGCTCTGCCCCTTTATTGTTTTGCAATTTGATTCGGGCCAGGCCCTTTTTAAATAATGAGTTGCAGAAACTCAAGAGTTTTCCAAACAGGGCCTTGCCCTTTTATTATTTTGCAATTTGATTTGGGCCAGACCCTCAAGAATTTTCCAAATAGGGCTCTGCCCTTTTATTATTTTTGTGATTTGATTTGGACCAGGCCCTTTTAAGTAATGAGTTGCAGGAACTCAAGAATTTTCAGATTGAAGAACAAAAGTGCATGGCACTTTTGATCTAAATTTAGATCAAAAGAAAACAAGTTTTTCTTCTTGTTTTCTTTTCACAGAACCAAGGGTTCATATCAAGTGCAAGGCACTATTTATATATATATATTTTTTATTCCCTTTTTTAATCTTCTGTTCTTCAGGAATTTTACCTTTCTTTTCCTTTCTTCTGTGTTCTTGATTAATCTTCAAGAGTTTTTTTTTCAGAAGTTGATCCTTCTCTTGATGATTCTACTTGATGATTTGAATGAGGTCTGGGCTCTTATTTATAGTGCTCACAAATTTGTTAAATTTGTTACCAAGATCTTTCCTGAATAATTTTGGGAATTTTCCTACCATTGGATCTCTGATCCAAGGGTCCCTGTTTTACAGAAGAACAGAAAAGATTCACTTAAATTTTCATTCTGTTGCTGCGCAACTCACCAGCGCGTGACACGTGTCGCGCTGCCGTGCGCTTGCGCAGTTGCGATTGCGCAACTGCGCAGACACGTGTCGCGCATCCGTGCGCTTGCGCAGTTGCGATTGCGCAACTGCGCAGACACGTGTCGCGCTGCCATGCATTTGCGCAGTTAAGTCTTAATTATGTTTTCTAAAGAGCCTTGCTCTGATGGGACGCACTGTCTCGGGCGTTACGCCGCCGAATCAGCTTCTGCCATGTGGCAAATTGCGCGCTGCGCACGGAAACCGAAGCGTAGCTTCGAATTTTGAATTTTCAAAATTTAAGTAGAGCCTTGCTCTGATTGGGGGAAACAGATGCCCCCCCACCGTTGCGCTCACGTGGCGCGCGCGTGAGTGCAGCGGTGGCAAGATCCTGACCGTCGGATCGAAGGGCCAAGTGAACAGGCGCAGGCGCCTATAAGTAGGACCCTTGGTCCTTGGTAATTCTTTACCATTTCCAAGAATTTGAATTTTAGAGCCTTGCTCTTGCTTGAGAACTTCCAGAGCCTTGCTCTTGTGATTTCCCTAAGAACTTCCAAGTTCTAATCTTAGAACCATTCTAGGTAAAATTAAATTAATTTAAATTAAATTTAATTAACAGAGCCTTGCTCTTATAGATCTTTGATCTAAAGGAAACCCCTTTGGGGTTTCTTCAACAGAGCCTTGCTCTTATAGATCTTTGATCTAAAGGAAACCCCTTTGGGGTTTTTATTCACAGAGCCTTGCTCTCAAAAATTTGCAGAGACTCTGTTCTTAGGTTTTAACCCATGAACAGAGCCCTGCTCACAGATCAACTAGAAAACTTTTTAAAAGTTTCCATGGATCTTTAAGATCCCAAAATTTTAATTCTTAGGAGTTATGAATTTTTATTACTGCTACAGAGCTAGGCTCTTTTTTAAGAAGTTTTATTCTTTTGAAACAGGAGTTTGACAAATGTCACTCTGTGACAGAGCTTTGCTCTGAAAAGAGGAGATCTTCTCCTTGTCTCTAGGGGTTCCCCCCCCCCCCCAATGAGGATATTCTCTTGGGGGTCTTTTTTATTGACTGATAGTCTCATCCAATGGTGGGATTGTCTCATCAAATGATGCGCCGTCATCTTGATTTTGTGGGTCCCCCTTTGGTCCCCTATCCACTGCATCACAGTGTGGAGCCAGATTTTTATTTATTATTATTTTTTTTTATTATATATATTATTTTCATTAAATGTTAAGCGTCAGGCCACTAATGATATATATACATATTTTATGCAGGAAAGATGTCTGACGACTTGTCTTTTCCCTTCGTTCGCTCAGAAGGAGGGTTTCCACATGCACCAGTGGACCGGGTAGTGTTCGTCTTGATTAAAGATCACGATCCTGAGTGCAAGAGACTTCACCTATGGGGAAGGTGGTACAGCCAGATTATCCAAGGCCGTCGCAGTTTTAGTTCCGCCTCGCCTTCCGAACCTATAGTTACGATCCCCTATGCGGACAAACCCCCGGTGGAGTATGCCGTGGAGGTAAAAAATTGGAATTCAGACGACCTTCTCCAGCCTGCAATCGGCGCTATTCCGGTGCAGCCACCGCCGGCCATAGATATCTTGGGAAGGCGAATCTGTCAGGGTGAAGCACGCCCTTGGGAACAGGCTTACAACATTGGATTGAATCCGCGACCGCTTGCTGGATACCTGCCATGGGCCCGGTACATTTTAGCGGCGAAAAGAGCTTACCTGACGAAGATAGGTTTATACTCCGCCGTCTACGTCTCGCTTTTCGAGTATCCTGCTCCTCCAACGTGGTGGACAAAGGCCTTCATCGAACAATGGAATATCCCCACGCATACTTTCCTGACAGCGGATAGGGAAGTTTCAATTTCTCTAGAGGAATTCGTTGAGCTTTCAGGTTTACCGGCGAGGGGGGAGCACTACGAAGAGCTGCTTCCTCCTGATGAGTACGTCTTTGCCACCAAGCAGGTGGTATTCGACTTGACTCCGGAAAATGCCATCCAGCATCAGCATCCGGGCCTGGTGAAGGTGTTGGAGATTTACGAGGAGCTTCATTTGGAATTGGGCGACCGAGGAGTTAGTTTTGCGGACTTCATTGCTCGTTTTATTCGCCCGGAATTTTTATCAGAGCAAGGTGAGAAGTTCGCCCAACTTGCTGATCCTTTTGGTTTCGGCCTGGACCGCCGACCTTCATCGGAAATTGATCAGCGAAGTTTTTACCTTCCCGGCACTGCTAGCGTCCCTTTCTCAGAGATCGCCGTTCCTGGCATGGATGAGGAGACCTTCTTCATCGGGTTCTTAGGTCTGTGGTTGTGCAGCTTCGCGCTTCCCATGCACCCACGCCTCATGCGGTCTTCTGTCTTTTACCCGGCGCATCGAATGGTGGCCGGTCTGCAGTTATCAGTGGGGATCGCCGGGTTGGTTTACCTCTACAATGGACTTAGCGTAGCGGCGGACGCTAATGAACCTGGGGTACAGCCTGCTAACTTCCCGATGCACTACTTCACTTCTTGGATGGAGCTGCATGTTCGAAGAGTGTTCGGTGCCCATAAAACTCCTCCGTTCTTTGAGAGATTCAAACTTCCAAGAATCATGCGATTGGTCGAGGCTTCCATCGTGTTTGCACCTCCGCGGGAGTCTAGGGGACTGCTTCTGCGTTCGCATCTAGTCGGGGCGAAGACCTCTTTTGTGGATAAGGTCATCACCATGGGTTCCGAGACCACTAAGTCGGTGGTGCCGCTGCGTGATGACTTTAAGGGCGGTGTTTCCGTGTTGAAGGCTTGGGAAATCCTCCACCTTTATTCCATTCGACCGGGCTACTTGGTATTCAGGCAAAATGAAACGGCCCTCTTCATGAGGTATAACCCGCATCGATTTGCCCGGCAATCGAGTTATAACCAAGGGATCCTGTTGGAAGCCTTCTTGGGAACACCTGCAGTCGGTCCAGAGGGGGTACGGAATGCGATGCATCACTTCATCCGGCTCAACACGGGCTCCTACTTTTTTATCAGTGAGCCCAGCTGTACCCCCAAGATACTCAATTCGTATGTGGCTTGGTACGCGCACGCGATGGGCCCAATCATCTTGATGGAGAAACGCCTACTGGTCGATCGTAGGGCTGCGCCTCCCGGCGGCGATCGCAAGGCTCCATTGCGGCCCAGGGTTCAGGTTATCCCTCCGACGAAAGAGGCCGGATCTGATCGACCACGCGTGTTGGCCCCTCCGCGTGGACTGCCACTGCCTACTACGGTGGATGCCCCAACGGCGCCCCGTGCTCCGACAAAGACGGTTAAAGCGGCATCGTCGGAGTCGGGTGCAGGAGCGGACATCGGGACTCGCCGCCCGAAAGTGACTGCCAAAACTGGTAAGCGCAAAGCTGCTCCCAGTGGGTCCAAGGCTGGCGGGCAGAAGAAGAAGAAGTCCACTTTATCCCTCGACGCGATCCTTAACTTAGAGCCCGCGGCTCATCCTGCCGAGACTATATGCGAGTACGGCAGCAATGAGGGTTTCGTGGTGGACCCTGAGGACACCAATCTAGCCGCCGCCATTGCAGCTTCGGAGCGATCGGCGAGGCTCGAAGCAATGTTAAGCAGACTCGCTGAGTCAGGTAATCATCAGCCTCCTTATTTGTCATTTTATTCCACTTTTATTATTATCTTTAGCTAATATTTGCCTCATTTTCAACAGGTGTTTCTACTGAAGAGGCCATTACTGCCTCTCTGAAGACCTTCCAGGAGGAGGAGAAGAAGCGTACCCTAGCAAGCGTCGGTATGTTTTATCCCTTTCTCTTTTATACGGAAAGTTCGTTATCTTTTTATGATAGTCGACCTGACCTTCTCTTGTTTCTTTACAGGGGTTGTATTAATCGGCGCAAGGACCCTTCCTAAGCCCGTCATCGAAGTCCCAGCTCCGTCGAAGCTGCCGCAAGAGCCTCGGCTTGATGCAACAACGAGGGATGCTCTGAAAAATCTGGAGGCATCCTTCTAACGGATGAGGAGGCTTCGCTCAAGGAAGCCCTGATGGCATCTGTCTCATCGGCTCGAGAGGAGCGGAAGCGGTCCAGACGCGAAGCTAAGGCGCGCAGAGCTGCTCTGGCCGCAGGAGCGGGCCCTAGCACTGTTCCTCACGCTAGTACTCCTTCTGAAGAGCCCCCTGTGGCCCTGTCTACCGCTCGTCGGCAAGTTGCGCGCGCGGTTCGGAGTGCCAATGATAAATCCGCTTCAGGTAGTACTCCTTTTAGAGCCTTGTTGTATGGCTTGTAAAACTATTGGCTTATACATATCTCATCTTGCAGGGTCAAGTCCAACTGAGGGGGAGGCGGAGACGACTGTCGAACCCAAGGGAGCGGAGGAAGCGGTACTCGCCAAACCCGAACCGACAGTGGACAACTTTGTCGAGGTCATGGGGCCTGGAGCCGAGATTGAGGAACCTACCACGGAGAAGGTCATTGATGCCGCACCCGAAGTGGCGGCAGATGAGATGATTGTCTCAACCGAGCCGAAGGCGGTAGAGGGCGAGGTACTTGAGGCTGGGGACCTCGTGGTGCCGATGGACGGGGCAGCTGTAATCGCTGATCCTGAGGGAGCAGCAGGTGAGGCGGCCATGATTCCTGAAGACGAGCTAGGCGCTCCTTCTCAGGAATCTGGCAATGTTCCTATCTTGGCCCTCCCTGTCTATGGTTCCCCGCCGCCTGTAGAGCTTGAGAGCATAACAACGGTTCCCCTTGAGTCGGGTGATGAAGCTACAGGCGGTGGTCTTCCGTCAGTGGAGGAAGGGACTGCCTCAGTTTCTGCTGGCAGCTCGTCAGGTAAATTTTTGAGTCACCAGCGTTTTCCCTTTTTTTTTGTATATATCTTGTGATCTCTTCTAACAAGCTTGTTCTTGCAGGTGCGGCCAGTACTGATGCTCCATTGCTCGAGGGGGCACCGTCAACTACTGCTTTGGCAGTAGTCACCTCCCCGTCTTCCCTTGTACCGTCACGGATGTTGGAAGGTATGGATTCACGACTCATGCATTAATCTTTCAAAAATGCGGCTTTTGTACTAACGTTACACTATTGTGCTTTTGCAGGAGTGCTTTTTGATCACTTATATCAAGTGTTGCTCCCGCACTTCTCTTTCCCATCCGAACTCGCTTCTCCCTCTAGTGGCACCGGTGAGTATACTTTCACCATAATATCTTTATTTACCCCCTTTTTCCTAACAATGGGATAATTCTTGACTTTTCCTTTTCTTTGTTGCAGTGCCACAAATCGAAGGAGGGGATGCAAGACCTGCCGCGCTACCGGCCCTTCCGGCTATGCCGTCCGCTACACCTGGTATAGTAGATTTCCTCTTTGGTAACCCTTCAACATCTTTTGAACCATCGTTTAACCCTGTTTTGTTTTGCAGCTATTATTCCGGCTCCAGTCCCTTTCGAGGCTCGCGTCTTTTCACCGGCAGGCCCCTTTTTGAGACGTCCGTCTTCAAAGGGTGCTGTGATGAGTCTAGGCATGCTGAGCGGGTATATCGAAGAGCTCAGCATGGACGCTCTTCCTTCTGCTGCAGATTTCGCTGTGGATGTTAACCCCATGTTAGCGGCGCTCGTAACTTTTCACGACGAAGGCGTCGTTGAATCTTGGGTTAACCACTGCAGGGAGATCGAGGCCTGTCTGTACCGGCTGGAGTTGACGCGCCCTTCTCTCGAAGTTTTAGCTCTGAGCACCCAACGCACAACTTGGCTCGAGCAAAGCATTTCGCACTCCCGCCACTTGGAGCAAGAAGCAGCTCAAAGACTAAGGGAATGCCAAAAGACCTCAAACGAAACGGCCCATCTGCGCGCTGAGGTTGAGGCAAATGCTGCCCAAGTGAAGACTATCTTTGAGGGTCTCTTGGAGCGCATCTCCCATGGGCTAAACTTAAAGAAGAAGCTTGAAGTGGCTGAGCGCAACATCCCAAGTCAGGAGGCTGCTCATCAAGTCGCGAGGGAGCAGCTTGCATTGGTCTTACGGCAACGAGCCCAAGTGGAGGCAGAGTTGACGGCGGTAGCCGAGCAGGAGAAGGCGTGGAAGGAGATATGGGAGCGATTGCTACATCTGTGCAAAACGCTCCCTTCCCAATAGCTGCCCTTGTATCAATATACTTGTAATTTTCTTTTTTGAATAAGATGTATACATTCTTTATTCTTTTATACGATTCGCCATATACTTGATTGAATTAATAAATAAAGATACACATTTTTTTGCAATGTCTTGTATCATTTCTTTGCTTTCTCCCTTCTCTTATTATCAGCATGCTGTCTTGATAAACATGATTGACAGGTAATAGAGTAAGCATTTTGGTTTCTTCGAGATATAGCGATGGCTTAGGCCGCAGGTTCAGATCTGCTGCCTAAGACTTTTCAACTCTATGAGCCGTGAGGGTCTCATAGAGACTTTTCTCCCTACGGATCGAGAGGATCTCGTAGGTGGATTTTCTCCTTAGGAATCGTGAGGATTCCTAAGTGTGGTTTTCTCTCATAAGTCGAAAGGATCTTATGAGAGAATTTCTCCCTCTTACGAGTCGAGAGGGCTCGTAAGCGGTTGTTTCCCTCTTTGTCGAGAATCGACTTCAGAGAGTGAGACCCGTGAATAGTATGCAAGAGACCATTTAGGATTGACTTGTAGGGTCCCATTGCCCTCTTACGAGTCGAAAGGGCTCGTAAGCGGTTGTTTCCCTCTTTGTCGAAAATCGACTTTAGAGAGTGAGATCCGTGGATAGTATGCAAGAGACCATTTAGGATTGACTTGCAGGGTCCCATTGTTTCAGGAAGCAAGTTTTTGAATCCTTACTGCCTGAGATGTGAGTCAAAGAAGCTCTCGTCACGGAGTGTTTGTATCCGTGAGTTGAGAAGTTTTGCGAGGGATTATTTGTTTCCCAAGCGCTAAGGATTATTTGTGTCCTTAGGGTTTGAAACGAGTCGATGGTTCCCACGGAGGCGCTGGTGGCTCTGCGAGTCGACGCGGATCAGAAGGCTCTCGTCAAGGAGTGTTTGTATCCGTGAGTTGAGAAGTTTTGCGAGGGATTATTTGTTTCCCAAGCGCCAAGGATTATTTGTGTCCTTGGGGTTTGAAACGAGTCGATGGTTCCCACGGAGGCGCTGGTGGCTCTGCGAGTCGATGCGGATCAGAAGGCTCCCATCAAGGAGTGTTTGTATCCGTGAGTTGAGAAGTTTTGCGAGGGATTATTTGTTTCCCAAGCGCCAAGGATTATTTGTGTCCTTGGGGTTTGAAACGAGTCGATGGTTCCCACGGAGGCGCTGGTGGCTCTGCGAGTCGACGCGGATCAGAAGGCTCTCGTCAAGGAGTGTTTGTATCCGTGAGTTGAGAAGTTTTCGTTGAAGTCATTGGCTTCTTCGGTTGAAATGAACCTTTGAGGTTTGGCTTCGTCGTTTGACGGAATCCGCTGGGGAAGTATGGTTCTTTCTTTGTTTAAGCCCTTGGATTGTATACAGGGATCGATGTGACCTCGACTGTAGGGCCAAAGTTTTATTATTTCTTCTTTTATTTTATTTTATTTCCGCGATGCTCTATCATTTCAGCTTTTATATCGCAAAGGTCGCGATTGCCCAATCATTTCGGCTATTTTTCGCAGTGCCCAATCATTTCGGCTTTTCATCTTTACTCGTTGCTTTTTATTACGAGTTGCCCAATCATTTCGGCTATTTTGCATGCATACATTTTACTTGCTGCTTTTTATTGCAAGATGCCCTATCATTTCGGCTATTTTGTATGCATGAGCGGCCTACTGGTTTTTTCGCCGTAAACCTGAAATTGGACACCGATTTCGGCATCAGCACCGCTGCAACTGGGATATTGCCAGGAGCGAATCATCATTTGCCTTCGTCATTGTTGAACAAAGGAGGCTTAGCGATCAGGGTTAGGGACCTGTCGACTAAGGCTTTCGATTTTATGAGCCGTAAGGGTCTCATAGAGAATTTTCTCCCTACGGATCGAGAGGATCTCGTAGATGTATTTTCTCCTTAGAAATCGTGGGGATTCCTAAGTGTGTTGTTCCCTTATAAGTCGTAAGGATCTACAGGGGGGTTTTCTTCTTGTAAATCGAGGGGATTTACAAAGGTTATGCGAACATATCCCCAGTCACGGATGGGCCTTGGTTAGGGAAACGTTTATTCGTGCCCGTGGAATGTATACAAGGGTCAATATTGAACCACTTGTAGGGCAGCATTGGAAGTTTGTGGGGGTTTGCTTAAGCACAGGTTTAGGTCTCTGTGACTTAAGACTTTCAAATCCTATGAGCCGTGAAGGTCCCATAAGAGAGTTCTCCTTTACGAGTCGTGAGGATCTCGCAAGCGTATTTTCTCCTTAGGAATCGTGGGGATTCCTAAGTGTGTTGTTCCCTTGTAAGTCGTAAGGATCTCACGCGGGTGGTTTCTCCTTACAGGGTCGAGAGGACCCTGTAAGGGTTCTCTAACGAAGTTGCGCCCTTTCGGGTTTTCACAAACACTCGCCGGCAGTCCTGCTATTTTTACTCACGGAGCCCTTTCGGGTTTTCATCCGTGCCCATTTTGCTTATGGACATACCGTTTTTTTTTTTTAATCTCGTCAGCCTAAGGATGCTGTGGTAGTAGTTTAAAGACGTTTCGGTCTGCCAGTAGTTTAAGGACATTCCGGTCCGGCGTTAAGAGGGCTGGCTACTGCTTATAAAGCTTGGGCTTAGGAAGACAGCGAGCGGACATAGTCGTCGTCATCTGCCATTGACCTAGGCTGTGGCTCATTAAGCGTAGTATTTCTTTAGGAAGCGACCGTTTATTGGCCTGAAAGGCCTTTCACCGTGCATGTCCATGAGTAGATAGGCCCCACCCTGGTAGACTTTATCAATGATGTACGGTCCTTCATAGTTTGGTTCAAACTTTCCCCGCTTGGCGCGATTGGGGATCATGGGCCTTTTGACCACTAGCACGAGTTCGCCTTGGTGGAACGTCCTCGGGCGGCTCAATCTTTCATATGAGCGCGTCATCTTTGCTTTATAGGCTTCCAGACTTTGCTGTGCTAGAAGCCGGATTTCATCAAGAGCGTCAAGCTCTTCAAACCGAAGGTGAGCATTTTCTTCGTCTGTCAGCTCGTAGTGGACTGCCACTCGTAGAGAGGGTAATTCTATCTCGAGAGGGAGTACTGCTTCTGTCCCAAATACCAACGCGTATGGCGTTGTGTTTGTGGCAGTTTTAAATGTTGTTCGATACGCCCAAAGAGCTTCTTGCAGTCTCTCATGCCAGTCTTTCTTATTTCGAGACACTGTTTTCTTTATGATTTTCGTCAATGTCTTGTTAAAGGATTCAGCTAATCCATTGGCTCGCGGATTATAAACCGAGGAATATCTCCAGTCTATATTGTACTGCTGTGCGAAGCGGCTAATTTTATGACTTCGGTAGGCTGTCCCATTATCAGAGATGATTCTTCTCGGGGTTCCAAACCGGTATATGACATGCGTTTTGAAGAAATGGAGGATGTTCTCCGTCTTCACTTCCCTCAACGGTACCGCCTCTGCCCATTTGGAGAAGTAGTCAGTCGTTGCTAATATGAAACGATGTCCCTTTGACGATGCTGGTTCGATGGGGCCGACTATGTCAGTTCCCCACATTTCGAATGGCCAACTGGCCACTGTTGGATGCAGTGGATTGGGATGCTGATGGATGAAGTCCCCATGAATTTGGCATGAATGACATTGCCTCGCGTATTCCAGGCAATCCTGCATCATCGTGGGCCAATAGTAGCCCATCCGTTTTATCTTCAACTTCATCTTAGGGCCTGCTTGATGGGAACCGCAAAGTCCGTCGTGAACTTCTTGGACGACCCTTCTCGCTTCGTCAGGTCCTAAGCATCTCAACCACAGAGAATTGAATGTCCTCTTGTATAGAGTGTCATTGATGAAGGCGAAAGACAGAGCTCGTTTCACGAGCTGATGTCTTATGGACGCTTCTTCAGGCATTCGGTGGAACTTGAAGTAATCTATGAAGACTTCTCTCCAGTCTTCGGCGTTTTCCCAGTCTTTTATTTGCAGGGTTGTCTCCTCTTTCGCTCCTTTTTCTTCAGACGATTCCGGAGATATTTCTGTTGGGGCAAGCACTCGACGGCTTTGTACCACGATTCTAACGTCGTCGAGGTTCTCGTCAGCCAGTTCTTTAGCAAGTTTGGCCAATGCGTCTGCCTTGCTATTTTCCGCGCGCGGTATGTTTTCCAAAGTGTAGGAAGGAATTCGGGTCAACAGTTGTTGCACCTTTTCGCTGTACTTCACCAACTCCGGCTTGCACGTCTGGTAGTCGCCGTTCACTTGACTAACGACTAGTTGAGAATCCCCGTATATGAGGAGATTTTCAATTCCCATGTCGATGGCAATCTCAAGACCTGCTATCAAGGCTTCATATTCAGCTTCATTGTTTGTCCTCGACTCTGTTAAGGAGAATGCGAAGCGCATTATCCCTCCTTGTGGAGTTACAAAGATGAGGCCTACCCCCGATTTGATTATAGGGGTGTTTTGTTTGCGTTTCTTCATGGAAGATGCACCATCAAAATAGAGTTCCCATCGGGTATCACCACAATCGATTGCATCGAACGCATGTTCGTCTGGAAGATCGCAATTTAATGGAGAATCGGCGGGTATGGGATGTTCAGCGAGGAAGTCGGGGATGGCCTGGCCTTTCACTGCTTTGAGAGGTTGATACGTGATCGAAAACTCCATCAAGAGTAGGGCCCATTTAGCGAGTCGTCCCGTCAATATGGCCTTTGACATCAAGTATTTAAGGGGGTCCACCTTTGAAATGAGACGGACCTCATGCGCCAATGCGTAATGTCTAAGCTTTGTTATTGCGAAGATCAACGCCAGGCAATGTTTTTCAATGGGAGAATAGTTGCTTTCTGCCCCCAGCAGAACTCGACTTAAGTAATAGAGTGCTCTTTCTTTCCCTTGATCGTTCTCTTGCGCCCATAATGCGCCTAAGGAACCTTCGAGGGCGGTTGTATAAAGAATGAGAGGCTTCCCCTTAACCGGGGCAGCCAACACCGGCGGGTTCTGCAGGTATTGCTTGATCTCGTCTAGTGCGCCTTGGCATTTTTGATCCCAAACGAATGGGGTTCCCTTCTTCATCAGGTGACTGTAAGGACGGCACTTTCCTGAAAGATTAGCGATAAACCGCCGAATGTATGCGAGCTTTCCTTGGAGAGACCGCAGCTGTTTAAGAGTTCTCGGCGGAGGCATCTCCATGATCGCCTTGATTTTAGACAGATCTATCTCAATACCTCGGTGTCGGACAATGAATCCCAGGAACTTGCCCGAGGAAACCCCGAACGCACATTTAAGAGGATTCATCTTCAAATTGTATTGCCGAAGGCGTTGAAATACAGTCTTCAAATGCTCGAGATGTTCCTCGTATGATTTGCTCTTAACCACAAGATCGTCGATATAGCATTCGACGATTTCATGTATAAGGTCGTCGAAGATCTTCGTCATGGCCCTCTGATAAGTAGCACCGGCGTTCTTCAAACCGAAGGGCATCACTTTATAACAAAATATACCAAGAGGAGTCCTGAAGGCTGTATGCTTCTGGTCTTCTGGATGCATTTTTATTTGATTATACCCCGATGAGCCGTCCATGAAGGAGAAAACCTCATGGGTGGATGTGTTGTCTATCATCAGTTCGGTGACTGGCACTGGGAAATCATCTTTTGGGCAGGCTTTATTAAGATCCCGAAAATCCACGCATATACGCACCGTCCCATTTTTCTTCATCACTGGGACGATGTTGGCAATCCATTCAGGGTATTGAACTTCCTGGATGAAGCCAGAGTCTATCAGCTTTTTGACTTCGGCGTTGATGCTCATCTCAAGCTCGAGTCGCATTCTTCTCGGCGCTTGTTTGACTGGCTTGATGTCCGGGGATATCGCTAATTTGTGTACAGCAATTTCTGGATCTAGTCCCGGCATTTCGGAATAGTTCCATGCGAAGCAATCTTTGTGCTGTAAAAGCACATCCTTTAATGCAGCCACCTTTTCTTCAGATAGCAGCTCGCTGATGAATGTCGGTCGCGGGTCATTTGCCGTCCCCAACTCAATTTTCTTGAGATTATCCGCAGTGGTATGGATTCCATCCTCCAGTTCTTTCGGAGCTGGGGGAAATTCTGAGATTACCTCATCACTGCCGCTTTCAAAGCACCAAGGGAGATTGTTCATGTCCTCGGACCTTTCTTTTAATATTGTTATCACATGGCAGGTGCGAATTTTCTGCCAATCCCAATGCAGAGTTGGTTCTATCCTTATGTTTTCGGGTTCGTGCTTTTGCGGCGGCGCTACCCTCCAACTGTCAGACAACGCAAATTTGTCAAGCTGATATTGGTCCTCAACCCAATTCTTAAAGGTGAAGCAATCTTCAAGCGGATGCCCTACTACTCGATGGTAAGAGCAATAATTTGGGTTGGAGACTTCGCCCGCTTGCTCAGGGTGTTTAGACTCTGGCAGAGTAAGCATTTGATGTTTTAGAGCAAGATCAAGTATTTTCCTTGTTTTGTTCCGAGGAAACGAGTATGCTCGACCCATTTTCTTCATGAGGGCTAAGTCAATAACGCTCGACTCTCGGATGCGTGGCTTCTTAGCTCTGCTTTGTGGTTGTCGAGCACCTTTTCGGCCCTTCGACTTGTTTTTGCTTTCACGTCGACCCCTTTTTGTAGCAGGCTGACGTGGGGCAGCATCTTCGTTCTTTACTGCCTGTCGAAGGAGACGCTGTGTCTTGGTTTTCTCATAAATTGCCATTTCACGATCGTGATCATCTCGGGCTTTTTGACTCGCATCCTTTATAAGTTTGCTCACCTGGTCTTTAGACGATGGACTGGGCGGTTTTGTGTCAGGAATTTTTGCTGATTCAGGATTAGCATCCTCCCATTGAGCGTCCGCCTCTTTATCGAAGTCATACATGGCATAACAGCTGTTTACTAGCTCCCGCTTCTTTGAGCGAACATACCCGAGCCCTTTCGTTTCCGTTCTCCCGTTAGGCAGTTTGCATTGAGTTCCGGGAACGTTCCAGACCTTGTCATAGAATTTGGCTTTTCTGACGGTCTGTGTGAAGGACATCCCTTGGTGTTTCAGCAGTTTCTTCAAACCTTCGGTATAATATCTGGGAAGACGGATAGGCTGAAGCCTGTCGAGCGTGGGATCTGCGCCATGCCAAATTTCTTTTTCCACCTTGTTTTCTTCAGAACGGTAGAATAGGATTGCCTTCTCGCCTTTTCTTCCGGGAGGGATATAGAATGTCTGCAATTCTTCTACGCTGTTGGTGTCGAGTGCATCCAGTTCTTTGTAATGTTCAAGCGGCACCATGGTTACCTGCAGACTTCGCTCTTCATCAGTGGAAATCTGTATTAAGGGCCGAGCGGGGAATACAGCATGAACTTCATCCTCTGAATCACTACCGAAGATCAATGAAGGAACAGATGGTCCTGGCCTGGTGGACTGGGATGGACCTGAATAAATTATATCCTCCTCCTCCTCAGTGTCACTGCCGAAGACAGGGATGGTTGCGTTAGTTTTGTTCTCCGGTTTGTGACACCTTTCCGTGTCTTCGAAACTCGGTAAGAAGTATTTGGCATCTTCATACTTGCGAACTTCGTTCACGGAAAACGGATTCAACTCTCCTGCTACTGTGTACTCGAGGCCGTCCCTAGAATACTTCATGCACTGATGCTGTGTAGAAGGGATGATATTGTATTCGTGTAGCCATGGTCGGCCGAGCAGAGCATTGTAGCACGTCTTGGCGTCTATAATGTGGAATTTGATGTCTGTGACGAGCACCCCGAAGCGTAGCGTCAATATCACAGATCCAAGAGTCTTTGAGGATTGAGAGTCGAAACCGGAGATGGTGATTTTGTCCCGGGCGAGGTGTTGGACACTCATGCAAATCTCCTTTAACACTCGCACATTGAGTAAATTGACAGACGATCCGTTATCGACCAAGATTTTTCCTATCTTTATGTCATGGCAGTATCCTGAGACATAAAAGGGGCGATTGTGTTCATACGTCCCGAGGAGAAGGTCTTCATCACCAAAAGCAACGTCGGCTGTGTGCATCTCTTCCAATTCATCCTTCATCTTTTGTTCGGCTAAGAAGGCTTGGAACTGGTCCGGATCTTGTAGGGCCTTAATCAAAGAATCCCTCGCTTCTTTCGATAGCAATAGGGCATCGAGAATGCTGAGTTGTGAGGGTAGCTTTCTCAGATGCGCCAAGACATTGTAATCTACTTTATTCCTTTTTGGGGGATTCTTGGCTGTTAACTCTTCCGCAACTTGGTCATCCAAAGCGATGTCTTCAGAGACCTTCTCTTTCCCTTTGTTTTTCTTATTCAAGGGTCCGAGGTTCTTTTCGGATAATGTTCGATTGAGCAGCTGTATGTTTTCGCAAGACTTCGGTTCTTCTTCTTTTCCCGAAGTGGATTCTTCGAAGAGGGGGGCAAGCTCTAGCTCTTCATCGGAGTCGCTCCCAAATGTAGGCACTTGTGATCCGGTAGTGTTAACCGTGTGACAATTGCCGGCAGTTCTTTCAAGTTCTTTAGTCGCATTTCTTTGCTCTCGGCGAATTTTACGTTTTTCCCGTTTAAATCGTTGTTGATTAGCGACGTATCCTTGCCACCATCCATTGAAAGCTTTGCAATCTTGGGTGGAATGCGAGACCTTCTGATGGTATAAGCAATAAGAGGGGTGCATTTCTACCACGCCAGTAACTTTTTCTTCAGAGGGTGGTAGCTTCATGCCCATCGATATGGCCTTAGCAAATTTCTTTTTTATCTTGAATGGGCTTTTGTCAGTGGTGGAGGCATTTTGCTCTAACGGGATCATTTCAGCTCCTTCCTCAAGTCGCTGACGCTTAGCCCTTTCAAATATAGCCGTTTCGCGTTCTCGATCAGCCTTGCTTTTCAACCGAGCTTCATTAAGAAACGCGCTAATCATTTCAACCGGTAACCCTGGGGTTCCTGATTCGGCATTTGCCCCCAGCGTTTCAGTGCCAGAAGTTCCTTCATCGTTCGTGGTCGAATGGGAGATCATATGACAGCTTGCCACATATTCGTCAGATTCATCCGATGAACTTTCTCCTTCATCTTCTTTTTGGAAGACGTGATCAAGGAAATCTTGGAGCGTAATGGGAGTTCGCGCCTTTTGGTTATATTCATCCAGCGCGTCGATTTGCTTTTTTAAGTTCGTGCGCTTGTCACCAGGCTTCACGGGCTTTTTAGATTTCTTCTTCTTTTTAGAAGATTTTGACGGCTGACCATGAGTGCTTGAACTGCCACCATCGGTCTTCGGAATCGGTCGTGGCTTCAACATCCCCTCAATAACCTGCGGTTCCAAGGGGTTCTTCCACTTGACCGCTGGACAGGTCTGAAGATCATTTAGCATTCTCCTCGTTTTGGCTGATAATACAACCTCCCAGGGAGTTTCTTCAATAACGGAGAATGTTGCCCCCGGCGTATTCGTCCCCTTAGAGGTGTGGGGCTGCGGAGGATTCACCTTCCATTTGTCAGATAGCGCAAATTTGCCCTGACGGTACTGGTTCTCAAGTCAATTCTTGAAAACGTAGCAATCCTCAATTGGATGGCCTAGCACTCGATGATAAGGGCAGTAATTGGGCTCGTTGACGTCACTCGGTTGTGACGGACGTTTTGGATCTGGCAGATTTATGAGCCTGTTGCGCAATGCCAGCTCGAACAGCCTCCTTGTTTTATCACGGGGGAAGGAGTAAGCACGTCCCATCCTGTCCTCAAGGGGTACGTATGGGCGCGTACTGTTTGGACGAGCAACCGGCTTCGAGTCGTTTGGTTGTTGTTGGGCATTAGCGACGATGATCGCTTTTCCCTTTCCTTTATCGTTTCGGGGTCCGGCTTCGGGAGAGGGGGTTTTTGGCCCATCTGGTCCATCTGCGCTAATTTGTCGATCAAAGCCTGGAAGGAAGTCGGCTTGAAGAACATCATGAACTGTGAGATGGTTGCCTGTGGATCAAGGGTTCCAACAAACATTCCCACCGCTGGAGCTTCTTCTATGCGTTGTTCACACTTCGACCATAGATTTTTCCACCGTATAGCGTACTGAACCCATGTCTCGCCGGGTTTTACCCTGGCATTGATCAGTGCCGTCATCGGGGTACGCTCACTGGCACTTGCAAAGCGTTGGGTGAAGAGTAGCTCCATCTCTGCAAAGGTTTTTATAGAGTCGTTGGGAAGCTCAGAATACCATTCAAACGCCGTATCAGATAAACTTCCAACAAACTGGCGAAGCAAAAGCTTGTCGTCGCCGCCGGTATTACCGCAAAGAGCCCTGAATTGGGCCACATGTTGATGGGGATTGCCGGTCCCTTTGTAGACATGAAACTTGGGGATTGTGTAGCCCGGCGGGTACCTGATTTGGTCATACCAGCCTGGATATGGTCGCCCCGTTTTCACGACGTGTCCGGCTGCTTCTGCCGCATGATGAACCCTTATTTGCTGGGCTATGTATTCGTCCAGATCAGTCTTAGAGATTGTATCCTCTTTAGCTGTCGATAGAACGGGCTGAGGGTTTGATGACTCTCCCCTATCATCCCCAAGGACGATCGGGGGTTCTTCAGTTGGGGGGTCTGGTTGTTTCATCATTCCTATCACGTCCTGGAAGAGGAGGCCCATACGCTGTATATTGGCTGCTTGTTCAGCAGCCTCTTTGTCTCTCTTTTCCAGTACTCGGCGGAGGAACTCGGCGTCGGTCTCTTCCTCTCGGCGTTCGTCTAAGGACGTCCCAGGATTCTCCTTTGGCTCCGTGAGTGCGGCCATTGTAGTCATCATCTCCTGGAGCTTCTGTTGTTGCTCCTGGGCCTTGGTTACTGACCGGGTAAGTGGTCGGTGACCCGTAGAAGTACGACTCTCTTCCTTTCCAGAAGCCATATAGACCGTATGGACTGTTATGCCCCCTGACTTGGGGCGTTTAGGTTCACCGCTTTTAAACTTTGTCAGTGTCACAGGAGCTTTCTCTGGCCTTTTTCTTTTGTGGACCTTTGAGGTTGAAGGAGCCGTTGAAGCGGGCATTCTAGCATTTGTTGCCCCCTGCTGTTTAATGGGGCGGTTCTTGTCTTTTTCTACCTTTGCCCCTTTCTGGCGACGGAAGTGGTCTGAGTCAATCACGGAGTCTTGAACCCTACGCCATACTTTATAAACTTTTGAGGATAGCCGTTGAGGGGGCTGTTCTTGTTTTGTTTCTGGAACTTTCTCCGCAGGTGGAGGAGATCTTTTCAACGTAGCAATTGGAGAGTTCTTTCTCACCTTCCTCAGCAATTCAAAGCTGTTCCCAGTTGGAACAGCAGCGTTGACCTCCACCACTGGAGTAGGTGGGGTTAGCCCTGAGGGAGAGTTGCCCCCTGCTTTTCTCACTCGTCGCCAATGGCGACGTCGCGCACGACGAGCCGTTGGGATTGGCTCGGAAATCGAGATAGTTCCCTGCTGCCCCCTGTTTGGGTGTGGGGTAACTGTCGACGTCAGCCTATCGAAGACTGATGCTTTTTGACCAGCTGGGGGAGGAGTGGGAACCGTCAATCTTGTAAAGACCGACTCTCTGATTGGAGAAGCCGCTTCAACGACTTCCGAGGCAGCAGCCGTTGCCCTCTTTGGGATAGCCACTTTATAGTTCTGACCTAGCCTGGTGAAAACGGAGGCTGTCGGCTTAGTAGCGGGCGACCCGTTGACAGGGGTCGTAGTAGTAGTGAGCCGGTCGAACACCGACTTCTTGTTTGCTTCCGGTACGGATATCGGCATAGAGAAGCTTGTAGGTGGGACCATGGTCCCGAAAAACAGGCCGGTGGTGGCCTGGGTCACCTGGCCTACCGGCAGAGTAAGGAAAGAAGCCGCTTGGGGCCCATACGTCACCCCTCCTGGTGAAGTGGAGCGTCTGTTGCAGTGGCATTTCGAGCAGCTGGTGCAATTGGAGGCCATTGAATCTCGAATTCTGTGCCAGACAAAAGACCAAATCTTAGCATCTTAGCAACTTGAAATCCGAAGACAACCATTTAACAAACCGCGATTGGTTCGCGAAGATGACACACGAAGTGTGGAGTGGAAAGAGGAAAAGGTCCCACCGGGCGTGCCAGAATCTGTTCCCCTCCGAACGGCGGCCTGGACGTCGGGTCCGTGCCTGAGGTTCGGGGCAGATGCTATTTGGTTTTATCCGTCTATCTCTCCGAAGATGCCAAGTTGACTTATGGCACCGTGTATCGGAGGTTTAGGCGGATGCGGTCGATGTAGCAGACTTCGTCAGATTCCCCCTCAGGGTGAGGGGTTTTTGATTGTGGGGACACTCTTCCCTGCAGGCGCAAGCCCCTGCAGTTAATTACGCTATCGCGTTGCGATAACAACTTTCTCCTTCTCCAGAATTTCACTTCGTGTCGTGTAGTTTGTTTTGTTTGTGGTTGCCCGTGGATTGTATACGGAGACTTGGTGATGTCGTCGCCCGTAGGACGTGGATTAGTCCAAATCCGTGTTTGCTTAGATTTGGGTTTGGTGTTTTTTAGTTTAAGGATGCATTAGTCGCGTTGCGGCTAAGATCAACTTAAACCTTCGTTAAGGATACATTAGTCATGTTCTAGACTAAGATCAACCTAACATAGTGATTGATTTAATTATCTGGCCGTCGAGACTCGTCACCTCTCTGACGTCGTTGAGGGATTACAACGACAGGCGTCAGAGGAGTTCAGAGATGTACCCTTGAACCAAAGTTGATTTGGGGTTTTATTGTTTATTTAAATATCTAAGGACACATTAACCGTATTTGGGGCTAAGATCAACTTAGACGGGACCGTTTAGATCCGACAAAAGAGCATTTGGGCTCTATTGTGCCAATTTAAGGACGTGGCGGTCCATTGCCAGTTTTAGGGACGTGGTGGTCCATTATTAGTTTAGGGACGTTTCGGTCCGTCGCCAGTTTAAGGACGTAGTGGTCCATATTCCAGTTTAGGGACGTAGTGGTCCATTGCCAGTTTTAGGGACGTGGTGATCCATTATTAGTTTAGGGACGTTTCGGTCCGTCGCCAGTTTAAGGACGTAGTGGTCCATATTCCAGTTTAGGGACGTAGTGGTCCATCGCCAGTTTAGGGACGTGGTGGTCCGATATTAGTTTAGGGACGTTTCGGTCCGATATTAGTTTAGGGACGTCTCGGTCCAATTTTAGTTTAGGGATGTTTCGGTCCAATTTTAGTTTAGGGACGTTTCGGTCCAATCTTAATGTGTGGTCGTTGGGACCCGTCACCTCTTTGACGTCGTTGAGGAATTACAACGACGGATGTCAAAGGAGTTCGGAGATGTACCCTCGAACCGGTCGTGAATTGGTTTAGGGGAGCCATTTTGCTCAATCAATTTAATTTAAGGACTTACAGCCAGGGTTGGGTTAAGTCCAATTTTTTTTATTTATTTTAGGCTCTGCCTGATTGAAAGAACCAGTCCAAACAGGGCTCTGCCCCTTTATTGTTTTGCAATTTGATTCGGGCCAGGCCCTTTTTAAATAATGAGTTGCAGAAACTCAAGAGTTTTCCAAACAGGGCTTTGCCCTTTTATTATTTTGCAATTTGATTTGGGCCAGGCCCTCAAGAATTTTCCAAATAGGGCTCTGCCCTTTTATTATTTTTGTGATTTGATTTGGGCCAGGCCCTTTTAAGTAATGAGTTGCAGGAACTCAAGAATTTTCAGATTGAAGAACAAAAGTGCATGGCACTTTTGATCTAAATTTAGATCAAAAGAAAACAAGTTTTTCTTCTTGTTTTCTTTTCACAGAACCAAGGGTTCATATCAAGTGCAAGGCACTATTTATATATATATATTTTTTATTCCCTTTTTTAATCTTCTGTTCTTCAGAAATTTTACCTTTCTTTTCCTTTCTTCTGTGTTCTTGATTAATCTTCAAGAGTTTTTTTTTTCAGAAGTTGATCCTTCTCTTGATGATTCTACTTGATGATTTGAATGAGGTCTGGGCTCTTATTTATAGTGCTCACAAATTTGTTAAATTTGTTACCAAGATCTTTCCTGAATAATTTTGGGAATTTTCCCACCATTGGATCTATGATCCAAGGGTCCCTGTTTTACAGAAGAACAGAAAAGATTCACTTAAATTTTCATTCTGTTGCTGCGCAACTCACCAGCGCGTGACACGTGTCGCGCTGTCGTGCGCTTGCGCAGTTGCAATTGCGCAACTGCGCAGACACGTGTCGCGCATCCGTGCGCTTGCGCAGTTGCGATTGCGCAACTGCGCAGACACGTGTCGCGCATCCGTGCGCTTGCGCAGTTGCGATTGCGCAGTTAAGTCTTAATTATGTTTTCTGAAGAGCCTTGCTCTGATGGGACGCACTGTCTCGGGCGTTACGCCGCCGAATCAGCTTCTGCCATGTGGCAAATTGCGCGCTGCGCACGGAAACCGAAGCCTTGCTTCGAATTTTGAATTTTCAAAATTTAAGTAGAGCCTTGCTCTGATTGGGGGAAACTGGGTATTTATTGCCTGAGCACAAGATAAGTAATTAATTAGCTCCATAATTACAAGAAGGAGCTTGTAGCTCATTGGTAATATCTTGCACTGCTGAACCAAGCCATCAGAGTTCAAATACCATACCCCACATTATTTTTAATATTATTTTGTTTTGAATTTTTAGAATACCAACAGTCATCACGTGCATTTCTCACAAAAAACCCCACTACACATAGAAAAGTAAATGTTCTAGAGGTTACACCAGACGACTCCCCACCTACCCACCTCCTGACTCGGCCGGACTCAGCCGAGTCGGCTGGAGGACCGGTCGACTCAGGCCGGCGTCGCCAGCCGGACTCGGCCGGACGGCCGAGTCCCCAACAGGAAAAATCTGGCTCTTAGGCTTCTGAACCCTCCTGCACACTCCATTTAATTAGATCGTTTTCAGAGTGCTCTTAATACCCCATTTAATCTATTTTTAATGAATTTTAACATTTTTTTTACATTTTTTCAATTTAAACCCTTCATCTACCCTAACCCTAGCCTAACCCTATAAATACCACCCCTACACTCTACCCCCTCACCCCAAAACTCTGAGCCAACTCTTAAGAATTCTCTAGAAAATCCTGGTGTGCAATCGAAGTGAGCAAGAGGCGAAGTGCCGACGAAATTCCGACGACGACTCTAGAAGCTCCCGGCGACGAAACGACGCACCGGAAGCTACGTCATTCCATCTTTCCTCTTGTCTAGTTCCCACCCTGTAAGTCCCAATTCTATCTTCTCTATTCTTTGCTAAAAATATGGAATTACAAAACCCGACGGAATCAGAACAAATCCGATTTCCGATTCGGTTTCTTTATAAAACCTCACTTTTCTTTCGTACAATTATGCTTAAACCATTACATGTTGACTATTAATCACTACTAAACATTTTGAACAAGTTTCATGACAATCTAATTCAATATGTAACCTTTACCGTATTTCTTTCATTAAAATACCACATAGTTTTATTTCTACATTTTAATCATCAAAAGCCTTGCTATACCTTTAAGTAGATCACGAGGTAATGACCTACCTCCTCACACACTCATATGCAACATAGCACAATACCCTTGGGAACATAGAATACGAGAAATCGATATCTTTACAAATAAATACCATAATTAATAAAACCGTTTTTTCTTAATGATTAGTATTTATACAAATCTTTGTAAAGCATCGCTACAACCCATTTGGGGAAACCGTTCAGGATGGTGCGGATTATCGCACATCTTCGGGCTTAGTAGTGCGAGATGCAGACCTCCGCAAAGAGCATTTGGTCTTGAAAAATTTAAAATACGACATCTTAAGAAAATGAGATTTTTTAGAAATAATAAATATATATTAAAATTATTTTTATATAAATATATATATAAGTAACATTAAAATATCTATTTTTTAAATAATATAAATATTCCAACTCTTTTCAGAAATCATAAGAATCACTTTAGATTAAAATATCATGAATTCCATTCAATATCAATATTATAAGTTAATACCATATATTATGGAAATTAGGTCATTCTTACTAGAAATGTCACATGTATAAAATCTATATTCATGATAACTTCAAAGACGATAACTAAATATTTGGGGAGTATTTTGAAAAGTATATAAAAGTATTTTTACATAAAACCCCCTCAAGTTCTATAAATTACCCTAAAGACCCTAGTAAACATAGGTTTAATCGGGACCAATCTCTGGAGCCTCAGGGAGCCGGAGAAGTGGGTGCTTGCCTATTTAAGGTAGACAACTTAACAAACGGTGTTATCGACACGCTAATCGTCTTTGAAAAAGACACAAATCCTGCCGCCCATATGCAGCGGTTACCGATAATATCAAAACAATCAGGACTTCAATTTACTTTTCTAATTGTCTGACTCGGATGAGTCTCTTTAATAATCTGACTTGAATATAATTCAAGTACAATCTACAATTTATAATCTACAATATTACAATTCAAAATGAATCCATGAATCCATTATTCCATATATTCAATCTATCAATCTATACAATTTGACTGAACCGAATCATGGATATACATTCCATTTACATGATTCTCCAGTTACATCCATTTACCTGATTCTACAGTTACATCCGTTTACTGATATCATGGTTTCGGTAAGTCATCCAATTATACAATTTATACAGTGCATTTGTCAGCCATGCCGTTGTTCCGTGGTACGGAAGGTGTTAAAAGTGGCACGAGACTGCAAGATTTAAGATGTAATTACAGCCATGTCGTTGTTCCGTGGTATTATCGACGGAGCCTTATACTCTATATTCCGTTTGTCCTGATCTCTAGCATATAGAGACCCCTCTCATATACACTGGCATCCTTCTATACCAAACTACAAACAACAGCGTTAACACAATATTATAACAATATACTACAACTTTAAAAGCTATCTTCTTATTCTGTCTATTCTACTTCTCTCTTATCTTTGGGACTTACCGAGCGATCTGTTTGCTGACGACATTCTCTTTCTTTCTTCTTTGAATGTCGTCAAGTGATCTGGACACGTTAGAGATTGAGCCCAGCACTGAAGACTTGGACCATTTCGTTGAAGACCCAGAGGTTTAGTTCATTGTATACTTTTATTTCAATACCTTTCCTTTTCTGTTATGCCATTGTTTAGGCATTGCTTTCTTCCAGATGTATTTACATTTCCATGCATTGTACAGAAAGAATATTTAATAAATAAAGTTGCTGTTCAATTATATCTATTGACATTCTCTCTTGTGCATTTTACTTATATTGTTTAGATACGCTTAGCGTGCTTACTTCATAGTAAACACGTAGCGGCCTTGTCGCGTCTTCTGCCCGTATACTGGGAAGCGGGGCGTGACAGACATTCACCCTTGAACTTACGTTAACAACAGTGTTAACACTAAATACACGGTATAACAATATAATACAACTTTAAAAGCTACACACACTCTCTCTGCCTATTCTATTTCTCCCTTATCTTTGGGACTTACCGAGCGATTGTTCGCTGATGACATTCCTTCTCTTTCTTCTTTGGATTGTTGTCAGGGGGATCGGACCTTCAGGAGATCGAGCCCACCAGCGAGGATTTGGACCAGCTAGCTTACGACCCAGAGCTTTAGATTCTTGTATACATTTACATTCTGTATTTCCATTTCTGTTATGCCACTGTTTAGGCATTGCTTTCCATTCCATGTATTTACTTTCAGATGCATTATACAAAAAAATATTAATAAATAAAGTTGTTGTTCATTACATTTGTCTCTTGTTTATATTTCTTTTATATTTACTTAGTTACGCTTAGCATATTTACTTCTGAGTAAATACGTAGCGGCCAGTCGCGTCCTATACCCCTATATTAAGAAGTGGGGCGTGACACTTTTCCTTTCTTCCTACCTTAAAATGATCTTTTTTCAAAACATGTCGGTAAGTGGAGTTATACCGGTTTTTGTTTCTAAAACTTTGAAAACTTCAATTTTTTCTTAATAACCACTCATCCATATCACTATAATTTGCCTGTTAATCATTAACTAATATTTTGAAACAAGTTTCACTTTAAAACTCCATGTAAAACAATTTTATTTAAACTTTTACAGTTAAATACCATGAAGTTTACATACGGCATCCTTTAATACTTTTGTTTAGCATACCTTTAGAAAACCTCATGGGGTAATGACCTTCCTCTCACATACACACATCTTGACATAGCATGATTCTCTTGAAAGCAATATCTTATGGCAAAATACGACTTTTCAATAAAATATGTCGAACTATAAAAACCCGTTTTCTTTAAAAATAGTATTATTTAAATTCCTTGCGATTATATCTCTAAAACCCATTTCAGGGAACCCGCTATTAGATGGTGCGGATTATCGCACATCCACGGGCTAGTAGGGCGAGATGCAGACCTCCTCACGGAGCATACGATCTCGATAGAATTTTAATAAAATTTTTAAGAAAAACGAGAATTTCTCTTTAATAATTAAAATTAATTTTTAATAATTATATAAATATTATCAAATCATCTATTTTAAATATGTAATAAAAAATTTATGTTTTCTATAATATAAAGAATGACAAGTTTCATGAAAATACTATCAAGAATCAATAGAAGTCAAACTTTACATTAAAATGGCTTGAACTATTCAAGTTATATATATATATATATATATATATATATATATATATATATATATATATACTAACATACCTCGTTCTATAAAATTTACATCCATGAAAACCCTAAATAACATAAATAAACACTTGACGTTTATTTTGAAAGTATATTTAAAATATTTTTCATAAAACCCCCTTAAGTTATTTTAAATTACAATAAGGACCCTAGTAAATATATGTTTAAGCGGGACCAATTCTTTTGAGCCTCAGGGAGTCGGAGAAAGTGGGTGCTTGCCTATTTAAGATAGAAAACTAAAACGGGGTTATTAATTGTAATTATCTTGGAAAAAGATACAAATCCTGCTGTCTATGTGCAGCAGTTACCGATAACACCAGAACCTAATTCAGGATCCAAATCTTTTTAAGTGTCTGACTCAATCTGAGTCTCATTCTAATCTGAATACAATCCAAACATGAATCCAATCATAACTCAAATCCAACTTGAATCCAATATATACTTGAACTTGAACATGAATACCGAACAATACGAACATGTAACATGACTTGACCTGACCGAACCATGGCTATATCTTGAACTTGACTACATGACTATCTGTTTACATCCTGAACCGTTTACATGAACAACTTATACCATAGTTTCGGCAATTCTTATACTACAAAACAATACAATATACATTACGGGGTTTTAAAGGGGTAGACTGGTACGGAATGTGTTAAAATTGGCACGATGATGGACACTAAAAGACACCTACATGAACATCCATGCCGTTGTCCCGTGGGTTTTGATGGGGCCTTGTACTTTTCGTTTCCCATAGTCCACGGGATAGTTGGACTCCTCTTGTATACACCGATACATTCTGTACCAAGCTACAAACAACTACGTTAACATAACAAACACATAATTTATCTATTCTATGCTCTTTACTTGTCTATTCCATTCTATCTTTTGGGACTTACCGAGCGCTAGTTCGTTGACGACATTCATGTCTTTTCTTTCTTTGGAATATTCGTTAGGAGGACCCGACTCTCAGGAGACCGAGCCCAGCCAGGACAATTTGGAGCAGATCACCGAGCAGCACGACTTCTAGGCTTTTACTTATACTACTTTTCTTTTCAGTTCATATACCATTGTTTAGGCACTTTCTATCATTGTACTTTACTTTTCAATTATATGTAAAGAATGATTATCAATAAAAAGTTGTTGTTTTATTACATCTCTTGTTATTCTTGTGTTATTCATTTATATTGCTTATTTATACTTAACGTGTTTACTTCTGAGTAAATACGTCGCGGCCCACCACGTCTCCTTCCCCGTACACTGAGAAGCGGGACGTGACAAGTAGGGACTTACAGTTTTCGAGCTTTGAAAAGAGAGGAAGAAGGAGAGGAGGTCTTGTGGAACCGCGGTAGCATCGAGAATGGCTCCGGTTTTCAAAGGAACGGACTTGGATCGCTAATTCCACTTGATTAGTTTTAACTCTTCTTGAACTAAGGAATTTTTAGAGAATTTTGCTAGATTTTCAGAATAGAGGAGAGCTAGAGAATGAGATAGTATTTATAGGAGAGTTAAGGGGTAGGATGGATTAAAAGATAATAAAAATTGAATTAAAATGGTGTAAATGGGATAGGTGAAAGGTTTTATGTTCTCTGTTTAATTGCAGAGGTTTTGATATATAGAAAAGAGTAATGGGGAGTCAAAGAGTCGTATGGACCCGAGGTGGACCCCAATTGAGCACAGCCAGGCTGCAAGTCTCGGCCTAAGCTCGGCCTTGCCTCGAGCTTTATGCTCGAGGCTCTGTGTTTCGGTTTGAGTCGGGGTCTGGGTTCTATTTTTATATATCTTTTATTTGATGACTTTTCGTAACCCCGTGTGAAGCCTATGCAAACTCTTGAGCTTCCAAAAGTCAAAAAGAAAATATATAAAAACAATTGGGACCGATGGGATTCAAACACGCAGGCTAAAGAACATCAATGGAGATTCTTAACCAATGAGCTATACAGAGTTTTTTTGTTTTTATTGAACAAATTTAACTTATAACTCCTGATCAGGCTGAAATACACCTTTCTATACATTGAATAAGTTACAATTATACATGGATTTCAGGGTCGTTACACATTTCATTTTCCTTTTAACTCCCAAAATAATGAGAATGGTTATGAATATAATTAAGTCGAATTATGGCGACATAAACCATTTGTTATATTTTAGTTCTCTCTTTCTTTTCTTCTTCATTTCCATATTTTATTTGGTTCTTCCTCCTTTCTTCTTTATCCTCAAAATTTAGCTTTCTTGAATAAATTTTTGGCGTTGTTGTTCTCTCAACTTTCGAAGTTTAGATCAAGTCGAGGCATTTTTTACCATTCGACAATACGGTTGTTATACCGTATTGCAATAACCTGTAAGTCCTTTCTTCTATCTGTCTTTCTCTTTCTTGTTGAATCTCCTTCTCCTTTCCATATCATACTTGTTCTACTCCGATTAGTCCTATGATAAAGGAATTTTTGTTAAATTAAAATGTTTGAAATAAAGAACCTATGTTTAGTTTTAATTCTTGTCTAAAATAGATGATTAAATGTTATGTAATGTTGTTTTAACGGTTAATCATGATCGCCTCATATGCTTGCTTCACATATGTTAACTCATATTATTTGTCGCTAAAATTATAATCATTTATATTTAATTTTTACATAAAAGAAATCAAATTTATAAATAAATACCATGGTGTTTGATTTTTCTCAAAATACGACCACAACAAAACCTTTACCTTCGAACTGATTTTTAGAAATTAATCCTGACATTTGTAAATCCCAAAAAAATTTATTAAGTCCTTAAACACATTTATAGGAGTGATATAAAAATTTCACATTTTATCGATTAACGGTTTAGGAGTTACGTAGTTTTTATTCACTGTTTTTAAAATCAGAAAACTGCTTTTAAGGGCTTTTTTCGAGAAGCCATAACTCTGTCATAAGTGATCCAAATTAAGTGTTTTCAGATGTTTTAGATATCTATATTGAAAGATATAGATTTTCTTAGTTATAAGGTTTTCCTTAAAATCGAATTAAAATATAGAAAACCGCGTTACAAAATTAAGCGTTGAATGTGGACAGAACTGCCCTGATTCGCACGCTATTTTCTAATAGGAAATAACTAGAACTCCCGATATCCATTCATGACAAATATTATATGTATAGATGCACAATTTATAGATATAAAACTTTACTATAATCATGGCGACCCAGAAATGAATATAATAACCCGATATATGTCCGGCAATGCACCCCATGGTTGTTGTCCAGAAATATTAAATTCTGTTTTAGACCCTGATGTTAATATGGCCATAACTAGTGCTTCAAGAATTCAAATCGCAAGAAATTAGTTGTTTGGATATGTACACCGAAAGACCTACAAGTTTCTAATAATTTCCGAAACCTAAAATCCGACAGATATTAACTCAAACCGTATTTTAAAAATGTGTGTCGGTGGTGGACAGTTTTTGATCTGTTCTACGTCATGATACGAAAATGCGTATATCTCCTAAACCAGTAGTCGTATTTAGGAGAGACTTGAACTCAAGTGTGCATAACACTTAAGGATATGTTTTTCGTTTATATTCCGAATTCGACCGACTTGAGTAATTAGTCGCACATAACACTTTTTTACAGCATTATTTTTTGTCGTTTCTTAAATAATATACTTGTCTCATTTCATGCTCTGTAACTGCTTATTTATTGTATCTACATGACTTGTGTGATAAAAACCATTACATGCTTGACTCGACTTGATTCGAAACCATGAATAAGTAATGACTTGACATAAATACTTGAACTCGACATAAACGACATGAATACTTGAACTCGATTTGCATCTTGAACTTGTACTCTTCTTATATATCATGGATTCGGGTAAGACAACTTAAACTATAATCTAGAATATAAGGGGTGTTGGGATAGTTTGAGTATGAATCTAACAGAATCTCAGGAGTCCCATTACTCTCTTGAAACGGGCCGACTCCTCCATAACTTGGGGTCCCGTTTTAGGCCCGTGGTTCCTTTCCCCTGGGCCCCTTGGGTTTGAGAATACTCTTAAGATATGTTGACATTCATTCTTGTACTCACGTTAATTAGCTTACCTTATCAGTGACCTTTTTAGAGCACATTGACAGTACACTTAATGTTCACTATACCTACACTACATGGTCATGCTATACTTGTTTGCTATGCTCGTGTTAGGTTGCTATATTTTCATAGTTACCTTTAATATTGTCATGTTATACTTGTTCATGTTTTATTTTCATTCATACTATATCACATATCACCTTGCATTTCAATTATATATATTCACATCTCATCTTTCTTGGGGACTTACCGAGCGCAAGTTCACTGACGGATATTACACCCATCTTTTTTTTTCTTTGGAATGTTTGTCAGATGATCTAAAGACCGAGGAGGTGGAACCTACCGTGGAGGATTATAACCAGTTCACTTCTGAAGTCATTCCTTAGTTATCTTTTCAGTTTTTAGTTTCAGTATGCTACTATTTAGGCTCTTTATGTTTATGTTTTTTGTTCAGATATCTTGTATCAGTTTGAAACTCTGTAAGAGTAGGAATGTAAAAAAATAGTTGTTGGAATTTTCATTCTCTATCTTATTCTTGTTACTTTTTATATTGGTTACTTTACGCTTAGTATATTTTTTTCGAGAAAAGACATTCTCAGAATAAATACGTCGTGAACTTCATCACGTGCCTGCTCCTATCTTTTGGGAAGCGGGGCGTGACAATATTTTCAATTGGTTGGATAGTTTTCAAACTCCTTTGTGGTTTTAAAACTTCCCTTTCCTTTCCTTTTCTTTTCTATAAATAGGAACCAATTCTCTTGAATTGATCATTCCTATTATCTGAGAAAAATGGATAACACAAATGTGTACAGGAGGATGGCAAAAGTAGAAATAGCAGATAGTTCAAAAAAGTTAAGGAGGAGCCTCCTAGTCCCAAATCTGAGGAGGATCCTAGCAAGGAATCTGTCCCCCTATTTCCATTTCTACCGCCACCTAACCGGAATCCACCAAATTCTCCTGCCACTGGTGGAATTGTGTTGTTGTTCCGTCAAACTTTCTCGGACGATACTTATATCTTTTTGGATCCCGAAGATGATATGATTATCAAGAAAAGGATGACCAACGTCATCGAGAAGTTCAAGAAAGAGACTTAGTATTAGGTTGTTATATTGTTGTTTTTTATGTATTGTTTATGTATTGTACTTGTTGGGGTCAAAATTTGCACCCCGGTTGACCAAGTCAAAGTCAAGATCAACCCCAAGCCCAGGTCAAGCGGGCCCATGCCTAAGTCGAGCCCACGGCCAGCCTCCCCATGCCAACATAAAAATCATGTAACAAATAATTTTGATATAATTTTTTTGTGCATGAATGTAAGGAAAATAGGCATAAAACCAAATTTCTGTAAAGCCCATGGTTTGTGTGCAAAAAGAAAGAGCACATGAGGCATGTGATGGGCAAAATGCCATTTTGTAAAGCCCAAGGGGCTATGTGTAAATGTGTAAGCCTATATAAGGCAACATGATGATGAATAAAGGACAACTTTTTCATTCTCTAAAAAAGGTTAGGTTTTTTTGCCTCCTTCTCCTTCCTCAAGGTTCTAAACCTTCTTTTTGTTTGAATTAAGAGTTTAACTCTTTCTTTCTCAAAAATAAATAGTTTTTCGCCACAAAACCCACAAAGGGGAACTCAGATCTCCCATCAGATCTCAAAAACGAGAGATTTTTAAAATCTCATATTTCTTGTTCTTCAAGATCCGGCCAACAGAGGAGGAAGAAGGAGACCCACTTCCAAGAACCCCACTTTGGGGAAGATCCAGGACTCAAGGGAGAAGCCCTTTTCATAAGCTCCAAAATATCTTAGGAGTTCAACTCCTCAAAATATATATATATATATATATATATATATATATATACACAAAATAATAAATATTTCCTTTCAGGAGCACAGCTCCCAGTGCAGGGACCAAGTCCCTTTTGCTGCTGATGCCCTGGCGCCCAGCGCCCGCGTACCAGGCACATGGGGCGCTGGCACCCAACGCCCGCGTGCCAGGCACATAGGGCGTTGGCGCTTGGCGTATAGCGCCCGGCGCCCAGCGCCTGCGTGCTAGGCACGTGAGGCACTGGCACCCACGCGTCCTTTGGACGCCATTTTTCCCTCATTTTACACACTCCATACTAAAAATACATCCCCCGTTAGAAATTTTTTTTTAACGGGGCGCTGTCCCGCACCCCGTAAGGGGACTGCTAGCCCCCTTGACCCCCACCCCGCTATCCGGGTAGCGGGACCCCCGTAAAAACTCCGCGAAGCCCCTGATATATCCAAAACCCTTCAAAACATAACACTGCACATTGAGTTTGCATGGCTTGGTTTGTTTGACCCGTCAATCAGAGGTTTCCTCGCTCCAAAGGCGGGGGGTAATTAACGGCAGCTTAGTCCGCGGCTGCTTGAGATTCGAATCCCCACAATCAATAAACTCTAGCCTACCTTAGGCAGGGGGAATATGTAATGCGCCTGACAAGCGCGCGCGCATCCTCATCTCAATGGGGTGACGAAAAACACCCCACAGTACTGTTTGGTTTTATTCAATAAATTATGTTTGTGTTCAGTTTATAGTTCATTTCATAAATCAAAACCATAATTAAAATGCTAGAAATCCACATCAGACATCTGGTTAAAAATAATTGATCTACAACGTCTGGTTGAAAATTTCTGAGCTTCAGACGTCTACAGTTCATTTCCTGCTTCTGGAAATTTCATCCAGAGACGTTTGGTCCATGAACCCAGACGTCTTCACGGGAAAATTTCCGATTCGATTAGAATTTTTTGATCCTTAGATTTCCTAGATTAAATCTTAGCCATCCATTATTTTATAAAAACTACCACTTCCTCTCCCTTTCCTAACCTTAGACATCTCCTATGGCCGACGGATCCTCTCCCTCCAACTGTCTCCAAAACTCTCAAAACCCCTAAATTTCACCCAAAAATTCTTAATTTCACTCCAAATCCACAAATCCCATCATCAATTTCACCATGCCTCCTAAGTAAACCAAGAAGAAGGAAGTTGCTACCAAGAAGAGGAAGGTGACACCCACCGAACAATCTCCCGACTCCAATCTCTTCATCAACGAAGAAGTCAAAGCCCAGTTCTCTTCGATGATCTCCAAACCCATCCAAACTAGAGCCATGGTAATTTTTCGTGACATTGCCGAGTTCAATTTTCAATAATTGTTCGAGTATCGAGGGTGGATGTCATTCTTTGCCCTCACTTTCCCTACCTATGAAAAATCCGTCCATCTCTTCTATACCAACCTTACAAGAACCTACGAAGATCCCATTAATTACACAACCAAGGTCTTCGACTCCACCTTCAAATTCAACCCCGGTACTTGTTCCCCTCCGAATGGCGGCCAAGACATGGATGTCTTGCCTGAGATTCGGGGAAGATGCTATTTGGTTTTATCCGTCCACCTCTCTGAAGATGCCAAGTTGATTTATGGCACCGTGTATCGGAGGTTTGGACGGATGCGGCCGATGTAGAAGACTTCGTCAGATTCCCCCTCGTTCGAGGGGTTTTTGATTGTGGGGACGCTCTTCCCTGCAGGCGCAAGCCCCTGCAGTTAATTACGCTACCGCATCGCGGTAACAACTTTCTCCTTCTTCAGATGGTCACTTCGTGTCGTGGGTGTTTGTTTTATTTGTGGTTGCCCGTAGATTGTATACGGAGACTAATTTATGTCGTCGCCCGTAGGACGTGGATTAGTCCAAATCCGTATTTTCTTAGATTTGGGTTTGGGGTTTTGGTTTAAGCATACGTTAGCCGTATTTGAGGCTAAGATCAACTTAAACGTTTGTTAAGGATACGTTAGTTCAGTTTGAGACTAAGATCAACTTAACGGGATCGTTTAGATCCGACAAAAGAGCATTTGGGCTCTATTGTTCCAGTTTAGGGACATAGTGGTCCAACATTCCCATTTTGGGGACGGATATTAGTTTAAGGACGCATAAGTCCATGAGTTTAAGAACCCCGCAGTCCGTATTAATGTGTGGTTGTCGGGACCCGTCACCTCTCTGACGACGTTGAAGGATTACAACGACAAATATCAGAGGAGTTCAGAAATGTAACCTTGAACCAAAATTGGTTGAGAGATCTATAGTCCAATTTGGGACTAAAGTCTGTTTGAAGGTTTGATTTAAGGACAGTTAGCCATATTTAAGGCTAAGATCAACTTAAACGTTTGTTAAGGATACGTTAGTCCAATTTGAGATAAGATCAACTTAACAGGATCGTTTAGATCCAACAAGAGAGCATTTGAGGGCTCTATTGTTCTAGTTTAAGGATATAGTGGTCTATTACCAGTTTAAGAACATGGTGGTCCAATACAGGTTTAAGGACATAGTGGTCCGATACCAGTTTAAGGACATAGTGGTCCATTGCCAGTTTAAGGACATAGTGGTCCAATACCAGTTTAAGGACATAGTGGTCCATTGCCAGTTTAGGGACATAGTGGTCCATAAAATATATGGCTGTCGGGACCCATCACCTCTCTGAAGATGTTGAAGGATTACAACGACAAATATCAGAGGAGTTCAGAGATGTACCTTTGAACCAATGAGTTGGTTGAAAGATCTGATGTGCTCACTTCAAGATGATTTGAGGACTTATGGCCAGTTTGGACTAAATCTAATTATGTTTGAAATATTAGCCCTTTGGGTCGTTAGACATTTGTCTGGGTTCAGCCCCTCATCATTCAGCAGTGCTAAACAGAGGTTTGGGGGCTCTGACAACATTTTGTCTTTGATTTCCTCAATTTTGAGATTCATTTGGAGGAGGGACTTTTGCCTCTGGAAAATTAGCCAATTTGGCTAAAAGTAGTGTTAAACACTAGAGAACAACAGTGTTAAACACTGGAGGTAGAACTCTCAAATTAGTGTTAAACACTAAAAGATAATCAGTGTTAAACACTGGAAAGATAATCTTCAATTTAGTGTTAAACACTAGAAACAATCAGTGTTAAACACTGAAAATATAATCCCCAAATTAGTGTTAAACACTAAAGACAGAGGGGTCACGTGTGGACACGTGAGAGCGCCCAAAGGGGGGGACCCGATCCCTTTTCTTCGTTCTGCAATTAAGTGTTAAACACTTTTTGTTTTATATTTTGAGCGTCACGTGTTGACACGTGATGGGGATTTATGCGCTGACTGTTAAAGCGTTTGCCAAGGGGTCACGTGGTAACACGTGAGAGCGCCCAAAACCTTCATTTCCTTTGCTTTTTTTTCTGTGTTTTGGGAGTCACGTGGGAGCACGTGAGGCATTGCCTCAAAGTTCTTTTCTGTGGATCTTTACAGGGGTTACGTGGTAGCACCTGACTCTAGTTTTTTGAATGTTTGAAGATCTCTTTATCTTTTTAAGAGTCAAATCCTTCATAGGGTTAAACCCTAGCAATAACTTTAAAGGAATTAAATTCCCGCTTTTCTTTTGAAGAATTATATTCTTAGATAGGGTTAAACCCTAATTTCTTTTCTGTAGGAATTAAATTCCCCATATATGTATAGAATTAAATTCTTGAGTAGGGTTAAACCCTGATTATGATTCTGTAAGAATTAAATTCCTATGATTTTGGGAGAATTGAATTTTCATGCAGGATTAAACCCTAGTTTTGTTTTAGGAGAATTAAATTCTCAAAACTCAATGCCCCTTCTAAGTTTAGGATCTGCATGGCAGGATCTCGACCCGATGAGAATTAAATTCTCAACTTATGGGGAGATGTGCTCTGTGCAGATCTTCAACCAGAAGAAGAACTAAGTTCTTTATTTGCAGAAGAGTTAAACTCTTAGATTTTGAGAATTAAATTCTCTGTTTGAAGTTGATCTTTTTCCCTTTTCTCACCTAGGGTTTTCTTTGTCGAGAATTAAATTCTCCTTTCCTTTCTTCCCTCTTGAGAATTAAATTCTCCTCTTTCTGTTTTTCTCTCCAAAAAGGTCCCTCCTTCTCTTCTTTTCTTGGCTCCTATTTATAGGAGAAAGAAAAGAATCAATTTGTTTAGTAAATCTTTCATTGAAAGATTTGATTTGATTTCATAATTAATATGCTCCTTTAGATCATTCAGTGAATTTTATTCACCGTTGGATTTTAAATCTAAAGATATTCTGTTTGTTATTTTCGGTGAGATTTAGGGGAAATCTTTCCTTGTCTAAGATTTTTCTATAAATTGGTGATTTTTAATCACCCTTGGATCTTTAATCCAGCGATCCCCATAATTCTTTTCCATTTGGAAAGATTTAGAAGCTTTTTAGAATTTAATTCTATTAACTGTAAGGCTTTCGAAGCCAGTCACGTGCTGACACGTGACCCCCAATTGAGTTCTTTAACGGCCGCTTGTTTATGTTGTTGTTTTAACCATCATGTGTCAACACGTGACCATTGGTCACGTGTGAGCACGTGATATCTCGTTGTGGTATTTTTTCTGACTTTTAGAATTAAATTCTTTTAAGCTGTAAGGCTTTCAAAGCCTGTCATGTGCTGGCACGTGACCATTGGTCACGTGTGAGCACGTGACCCTCAATTGAGTTATTTTTCAGCAGTTTGTTTTCGCTTCTGTTCGATGAAGTTTTAACCATCACGTGTCTACACGTGACCATTGATCACGTGTGAGCACGTGATACCTCATTGAGGTAATTCCTGATTTTTAATCAGGGAACAGTGCATAGCATATTTGTTCATAACATTTGATCCCGGATGAATTATGAAGCCCATAATATATCAAATCGAAGGATTTTTCGAGATGCTTCCAATACCATCAGAATTTAATAGTTCCTCTTTCGAGAGTTTATCAAAATACAGGCTGAAAGATACTGGTTCGCATTTCCTTAAGCATATCGCTGCCATTTGATACCTTGGACTCTTCTGCACAGAAATTTTTGGCGGGAACAGTACTCTTAGTCATGCATTAGGTATCCCAAATGAAGGTGACGATGTCAACATGAAGAACCTAGCCACTTTCGAGTATGCCAACCCGATTACTAAAGAAAATGAATCACAAATTCTCCACGGCCCCAAAAATCCCCATCTTTACAACGACCATCAAGACAAAACACTCACTAAATGATCCCGTGTTCTTGCCAACCTTCTGTCCCACACTGTCCTCGCCAAGTACGGTAATCGCGACACTTTTTACGGTTCCCACAAGTTGATCACCTATTGTGTGTTATCGAAGATTAGGGTTAATCTTCCGTTGTTCCTTATCCATAACATGTGGGAAGTTTTGAGACTGACGAACCTATACTATGGACGAGTCGTTACAAAGCTTCTTGAGTATCATAAAGTTACCATTTCCGATCTTAAAGACACAGTCAAGGATCAACTCGATTTTGGTTTGTGGATCATCAATTTGATGCGCTTAGTGTAACGACTCCGAAATCATTGTACATAAATTTTCTTATTATTGTACAGAAAAGAGTATAGCCTGTGTAAGAGTTAAAAATTATTTTTGTTAAATAAAAGCAAGGAAAAACTTGTAGCTCGCTGGTAAAACCTCTACACTACTATGACGTGGCTTGTGTGTTCGATTCCCATTAGATCCAATTATTTTTTAGATTTTTCTTTTTAATTTTTGGAAGCTCAAGAGCTGCATGTGAAATACACGGAGAAATGAAAAGTTTCAGAAAAATCAAACAGGCGCAATGAGATATACACGACTAACTTGACACGTGGCATGAATCTCGAGGCAAGCCAACGAGATCTGACCACCCGTTTCAAGGATTTGGCCGGTGCCGACGGTCAGTTGTGCCCTATTTTGCTCCGTGCTTAGCACACTTGTCCTTTCAACTCCCCTTAACTCTCCTGCACTGTTTGATTTTTCTGCAATCAAATAGAGACCCTTCAATTCACCATTTAACACATTTTTAATGCTTTTTAATCCAAAATTTTAATTCCTAATTCTTTATTATAAATACCACCCCATACCCTACCTCCCCTCTATTCTGAAAATTTCTATCAAAATCATCTCAAAAGTTCCTAAGTTCAAGTGGAGTCAAGTGGAGTTAGCAACCAAGCACCTTCCATCAAAAATCAAAGCCGTTTTCGGAGCTCCCGCGATGCCATGAAGCCCCTCCCTTCTTCCTTACTCTCTTCTCAAAATTACCAAGCCGTAAGTCCCTCTCATCTCTTCTTATTTTCATCTCAATTCATCTCCAAAAAATATATCGGTAAAGTGGAGTTATCTCCGATACATTCTTTTTTGAACTTGGAACTCCCTTTTGCTTTGTACATAAGTCAAACTAATTTTACCACCATATTTGTAAATTTAATTACAATCATTTAGTTTTGAGTTTAACCGAAATTTTCATGTGAAACAAACATAAAAGAAGTTTTTCATTAAAATACCTTGAATTTTAGTATCACCCTCTTTTCGATAATTGTTAAAACAATATATTTAGGAAAACTACACGGGGTAACAACCTACCCCACACGCACTCTTTGGTTTCATAGCACGATATATATATATATATATATATATATATATATATATATATATATATATGGTTGGTTCACAGAATAACTTTTACATTAAAATACCACATCTTTTCAAAAACGGGTTTCTTTTAAAGAGGTATTTTGTAATACTTGGTAAATACGCCTCTACAACTCTCGTTAGAGAACCCGCTAATGGATGGTGTAGATTATCGCTCATTCTTGGGATAGTAGAGCGAGATGCAGAAATCCTCACGGAGTATGCGATCTCGAAAGGAAATAAAATACGGTTTTTAAGAAATGCGACTTTTCTAAACAAAAATAATTTTTGAAAATTTTTATAAAAATTATAAATCCGTATTTTCAATAAAAACATATTATGAAACTATATTTTTTAAAGTGAAAGATTAAAATGTTAATAAAATACCATCAAATTACCGAAAGGGCTAGTTTTTAATCAAATACCATAAACTTTTAAAGGCTAGGTTTTTATCATTAAAATACTCTAATAATTGAAATACATGCTTATGAAAACCCTAAATCTTTTAAATCGGCCTCGGGGTTTTTTTAAAAACAATATTAACATATTTTTTCATAAAACCCCCTTGCGATATGCAATCAGTACTTTAAGGACTATAGAATTAATATAGGCTAAAGCAATATCATTTCTCTTGAGCCCTAGGAAGCCGGAGAAAATGAATGCTTGCCTATTTAGGCTAGACAACTTAACGGAGTTATCAATGGCAATTGTCTTAGAAAAATACACAAATCCTGCCGTTCATGTGCAGCGGTTGCCGATTACTTTCGAACCTAAGAATTCAAGAGTTAAATCCATTCACAAGTGTCTGACTCAATCTGAGTCCAAACTCAAACCAGAATCCAAAATCAAACTTGAACTTGAATACTTGATCATGAACCTGAATACTAGAATTCAGACATTAAACTTGTATACTTGACTCGACTTGACCGAACTATGGTTATAACGTGACATGAACTCGACATCCCTATCTGAACACATGATTATATCTTGAACATGAAGCTCAACATTTTATATCCACGGATTCGGTCAAGACCTATAATCTTAATCTATACAAAACAATACGCGGGGATAAAGGGGTAGATTGGTACGTAACATATATCGTAGCACGAGAGGTCATTTTAAAAGACACCTATATGAATTCACGTGTCGTTGTCCCGTGGGTTATGACGAGGCCTTGTACTATATATTACCATAGTCCAAGGGATAAGATGGACCCCTCTTATATACATGAATATTTTCTTTATCAAATTACAAATAACCATATTAGAATAACTATTTTATACTTGTGAATGATCATATACAATTTTACATGTCCTCTGTTCTTTTAATTTCTATTCACATGATATACTATCTTCTCTTATTTCTTTTGGGACTTACTGAGCGCTAGTCAGCTGACGACATTCCTTTCTGTTTCTTTCTTTGGGCTGTTCGTCAGGAGGACCGGACTCTGAGGAGATAAAAGCCGAGCCTGGAAGACTTAGACCAGCTTGCTGCACAGCCGGATACTAGCTCTTTCCAGCCTGCACTTACTTTCTGTATGCCATTGTTTAGGCATTTGCTTTTATTATTGTATTTTTTAAATTTCAGAAAGTTGTATGTAAAGTTGAATGTATGTCGTTTCATTTTATTACTCTTTTCATCCTTATTCATTATTATATTGCTTAATCACGCTTAACATATTTATTTCATAATAAATACGTTGCGGGCTTGCCACATCACCGTTTCTGTCTACTGGGAAGTGGGGCGTGACACTTAGATCCATCGAGTTCAACCTTACCATTGAGTGAACAACCATCGAGTTCGACTCAACCTCTTCAGGATCCAGTTGACGTTCCTCTTCTTCCTCCAACGCAAGACTTCGACTTCACCGCTTTCGAGAACCGCATCATTGATCGCATCACCAGTTCTCATGATCATCTCTTCGGACGCATCGATCGCCTTTATAGCTAAATCGATCATCTTACAGAGCAGATGACTCGATTTTCTGGCATGTGCATTTGACTATAGCATGTTCGTCATCTCCTTCAAGTTCCAGTTTGACGAGCCACCGCCGCTAGAAGAATAGATTAAGTTCTTCAGATTTAGGTCCTAGTTTAGCTCGTTGTTTCGTTTGTTTTGTTTAAGAATTTTAGCGTGTTCTTGTTTAAGTTTATGTTTGGATTAATTTATGGTGTGTTTGTTTTTAGGTTATGTGTTGGTTTATTTTTTTGACATGCTATGTATGAACTTCAGGTTTAAATTTATGAAAGTTTGTGTTTTGCTTTGTTCTCGTGTTCATATCATATCTATATAAAATTTTAGTTACTTAGCATGAATCGTGAATCGTGCGCTAAAATAGATATTATTTATACTAGATTCAATAAAAAATACAATTTGTGCATCGAATAATGCCTAACTTGCCCCATTTTGTTTTCCATGAACTTAAAATTTTCATATTCATATATGTTTCGTATCGCTTACTCTATTTTTCAAACTTTTTGATATTTTTCAAAAAGGAGGAGAAAATATTCATGAATATTCTTAATCATGCTTAATTGGTCATAAAATTCGAATTATATCTATCTTCTTTACGCGATACTTCTTGAAAAATAGTATCTGTGGTGTGAGACACGGATATGAGTTCAAAGATTTTTTTAATCGAGTATGAATTAAGAGAGAGTATTTAAATCAAATTTATATATTTTTATATATATCATGAATTCTTTAAATAAGTTTTGCTAAATATCAAAAGGGAGGAGATTGTTGACATCCATGTCACACGATCCTCAGTTTTGATTATTTAGTTCAAGACTTTATTCAAAAGAATTCATAAGTTATTGACGACATTTCCAAGTGTTTATTCTTGAGTACAACATGCATAATATATCAAATATCAAGCAAGATTGCCTACAATGTGATACATATACAAAACGGTGAAATGACATGAAGACTTGACGCAAGCAATAACGTGATGCAAGCCTAATCAAGATATAATGACGTCATGACGTAACGATTCAAGGAAATGAAGATTAAACAAAAACATGATCAAGAAAGGAGATATAAGTGTTGTACATGTGTCTACTGATGATCTCATAAGATTAGAAATCTCATTCCAACATGTTCTCTATACTCCAGACGTCTCCTCTCTCATTGAGAGACGTCAAGTCTATTCGTTGGAATTCAAACTGCCAAGTTTTTAAAACAGATATTCAACAATGTAAGAAAACAGACGTCTGTACCAGACGTCTGCATCAGAATCTTTTGAATACCAGACGTCTGTCACAGACGTCTGTAGCACAAATTTCCAAAATCTTATAAACTGTATATATTTCAGATGCGCATCAAACAGATGTCTGCTGAATAATTTTTGAGCCCTGGACGTCTCTCACAGACATCTGATGAAGAAATTTGTCTAATGGCAGACGTCTCCTACAAACGTCTGCACGGACAGTTTTTGGCGGTTAATTTTAATTTGAATTTTAAATCGAATGGATATTTACATTGATTTCTTTTTTAACCGTCTCCAACGGTCATTAACTGTTTTATGACAGTTATGGGCAATTGGAATAACCTCCCATTCGATTCCTATATCATTTTCATTGAACTATTCATTACAAATCATTTTGAGAAATCCTTTTATTCTTCTTGTGCTTATACTTGCCCAAATTCTTTTCATTTCCACATAACCAAAACCTGATATAATCTCTCAAATTAATCTTTATACCACACCGGTTATAATCTATTAAAAGCATAGGATCGAGAGTGAGTAAATTTATCGTTTGTAAAACGATTGTAAAATCACGAGAGATGGTATCTTTCAACCTACGAGAATTGATGTTTCTCAACTCACGAGAGGCGGTGCCTCTCATAACTTGAATTGTATGGATTCGGAGCGAAAAAAGAGATCTTTCTAGAGAACCGTGGATCAAAGAGGAAAGTGCGGCTTTTCTAGAGAATCACGGACTAGAGAGGAAGAATACTTGTTTCTTAGGAATCATAAGTTCAAGAGTATGATCCTTGTGAAGAGGGATTGGTGTTCTTTACATCCCTGTGAAGAGAGATTTGTGTTCTTCACAACCATAATGCAGAAATTCTGGAAAGACGTCTCAGACGAGGTCAAGCCACAGAAGAGTGATGAACCCTAGTAAACAAGTCTCTTGTGTTTGCGTTATTTTGACTCTATTTATTTTTCTGTGATTATTTTGATTACCGCACTAAGTTTCATTGTTTAAACTTGTTTAAATTATTTCCGCAGAAACTTGGTAATCAATTAAAATATTGTATTAAGAACTTAATTAAATTTATTATGGGACACGTAGATACTTTATGCATCCCCTTCTAAGTTATTTTCAAGCCGTTTAATTATGGTAAACATTTGCATGCAAAATTTACCATAAGCGGTCAGCTCGAGGTACACTTCAACGGAATTGGTCCTGCAAAAGAATAATAAAACAACGATATAGCAGGTAACTGGAAGAACAAAAGGTTTGCCATTGTTCAGTCTTGAGAAGTCGAAGATAAGAGGACTGTGACAGGATAGAGTGTTTGAATATTTAGAGAGGGTGGAATGATATATCATTATCTCTGTGTGTTTTTAAGTTTCATTACAAGAATTATGCTTCAACTAATTTGTTAGTCTTAATTCATTAACTTTGTGTGTTTGGAATTGTTTATGGTTGTTATGTTAATTACTATATTTTGTTATTGTTTATTTTATTTCCCTTTTTGAAAAACAATTTTTTGTTGGGTTTTAGAGAGGGATAAAAAACAATTTCATTTGGTATTAAGAAAACAGTTATTAGAAGATGTAGGGTGTCAATTAATCCAAATTTGATTGGAGTCCTCCATATAAATTCGAGGATCTAATATAACTTCGATGGACAAGCACTGTTGCGATGGTCTCGTTGACATCGACAACAAGGCTTAGGATTGTGTTTTTCCAATTATCGATAATCTTTACATTAATAATGTCTATATGAACACAACTAAACTTAGAACTGCCGAAGCTGAAGTAAAGTCCAAGTTTCTTTTGATTGCTAAGATACAGGTTGCTCTTGATTCATAATTTTGCATTTATTTTTCTAGTTTGATCTATAATATGTGTATATGTGTTTTGGTACGAATATATTGGTACTTATTAAGATATGTTGATAAATATTTAGGAGAGGATATATTTTAATTAGTATATATTTGGTTTGGATGAGAGATGACAAATGTGTTAACTTATTTGTTTTCAGTGTTGTCTTTCTCCTTTGTTTTTTGGGATATGACAGCGAACTGAGGACCTTCTTTGTCGGAGAGAAAATTATTACTGCATGAGCAAGACCCACTTGGACTATATTTTTATCGTTGCACAGGTAACAAGTTCATGTATGAGATTTATGTCTTCTGTTACCTTCCATTTTCTAACATGCTTCATAAATATATAAAATAAAAATTATTATATGTGTTTTTTTATTGTGAAAGACAAAAATTAGGAAACTCATGGTTGAAGCATTATCATATCACTTGTATTTTGGACGTGCGATGCATGTACTATATATTCTCAAAATTTCTATAGATTGCAATTGGATTGTATGAAAAAATTAAATACTAACGGTACTAGTGATAAATATAAGGCTGGACTTGTATCCAAAAGGTTTTAAGTAGAAAGAAAATATGGATTTCTTTAATATCTTACATCCATTCAATTTTTACTAGCTATTTGTGGCTATTCATTTTTTGTTGATCCATCAAATAGATATTAAAACGGCCTTTTTAAATAGTGACGTAGATGAAGAAATTTACATGGATCAACCCCAATGATTTATTTTATTGGGGGAAGGAAAATTAGTTTATAAACTGACTAAGTATTTTTATGGACTTACACAAGATTCCAAGTACAATGGCCTGAAAATTTTGATTCATGAATGCTTGAACATAGTTTTAGATCTAGTGAATGTGATATAATTTACTGCAAAATTATTGGCAATTTTCATGTTATTATTAACCTATATATTGATAATTTGTTAATGTTTGGTTCTAATTTGGTAATCATAAATAAATCAATTCTATATATCAATTCTTTATTTGGTATGAATCTTGACATGAAAAATCTTTGGCTAGGCTAATTTTGTTATTGGAATGAAAAGGCTAAATTTTTTATTGGAATGAAAATTACTAGAACATGAAATGACATATCTTGATTAAATTCATTATGTTGATAAAATTTCGAGAAAATAAAATTATCATCATAGGATGATCGTCGAAAGGGGTATTCTGAGAGAGGGTTACTAATTTTGCTATTAATGTTCATTTATTATCTAATGGTCTACCGTCTCATGTGAATATTATCCAATGGTCTATCTTCTCAAGTAAATATTACCTTCCATCGAATCATTACTCCTCCCCTCTCTCTCTTTTATATATATGTGTGTGGTGGGGGGCGCGCGCGCGCACGCGTGTGCATGTGTGTGAGAAATGATCCTATCACTAGTAGAAACTGTTCACATCAAGGACGGTATATTAGAGACCGTTTATTTATAAACGGTCTCAAATAAGTTATCAGAGATCGTATATAATATACTGTCTCCAATGAATAGTCGCTAATGTATTGGCGACCGTTCATTTTATATTAGGGGCCGTTCTAAACGGTCTCTAATGTTCTCTGCACATTTAGCCCGTGAGAGAGCTTTCTCTCACTCATTCTTTCCCAAAATTTTCACCGAGGCCGCGAAAATCTCCCGCAAAGATGATTTCCCTCTTCAAAATTTTCCCAATTCTTCCAAATTTTTTCTAATTTCTTATCTAATTTTTGTTTTTTAGGTATTGTTGCTGCTATTGTTGTTGTTGGTGCTCGAAAATTCCTTACTCATTCAAAATTCGACGAAAAGGTTAGGGTCCACTCAAATTATTATATTTTCAATTAGGTTATGAATTATGTTATTGGGTTATGAATTGTGATGTTGGATTATGAATTTTGATATAATTGTGATGTTAGGTTATGAAATTGTGATGTGCTTATTAGGTTATGAATTTTTCAATTAAATATGAAATTGTGATATAATTGTGATGTTAGGATATGCAATTGTGATGTTAGGTTAAGAATTTATTTTATTTTGATTGCAACGTCTTACTAAAAGATTATAAGTGGAATTGAAAATTTTGTTGGTTTTGAAATAATATGGAAACCCTAAAAAACCCTAATAACAACTTATAAACCCTAATAACAAATTATAAACACTAATTACAAATTATAAACACTAATTACAAATTAAGTTATTGAAGAATCTATAAACCCTAAAAAACCCTAATGACAACTTATAAATCCTAATTAACAAATTAAAATAATTTTAAGTAAAAACTATTAAAATCGTACCCAAAGACTGGAAAAGGCTAATTATAAAAAACTCTAATATTAACACTAATTACAGTAATTAAGAAACCTTAATTAAAACCATATATTAGTGAACCGAGACCTTTATTAAAAAATGATTAAATAGACAGTTAAGGGAATCCCTAAAATTTGATTAGAAACTTAGTTAGAGTGTTATTTTTTCATTTAATTGGTAAGTTTAAGATCGGAAGGTTTTAAACGTTTAGAATCGAACTATAGTTTCCTGTCTGACAATTAGTGTATGTCAAATATTTTTCCCGTCGAATTAATAGGATCGCATTATATGTTTGTGAGATTTGAGCTTCCTGTTCAATTTTTTCAAATGTATGTGTATCATTCGACGAGAGGATTTGACATATATATATATATATATATATATATATATATATATATATATATATATATATATATATAAACTTTGCAGTTGTAAACACATGTAATTAATTGATATATAAAAAACTTTACAGTTAGAATCACTTGTTATCTTGATATGTTAGTTTGATAATTTATGCATATTATATATTTTGTATCAGCATAATTTGCATGAAACAGATGGGGCGAAAAGGAATATTTGAAAATTTTGCCAAGGTATTTTCTTCGAAGAAAAGAGCTCGAGATGCTTCATCCTCGACACAGGCTGACCCTGAGATTAGAGGTATATATTACAACTTTTAAAAAACTTTGTTCATATAACTATTGCATTAATTATAATAAATTAAAATGTATAGGTACATCAAGAGGATGCCGGTGCATCAGTGCAAGATATGCAAACCTAGACGAGCAGTGCATGGACCTGAGTAGAGAACCTAGGGTGTTCTCGGATCCCGTCACAGATGAGTTTGTGCATTCATTGTCTCTTCCGCACAGTTTACAAAATGTAAAACCTTATCGAGATAGGGACAATGTGATGGCTCATGCGAGATAGGCTGTTGTTCGTTCTCAAATCGATATGATGATAGAGACAGATAACGCAAGTATCGCGGAGGCACAGGCTGCGGAGGATGATTTCGCCCGGTTAGAACACTGCGGAAGAGGTGTTGCCAACGAGATTACCAAATACGATATGAGTGGAAAAAGGGCAATTTTGCAATAGGCAAATGAGAAGCCCGTAGGTCCGGGTTCGTGGGCTACCCATTTCCACGGTTATATAGGCATTCTCGTCCGAAATACGGACTTATGGAACGTGGGATTCACGTTTTGAGTTAACTTTTGAGAGGCTTATGTATGGACTTGGCGTTCCCTATTGATAATACATAACTCAATTAACCATATTTCAACATTATTTGCATACTTATTATATGATATTAATTCATTAATTAATAAACTAATTAATCCGTATCAATTACAGAAAAATTTCGTCTTAGAAAACGATATAGACAGATATTGGACGCATGTCCGACATGAGATGTCACAAATATTTAAGAGATGGCGTCACAAATTGAAATCAAATTTCAAACCGTCCAATAAATTTATGAAAGATTGGGAACGTTTTGCCGTTCTTCTCTCTACCATCCTCAGGGACCAATTTGCTTTTCTCTTATTGTATTGGAATACACCCGAGACAAAGGTAATATTTAAAAAGATACTTAATATAGATTTGAACACCGAATTTAAATTAATTTAAATTGAGAGATGTTATATTTTGAATATGCATGCAGAATCAGAAAGGAACTAGAAAAACCGAGGGAAAGCCATGGATGACTATTATGGTGGATCGGTTCCTGCTGATCAGTATATGGCTATTTTGGTGAGTTTAACATTAATTATTTATATGTTCGATTTTTTAAGTTTATCATTACATATTTTCACGTATAGATAATCAAATATCTGGTACAGGAAAAGACTGGGAAAAAGCCGGGCCTTCCTGAGACTTAAGAGGCATTGCACGTTAGAGAGGGCATGGCAGAAGAAATGATGGGTATAGCCACTCAACATGTCGTAAGCTTGTATTTATAAATTCTTTTAATTAAATTAAATACACTTGTTAACTTTGCAAAGAAAAACAATTACCGTTTCGTTTATCGAAGAATGAACTCGTGGAGGCGGAAAGGAACTATTGGAAATCAAATCCCGAATTTCCTGCCGAAGATCCTCTTCCTGCAGAGGCTGAGGTATCTATTATAGAGCAAATTTTCTCTCGCTCAAGTAGACATGGCCGTATTCCCATTTACGGTGGTCTCGCTAATCTTTCACGATCGAGTTCCAGAGAAACTTTAAGTACGTTGACCACTCGCTCCAACCAACAATCGGATGAGGTAAGACGGATTGCCGAGCTAGAGGAGCAGGTCAGGAGTACGCGTGAAGAAGAGAGAAGAGGGCGGAAGATGAAGCAGCATGGAAAGCTCAAATGGAGGCGCGGTGGGATCAGCAATTTTCGCAACAACACGGTATGCCTTCATAAACGTGGTCAGCATATGGTCCATAGCCGTCGCAACCGACATATTACCCTATTCCGACGTATGAACCATCGTTCTACCATCTTCTATCACATGGGTCGTCGCACTGCCCCGAGACACCACCTCCGCATCAAAGAGGGGACTACCCTCAGCCTCCGCCTCCGCCGTAGGAACTTTATTACTCTCAACCTCCGCCATAGGAACCGTATTACACACATAGGAGGGTTACTTGGAACAATTTTTTCGCAGGAAGATTTCGATGATGTGAATCGATACTATTCAAGACGAGGTTCTGATGGCGAGGGTAACGGTGGGAGTTAGTGAGGTGCGTATTTATTTATGTTAGTGTAACTAGCGTGTTGTTTAATTTCTAACATTATGATTTTAGTTCATGTATTTAATTATTCGTTTGGATTTGCAGGGATCCGACGCTCGATGACATAAAATCTGAAGTCTGCTTCAGTTAACTTCGCAAAAGTTTCTTTAGGGTCACTAACAGCACTCGCCGAGACATACCTTCACCTTAATTTCAATTTAGGGATTGTCTGCCTATGGGGCGCCGGTAGGTTACCGGCTTGTTATCAGCTAGCGCTACATCGGTAAACATTTCCAAAATTGGAATTGAGGTAAAAATATGTCTCGGCGAGTGATGTTGGTAACTCTAAAGATGTTTTTATGAAGTTAACTGAAACAGACTTCAGATTTTATGTCATCAAACGTGGTGATGTTTAAAATTCATATTGAAATTCATAAGGTTCTTATAAATTAACGGTGAAAAGATTATATTTTGGCGATGACAGTGATTGGAGTTAGTGAGTGTAGAGTGTTTTTCGTCACCCCATTGAGATGGGAAATGCGCGTCACTTGTCAGGCATATACAGATTCCCTCTGCTTAGGATGGACTGGGGTTTATTGATTGTCGGGATCCGAATCTCTGGCAGCCGCGGGCTAAGCTGCCGTTAATTACTCCTCGCCTTTGAAGCGAAAGAATCTCTGATTGGCGGGTCAAACTGGTCATGCGAACTCAATGTGCAGTGTGCGTATGTGTGTGTCTTGAGGGGTTTTAGGTATATCGGGGGCCTCATAGAGTTTACGGGTGTCAAAAGAAATTTTTTTCTAGCGGGGGACGTGTTTTGAATATGGAGTGTATAAAAAAAGAAAGAAGAAGGAAAAAAACAAAAAAAGGAAAAAAAAAGGGTGGGTAACGTCCTAAGGACGTGTGGGCACTGGGCGTCGGCGCCTCACGCGCCCGGCACGTGGGCGCTGGGCGCCAGGCGTCGGCGCCTCACGCGCCCGGCATGTGGGCGCTGGGCGCCAGGCGTCGGCGCCTCACGCGCCCGGCATGTGGGCGCTGGGCGCCAGGCGTCGGCGCCTCACGCGTCCGGCATGTGGGCGCTGGGTGCTAGGCGCTGGGCGTTAGCGCATCACGCGCCCGACACGTGGGCACTGGGCGCCGGCAGAAAGAAGGGGCTTAGCCCCGGAACGAGGAGTTGAACTCCCGAAAGGATTCTTATCTATAGAGTTAAACTCCAATAAAAGATTTTTATTTATGGGGTTAAACTCCAAAAGATGTTAAATGGAGTTAAACTCCTAAAAAGGGTTTTATTTATGGAGTTAAACTCCAGAGAATTTTGACAAATGGAGTTGAACTCACAGAAATGTTTGGAGATGATCAAAGGGAACCCCTTTTTTCTTCCCTTTAGCCCTGAATCTTCTTTTAAGCCTTGGATCTTCCGGAAGTCGGATTTTTTTGGAGATGGGTATCCTTCCTCCTCCTCTCTGTTGGCTGGATCTTTGAGAAAAGGGGGTGACACTTAAAAATCCCCCCTTTTGGCGATTTGGTGGAAGATCCGAGCTCTTTCTGCCCATTTTTCATACACTTATTTCTAAAAAATTGCATTGAACTAATTTTTAACTTCATTCTTGGCATGGAGCCGGCCCCTTCCATACTTGGGCTTGGGCCCGCTTGGCTGGGGGTTGGCTGACTTTGATTTGGTCAATCGGAGTGTAATTTTTGACCCCAACAGTGAGGTACGTATATATATGTATTAGTGGTAGCTGACGCGATGTTTAATTTCGTAGATTATGATTTAAGTTCATGTATTTATTTATTTGTTTTGATTTAAAAGAGTTCGTATGGGTTGAGTGAGCTTGAATTGCGCATGATTTGGATGGTTTTTCGTACGTATTGTGTTATTTGAATTCAAAACACTATTGTTGTATGTGTTTGAGTTGATATCGTGTGATATATTATGTATCGTGATTATATATTGGTTTGTTCGTTTGAGTTGATATTGATTGTTGGATATATATCATGATTATATGTTGGTTTGTTGGTTTGAATTGATATTGATTGTTGGATATATATCGTGATAATATGTTGTTTGTTTGTTTGAGTTGATATCGTTGGATGTATCGTGCGTATGCGAAACACAATTGTTGCGCGTAATATACTAATTATGATTTTGTGTATTATTGTATGTAATAATGGTTTTTCTGTAATTTTTTTTCAAATTAAATGGGTTTTAGGGACCGTTCATGTTATAGGAACGGTCGTCAATACCACTATTAGAGACCGTTAGCTGATATATGAAACCGATAATAGTTTGTTGGGTGTCACGTGTCAGCTTATTAGAGATCGTATTGAACGGTCCCTAATAATTTAATAGAGACTATTTGTATTAGAGACCGTCCATAAACAGTCTCTAATACAGGTGTTAGCAACCTCTCGTTCTATGACCAAGTATTGGAGACCGTTTAAATCATAAACGGTCTCTAATACTCTTTAGAGACTATGCACTTGGTATTAAAGACCGTATAAAAAAGTCTTTAATATGCACAGTATGTAGTAGTCTATGAGGTCAGTTCTCATTTCTTATTTTAAGGTCAAACTTTTAAACACATAATCTGCTGTATTTTTCACTGATCCATACCGGTCACTTTGATCTACAAGTTTTAAATAGTTTATGTATATTTCATAAGATTTGAAGACTTTTAACACACCAATCAAACGGTCATCTTTTTAAAGCTCTGAAAAGCCGTTGAATTTTTAATATTCTTGATGCATGTGTTTTATGTTTCTAATTTTCGTGAAATTTTTAAACATAACCTATCTGGTACAGGTAGATCAAAATGACTAGTACAGATCGATGAAAAATACGGGAGATTATGTGATCAAAAGTTTGGTCTCAAAATAAAAAAATGAGAAGCAGCTTTATAGGATCACTCACACATACATATATATAGCATTAGAAACACAACAATTTCTTATACAATCTATCCTCCATATGACTCATGAATATCGTGTAGAGAAAGATATTCGGAGAGCTTTTGCTCTTCACTCTATGCAAGAGCACAGAGCGAACGATGAAGATTCGTCTCTATTGTATTTTAGAGGCAACACATCAAGCTCGTTGTATCAGTTTGAATCCACTAAAATTCATCCAGAGCGGTAAAATTTGCCTTAAAGAAAACGAGGTGCCCGGGCTCTGATTTCCTTATTTTTATTTTCTATGTAAATTTTTAATTTTGTTTTAGTGTTTCATTATGATATTTTTAATTAAAATTGCACTATTACTGGTAAAAAAAACATGTGTCAGCGAGGGAAACATTTAAAAACATCTACAAGAGATGAGTTTCCCCCGGCAATGTATACACTATCTAATGAATTTTCCCTCATTCTAATATTCTATCGGCAATTATCTATTTCTAAGGGGAAAGGAATACATTGTATAAAAGCGTAAATTTAATTTGGCCAAAATATAGGCAATGTTCTCTTGGTATTTCCTGGCAGCTAATGCGACTATTACCAAGGGATATATTCATCGGCAATGTTTCCCTTGTTATATTTTCGCCCAATTAAATTTACGCTTTTTATAAATTCACTCAGTAATGCATTCCTTTTCTCTTAGAAATAGATAATCGCCGAGAAAATATTGGTACGAGGGAAAATTCGCTAGGTGGTTTACACATTGCCGAGAGAAATTTGTCCATCGTGAATGTTTCCCTCGTGAATGCATATTTTTCTACGAGTAGCCGCACACCCACCGTCGAAAAGGTAATTTTCTTATGCAAATGAGCTGGCAGTCCATATTTCCCAAAAGTCAATTAATTGTAAATATAAGAACTATTTATGAACATTTCCAAACCCACAAACTTAATGAACATTATATAAACTAACAAAGTCGATATTGTCATAAAACTCGCCAACACACAGAGTATATGACATATTATCCCTGTGGATATTCACTCAATGACACTCTCTCATCAATCACAGTCCCGATTTTCACCCCTACCACTTAGATTATTATTGTCATTTGACAATTAACATGAATAACTCTATTGTCCTCTGGTTGCTCCTGATTGAAGTTATCCAAATAATTTTTTTTCTCCATTTTTCTGATTCTAATTGAAAAACTTTTATATGATTTAATGTTTCAGGTGCAAGCCTAGCCCCAAGGCCCCCACTCCTAACCCATACTCCAACTCCTGGTTAGTATTAACTTTAGGCTAAACCCTCACCTCATGCTCAACTTATGCTCAAGTGGTTTATGATTTTTCCGGCTCGATTTTGAGTCCTGCTCTTACAATAAAAAGAAAAAGAAAAAGAAAAGATTGTGTTTTATTATTTTCATTCGGAAAAGTGTCGCTTACAGCACTCTAATATTCACTTATTTTGTACTTAATTAATATAATATAAAAAAATTAGGCCATGTTTTGGATATGGAGTCGGAAAAGCTGGAGTTTATTTTTAAATGGAAATAGGGGATATGCAAACTCTAGTTTGTAAAGGCCTGGCTACATTTTAAAAACTTAATTTTGATGAGTATTTGGCTTTGATGTTTTCTAAACATCAAAATGGATGTTTTCTTCATAAATTTTGAAGTTTAGAAAAGTTTTGTTGGATTGAAGGTGATAAATTAACTTCGGTTATCTATACTTTGGATAACTTTATAAAGCTCTGGTTAACTAAAATTAAGTACTCCATACATATAAAGTAGAGCTTGAAAATAATGGCCGGGTTGTGGCCTTTTCTTATATTGTGCTTTTTATGCTTTGATATCTTTCAAATAATAATAGAGGGATTACTCATCCCACCTTGTTGTCAAAAAATTAATAGAATATATATGTGTCCCATGCATCTTAAAATCAAGGACATTTTAAAAAAAAAATGTTTTGATTTTTTATTTAAACTTAACATGAAAACTTCACACATCTTCTTCAACGCTTTGAGTTATAACAGTCGAGATTTTCGGTTTTAAGATAAATCTATAGGTAGTTAGTCAGGATCTGGCTGGTTGGATTCTTATATTATATTCAATTAGGTACTTCTAATATTTTGCTATTTAGATGTTTCTAAAATATAAATCAACTTTAAAATCAACTATATACAGATATTAAAGCCCCTAATCAAGCTTAACTTATTTATTATCCAATAGATAAAAAAAGGTCCTTACAAAAATCTGAACAAACACAACAAATATATCACCAAATAACAAACAAAAAACTAACAAAATATTTTTTTTCAAATCTCACCCAACCGTCACTCACTCTCTCTGTGTATATATATATATTATGCCAAACCATCCTAATCTTAAAACTCTCTCTTTCTCCTTACTCTATCAATGGCCAACCTTTCAGATGCCTCTCCTCTCATGATTTTGATGATCTTAGCAATATTCTCAACACTATCACTTTCTTCTTCTTCTTCTTTACCGATCTCGGATAAATGCAATGATCTTGATATCAACAGCCTTACCACTTGCCATGCGTATACGATTAAAGGGTCGAATGTGACCCTGCCGGAAAAGGCATGTTGTGAAGGATTTGCTACCAGTGATTGTATATGCACGATCCTCGACGTTCTGGCTCATTTTAAGTCCGACAGGGCTAGGTTAGCCAAACTGCCAAAGATTTGTAAAGTGAAGATTCCCTGTGATTGCAAAGGTATATATATTAATATGATCTTGATTCGAAATGTTGCATTATTTCTAGTTTGATCTACAATGTGTGTGTTTTTTGTTGATATATATATATATATATATACACTAAGATGGATGATAAATATTTAGGAGTGAAACTTAATTCATGTATATTTAATTAAAATGGTAATGTATATACCATGCATGGCACTCTTACTTTGTTATACCAATTTTATAAATTTCAAAGTCTAATTAAAATGTTGGCTTGTTAGATTTAATAACTAAATTAAGGCAACTTATCCTTCTTCGACTAAAATGCGGTTTAAATATTAGTCTTTTATTTGAATCTGAACAATTTCATTTTATTAGATTTAATAAATAAATATAATTTGCATGTTTCTTAATATTTCTTTTTAGGCATTTTCTCTTTTTTTTATATACTACTATAAGATGTTATTCCATTACAACAAAAATTAGTTCAATCGATATTTAGTAATTAATAAGCATCATGCTAATTATTTTTTCTCTCTAGCTTATGATTTGCATTGGTTCGGATTTTAAAAGTGGAGAAGTTTATGTAAACAAATTAGTCATGATATATTCTTGGCTTTGTGTATGTTTCAATTTGATTGTATATGTTTATACTTTATATAACTCATGAGATAAAATAAAACGAAATGAACCATACAAAAAAATGAACATAAATATAAAAATGAAGAAAATGAGAATTATATATTCTGTAGTAGCCTACTAAATGAAATATCATAATCATGTAAACCATCACGACTTTCAATTAAAGTTCAGTGTTGTATAACGCTAATATATATAAACATTAATTTTTATTTTTATTTATGATTCTGTGTGTGTAAGTTTTCTTAATTAATACAAATATTTGTATTATGTGCAAAATGCTAGCTAGTATATATATAGTAAGGAAACTTTCTGTAATAGGTTAAAGTTATCATTTATTAGATACACAATGCAGCTAGTGTTGCTATAAGACCTTATAATTCCCTTAATTAATGTACATTTAACCAATCTCTTGTTTTCTTCACGAGTATCTTTTATTTTATTGGCATGCATTGCGATTTACTAAAGTGAAATTTTTCCAAACCAATGAACAATTTAATTAATTATATTTTGTTTGCAGAGTAAAATTGTTCTTATTTTGTTTTAAATTACACTGAAATAACCTTTGCGATTATGGATTTTCACTAAAATATCTTGCACTTATCAATTACAGTAAGCTAGGCACCTAACAACATTTTCTCACAAGATATTCTAAAAGTAGCATTTAAGGTATTAAAGTGTAATCAAAAAAAGATTTTAAGTATTATTATTGTTTCTATTATATATATATATATAATTTTTATTTTTATTATTTTTTGGTTATAATTGAAATAACTTCAGTACAATTTACGTTTCAGGTGAAATTCCAAGCCCTCCTCAAGCCCCACCTCCTCCAAGTAAGTATTGACCCACTTAATACCTAAGACTTCATTTTTTTTTTCTCGTTGCATCTTTTATTAGTCTATAATTTTTCATGGAACTGCTTAAATATTCTACTTTTCCCATTTATGTTGTGTGTCCTTAAAATTTAACTATGGACACTATTTTCATTTTTTTTAATTAGCATCCACTTGAAAAATATTCATGCATGATTAGAAATAATGTTTTAACAAATTGAAACATTACAGAAAAATTTAGGCTAAAATGTGGAAAACCTCCTTCTTTTTTGCTTGAAAAGCTGAAAAGTTTCTTAAACTTGAAAACATGCAATTTAACCCAAAAACTCTAACGGTATTAAATTTTCCATCCATAAGACTTTTTATACCAAAAATACCTCTTTAATAAATTTAATTGACTAACCTAATACTCACTTTTCTTTTTTCTTTTTTTTCTAAATCCTTCTCACGCGAATCTTAGCTCACTGTTTGGAGGAGTGAAAAAAATCTAGTTTGAATTAAAGATTTTGGGAAAGAAAAAAGATAAAAGCTTCGGGAGTAAAAAATTTTAGAGAAAAAAAAAAGGAAAAATTGAAGAAGAAAGAAATTGGGGGGAGTGGGGGGTCATGGGAAATGTATACCACAAAACTTATGGTGTTAAATTTTTAGGTAAACTGCATGTTTGTCAAGTTTGTTTCCCGCATTTTAGCCAAAAAATTATGTTGAAACTTGGTTTATTAATTAATGCATGACAGGTATTTGGATTCTATAAGATACAGATCATCTCTTCTAATATAACTAGAACATACGGGGTTATCCAAAAAATTTCTCCTTTTTGCCATAAGATAAATAAAAAATGCTAAAATTTTCTCATTAAACTTTGGTCTCAAAGTTTGCCACTTTATAACCTCAAACTCATGGGTTTAGGTTTTTACCATTTCAACATTCAAGAATGTAAAAGTAGTTAGTCAAAGGGGCTTAACATTTTTCAAAACGAACCCTAATAATTAATATATTTATATAACATTGTTTAAATAAGTTGACATACACATCTTATAATTATTTGTATATAACTTACATATAAATTAATTTTTGATAGTTTTATGAATGTATCATGTTTCATTAAACATATGTATTTATGTAATTACATTCACAGTAAAATTTTCTAAACATTTCAATTTATATTATTCCTTTTCCATTCTATTATATACAATTCAATAATTCTGCCCATTCATTGTTAATTTAGATATTTGTTATTTACTATTGAAATTGAGTTGGTCAAGAAAATGAAATATATATAGCATGTTAATAATAACGAAAGCACCTAATTCTTAATTATTCACATTAAATTTCTGTGTTGACATAATTTACTTGTGCAATTTCTGTGTTGCCTCACACAATTTCTGCATTCCTTAACTTTTGATTGATTTCCTCCTCTACAATTTATGCATACAACAAATAAATGTTTAACGAACCTCTATTATTTTCCTCCATTTTTGTTAATTAGATCTGGTACTAACTCATTTTAATAACAATTATATATTGTTAATAAAACACAAATTTAGGGATCCATTATGACCACGCCGGCTAAGTTTTTTTCCGATTTTCATGAATTGGATATTTAAATGATTTGTTATGTTATTTTTGTTTAGTAACTATACTACTTATCAATTTACTCCAATTTCTCATAAACATGAACCACACAATTTCCTTGCACCATCAAAAGTGGTTCTTTGGGTGCAAATTCATAGCAAACTCGTGGGTTATGCTTACGAGGCTAGTTCAAAACCAAAATTAAAAAAAACCAAAAAACAACATTTGTTCTTTTTCCCCTCAAATCACAATATATATATATATAAATGTATGTGTTCATTTATTTTGTGTGTTACAATGTCCACACAACTAACGTTGCAACTCGCGCGCTATATATGTTTTAATGCATATTTTGTATAAAATAATTAAAAAAAGAATTACTAATTCTTGTAAACTTGAATATGCTATTTATTTCACTGTATATTATCTACCTTAATGTTTATTGACATGCCCTGTGCTATTTTATAATTCACATACGTTGTGAAATATTTGTGTAAAACAAAATAAGTGAAATATTACGATTTATTTTTGCCTTTTTTAATTAAGACAATATTAATTTAAATTTCCTTTATAGTTCTAGCTTAAATTTTAATATTGTTCAATGATGTTTCAGGTGTAAAGCCAAGCCCAAGCCCTCCTCATGTCCCAACTCCTGGTTAGTAGTTGCCCAAGCCAAATCCCAATTGACTGACAAACACACACACGCACACAAACCACCACCACCACCAATCCCCCAAAAAGCAAAATAATCCTATAATAGCCTATAATTTTCATTTTTTAATTTCATATTCCTGCAAATGTCACTTAAAACGCACTTCTGGTTTGCTTGTTTTATACTTCAAGTATTTTATTTCTATGAGCCGTCTATACTTTAATGTTTATATATGTGAATTGTGATATTTTGCAATCGTATTTTGAGAACTATTTATGCATAAAATTTTGCTAGTATTTCTTTTAGAAAATATTATTTTGGTCCATTGTTCTAATTGAAATTGTTCTATATGGTTCGATGATGTTTTAGGTCCTAAGCCAAAGCCAAGCCCCAGCCCTCCTCGTATCCCAACTCCTCCTCATACGCCAACTCCTCCTGGTCAGTAATGTTTCTTATATACCTCGGACAATAATATGTTGTAACCTGATTCAAACGACATTATTTATGGAACACGGTTTGGTTCAGTTTAGGTTAAATTCTTTTTAATATGGGATGAAGCTCATCATGAAACATTGAATATACGAAAAATTGTTTCTAGGCCCCGTTTCTTAACTTGGCTTATTTTTAAACCCAATAAATTTCAAATTTGTGAAAAGCCCAAAATATATTATTGAAATTATGTTTAAAGCAAATCTAGATTTCCATATGTATTTGTGTATTTTCAATAATATTTTTTATATTTCGTAAATTATGTGTTGTTGTTTGATAAATAAAGTTATATTCTGACAGATAATGTTATGCTAAATAACATTTCTTTTTCACGACAAATAATGTTATGATAAATAACGTATTTTTTCATGATATATAATGCTAGGTTTTGATTATTTGTGTTATGATTTTATAAATAATATTATAGTTGAATTAATTGGAAGAAAATATGTTATGGAATTGATAAAACATTGAGTTGGAAGATAATGGGTTGAGTGATCTTTAAAAAATTTAGTTAAAAAATAATGGATTGTGAGATCTAAAAAAATTTGAAGGAGATAAAAATATCATTTTGTCTACACTTTTAATTCCTATGTAATTAATACCACTTTATTATAAATGAAATCCGACAAATTTTTATCCCAGGTACCCAAACATGGCCTAAAGGCAGAATGCCTATAGCATAAGAAAGGGTAAAATTGGTATGTTTGAAAAAATAAACTCAGTTAGAATATGTATGGACTTGAAACATTGGTATTTTCTAACTATTTGGTTTTTTAACAATTTTTAAATGCTTGGGTTGGGAAATCATAAGTCATTTCTCAAAACTAGATACGAAAACAATTTCCGTTGAATATTATATTAGGATTGATCTTCTTTTCTATCTGGATCGAGCACACCGCGACATACTTCTTGCCATGAAAAACCAATCTACTTTTTCTTCTACTAGTTTTGTCAATCTTTACGTTCCAGGGACAAAAAGTGTGACATATTTTGCATAATCTTTTGCTCTTAATTCCTTTGAAAATATTATTTTGCTTTATTGTACTAATTGAAATTGTTTTTGTATGGTTTGATGATGTTTCAGGTCCAAAACCAATCCCAAGCCCGCCTCATATCCGAACTCATCCTCATACGCCACTTCCTCCCGGTTAGCTTTTTTCTTCTTCAATGATATGCCATAATCTAATGTAAGTGGGTTTGAACCTCACACCTTTTGCTGGGCTGAAAGAGACTTTACCGGTAGCACTGACCTCCTAGCTAGTTAGTATTAGCGTAAGCGTAATACGGCTTCAAACCCTTAGCTTGTTCTTCAATACCCTAGTGTGTGTCACCTAAAGGAACCTTAAACCCTAGCTTGTTCTTCATTAACCTCAGAAATGGCCCGAAACTCTTAATTGTTTCACTGATTTTAGGGTAAATTGTCAAAAAGAACTCAGCCCGTTCTGGGGTTGTGAAAAACCCCTGCAATTTTTTAAATTACTGGGAAGGGCATACCGTTCAAAAATCTTTGTGAAAAAACCCTATACTGTATTTCAGTTAGGCCTTGTATTCTCTCAAATGCTTGGATATTACAAGCAACTGCATAAATATACAGTCAACTGGTATAAAGGGTTTTAATTGGGCCCATGGGTTTTTAACAAGAGGAAAAAGGCTTGGGGTTTTTTCACAAAGTTTGAAACGGTCTAGGGGCTTTGTGACAATTTACCCTTGATTTCATACATAAGTTCCTTTTCTTGCTTTGTCATATATACACTATAATGTTTATATTCTACAAAGCCCAAGCCAAGCCCTCATCCTGCCCCCATTGTTTATTAACAGCCTATAATTTTCATTTATTAGGTACATAAACCGGTTATAAAAGAGAGAAAATAACCAAACTGCTCGAAATATGATCCAAAAGTTCTACATTTTTTCTCTCCTTTCGTAGATGTATTGAGTCCGGTATATCGAATAATTGCTTTGTATTTGATTACACATTAATCCTTAATTATGGTGAATCATGATATACTGCAATTAGCATATTTTTTAGTAAAATTCCATATAACAAACACTTAGTATATTATCCACCATTTTCTTTCTTTTGTTTTCTCATAGAAATATTATTTTTCATTTTGGTTGTGATTGAAATTGTTTTCTATGCTTAATTGTTTCAGTTGAAATTCCAAGCCCAAGCCCAAGCCCAAGCCCTTCTCATGCCCCAGCTCCTGGTTTGTTTTACCCCTACCTTTTCTTGAGTATAATATAATTATTTTTCATGGCTTACATTTTTAGATAAATAGCATCGATATGATAGGAAGAAATAAGAAGGATTGTTTATTCTTTTATCTAAAAATCCCAAGCTTTATTGTTTTAATTTGTTATTAATTTATCGTTTTTAAAAAAATTGATATGATTTAAAAAATTAGTTATAGTTTGTAACAACTTTTTCCCAAAACTATCATGCCACCTATTAGTCTGAAAATGAACTGTCGATTTCAATTAAAAGACCAGTTTTCTTTTGCATTAAAATAGTAGGAATAAGACATTTTAACAAAATTATCTGTTAATTCTGTTATCTGAAATCCTAATGCTTTCTTATTATAAACTGTTGTTAATTTATTATTTTAAATGATCTGATATGATTTGAAAAAAGTTACGGTTCTTAAAACATTTGGTATGTCTCATGCCAATCTGAAAATCAATTGGCAATTTCAACTCACGGACTGCGCTCGTTATGTGTTCCTTTTTTGCGGGAAAGAGCCCTAGTTCACTCCTTATGGGTTTAAATGGCAGAAAGAACTTAATATTTTGCTGCCTCCATTGTGATGTTCTAAAATTAGGATTTTTAAATAATATTCCCATGTAACAATTTTTAAAAGAAATGTAAAGAACAATCCTTTCTCTTGTTGTCTTATGAAAAAATATTTGTTTTTGTTTCAATTGAAATTTTCTTTTATTTACTATGAATCAGGTGTAAGCCCAATCACAGGCCCAAGCCCAAGCCCAAGCCCTCCGGATGTCCAAACCCCTGGTTTGTAGTGCCCCAATGATTACAATCTTCGTTTACTGCAGCTTTTTTTTTAATTAAACGAAGATAAGTATTCCCGTGTTTTAAAATAAAAAAAAATTCAATCGAAAACATAGAATGGTATAATTTCCTCCTAGGTCATAATCCATAACATTAGTTTTCACTTCATTAAATATCTAAGCGGTATACTTGCTTTACACTAATTATTTTATTAATTTTATTTCAAAATATTCCTTTTTTGGTTGAGTTGCATTGTGAATATTTCATGTACTAAAAAACATTTGAAATTACTTTTCTTCCTCTTATTTGATTTTTTGGGTACTAATTGAGATTATAATTTTCTATGGTTTGATATAATTAAACAGATAGCAGCCCAAGCCCCAATCCAAGTGCAAGTCCAAGCCCTTCTCATGCCCCAACTCCTGCAGGTTTGCATAACGCATTAAGATTCTTTGCTTTTATTATCGACCATTGTTTCCTTTAATTGCAAATTAACTAGAAGTAAATTTTTAGCCAAATCCATCAACTTAGAGAAGAATAATTATAATTCTCTATAATTATTTTATGTAATGGGTACAGAACCATGTTGACAAACCAAATATTTCATTCTTCTAAATGAAATGCAGCACCACCAAAGTCGTCCCCACCGCCACCGTCGGCGACGCCACCAACATCGGCACCGGCACCATCTGTGACGTTAACACCACCACCAGTATCGGCACCGACACCATCTGTGACCTTAGCACCTTTCCCGATGCCACCAACTTCAGCACCGACACCAACACCTTCTACGCCTCCAACTCCATCACCCACGACGCCTCCCTCGCCATCGCCTCCACCAGAGAGCCCAGCAGCACCGGAACAGGCTCCGGCTCCTGATGCATTTGCACCGAATGTTGCTTCATCGCCGGGACAGCCTGCGCCCTCAAGCTCTACCAAGATTTCAGCTTCTCTTATGGCTGTTTTGGTTAGCATTGCAGCTGCTGCATTTTCTTAGATTTGATCTTAGAATGGACTGGTTTAGTAATTTAGTAATTTGTGTGCAACATCTCGTTGCAACTTTTAGTAGGTAGGTAGGTAGGTTTCCTACGTGGTTTCTTATAATAAAGTAGTAATTCTTTGTTGGTGAACTTTCTTTGGTTAAATTGGCTATTTAATCGAAAAGTTAAACTAGAACGTATAATTCTAATTATTTTAACATCAGATTCACATATTGAATTTGTTTAGGGGTTTATAAAGCATAGATATATCATGTATGCATGTAGGTATGCATGCATGCTTGCATGTTAAATTACTTTTTATATGCTTATTGCTAGAAAGACTTACCCTTTAGAAATTCATCTAGATGATATATCTCCATTTTACATGTACATCTACTCTAGATTACTCTATAACTTGAAAAGTTGATGGAGAACCGCATGCTAATCTAACCGGTCAATGAGAACTTTTAGACATATATATCGATATCTATCTCAAACTAGATATCGCACATGTGGTACACGTACTAAATAAATTTGTTTGTGTTCTTAACAATGCCCATTATGTGCATTTATCCGTGTATATTCTAAACTAGATATCGCGCATGTGTTCTCAACTGGCTGAATTAATTGATTGTTTTTCTAAAATTTTATTTGTTAATCAGATATTCAATAGGATACAGTTTGAACTTTTTTGAGCGAAAAGCAATAAAATAAATTTAAAAAACAAAATATTTATAAAGTACTCATCGTGATAAACAATTCTTGATATATCATTACAAAATATAGTCGAAACAAAAAATGTTTCTATAGTATATTCTAAACGCGTTCACAGCCTCTAAATTGAATCCGTTGCAAATCACGGTTTCCGGAAGAAAAAGTGCAAAACATGTAATCTCTCATAGCTCCAAAAGGATGATGTTTAAACTATACTTTACTGTTTGAACTTTGAACTTTGAAGCTGTATATAAATCTTTTTTAAGCTTTGTGAAACACTAGTTTTCTTTAAATCCAAATAAAAGATAAATAAACATTGACGTTTAAATTATACTAGCCTTATGACACATGGATTACATTTCTTTAGCGTGTTAAATCTTCACACGAGTAATGTTGCAACTAGAGGTGAAACCGGATAGAGTTGGATGGGTTATTTATGATTTTTATCACCGACCCGAAAATTAAAACTGAAACCCAAAACCTGCCCGAATCCGACATATTTACAGTTCGCTAAACCCGAATACGCAACTTTGGCTTTCGGGCGGATTTGGACAGGTTTCAGGTTTATGCTGGTGGGTCGGTTTTGCGGGTTTTTCGGGCTTTGCCCCTTATAATTTATCCAAGAAAGAAAGAAAGTGTAATACTTGATGTGTTCTATAAAATATTTATGCATAAAATTTATATTTTGATAAAACTATATAAATTTTATACGACAAACTTATAAGACTTAAAAATTGCATTAACCATATATCTGCAATAAATCATAATAGATATTTTATAATATTTAGAATGAAATAATTATTTAATATATTGAGTTGGAACGGATATGGGAAGCGGTTTTAGTTCGGCTGGGTTTAAGGTTCGGACGGACGGGTTTAACATTAAAACCATACCCAACCCGAAATTTCTTTATCTAATCTCCAACCCGTCCGATAGGTTCGAACATGAATAAGATATCTAAAAAACCCGGAAAAATCAGGTCGGGTCGGATTCAGGTTTAAACCCGACCCGACTTTCACTCCTGGTTGCAACACACTTCCAGTCCAATGGGTTGTTACAAGATATTAATAACAATACAAGGAGTTTACTTATATAATTTATATATCTTTTTCTACAATACAACAAAAAAATTAAAGTAAAAATATTTTTGAATGGATTTCTATTACCGAAATGTTCTGAAGAAAAGTGATTATATGTTAAACATGATAGTGTCCTTATTAAATATGAATGTCTTGTTTGTCTGGAAAAGAAAAGGTTTAACATCCGTTTTCCTTTTCTTAAATTTTTTTAACTAACTACAATATACTTTTTAAAAAGACACATCCACATAAGTCAGTTACATCACTAACATAGATAAAAATGCTCTTCATCATGCATATAGCCAGATGAAGCCTTCATGGTTCTCATAGACATTATAATGTATCCATCTTTCTTTCTTCTTTTTTTTGGGTAAAAATAATCTATTCATCTTTGTATTGATCTTACATGTAACTGTTAATTTGCACATGTGATAAACGTATATCTCAGATTTTAAGGATTTATGTGTGTTTTATTTTTCATTAAAAATTATACTATAGCCCAGGTAGTTTTTGCTGATGGGGTTGATTGCGGTTATTAATCTTTGTTGGATTTGTATGTATTTTTATTGATTTTTTTTAAAGAATGGAAAAGCCATGTCAGAAATTGATTTTAAAATAAAAAGACCGTATTCCTTTTGCTATAATAGTAGATAGTAGATATACTCCCACTCCCACTACAACGAAAATTTAAAGCCAGATATGGATTCAGATAGTTATTGTTGTGTTCAAACATGCTATTAGGTGCGAAGCCAGGGGGAACAGGCAGGGGCCAGACCTCCTTGAGATTACTTATATTTTTCTTTGGATATCTTTAAATCCCTGCTATAATTGCACATATTAATATAACTAATCAAAGAGAAGTTATAGTCGGTAGAGACATTGTCTGGTATGTCTTGATGCCGCTAAGTTCAAACCTAAATGATTGCATTTAATTTTCCCCTCTATTTTGGAGATCACATTTGAGGTGATTTAAACAAAAAAATCTATAACATCTTTGACTGACTCTTAAAGTTTTAACAATTACTGTAAAAATAAGATATATTTGGTTTTGGTATATGCATTCTTTTTATTTTAACAATAAATAATATATGGTAAGGCAAAAACCATAAATAAAATAATATACACGTAACAATCTATGTACATAGCAAACTACTAAGACTGACAGAAGAGTTCATTGGTGTGCGTTCTTTGATTCTTAAAGAATGGGAACCGGATGTGAAGATCACAAAAGAGAATTTTGCCACAATTCCTATTTGGATTAATTTCCCAATCTCTTACCGGAGTGGTATACCGACCACGGTCTTGCTAAACTTAATAGTTTTATTGACACCACTCTATTCATGGACGAGCATATATCTAAAAGAACACGTATGAAATTTGCTCATGTTTGTGTTGAAGTGAAGCCAGATAAAGTACTTCCGAAAGAAATTACTCTCCATCGCAAAGCCTATATTTTCCTACAACCAATTATTTATAATTGAAAACCATACTACTACAATATAGGGTTGCCCTTACGGATTTACCCGTAGGGGCAAACCACTGCCCCTACGGATATATCCGTAGGGGCGAAAACATAACCTGTAGGTGCAAACGCCGTAGGTGCAAATTGAAGCCCTGAACTTGCCCCTACGGGCAAAAACTTGCCCCTACGGATTTTTGTGTAGGTCCATTTTCACCTACGGAGTTGGCCGTAGAGGGAAAAAAGTTATTTTATTTACGGGTTTTTAAAATATATTATATGTACCTACGGTTATATCCGTAGGGGAAAGTAACATCCCCTACGGATACATGCGTAGGTACATATCCGTAGGGGCAAAATATCAGGAATCCTGATATTTTGCCCCTACGGATGTACCCGTAGGGGCTTATGTTTGCCCCTACGGATATATCCGTAAGGGCAAGACCAACCCCCTGACACTGAGATCAGGAGGGAAATATCAGTTACTGCTGATATTTTGCCCCTACGGATTAATCCGTAGGGGCAACTTGTGTATCTACGGTTTAATCCGTAGGTACACTTTATCTGTTTTTCTTTTAAAAAAGGGCTGCCTGATTTTTTCTCGCCCTGTGCACAATAATATATATATCAATAAAATATAAAATTAATCGCAGTATTCATAATCACATCTCACGCATATAATATACAAAAGAAACCCAAATACTGAATATGATATAAATATAAACCAATATCAATATCGTTTCAAAATGTAGTACAATATGTATGATATAAATAAATACATGTTACCTACCCTAACTCGGTCCAACTCCACCTCTGATAAACGATAGAATAAGGCGCGCCTGCTTCTCGGTCAATAAACCATGCAATTCGGCGCGAGCGGGAGTCTGAGCGTCCTGTGGAGCTGGCGATGTGGTCTGCGCAGCCGCCGTCGAGGTAGCAGCTGGCGGAGCCGCGGCTGCGGGAGTCTGAGCGGGCGGTGGAGCTATAGGAGCTGTCTGCGGAACCGCAGCCGATGTAGTGGCGTGCGGAGCCGCAGCCGAAGGAGATGCATGTGGAGGCTCGGCCGGTGTACCCTGTCGCGTCTGGACCTAACGTGCGTAAGAAGCGTGTAAGAACCGTGTATTATTCGAATTCGTATCATTATCAAGTTATTTCGAAATCCCATTTGGATATCTAGTTTGGAAAACTGTTGTTTATTTTAATTACATATGTATGTATGATTAATCAAACCTAAGTCTAAAACCAAATAAGCTCAAGCTACGTACTAATTATGGATATGTTGATATCTATAATATGACATGAAATTTTACTATAAAGTAATATACATACGAGCATCTCCTTCAACTCCTGAACGGTGGCCCTCAAGCTCTCCAGTTCCTGCTGGACACGTCGCTCACTGGAGACGGAGGAAGTAACCGCCGGGGTGGAGTCCATCCTCATATGGGCCCTGCTAGGGCCCAGTCCCCGGCCTCTCTTCCAACCTCCGTGGTGCCCTCCGTGTGCGGCGTCCAGAACTGGGGTCAGCAGCCTCGGATCGCTCTGTCCGGTAAAATCGATCTCCGAGGCCTCGGCCTGCTCAACCACCCGCTCCTACACCCATATTAAGCAGTAAAATATAAGTATAAAATTTAAACTTGAACCTTTCAAAACTAAAATTTCAAATATAGGTAGAATAAATATTAACACTTACGCAATACTTCTGGGTAGCGACGTCGGGATATCGAAGCTCGCCCTTGGCGGGATCTGTCGAGGTGCCGTGGACGGCAAGATATGCGGACAGCACGCTCGGTGTACCACCTTGCGCCACGGTCTGAGCTGTCTGCAATATTAGAAAATAACTCTTAATATTAGAAATATTAGAAAATAACTCTTAATATTGCAGAATATCACAAAGGTCGGTCTATTGTAATTTACCGATAACTCCATGGCTCGAGTAATATTCCACGAGCCACCTGTGTAAGTGGGGCGACCCCTCTTCGCCGACTTCCTGTTCTCTGTATTTTGAGCGGCCTGTTTCTGCACAACGCATTAACATTTAGTTTTCTAATTAAGGAACACAAAAAAATAAATTATATCCTAAACAATGAATTACATTTAAAATACATACCTGCTTGCGTTGGGAGTCGAAATATTCGCACAATAGAGGCCATGTCTCTACGTCGACTCTTGCAAACGCCGGAGTAGATAGGAGGGCCGCTCTCTCTGTCTCGAGGGTCGCCATCCACAGGGAGTAGCAGTCGGCCTTCAGCTCATTCGTGTTGTATCGGACCTTGGTCTGCATGTTCTTCATCAGGCCATTGTACAAAGCATGAAGGTCGAGCACCTTCCCAGGGTGATCAGGGTCGGGTACAGGCTGAAAATCGTAATCCGACTGAAAATACAAAAAAAACATTGTTATTAGATTGCAAGTGTTAATAATAAATATATTGGATAAATCAAATGAAAATATATATTAATACGTACCCGAGCCTGATCAAAGAAGAGGGCGAATGAGCGTCGGTGCTGCTCGCCCCACTCAACGTGAAGTGGATAGTTCTTCACGAGCCGGCTCTCGTCCCCCATATACCGGCCGAACCTCTCGGCATGAGGACCGGTATAGCGATAGTCAAGGGTAAAAAAGAGGGGGAATGTTGCCTCCCCCTAGCTCTGTCAGGCCTCAGCCTATGGGACTGATTCGGACCCCGAGTCCCCCTCTTGGGATGGGGAGGCCCTGCGTCTGCACGAAATATCAAGACAATCAATATTAAGAAAAAGTTGTATTAAGAAATCAAGCTTAAACGAAAATTGAAGTGTGATATATACCTCCGGTGACTATCGCACGAGCCTGGACCCGGGCAGCAGCACGAGCGGGACGATAGTTCCTCCGGTGAGGAACAATCGGGGTCCCGGATGCGGACGCATCCCCTCCAAATAGAAAATAAACATTGACGCTAAATTTCCATGAAGTTCATATTTATTCTATAGAGCATATGTAAAATGAATAAATATTTTATATTTATTCATACTAACCTGCAGACGATGCGGAAGGTATGGAAGCGGCAGGAGCGGCCCCTGCGGAAGATGTGGACGCACCACCTATAATTAGACAATTAAAAATAGATTATATAAGTAATTGCAAAAAGAATGTGTAGATCAATAATATAATGTTCTAAATCAATATGCATGCACTATAGGATATATAAAGTTCTAAATCCCGTTTATGAGGCGAGCGAAGCGCCGAAAGGGATTGATTTTAGGTATCCCGTACCCGCAGGTGCCGTGGTGTCACCACCTACAGCTAGACAATAATAAAAATTGCTAAGTAAGATCAAAAGGAATGTGTGTATATTTATGATATAGCATTCTAAATCAATATACATGCACTATATGATATATAAACATATCTGGAGGAGAGGGAGTGGCCTCTGTCCCAGATGTGGACGCACCACCTATAATTAGACAATTAAAAATAGAGTATATAAGTAATTGCAAAAAGAATGTGTAGATCAATAATATAACGTTCTAAATCAATATGCATACACTATAGGATATATAAACATACCCGCAGGTGCGGTGGTGTCACCACCTACAGCTAGACAATAATAAAAATTGCTAAGTAAGAGCAAAAGGAATGTGTGTATATTTATGATATAGCATTCTAAATCAATATACATGCACTATATGATATATAAACATATCTGGAGGAGCGGGAGTGGCCTCTGTCCCAGATGTGGACGCATCACCAACAACTAGACAATCAAACATTGACAATATAAGTAATTTTGACATAAACATGCATGAATATCTGTAATATTACATTCAAAATGGATATGCGTGCAGTATACCTGGAGGTGTGGCAAAATCCACACGGAAGGAGGCATCCAAAGGGGTCTCCGATCTGGGTGCAAGACCGGCCCTCTGAAGCTCCCTACGAAGCTCTCCGGGCGGCAGAACCGCTCTGCCTCTGCCGCGGCTGGAGCTCCTGCCGCCCCTCGCTGCTCCCGACATCGTCATCAAATCTAGATAAACGGTTCGTGGACGCATTAGACAATCTTTAAAAGTATTGACTATATATGTATAGAGCGTAAAATGTGAAGTAATAATATAACATTACAGATAACCTTTTTCGTTTCGTGGGCGCATTATACATATCTACTTGGATTTCATCGTCGATGTCATTTCTAACCCACGTAACTTCATAATCGGTCGAAGACAACCCGTCCTTCGAAACAGACGATCGGAGCACTTTAAGCCTTCTCTCTTCTTCGTCCTCATCGCTGTCCTCGTATTCTGGGACATCGTAGACATCTCTGGGTTTCCATCGGCATACAACACTCCACCCCGGATGCTTCAAACACTGTGAGTAGTATACTTGGAACGCTTGGTTCGGAAAGATAAACGGATCTTCCTGACCGTAAAATCGAAGTGTGTTCACACTGCTCAATCCATATTCATCTTTCCAAGTCCCAAGATTGCTTCTCCACTTGTCCGTATCGGTTCGCGTATCGTACCAAGTACACTGGAATATATAAAAGGGTTCTGATCGTCCGGGATAGTGGATGCCGAGTATACAATTTAAGTACCCATAATAAATCACACCGTCCGATCCTACCGTCGCAATGCCACTATTCTGAGTGGTTCTAGATATTTCTATGTCCTTAACTTCGAATTTGTATCTAAGGACACCAAATCCTTTGTAATATGCAACCTCCGTACTAGGAAATTGAGCTAAACATCTTGAATCACTCTCAAATGATGCAGACAAGTTCGGATCGTGGATCTAACAAAACAAATTTTACGACAAATACATAACGATACAAGTTTAGATTAAAACTGCTAGCAATAAAATGTTATTCGAATAACTTACATGATCTGTGACCCAATCACAAAAATTATCCTGATGATATTTTTCCAATTGTTCTTCATTCCAATCAGGATGCCCCTCACGTACCTCGTTAAAATGAATTCTGTTTTCGACAAATAATGGTGACATTAATATTATATCATTTCATACACAAACAAACACAGATATAACAATTAATCCAAAAAAACTTACTCTCTAATTTGTTCAAGACATATGCAATTAAGCAAGATAAACCGGTATATCTTGTTGATAAACATAGTGTCTACCCTCTTATACTCGGCTTTACCATATGGCCCATCTTGAATTCTTCGTGGTCGGTTAAGCCTTGTCTCAATGTTCTCGTCCAGATAGCGGGAACAAAATGTGGTTGCTTCATCAAGAAGATAACCTTGCATGATAGAACCCTCTGGTCGATTTTTATTGCGTACATACTTCTTAAGAGTGTAGAGGTACCTAATGAAAATATGTTGAATAAATAAATACGGGCATACAGGACAACAATAAATTTATAAATTGCGCGAAACGAAAAATTACACGTACCTCTTGACGGGATACATCCATCGATATTGTACCGGTCCGGCTAACTTCGCCTCAGTTGCAAGATGAACCGTCAAGTGTATTATGATATCGAAAAATGACGGTGGGAAAATACGCTCAAACTTGCAAAGTATCAACGCAATAGAATTTTCTAGTTTATCTAGCGTCACAACCTCCAGTGTTTTAGCACACAACTCCCTGAAAAAACAACATAGGTCGTTGATAACTAGACCAACCGAGTCGGGGAGAGAAGTCCTGAGGGCTAATGGAAGAAAGTGCTCCACGATAACATGGTGATCATGACTTTTCAGCCCATCGATCTTGCCCTTCACAATTTTTATTTTCTTGTTGAATGATCCTGAGAAACCTGTGGGGACTTTCAAATCATGCAACACCTGCAGGAATCTTTTCTTCTCCAGTTGTGACATATGATAAGCGGCATTGGGAAGTATAAACTTGCCCAGTTTACCCGCTACCGGTCTAGAGTGCAATTCACTTCTTATTCCCCACTCTTGTAGATCCATCCGAGCATTCATGTTGTCTTTCGATTTCCCGTCTTTACAAAGAAGCAAGTTAAGTATATGCTCTGATACTCCCTTCTCTATATGCATGACGTCCAGACAATGACGCACTGAATTTGTAGACCAGTACGGAAGCTCGAAGAAAATGCTTAACTTGTTCCAATATGGTGGTTTGACCTGTTTCGTCGGATCCATCCCGAAGGTCACGTTATTGTAACCATCCCATTTAGCAGTCACGTCCTCTCTGGACAATAGGGATGGAGGTCCAAGAAGTTTCTGATGACCATCAAAGTGAACCGTGTCTAACCTATAGGGGTGGTCTGGAGGCAGGAAATATCGATGGCCGCAATAACAAACCTTCCTGCTAAAATTCAAGAATTTCGATGTTGTGTGTTCATGGCAATGAGGACATGCTTTGTGACCATGTACGGACCAACCTGATAACATTCCATACGCAGGAAAGTCATTAATTGTCCACATTAAAGCCGCACGCAGTATGAAGGTTGTATTTGTGTTTGCATCATATGTCTCTACACCATCAATGAACAAAGATTTCAACTCCTCGATCAGAGGTCGGAGATAGACGTCGATATTGTTCCCCGGTGAGTTTGGTCTGTCGATAAGAAAAGGCATCATAAAGTATGATTGGTCCATAGCCAACCAAGGCGACAGATTATAAATTATCATTACAACGGGCCATGTGCTGTAACTTCCAGCCATATAGTTGAATGGGCAGAAGCCATCAGTAGCCAGTCCGAGTCGGACATTGCGAGGATCGCTACTGAATATTGCATGCCTCCTATCGAAATCCGTCCATGCCGGTGAATCTCTTGGATGGCTCATTTTTCTATCTTCACTTGGAGGAGCACGGTGATGCCAAATCATTGCCTCGGCTGTTTTCTTGCACCTGAATAGCCTCTGTAGCCTCTGTGTTATGGGAAAGTATCGTACTATCTTCACATGTATATCAGGCTTCTTATCAGAATCTTTCGGCTTATACCTGGCCTCTCCGCATGTTGGACACTCTTTCAAATCTGAATTCTCTTTCCGGTACAACACGCAATTTTTAGGACATGCTTGAATCTTCTCGCACTTTAGACCCAAATCAGACATCATCTTCTAGGCTTCGTACCAGCTGTCGGGCACATTATTTCCCGGAGGTATAGAATCTTTCAAGAACGAAAGAAGCATTGTGAATGACTTGTTGCTCCATCCATTTAGGCACTTAATCTGGAAAAGTTGGACGAACCATGAGAGGGTGGAATACTTCGCATTCTCATAAATTGGTTTCCTAGCATCATTCATGAAATTTTCATATTTATCTGCACGCGGTCCTTGACTGGAAGGAATGTCATCTTCGGTACGAATAGATTCACCTAGGGCAGGCTCTACCATATCCTCCATTTCTTCTGATGGAAATAAATTACCGTCTTCTCCTTCTGCCGCATTACCGAATTCTTCTTCTTCTCCTGCCGCATTATTGTGTTCTCCTTCTTCTTCTGCCGCAGTACTGCATTCTTCTCCTTCCCCGTGATATTTCCAAGTTGTATAAAGTCTAGTAAGCCCATGTTTTACAATATGAAGCTCTGCCAATTCTACCTTCTGCCAGTACTTATTGCCACATCGATCGCACGGACAGAGAATCTTCTCTATTATGATCTTATTATGTGCGCGTGCAAATTCAAGGAAAGCAACAACTCCTGCAACAAACTTAGGTTGCATACGTTGTTTCCAATCCACATACATCCAGTCCTTAACTCTGACGTACTCATGGGCCATGTTAGACTGTATAACATATAAATTGTAGGTTATGCTGATTATATTGAGAAATATAAGAACGGGATAGTTATTGACAAAGGAGAAAATCCGTGTATATGCTTTGTGTGTGCGTTTGTCGTTGAAAAGAATAAATTATCGCACGTATGTTAACCGATAGACGGGGACTAAGTGGCGCTTTTAGTTTCATATATGAGTATCGATGAGAATATGAAGGTTTCATATTATCATATATTGGTTCTAACTTGAACATCTCGAATCACTCTCTAATTATGCGTTTGTTGTGTATTCTTGATGTATGTGTGTGTTCCGGCTATCGGGGGTAGGCTTCTATCCCATTAAGAATGTATAGAGCGAACACCCATCACTTGTGCTTTCAACCGTTTCGAGTAAATTTCGGCAGCACCTCCCCGCTGTTCTCCGAGTACGCTGTAATAGAATAGACAATCATTTCAAAGCTGTGAAACAACGTTGAAATGAACATCTAATATATCTTTGTACACGGAGAACCAGCGGAAAGGTACCGACGAAATATCTCGAAACGGATGAAAACACAAGTGAATGAAGACGTTTGCTTTATACATTCTTAACTTGTCCACACGGGACAAATCTATGGGTTACCATACGATTGAATTTTCTCGTCGCGTAGACTATACGACGGTTGTTAGTATCGAGCTATACTGTCCGATATTTAACAACCTTCGTATAGTTCTATGTCACGACGAGCATCGCACGTATGTTAACCGATAGACGGGGACTAAGTGGCGCTTTTAGTTTCATATATGAGTATCGATGAGAATATGAAGGTTTCATATTATCATATATTGGTTTTAACTTGAACATCTCGAATCACTCTCTAATTATGCGTTTGTTGTGTATTCTTGATGTATGTGTGTGTTCCGGCTGTCGGGGGTAGGCTTCTATTCCATTAAGAATGTATAGAGCGAACACCCATCACTTGTGCTTTCAACCGTTTCGAGTAAATTTCGGCAGCACCTCCCCGCTGTTCTCCGAGTACACTGTAATAGAATAGATAATCATTTCAAAGCTGTGAAACAACGTTGAAATGAACATCTAATCTATCTTTGTACACGGAGAACCACCGGAAAGGTACCGACCAAATATCTCGAAACGGATGAAAACACAAGTGAATGAAGGCGTTTGCTTTATACATTCTTAACTTGTCCATACGGGACAAATCTATGGGTTACCATACGATTGAATTTTCTCGTCGCGTAGACTATACGACGGTTGTTAGTATCGAGCTATACTGTCCGATATTTAACAACCTTCGTATAGTTCTATGTCACGACGAGCATCGCACGTATGTTAACCGATAGACGGGGACTAAGTGGCGTTTTTAGTTTCATATATGAGTATCGATGAGAATATGAAGGTTTCATATTATCATCGAGTATCATATATTGGTTTTAACTTGAACATCTTGAATCACTCTCTAATGATGCGTTTGTTGTGCATTCGTGTTGTATGTGTAACATGATTTTAAACCATTGAGATCAAGATTGATAGAACTGATCATCCTACATTGCAATGGCATTCATCTACCAAAAACTATTATTGCAATGGCATTCATCTATAACAATCAACAATTAAAACTACAAATATAGGATACTGATATCATAAAGCGTTATACGCAACATATGAATTCACATGACTGAAATATGCATCAAAAAACATGTGCATCCAAAAGAAAGGCCACTGTCAACAAATATAAACAAAGGATTATTATATTAACTATGAAACATATTAGAAAAATGATAGAAGTTAAAGATGTTAATAACATGATGATAATCAAAGCAGTTGCGTACAGATGCTAAAACCGAATATGTGACACGATATTCTTGTAAAGATAGACATGTATTAAAAGAGGAGACGCCCAAGTAAAATCCATAACTAAATCCCTATCTTGCCCTTCCTTTTCTTCAAATCAGAAATGTGTCTTTTTTTTGCAATTATATATAGCTAAAACAAAGAAGTTCCTACAATTCTAAGCATTTCCAATTACAATGGCCCATCCTCAAAATCCAGAATCTTATAAGCATCTTATGCAATTAGCAAACATATTCAACCCAACATGCCCAACGGCTAAAAGTTCAACAAAACAGTCTCCGTTTCCAAGAAAATTTGAGAATGACAAATAAAATTATTAATTAAACTGGGCTTTACCCACATTATTAGTCCAGTTTCCAACACCTTCTCAAACTAGACACATTTTCCACTTATGATCATCATCAACATTTCAATTAACGAGCTTAATGCTAATTAGAATGGAAATTAACTTAGACCCTGAAATCCAAAACCCCAACCCCAACCCTAATCCTAACCCCAACCCCAACCCCAACACCAACCCCTTGCCGAACCCCAACCCCAACCGCAGCCCGAGCCCTAGCCCCAGCCCCAACCCTAACGCTAACCGCAGCCCGAGCCCGAGCCCCAACCCCAACCACAGCCCTAGCTGCAGCCCGAGCCCCAGCCCCAGCCCCAGCCGCAGCCGCAGCCCGCAGCCCCAGCCCCAATCAAGAAGTGCTCAGGGACACACAACCCCAACCCCAACCGCTACTCCATGCCGAACCCCAACCCCAACCGCAACAGCAGCCTCCCAGCCCCACCCCTAACCCTAACGCTAACCCCAACCGATGCCTACCCAAACCATGAACCATAGACCTAAAACAATCAAAAATTTATTTAATTGAAGATTTCCTAACCTGTGCAGGCGGTGGCGACGACGAATCGGTGGCGACGACGAATCGGCCGTAGGTTGAAGAAGCAGGCGATGGCGACGACGAACGAAGATGAGGAAGAAGCAGGCAGTGGCGATGACGATTCGGCCGGCGCTGGCGACGGCGAGACCGGCGACGACGAGAACGGCGATCGGCGGGAACGAGGGTTTGGGGATTTGGGTTCGCGCGCAAGTGATAAAAGAATAAGAAATAATCAGCGTAGGGATCGATCACTTAAATCTCTGTTTAGATGCCCCTACGGATATGCCCGTAGGTGCTTAGTTTGCGGGTCCGTAGGGGCAAACAATACTTTAAGATTTAATAATTTTTAAATAAATATGGAAAGAACATAGGGGCAACCGTTTGGCCCTACGGATTTATCCGTAGGCCAACCTAAATCTGCCCCTATGGATGTTGTTATCCGTAGGGGCAACCCCCTATTTTAGTAGTGCCACCTCAATATCTTAAGTGCAAGACTTTTGTGCATTCCGATATGTCATACTCACTTTCCATTCCACTCTCAAATATTAAGTTTACCCATTATAACTTGAACCTCTCCACCTCTAAATCCATCTTACATTGTCAACCTACAATCATCACAAAAACCAACACCACAGCATGCTCATCAAAAATGCCATTCAATATCATCACTCCATCCTCAAATTCCATCTCTTCTCATTCTTTTCTATCAAATCATGAAAGCCAATGGAAGATTGTAAACCGCGAAAAATCTGAAGAACGAAACCCAACCGCAAATCGAGTTCCATCGATCCAATCATTTCCAAGTGCTTGGAGAACTATTGTTGAAGATGAGTTCATGTTATTCAAAAATCTGAAAGTGACGTCAACACAAATATCACCGCAAATTCCAATGCAAATAACAACCATTTGTTAAGAAATGATGATAACTCCGCCAAGTGTATTGTGTTGGAATGTGAGGGGCTTCCATGATCCCGAAAATGTGAAAGAATGTCGACACATCATGAGAATAAATTCCGTCGATATTCTATGCCTAGTTGAGATTAAAGTCAAAATGACTTCAGTTAATTTTGCTAAATTCAATTTCTTTCAAAATGAACAATTCTTCAACAATTTTGAGTTTACTCATGGAAATATTTGGTTTAAGTTTGATAAAAAGAGGTATTCTATTGACCGCATTTCTTCAACGGACCAACTCCTCCATCTTAATGTCCAAGGGGTTTTTCATGATTTCTTTTTTTTCCCCATGGTTTATAGGCAAAATGATGGTTCGAAGCGGATTCGTCTTTAGAATGATCTTGTGCTTGCTTCTTCTTCAATTAATAAACCATGGTTACTGGTTGGAGACTTCAATATTGTTCGTTTTGCATATGAGAAAGTAGAAGGTGTTATGTCCCGTTTTCCAAAAGACGGAGAGAGAGTGTGGACGAGACCCGCAATGTATTCACACTAAAAATCACTCCTTCCTGACATGAATACGTTAAGTGTCTATATAAGCAGTAATAAGAAAATATAGTACAAGAAATTAAAGTATATATGTCACGTCCCGCTTCCCAAATTATGGAATACGGGAGGCGACTAGGCCTGCCATGCTCCTACGGTCACGGAATAACCCTGCCGTAATCACACTTCGGCTTCTAGCATTACATGGTAATCAGTAATCACAGCTCAGAAGTAAAAGAAACACATTACTAGTTTATTACACCAACTTTCATTGTTCACAATTGAAAACAGAACGAAAGAAAAGAAACTACTAACCAAGTGCGAAAACAAGGTTGATTTATGGAAAGCAATAAAAGTACTGGAGGCACGACCATCTAGATCTCTGCGAGCGAATGATAGGTCTGGCTCCTGAACTGGGTTCTCTCCAAACTCTGAGCATGCACACTCAGGTCGTCAGGGAGACACCATAGCAATATTATAATAATAACAAAGATGCAAGGAAATAAAGTAATTATGGTGGAGACAATAAATGCAGGTAATCGTTATGCCATTAAACACTGCTATGTATGATCTGTGTCCCTATCGGTCTCTAAGTCACTTTTGAAATCGAGTTGTGGAAATGAATAATCATATTTAACGAGGGTCTCGTACATACCCCAGACTACGGCCCACTGTTACCCGGGACATAACCCTGTCAGCCGAACCGCTAGGTCCAAACCTAATATATAAGAGTCGTTGTTCGAATGATCATTCTCTAAATCACTGACCTCGCTAAATACAATTTCCTTTCCACTTCGATTTCATTATTTTTCCCCAGATTTCACTATCTATGAGTATGAGCTAGTTGTGTACAAGTATGCATTAATAACATGGTTTTATTCACTATTCACTGTATCGTTCATTATCACGAATCACTCACTTTTTCACTGGCGTACTTGACACAATCAAACCGATACTATTCACGTTCGACAATGCAATATACACTAAAAATTAATAAGGATGCTCACTATCGCTAGAGGTAGTACAGTCGGGTAAAACTGTGAATCGCGCCGCTAAACAATTTATATGCAATACAAGTCGCTATGCGTCTCATGAACTTATAAAAATCTCATTAAATCATACGTTCAGAATTAAGTAAAATGATACAAAAGAGGTAATAAGTAAACTCAGTCGGTAGTTCAAAGAAAGTAGTTTCAAGTCAATCGGGTTTCGGGTTCGCAAATTATAGTCGTTTTATTTTAAGTGTTCACCGCTGGAAATTCAGTTCCTGAACTGAAAGTCCATTTCGTAACATAGTTTTCACCCTCTTGGGATCAAAATAAGGCGATACTATAGTTGAACAATATTTATATTTATCAGTTAGGTTTCCAACGCACTAGACATATCTATAATATCCATAGTGTACTGGAAGTTATGCATTATATAATATTGGGGTATATGTTTTGTCCCTGCTTGGGACTGCCGTATGTACTGATAGTTTAAAATGAGATTAAAATAGTAAAAGATGGTAAAAACGAATGAAATTACTTCCAAAAGTTATCTAACGGACTTATCTTCGCTACAGTATAGGGATCCGCATAATACCATTTTCATACAGAAACGTGAAAGCATTTCAATTTGAGTATCGACAGCCAGTGCTGCTTTGGACTGCAGTCCAGAGCCGCAATTCTCCCTAGATTTTCATTATCATGAATCATTAGGATTTAGTGGGAAAAAATATATTACTGTAGACTAATCCGTCATCTTCGATATAAGTGCTAAAACGCCACAATCCGATCTATACATAATTTATTATAAATTTTACGGGCTAGCATGTATGAAAATTTCAGATTTTACGACGGAAATTGGGGTACCATTTTACGTGAGAAAACGACATTGTTTTGCAATCAAAATCTTATAGGATATTCATTAACCATACCTGGGTTTATTAACCTAAGTTCCTCTATTTAAAATCGGTTTTAGTTTAGGATATGTTCGAAACTAGCTTAAGTAAACGGTTATCGATGAAAAGTCGGTTTCTTACTTGACGAGCATGAGATTTGAACCATATTAATTATGAGCGTTTTCAAACATGGGGTAAAACCCACTAGATGGATTAATTCACTAAAAGCAACAACGTGTGCTTGTAGTGACAAATGATTCGGTTACGGTATTCGATTCAAGCATATAATCATAATAGAACTACTTACTAATATCTCTATATAGCATGTAATAAGCAAGCGAAATTCACTTGCCTGCGATGACCGACGGTCACGAAGACGGTGATGGCGAAGGCATCATCATGGTGAGGAGCTCAAGCAATGTAAGCTCGGTGTAAAGCACGACAAGGTGGCTCAGTGGCATCGGGTGCAGCGATGTGGCCAGCAAGGAGTACGTCGGCGGCAAGAGGAGGTGTGGGCTCGGCTGGGGCTCTGGAAAGTGGCAGGTGGTGGTGATCGGCTTCAGGGAGTTCATCAGTGACGAGTTAATGGGGTGCAATGGCGAAGTGGGTGGCCAGCGCGGTGCTCGGAGGAGGTACGACTGCGGTGATGGGTTCGCCGGTGTTGTTGAGGTCGGTGGAGAGTGGCGTGGAAGAGATGGGGTCGAAGCTCTGGTAAGGTGATCGACGGTGGGGCAGAGGTGAGGTCTGGGTTGTGGGTTCGAAGGTAGAGGGGTTGCTTGGGGTTGGGTCGTCGGGAAAGAGGTGAAGGGGAAAGGAAGGATACACGTCGGTGGTTGGAGGCAAGAGGACTGGGTGGTCGCGGTTGCAGAGGAGGTGGGGTTTTGTAGGGAGAGACGAGGTCGAGGGTGAGGTGAGGCGACATGGAGCGCGGGTGAGGGTGTGATTCGTAGGGGAAGGGGGAAAACGTGACGGGAGTGGGAGGGGAGATGAGGTGACACGAGCAGGGCGCAGGGGTGGTTGGACGTGCGCACGATCGCCACAGCGTGCACGAGGAGCCGTTGAGGGTGAGTGGCGGGAAAAGTGAGCGCGCATGGAAGAAGGAGTAGGGGTGGTGAGCGGGTCGGGTCGGGTAGGTAGGTTTGGGTTTAGGGTTAAGTAGTAATTAAATAGATAAATAAAAATATAAAAAGGTAAAAATCTTAAGAAAAATCCAAAAATATGGGAAATCAATACACGGAAGCTGGGGATTTACAATATCAAACATCCAACAATACTTATTACAAATCAAGTCAAAATGGACACAAGTGTTCCACAAACAAAAAGAAATAAGGATGTAAGAGGCCGTAAAACGAAACCTCGAACAAAAACATACTGGAAGACTAGTGAACGACTTGTGAAGATGGATGGTTGAAGTCCTTCTCTGTCGGATCTGTCTCGTACTAAGCCTCGTCATTTTCCCCAAAATCGCCCGACGACATTCCTAAGAAAATAAAACATGAAAACAAGAAAAATAGAATGTCGTCGGCGAACTAAAGTTCGGCAAATCCCCAATTAAAAAGAATAGAACTTTAAAATAAATAAAATACGGTATAGAACAATAACACAAATATGAAGATAAAAACGGAAGATCAATAGAGTGTAGATCAATAAAGTTAGGCATAAATCTATCTGGAAAACATATATCTAGAGTATCATGATATTAGTTATTATAGTGTTTTAAATTATAAACTCGAATTGTGAGAGTTTTATATGCAACTAGGATATTATACCGGAGGCGAACTGGGTTAGAACGTCTTGCCTGAATTTGGGGGAAGATGTATTTTGTAAATCTATTCACCTCTCCGAAAATACTAAGGGATTATAGTGCCACATATCGAAGGTTTGAACATATGCGACCGATGTAGCTGATTTTCAGATTCTCTTTCAGGATGATAGGTTTATTGATTGTGGAGACGCATTTTTCCTAAAGGCGTAAGCCCCTATAGTTAATTATGTTATCCCGAACGATAACAACTTTCTACACTCCAGGTCTTTGTTCCGTATGTTCATGTGTTTGACTGTTGATATAGCCAACAACTTTGTTTGTTTTTATATCTTTCGTGTCCGTAGATTGTATACGGTTTTATGAGATGCATGATTCAGACCATAGGGCACGGAAAGCATTGCTTTCATTTTTTGTGGGATCATTGTTCCACGGGAATTTACTCACCGCGAAGCATTGTTTGTTGATGAGCGGAGGCTTGATCATGTTGAAAATGCATTGCTTGTCTTTGGAGTTTTGATATGGTAAGATAGCAAGAAGACATAGGCATCGTCATCTACTGTTGACCCAAATCACAACTCATGAGAGAGTTGCGGATGTTTTTTTGGTGGAAGGATTGCTCTATTGAAATAACATGGGTTTTGATTGGAGGGGAGAGTTGTTCCACCTGAGGGGGCCCAAGTTGGTAGCTTGGTTTGCCAACGTGGATTGAAGATACTCACTTTGCACAGTGGAGTAAGTATTGCTTAGTTTTAACTTGATGGAGCGTTACTCAATTTGAGATGAACTTAAGTTCAAGAGATGATTTTATGTTGGTCTTTTGGTTTACCAACATGGGGTTTATGATATGATGAGAACGTTGCACTTGGAGTTCATGTTGGTATCTTGGTTAGCCAATATGGATGAATTTGTATAGAGGAGATCATCGGTCGGAAGCCAGTACAACGTTGTTGAAACGACAAATATTTTGGATGGTAGAGATCATTGATCGGCTATCAAACAGAGGTGATCGTTGATTGGATGACAAGTCAACGTTGTTTGTATCTTAGTTATCCAACTCGTGTTTTGGTCAAGCGTTGCTTGATTATGCCCACATTGGTATCTTGGTTTACCAATGAGGGTGAACTTATGTTCATTCCCGTATTATGAGGTCCATAAGCTTTTTTTATTTTGAAAACAGAAGTCTTTATTGGGGAACTTAAGTTGTCACGCCCTGCTTTCCAGTGTACGGGAAAGGAGAAGCGACGAGGCCGCTACGTATTTACTCAGAAGTAAACACGCTAAGTGTATCTAAGCAATATAAAGTAAAGTACACAAGAGATAGAAATGTAAATGAACAACAACTTTATTTATTAAACATTCTTTTTACAATACAGCTGAAATGTAAATACATGGAATGAAAGCAATGCCTACACAATGGCATAACAGAAATAAAAATATGTACAAGTAATCTAGAGCTCTAGGTCGAAGGCTATCTGATCCAAGTCCTCGCTGCTGGGCTCTATCTCCAGAAGGTCCGATCCACCTGACAACATTCCAAATGAAGAAGAAAGGAATGTCGTCAGTAAACAATCGCTCGGTAAGTCCCAAAAGTGAGTAGAGATAAAATAGACAAAAAGAGAATATATCTTATAATGTTTGATTATATTGTTAACGCTGTTGTTTATACCTTGGTACAGAAAATGCCAGTGTATACGAGAGGAGTCCCACTATTCTGGAGACTAAGGTATACGGAGCGCAAGGAACCGTTCAGCCACGGTACAACGGCAATGGATATTCAGGTTGGGTGTATTATGGTAACAGTCCCGTGCCACCTTTAACACCTTCCGTACCAATCTACCCCTTATAAACCCCTCGATGTCTTGATTGTATTGTTTTTATTGTTTGTTATATAGATGGATGACTTGCCGAAACCATGATATCAGTAAATGGAATGAATATAAATGGAGAGTAATGTAGACAGAGTATATCCATGGTTCGGTTCGGTCAATATAGATTGATATAGATTGAATAGACGGATTCATTGATTCATGTTGTATTGTGGTTTATATTTGAATCATATTCAAGTCAGATTGATTAGATTGAGACTCGATCTGATTTAGACACTTTTGAAAAGAACTTGAAATCCTGAATTAGTTTTGATATTATCGGTAACTGCTGCAAATGGACGGCAGGATTTGTGTCTTTTTCCAAGATAATTACCATGTTGATAACACCGTTTGTTAGATTGTTTATCTTAAATAGGCAAGCACCCATATCTCCGGCTCCCTGAGGCTCAAGAGACCGGTCCCACTTAAACCTATATTTACTAGTGTAATACACAGTCCCGAGTATACCATAACCGTGTTTTAATAAATAATTTCCAAATACTTTCTCCCAAAATTTTCCTACAAATTTCCTATAAATTTTCAATATTTACTAACCTAATTTTAAACCTTACCCTAATTAAAACTTAATCCCCTTTTCATTTTCTTTTACATTTTTCTAATCTACCCAACCCAGCCTAGCCCATTCCCTAACCTACCCACGCCCAAACCCCGTCCCGAGCAAACCCGACCCGCTCCCCTTTCTCTCTTCTTCTCCTCTTCACTTTCTTTTCCCGCTTGTTCCCCCTGCGCCCCCATGACCCGCGCCCGTTCACCCGCTCCTCGTGCCCCCCCCGCATGACTCGCTCCCTCCTCGCAACGGTCCTCCACCAACTGACCCCACGACCCGTGCTCCCGCGACCACGTCCTCGCCCCCACGACCCCCGTGCCCATGCCCCAACGGTCGTGCCCGCTTTCCCCTGACCACCACCGCTCCTCTCTCCTCCCACGTCTCTCTCTCTATTCCCACTCTCTCACTCACTCAACGAACCCAACTCCTCTCCCCGAGCACCCTCGATCTGCACCACTCCTCCTTCTTCTCTTTCTCCTCCTCCATCGACCAAGCTTTGCCTTTGCCACCTCCCAGAGCCCCAGCGACCACCTCTGCAACCACCACATCGCTGCCGCGGTCCCTCGCCATGACCAACGACGCCTTCAAGCTTTCAAGCCGAGCCCCGCTCCCAGCTTCCCAGCTTCGCCACCCATCTCCGATGACGGCCACAACTCCCTCACCATCGCCTCCACCAACCCAGCCCCATCCTTCGCCGCGACCACCGCTAGCCTGCCTTCATCTCCACCTCTTCTTCCTCCTTGCCATCGATACAGCACCACTACCATCATCACCATCATTGCTGTGCCTCGCCGTCATCGCCTGCATACCCCTGCAACCTCCACAACGCCGACGAGCCCCGAGCACCGTCGACAAGCAACCCCAAGACCCCCTCCATGACCCCCAGCTCCTCCTCCGGCTCACCGAACCTTATCGAGCCTTGCCGCAAGTCTTTCGGCAGAACCCCGGCACCACCCAGAGCACCACCGCGACACGCTCCAAGTTACGTCGACTCATCTCAACGCCGTCTGAACCATCGCCAACTTCTTCTCGAGCAACGTGCTGCAACCTCCTTCGCCCGCACCCACTCCTTTCCCGGCCACCTCCTCCTTCCTTCTACACCCGAGAGACCAAGCCGAGCTTTTCTTGATCCCTCCACCTGCTCCGGCCACGACCCCGCACTGCGCAACGACCACCCCACCATCGACGGCCTCACCCCGCACTGCGTGACGACCACTCCACCATCGACGGCCTCATCTCTGTGAACTCGGAGCCTTCAAGTACCGCCTCCAACGTCGATCCATGCGAGTTATAGCCAATCAAAAGCAAGAATTCGAGGCCATGCCACTACGGTTCCAAGGCTCACGAACTCCAGTTTTGTCGCAATGACCATTTTCACATCCGTGACGTGCATTGCAATGTGACGTACCGATCATCACCATTCGTTGCTGTCGTGTCGTCGATCGTCGTCATCAGGCAAGTTTTAAAAACTTGCTTATCATGCTATGATTACTATTACGATTAATTTTAAACATAATTGAATCGTAATTCGAACCCAATAGTGAACGGTTGTGTTAATTGTGCAAATGAAGCCCGACTAGGACTTATGACCGTGTTGATGTCACGTAGAAATTTAGGGATTATAACTAGTTTCGATTAAGGAAAACATGTGTTTTGTTGGATACCGAATGCTTAACCTAGGTGTTCGATACGAATCCTAAGCTAAAACCTACTCTAATATGGCGGAACTCATGATCGATGAAACCCTGCGTGGTTAACAAACATCGTATATACACTGGCTGTAAAATAAAGTTGTTTACCTCCCTTAAAACGACAACCTAATAACCCTTGTGAAAGCTGATTTTCTCGGACAAGCTGAACGGTTAAAATCGTAACAAATTATCTACCTATCGGATCTCAGAGTGCTATGGCTCGTATCAAATCCAACAAATAAACCTACAGCACCCCATAGTTCATCCTTGCATTTTTATAAGCTATAACAATGAATAATGAGGCGATTCGCGGCCCTGAACTGCAGTCCGAGGCAGCGTTAGTTTTGGATACCTGGCTTTGGAACACCTATATACCCATTCTTTAAACTGAAAAGGCATGGAGCCCCATATGGTCACGTAGATAATTTAGTTAGCTAACACCTGAATCTGATCCCTTGCGGTTTCACTGTCATTTGATATTTAATTTGGATTTTAACGTACCTAGGTATCCTGCAGTTTTCCGCAGTGACAGTTTGTACACTTTGATATTAAACTGACCATATCTCCCAGTACACAGCAGACGTTATTGATCCATCTAATGCGTTGGAAACCTAACTATTAAATATAAATATTATCCAACTGTAACGTCACTTAATTATGCTCCCAACTGAGAGTAAAATGTGTTACGAAACGGACTTCCAGTTCAGAAATTGGATTTCCAGTAGTGAACACTTAAAATGAAATGGCCATAACTAGCGAACCTGAAATCCGATTGTTGCGAAACAATTTTTTTTGAATAGATAATTAAACATAATGCATACCCCTTTTATATTATTTTGCTTAATTTTGTATGTATGATTTATAGTAAATTTTGCAAATGGTATGACACTGGCTGCTACGTTATATTCGCATTATAATTAATTGCATTCTCATCATATCATGTAGCGGTTATATCTGTAAGTCCATGTCACGCACCCCACGTGTTTGCGAGGAGGCGGAATATATGAAAAACAATTATCAAAGCTTCGTAACACGGACTTGAGCACACGGATCGTGTCTAAACCATTACTAGCAAACTACGAGAGGTTTAACTACTCGGATTCGAAGTTATACCTCACGTTAATTGTCCTTCGGGTCTTCATCGCTGTCCTCCACATCTCGTTGGCTCTATGAAACATGAGTACCTCAACGGCCTTCTCGAGTCAAAGACGATCCACCCGAGAGTCTATAGTCCGAGCTCCTATCTCGAATCTGAGATAACTACGGCTTCTAGTTTGCTAATCTAGAAGTCCTAGAGGGTGTAGAGTATTTAGATGGATTACTTAGTCACTTAAATCCTAGGATTCTCAACTCATGAGTGCTTTTAGGGTTTGAGGAAGAAGATGGAAACTTGAGTAGAGAGAAGTGTTTTGTGATTATGAATGAATAATATCTCATGCTAGAATAATATGAAGCATACAAATATCTCTCTTGATAATATCAAGATAATATCTAGCTTACTTCATTTAATTCTAAGGGTGAATCATCTCATGAGTCATTAAGCATTTAATATTAACTACACCTCATCTTCTCCACCTCATTTAATTTAAATCACAAAAGAAATAAACACAAATGAGTCACCTCCTTCTAGAAGCTTCCCGACAAATTACGAGACTGCCCTTCCCATCCGTATTTCCGAAAAACACGGATAATCTTTGACTGAATAAATCCATCTATATAATACTAGAATCTGGCTTAAACCAAAGCCCGTTAGTATTATCTGACCGATCATAGTACGTGCACAAGTGTACGTAAGTGATCGCAGCCCTGCCGTAAAACGATACGGCCTCTACACCTTTTGCCCGGTGGCGGGAAACTCTCTGTGTGGGACTCTAAAGACTCGACACTACGCTGGCAGTGGATTTAACCACAGGCCGCAAGCGGTACTAGCTGTACGTAACGGTCCCCAGGTAGATGTCGATAAGAAGGACGATGAGGAAACCCATCCGAACTCCTACTGAGCCTGATGTGACAATCTCCGTAAAGTCCGGTCTGTTCGTCTAGGACGATCGCATATCGGGCCTAGGGGACGGTAAACGTCAGATCCCTAATAGCGGTATAAGTCATGTCGAAGTGAAGCCCATTACACCTTGAGAAACTACTGGAATCTACCAGCAAATCTCGCTTGCCCTGGCCAAGGACTTTTGCGTAATGGCTCTCCATACACAGCGCGTTATCAACCCCTAATACCGGGAGAGACGAATCCTGTCTAACCGCCATTACCTCCAAGTGCTTCGGGACTGCACCTAACTACTACCTGTTTGAACGACTCCTTTGAGCCGTGGTAGGGTAGTAATCTAAGTACAGTGGGAACACACCCGGGGCAAAGTAGCAGTGTCAAGTTGACAGACTAAGCTGTACTCATGTCATCTGGGAACTGCTATCTGACGATGGGTATAGTACCAACCTGCAGTTCCCGGCGAGTCCTGTCCGGTGTACTCGTAACCTAACGAGCACCTGCATACTATCTCCAGTACGACGTACTGATGGCTGTGGGACAGGCCATCTTCCCAGCTGGGATGAGAAACGTACACACCAGTCTACTCCGGAGTATCGATGCACTGTCTTAATAATCCTACAACCAGGGACCTGTATAGGATGTTGCTTATAGACTACCCACCCCCCACTAGTGTGACTACCATCGCAACACTAGTAATCAAGTAAAGATCCTAAGGGATCTACTAATATGTATAAGCGATATGTTAAAAGAAACGTTTGCACATATTAAAGTAGAAACAAACCAAGTAGCATACTACCATTTTTAGCACGACTGTCAATACAACTATGAATATCCCAAGCTTCCATTAAGTAATATACAAACTAGTATGATACAGTAATGGCCTTTAGGGCATAAACACTAACAATCTCCCACTTGCACTAGATCCATGTACTGGCATATCGCAGACCTATCATCTCGAATAGCCTCTCGAACTACATTTGATGAATGGCCTTTGTGAATGGATCGGCAGTGTTATTCTCTGTATCTACTCTCTTCACCTCGATCTCCCGGCGATCTACGATCTCCCTGATAAGGTGATACCACCTTAAGATGTGTCTAGACTTCTGATGGGACCTGGGTTCCTTCGCTAAAGCTATAGCGCCGTTGTTGTCGCAATACAGAGGTATTAGATCAACACTGGTAGGAACCACCTGAAGTTCTGTGAGGAACTTCTTCATCCAGACAGCTTCTTTTGCGGCATCGCAAGCAGCTATGTACTCCGCTTCCATCGTCGAGTTAGCAACGGTGTCCTGCTTGGAACTCTTCCAACAGACCGCCCCTCCATTGAGGGTAAAGACATAACCCGACATGGACTTGGAGTCATCCTTGTCACTCTGGAAGCTAGAGCCGGCAAAGGCCTCAATCTGGAGGTCATTTCCGCCATACACCAAGAACATCTCCTTAGTCCTCCTCAGGTACTTGAGAATGTTCTTTACTGCTATCCAGTGCTTCTCCCTTGGGTTTTCCTGATACCGGCTTACAACGCTCAATGCGTATGCTACATCTGGTCTGGTACATAACATCGCATACATTATAGAGCCTGCCGCAGAAGCGTAGGGTATAATCGGCATGCGAGCCCTTTCCAAATCAGTCTTGGGAGACATCTCTTTGGAGAGGGTGATTCCGTGATAAGCCGGTAGGTTACCGCGCTTAGAATCTTCTATACTGAATCTTTTCAATATGGTGTCTATGTACCTGGACTGCGAAAGTCCCAACATCCTCTTTGATCTATCACGATAGATCTGGATCGCCAGAATGTAGGTGACATCACCCATGTCCTTCATGGAGAACTTCTGTGACAAGAATCCTTTGACTGACTATAGCATAGGAATATTATTTCCTATTAGGAGAATGTCATCCACGTACAAGACGAGAAATACTACAGCTCTCCCTACAATCTTACTATATATGCATGGTTCATCTAGATTTTTAATAAAGTCGAATTTTTTGACAGTATCATCAAAACAAATGTTCCAACTCCGCGATGCCTGCTTTAGTCCATAAATGGACTTAAGAAACTTGCACACTTTACTGTTGCTCCCACTCTGAATGAATCCCTCTGGCTGATCCATATAGACGCATTCTTCTAAATTGCCATTTAGAAAAGCCGTCTTTACGTCTATCTGCCAGATCTCATAATCGTGGAAGGCAGCAATGGTAAGAAGTACCCGAATGGATTTGAGCATAGCCACTGGAGAAAAGGTTTCGTCATAGTCCAAACCAGGTCTTTGACGAAAACCCTTTGCAACAAGTCTAGCCTTATAGGTTTCAATCTGTCCATCTACACCAATCTTCTTTCTGAAGATCCATTTGTATCCTACGGGTTTTACCCCATCTGGAGCAATGTCCAAAGTCCATACTTTGTTAGTGTACATGGAACTCCATTTCGGTCTGCATTGCATCCAGCCATCTTACTGAGTCGCCGCTCTGAATGGATTGCTGGAAGCTAGTAGGGTTATCATTGTCAATGATGCAATCTTCTCTATCACCGTCTATGAGAAAACCGTAGTATCTCTCGAGCGGATGAGATTGCCACTACTTCTGGATGTCCCTTTCTTCTGAAACTTCTGATTCTACCATACTTTCAGTAACAGCTTGTGGTTCTGGAATTTCTTCCAGTTCTATTGCGCTCCCACTTTTCTGATTTTCTAAAAATTCAGCTTCCAAGAAGTGGGCATAACGAGAAACAAAAACCTTTTGTTCCTCTGCGTAATAGAAACAATACCCCTTGGAGTTCTTTGGATATCCCACAAACTTACACTGTACTGAGCGTGCCTCAAGCTTGTCCGCATGCTGCTTTTTAACAAAAGCTGGACATCCCCATGTCTTTAGGTACTGAAGATAGGGTTTCTTCCCACTCCACATCTGATATGGTGTGGTAAGCATAGTCTTGGTTGGAACCTCGTTCAAAAGATATGCAGCTGATTCTAGTGCATAACCCCAGAAAGATCGCGGTAACTCAGCCTTACTCATCATGGAACGAACCATATCCAATAGGGTTCGATTCCGCCTTTCCGATACACCGTTGTGTTGTGTGTATGGAGGAGTAAGCTGAGAGAGAGTTCCATTCTCTTTTAAGCAACCCAGGAACTCGGCACTTAAATATTCAACACCTCGATCAGATCTCAATGTCTTGATATTTTTGCCTGTTTGGTTTTCCACTTCATTCTTGTATTCCCGGAATTTCTCAAAGGCCTCGGATTTATTCTTCATCAAGAAGATATTTCCATACCTAGAGAAATCATCCGTAAAAGTAATGAAGTAGGAATAACCACCTCTCGCATGTGTAGACATTGGACCGCACACGTCACTGTGTATGAGTCCCAAGAGCTTGCTCGCTCTTACTCCGTGTCCAGTAAACGGAGTCTTTGTCATCTTTCCTATGAGACAAGATTCACAAGTAGCATAAGATTGATATTCGAACGGATTCAAATATCATTCTCTATGTAACTTAGTCAACCATGTTTCATTGATGTGACCTAGTCTATAATGCCATAAGAAAGCCTGATTTACTTTTGGAGACTTTCTTTTAAGTATGTTCTGGATATTGAAAACCTGAGCTTGATTCAATATGTATATACCGTCATCTAATGTACTGGACCCAATCAGAACTTGATTTATGTGGATGTGAACCACATCGCTTACGAATGTAAAATCATATCCCTCTGTCGAAAGTGAGGACACTGATATGATATTACAAGTCAAACTAGGTACATACAAACAGTTACGTAGAATCAATATCTGCCCACTTGCCAAACCTAGGCGATATTCTCCCACGGATTCGACATTCACGCTCATTTCGTTCGCGACTCTGAGAGACAAATCGCCTACCCTGATAACTCTACGGTTTCTCAAAGAATGTATGTTCCCCTCCGAATGACGTGACGAAGACGCGATAAACGTCCAGCCTGAATTTCGGGGCAGATGCTAATTGGTGCTATCCGTCCACCTCTCCGAAGATGCCAAGTTGATTTATGGCACCATGTATCGAAGGTTTAAACGGATGCGGCCACAGACTTCGTCAGATTCCCCCTCGTTTGAGGGGTTTTTGATTGTGGGGACGCTCTTCCCTGCAGGCGCAAGCCCCTGTAGTTAATTACGCTACCGTATCGCGGCAACAACTTTCTCCTTCTCCATATGGTCACTTCGCGTCGTGGATGTTTGTTTTGTGTTTGGTTGCCCATGGATTGTATACAAAGACTAATTTATATTGTCGCCTGTAAGGCGTGGGCTAGTCCAAATCCGTATCTTTCTTAGATTTGGGTTTGGGGATTTGGGTTTAAGGATACATTAGCCTCATTTGAGTCTAAGATCAACTTAAACGTTTGTTAAGGATACGTTAGTCTAATTTTAGACTAAGATCAACTTAAAGGGATTGTTTAAATCCAACAAGAGAGCAATTGAGCTCTATTGTTTAGTTTAGTGACATTGCGGTCGATTAGTTTAAGGACATTACGGTCCATTGTTAGTTTAAAGACATCTCGGTCCAATGTTAGTTTGAAGATATCGCGGTCGAGGTTAAGGACATCATAGTCCATGGGTTTAAGGACCCTACAGTCCAATGTTAGTTTAAAGATATCGCGGTCGAGGTTAAGGACATCATAGTCCATGAGTTTAAGGACCCCACAGTCCAATGTTAGTTTAAAGACATCATGGTCGAGGTTAAGGACATCATAGTCCATGGACTTAAGGACCCCACAGTCTAATGTTAGTTTAAAGACGTCACGGTCGAGATTAAGAACATCATAGTCCGTGAGTTTAAGGACCCCACAGTCCAATATTAGTTTAAAGACATCACGGTCGAGGTTAAGGACATCATAGTCCATGAGTTTAAGGACCCCACAGTCCATAGTTTAAAGACGTCATAGTCTGTGAAATGTGTGGTTGTTGGGACCCGTCAACTCTTTGAAGACGTTGAGGGATTACAACGACAAATATCAAAGGAGTGAAGAGATGTACCCTTGAACCGAGGTTGATTGGGGATCTGTAGTCCAATTTGGAACTAAGATCAATTAATTAGATTATGAGCTCATTGGCTCAGTTAAATATGGATTGAGGACTTATGGCCAACTTGGGCTAAGTCCAATTAGATTTGAAATGTTGGCCCTTTATTGGACCATTAGACATTTGTCTGGGTACAGCCCCTCGTCACTTAGCAATGCTAAACAAGAGTTTGAGGGCTCTGATATCATTTTTGTCTTTGACTGAGCATTAAACATTATAGCTCTGAGTTTTACTCAATTTTGAGATTTAGTTAAAGGGGAGGTTTTTGCCACTGGAAACTTAGCCAATTTGGCTTAAAATAGTATTAAACACTAAAGGACAACAGTGTTAAATACTGGAAATGAAATGCTCAGAGTAGTGTTAAACACTAGAAGACAACAGTGTTAAACACTGGGAATAAAACTCTCAAATTAGTGTTAAACACTAGAGAAGAAGAGGTCACGTGGGAACACGTGAGGGCACCCAAAGGTGGGGCCAGATCTCCTTTGTTTTATTCTCAAATCTGCGAATAAGTGTTAAACACTTTTAATTTCCTGGCCATCACGTGTTGGCACGTGATAGGCACTCATGCACTGATTTGTTAAGGCTTTTATTAGGGGTCACGTGAGGACGCCCAAATGTGGGGCCAGATCTCCTTTGTTTTATCCTCAAATCTGCGAATAAGTGTTAAACACTTTTAATTTCCTGGCCATCACGTGTGGGCACGTGATAGGCACTCATGCACTGATTTGTTAAGGCTTTTATTAGGGGTCACGTGAGGACACGTGAGAGCGCCCAAAGCCAACATTGCCTTTGCTTTTATTTTCTTTATTTTGGAAGTCACGTGGGAGCACGTAAGGCATTGCCTCAGGGCTAATTCCTTTTTATTTTGGAGGATTTGTTTAGGGGTCACGTGGGGGCACGTGACCCAGTTTAGTCTTTCTTTTCTGACCACTGCGGATTGGGGTCACGTGTCATCGCGTGACCAATGTTCTTTACGTGCATGGAGATCTTTCAAGTCTCTTGTTTTAAGAATTAAATTCTCTGTAGGGTTAAACCCTAATTCTGTTTTAGAGGAATTAAATTCCTATGTATATGGAAGAATTAAATTCTTATGTAGGGTTAAACCCTAATTTCATTTGGAGGAATTAAATTCCTATGAATTTGGGAGAATCAAATTCTCATATATGGTTAAACCTTAGTTCTGTTTAGGAGGAATTAAATTCCTATGAATTTGGGAAAATTAAATTCTCATATAGGGTTAAACCCTAGTTCTGTTTTGGAGGAATTAAATTCCTATGAATTTGGGGGAATTAAATTCCCTAAACTCAATTCCCCCTCTAAGTTTTGGATCTGCATGGCAGAATCTCAACCCTATAAGAATTAAATTCTCAACCTATGGAGAGATTTGCTTCTGCAGATCTTCAACCAGAGGAAGACTAAGTTCTTTTTCAGAAGAGTAAAACTCTTAAATTGAGAATTAAATTCTCTTTGTTTTATGGAACTTAGATCTCTTTCCCCTTTCTCACCTAGGGTTCCTTTTCTCTGAAGAGATTTTTCTCTCTCTCTCTTGAGAATTAAATTCTCCTTTCTTTTTTCTCTCTGTTGTTGTTATCTCCCAAAAAAAATAGATCCCTTCTCTTCTGTTCTTGGCTCCTATTTATAGGAAAAAGAAAAGAATTAATTTGTTTTGTGAATCTTTCATTGAAAGATTTTTAATTGATTTTGTAACCAACATGATCTTTTAGATCACTCAGTGAATTTTATTCACCATTGGATTTTTAATCCAAAAGATCTTTTATCTGTTATTCCTGGCAAATTTAGGGAAATCTTTCCTTGTATAAAATCTTTCCATAAATTGGTGATTTTTAATCACCATTGGATTTTTAATCCAACGGTGCTCCATTTTACAGAGCACCATCTTTTTTGTTTGGAAAGATTTAGAGAAATATTTTTCCAGTTAGGGTTTTTTATTCCCTCTTAATTAGAATTTAATTCTATTAATTCATAGATTTTTAGGAACCCATCACGTGTTGGCACGTGACCCCCTGATTAAGCATTTGACCAGAATTTAATTCTGTTGTTTTAAAGAACTTAGGAATTATCACGTGTCAGCACGTGACCCTTGGTCACGTGTTGGCACGTGATGCCCCATTGGGGTTTTTCCTTGTTATTTTATTATACCTTTAATTCTTTTTAGTGGGTTTAAAGGCCCATCACGTGTTGGCACGTGACCCCATTGATTAATTATTTCCAATTATTTAATTTATTCAGTGCCTACAGGCTTTGCCTGTAAATGGTCACGTGTCTGCACGTGATGCCCGGTCACGTGTGGGCACGTGATGCCCGATCACGTGTGGGCACGTGATGCCCCATAACTTTTGATCCCGAATGAATTATGAGACCCATAATATATCAAATCGAAGGATTTTTCGAGACTCTTTCGACACCATCAGAATTTATCTGTTTCTCATTCGGGAGTTTATCAAAATGCAGTTCGGAAAATACTGGTTCGCATTTTCTTCCTTAAATTACACGTGCATAGCATATTTGCTCATAACTTTTGATCCCGGATGAATTATGAAGCCCATAATATATCAAATCGAAGGAGCTTTCGAGACGCTTTCGATTCCATCAGAATTTAGCTGTTTCTCATTTGGGAGTTTATCAAAATACAGCCCGGAATATACCGGTTCACATTTTCTTAAACGTATCGCTGCCATTTGATATCTTGGGCTCTTTTGCGCAGAAATTTTTTGGCGGGAACAAATGCCCCCTCTATACTTTGCCCACGTAAGTATATACGTGGGTGAAGTAGTGCAGAGTAATTCACAGCGTATGACCAGTTTTGGGTTGGTATATAATCTTCAGGATCTTGATCTAAGAAGATAACGAGTGGACACAAGCGTCGTCATTTATCATTGACTCAAATCTCGACTCTTAAGAAATATAGTTCCAAACCCTCAGCTCCATGAGCAACACCCTTCTGTTTCTTTATGTCTTACTCTGGCATGAAGTAGTTTATATGCTCATGAGTAACTTCTCCATTTTAGTGGCATGTAGTTTTGGCAAGTGTGGCCCATAGATGGTAGATAACAGTTCATCTTGAACTCTTTATAAGGTAGTGACGGCTTAGAAAACAGGGTTAGGATATGTTGCCTAAGACTTTCCAACTTTATGAGTCGTGAGGGTCTCACAAAGGCTTTTCTCCCTACGAGTCATGAGGATCTCGTAGGTGCCTTTTCTCCTTAGGAGTCGTGAGGACTTCTAAGTGCGTTTTCTCCTGAGAATCGTAAGGATCCCACAAGAGAATTTTCTTTATGCGTAGGGACACTAATTTCCCCGCAAGTCTAGACGAATCGAGAGATTCTCGCAAAGAAACTGATTTCCTTGCGAGTCGAAACGAATCGAGAGGTTCTTGCCAAGAATGCTGATTTCCCTGAATCGAGGTAAGAAGCGATAGCTTAGGAAACAAGTTCAGATCTGTTGCCTAAGACTTTTCAACTTTATGAGCCGTGAGGGTCTCATAAAGATTTTTTCTCCCTACGAGTCGAGAGGATCTCGTAGGTGTATTTTCTCCTTAGGAATCGTGAGGATTCCTAAGTGTGTTTTCTCTTGAGAGTCGTAAGGATCTCACAAGGGAATTTTCTTCCTTACAAGTCGAGAGGACTCGTAAGTGATTGATGAGTTGACCTACTCCCGAGTCAAAGTATTGCTTCAACAGAGAGGTCGAGGGTTGACTTTGGTTTGTCTGTGCACCGCCGAGTCATGGAACTGGGAACTTTGTCGCGGCTCCGCTTTGCTGATGTCGTATATTCCTGTAGAGACAATAATTTCTTTACGGGTCGGCACGAATCGAGATGTTCTCGTCAACGACGCTGATTTCCCTGAATCGAGGTTTTGCCAAGGACACTGATTTCCTCGGAGTTGAGACGAATCGAGGCATTCCTGCAAAAACACCGATTTTCTTGCGGGTCAACGCGAATCGAGATGCTCTTGCCAAGGACGCCGATTTCCCTGAATCGAGATTTTTGCCAAGGACACTGATTTCCTCGGAGTTGAGACGAATCGAGGTATTCCTGCAAAGACACCGATTTCCTTGCGGGTCGACGCGAATTGAGATGCACTCGTCAAGGACGCTGATTTCCCTGAATTGAGGTATTTGCCAAGGACGCTGATTTCCTCAGAGTTGAGACGAATTGAGGATTCCTGCAAAGATACTGATTTCCTTACAGGTCAACACGAATCGAGTTGCTCTCGTCAAGGACGCTGATTTCCCTGAATCAAGGTTTTTGCCAAGGACACTGATTTCCCCGGAGTTGAAACGAATCGAGGTATTCCTGCAAAGACACTGATTTCTCTACGGGTCGATGCGAATCGAGATGCTCTCGTCAAGGACGCTGATTTCCCTGAATCGAGGTTTTTGCCAAGGACGCTGATTTCCTCGGAGTTGAAACGAATCGAGGTATTCCTGCAAAGACGCTGATTTCTCCGCGGGTCGACGCGAATCGAGATGCTCTCGTCAAGGATGCTGATTTTCCTGAATCGAGGAGGTTGCCAAGGACATTGATTTCCCTGGGGTTGAGACGAATCGAGGTATTCCTGCAAAGACGCTGATTTCTCTGCGGGTCGACGCGAATCGAGATGCTCTCGTCAAGGATGCTGATTTCCCTGAATCGAGATATTTGCTAAGGACATTGATTTCCCTGGGGTTGAGACGAATCGAGGCATTCCCGCAAAGACGCTGATTTCTCTACGGATCGATGCGAATCAAGGTGGTCTCGTCAAGGACGCTGATTTCCCTGAATCGAGGAGGTTGCCAAGGACACTGATTTCCCTAGGGTTGAGACGAATCGAGGTATTCCTGCAAAGACGCTGATTTCTCTGCGGGTCGACGCGAATCAAGGTGCTCTCATCAAGGACGCTGATTTCCCTGAATCGAGGTTTTTGCCAAGGACACTGATTTCTCTGGACGTCGGTTGACTTGTTTCCGAGACGGAGCGTTGATCCGGGGGAAGGTCATTGGTTGACTCTAGGTTGTCTATGGACCGTACAGTCTTGGAACTAGGGACTTCGCCATGGCTCCGCTTTATTAACGTTGCGTCTGAATCCTGCTGGAATGAGGAGGAATGCCGTTGTTGGTCTCCAGGCTGTAGATGTGGCCGTCGAGAGTTGGAACTAGGGACTTTGCCATGGCTCCGATTGGTGATGTCGCGTCCGAATCCTGCTGGAATGAGAAGGAACGCTGTCGTGGGTCTCCAGGTTGTAGATGTGGCCGTCGAAACTTGGAACTAGGGACTCTGTCATGGCTCCGAGATTGATTTTTGCGTCTGAATCCTGCTGGAATAAGGAGGAACGCCATTATGGGTCTCCAGGCTGTAGATGTGGCCGTCGAGACTTGGAACTATGGACTTTGCCATGGCTCCGATTGGTGATGTCGCGTCCGAATCCTGCTGGAATGAGGAGGAACGCTGTCGTGGGTCTCTAGGCTGTAGATGTGGCCGTCGAGACTTGGAACTAGGGACTTTGCCATGGCTCCGAGATTGATTTTCACGTATAAATCCTGCTGGAATGAGGAGGAACGCCATTGTTGTTCTCTAGGCTGTGGACATGGCCGTCGAGATTTGGAACTAAGGACTTTTGTAACAACCCTAATTTTCTTATACACTTTTTCCTATACAATTTTTTTTCAAAATATTTTTAAAATCCACAAAGGGGTATTTTAGCCTGAGCACAAGATTTAGGTAATTATTTTTATTTTTAATTACAAGCTACAAGAATGAAATAACTCCATTTTTAGTGTACAAGAAATTACTTTAAATTTAATGTATACTAGGAGTATTTATTCTTGCTGCTATCAGTTTAAGTAATTAAAAACCACAATAATTACAAGAAGGAGCTTGTAGCTCATTGGTAATACATTGCACTGCTGAACCAAGCCACCAGAGTTCGAATCTCATGCCCCACATAATTTTTATATCATTTTGTTTTAATTTTTTTGTGAAGTCAAACGGTCAAACAGCCATAACTCACAATTTATTGCGAATTATAAAAAATAAAGTATACTAAAATCTCCCCCAGACCAAACCCCACCCGGTGGCACCCGACTCAGCCCTGACTCGGCCGAGTCGTCAACAGGAAAAATCTTCGTGTTGACTTGGTTTTCATCCCTGCATACTCCATTTTCTCTGTACTGTTACAAAATTCTCATTAAACCTCTTTTAAGTCCAAAATTAATGAATTTTACATTTTTTAAAAATATTTTTTTAATCCAAACCCTAACCCTAGCCTAGCCCTATATAAAGACCCCTACCCTCTACCTTATCACCTCACCACTCTAAGTCCACTCTCCCAAATTCTTGAGAACTCGGTACGAAGAGCGGGAAGCGAAGCGCTGCCCAAACCGACGACGGATTTCCGGCGACCGGATCAGAACCTTCGCGACGTTTTCAACGCATCGACCACTACCACCTTCCCTAGCCCCCTTAGCTTGTCCAAACCCGTAAGTCCCATCTCTTCTATCTCTCTTTTCTTTAACGTAAAAATATGACTTTTGGAACCCGACGGAAATCGGAACAAAACGATTTCCGATTCGGTTTTTCTATAAATTTCCACTTGTCACCTAATACATAATACCTAAACTTATGTATGATGACTGTTAATCACCTAGAAACCAATTTAAATAAAGTTACTCACATGAAATGATAGCTTCTTTACAATATCGTATTCTTTTCATAAAAATACCATAAAGTTTATTTTTCTTGTTCTAATTAATTAGCTCACTCCTAAATATGTTTATCTTGATCACTAAACTTGTAGAAACCAATTTGAATGAAATTTCACACATGAAATGATAACGTTTTCGAATACCGTATTCTTGCGCTTTAATACCTTCAAGTTTAATATATCTTGTTTAACCTCTAAACTTCCTCAAAACTTAAAATAAGTCACGAGGTAATGACCCACCTCTACACACACACAAATATAACCCTAATTGATATATGTCAAAACATAGAATACGAAATTACAGGACTTTTCACTAAAATACCATATTCTTTATAATCTTTTCTTGAAAGCTTTTCTAAATAAAATCTTTTATAAAATGAAAATACGATATGTCATGGACATCGATCGTTTATCTAAACTGACTTTGTGGTGTCTAGGCTAGGCAAGTGAGCTTGGGTAACTTTAAAAGGCCCGTCTCACGATTCGTGAGCGGATCCCTCCCTCCTCACTTGTACTTACCTGGCCACAATTGGCGGTGAAGAGGCGATTTGAGGCTTCTAATGACTCATCGTTTAGACCTTAAAAATAGGATAGTTGGCTTAGGAAACCCTAACAACTAAATACGGAAAACTATACTCTTTTGCAAATAAATACCCTATATTTATAAAACCGTTTTCCTAAATGAATAGTATTTATAAAACCTAAGCAAAGTGCCGCTACAACCCACTTTTGGGGAACCTGTTAGGGATAGTACGGTTCATCGTGCACCCGCAGGCTAGTAGTGCGAGACTCAGACCTCCGCAAGGAGCATTCGGTCTCGAAAGGTTTAAAATACGACATTTGAGAAAAATGATATTTTAGAGATTAAAATATTTATTTAAAATTATTCTTGTGTTAATATATATATATATATAATTATCATTTAAACACCTATTTTATCATAATATAAAGTTTCCACTTTTTCCCAAAACTCCAAGATTTAAAAATTACAAAAAAATACCATGAATTTCAGATAAAACAATTAATACTTTTATTAGGATATATTCACTAGAATAACACAAATAAAATTCACACTCATTATAACTATAAAGACGAATAATAAATACTTGAGGTGTATTTTGAAAACTATACAAAGGTACTTTTTACATAAAACCCCCTCAAGTTTTACAAATTACAATAAGGCCCCTAACTAATGTTGAACTTCAAATTATCTTTCTTTTAGTCTGACTCGGGTTAGAGTCTGACTATTTCTGGCTTGAATATGAATCAAGTCAATCTATATTCTTTATATTTCAACTCAAGATAAATACATGAATCTCAGGATCCAGTTCACAATCTATATAACTTGACTGAACCGAACTATGGATATTCCTTTTACATGTTTCCCAGTATTCCAGTTACATGACTCCACGGTTATAACCGTTTCCTGATATCATGGTTTCGGTCAGTCAGTCAATCAATCATGCAATCAATACAATTTTACAACATAACAATACAAACAAGACATCGCGGGGTTTAAGGGGTAGATTGGTACGGAAGGTGTTAAAAGTGGCACGAGACGGTCAGATTTAAGACACCTAACCTGAATCCAGTTGCCGTTGTTCCGGGTTGTATAACGGAGCCTTGTACTCTATTTCCGTTTGCCCTGGTCTCTAGCATATAGAGACCCCTCTCGTATACACTGGCATTCTTCTGTACCAAGCTACAAACAACATCGTTAATATAACATTACAACATTACAACAATACAATACAATATTAAAAGCTCTCTCTCTCTCATACTCTTGTCTATTTCTCCCTCTTACCTTTGGGAGTTACCGAGAGATCTGTTCGCTGACGACATTCTGTTTCTCTCTTCTTTAAATGTCGTCAGGTGACCTGGACCCGGCAGAAGTTGAGCCAACACAAGAAGACTTGAAGCAATTTGCCGAAGACCCTGCAGTATAGTTTCATTGTACCTTGTTCTTTCCAGTATTTTCATTTCCTGTTATGCCACTGTTTAGGCATTGCTTTTCATTTCAGATGTATTTTCCTTTCATGTATTGTACAAAGAATGTTATTAATAAAATTTGCTGTTATTTCTATACCTTTCGTCTCTTGTGATTTATTTTATATTGCTTAGCTACGCTTAGCGTATGTACTTCTGAGTACATACGTAGCGGACCTTGTCGCGTCCACTTCGCCGTACACTGGGAAGCGGGGCGTGACAGGTTTTGTTGGTGGCCCATGCAGGCCAGAGCTGTATGAATCCCTATCATGCAGTTCTGGTCTGCGTGAACAACCTAAGCAATATAACACAAGAACCAGCAACTAAAACATTCTTTATAATTCATGTTCCTTGAATCTTACAATTTCTATTCCCTGAATTCTATCATTTCCCGTATTTGAATCTGTCTTAACCCAAATTCTTCTTCAGGGTTATGGATTCCCCGAACAACACCAGCACCAACTTCAACAACACCCCTTCAGCACTACCTCTTACACCCGCTGTTCCTGCACCACCCACTGAGCAAACGATGCTATTTGAGGCAATCCGCAGTCTTCTCGAGGGACAGCAACAACTTTTGAACCGTCCTGAGACCGATGCACTGGGAGTAAAGCAATTCAGGGTTTTGCACCCAAAGCAGTTCTCTGGTAAAGGAACCCCTCTTGAAGCGGAAGAATGGGCACAAAGCATCGAAGACGATCTGGCAGCAGCACAAGTGCTAGACAACGCTTGGGTCCGTGTAGCAAAACTACAGCTCACGGATAATGCTCGCAATTGGTGGAAGGCGGAAGAAACCCGTCTGGTACAGCCGATTGAATGGAAGACATTTCGCGAGAAGTTCGACGCGAAATATTTCCCTGTGACTGCCAGGTTCGCCATGGAGCAGCAGTTTATTCATCTACAGCAAGGATCAATGTGGGATAAATCGGTAGATGAATATGACGCTGAATTCACCATGTTGAGCTGATTCGCGGCACACCTGATACCGACGGACGAGATCAGAGCCCGTCGTTTTCAGCAAGGTTTGGACACAGAGATTAAGGCTGCTCTAGCCACAGGAAAGTTTTTGACTCATGAGGAAGCCCTAGAAGCTGCCCGCAGTTATGAGGCAGTAATAAAAGAGAGGGGCAGACCTCAGTCTGCAGGAGTCAAGCGCCCTGCCAACCAGATGGCAGGTGGAGCCTCTTCCAGGCCATTGTTTGAACCCAGGAGGACTGAAGAAATTTGTCATTACTGCCATAGAAAGGGACATTTGTGGAAGGACTGTAGGCGCACAAAAGGCCTGTGTCTAATTTATGGCGCATCCAACCACGGAATTGGGAACTGTCCTTACAACAACAACTCATCACACACATACACCAACCAACCGCAGCGGCCAACCATTCAGGCTCCTGCAACTCGTCCTGCACTACCTGCTCCACCACCTGCACAGCCTACTCGCCAATTCCAACAGGCAATGAGGGACATGTTTAGAGGGCAGAGAAACAGGCCCCAAAGGCAGAATGTGCCTCCAGCCAGAAGGAATGTACCACGGCGACAGACCTTCACATTGGAAGCCGTAGAAACCGAGACTGTAGGTCAAGGTAACACCGGTAAACCTTTTTCACACTTGTATCTCTTTGTTATTTATACACTATCTATACCACAACCACCAAACTTCTTTGCACTGTTACACTTTCCTTTTACAAATTTCGAGGACGAAATTTTTATAAGGAGGGTAGAATGTAACAACCCTAATTTTCTTATACACTTTTTCCTATACAAATTTTTTTCAAAATATTTTTAAAATCCACAAAGGGGTATTTTAGCCTGAGCACAAGATTTAGGTAATTATTTTTGTTTTTAATTACAAGCTACAAGAATGAAATAACTCCATTTTTAGTGTACAAGAAATTACTTTAAATTTAATGTATACTATGAGTATTTATTCTTGCTGCTATCAGTTTAAGTAATTAAAAACCACAATAATTACAAGAGGGAGCTTGTAGCTCATTGGTAATACCTTGCACTGCTGAACCAAGCCATCAGAGTTCGAATCCCATGCCCCACATAATTTTTATATCATTTTGTTTTAATTTTTTTGTGAAGTCAAACGGTCAAACAGCCATAACTCACAATTTATTGCGAATTATAAAAAATAAAGTATACTAAAATCTCCCCCGGACCAAACCCCACCCGGCGGCACCCTGACTCGGCCCTGACTCGGCCGAGTCGGCCGGCGACTCGGCCGAATCGGCCGGCGCCGCCGGCCGGACTCGGCCAGTCGGCCGAGTCGTCAACACGAAAAATCTTCGTGTTGACTTGGTCTTCATCCCTGCATACTCCATCTTCTCTGTACTGTTACAAAATTCTCATTAAACCTCTTTTAAGTCCAAAATTAATGAATTTTTAATGAATTTTACATTTTTTTAAAATATTTTTTTAATCCAAACCCTAACCCTAGCCTAGCCCTATATAAAGACCCCTACCCTCTACTTTTTCACCTCACCACTCTAAGTCCACTCACCCAAATTCTCAAGAATTCGGTACGAAGAGCGAGAAGCAAAGCGCTGACGAAACCGACGACGGGTTTCCGGCGACCGGATCAGAACCTTCGCGACGTTTTCAATGCATCGACCACCACCACCTTCCCTAGCCCCCTTAGCTTGTCCGAACCCGTAAGTCCCATCTCTTCTATCTCTCTTTTCTTTAACGTAAAAATACGACTTTTGGAACCCGACGGAAATCGGAACAAAACGATTTCCGATTCGGTTTTTCTATAAATTTCCACTTGTCACCTAATACATAATACCTAAACTTATGTATGATGACTATTAATCACCTAGAAACCAATTTAAATAAAGTTACTCACATGAAATGATAGCTTCTTTACAATATCGTATTCTTTTCATAAAAATACCATAAAGTTTATTTTTCTTGTTCTAATTAATTAGCTCACTCCTAAATATGTTTATCTTGATCACTAAACTTATAGAAACCAATTTGAATGAAATTTCACACATGAAATGATAACGTTTTCGAATACCGTATTCTTGCGCTTTAATACCTTCAAGTTTAATATATCTTGTTTAACCTCTAAACTTCATCAAAACTTAAAATAAGTCACGAGGTAATGACTTACCTCTACACACACACAAATATAACCCTAATTGATATATGTCAAAACATAGAATACGAAATTACAGGACTTTTCACTAAAATACCATATTCTTTATAATCTTTTCTTGAAAGCTTTTCTAAATAAAATCTTTTATAAAATGAAAATACGATATGTCATGGACATCGATCGTTTATCTAAACTGACTTTGTGGTGTCTAGACTAGGCAAGTGAGGTTGGGTAACTTTAAAAGGCCCGTCTCACGATTCGTGAGCGGATTCCTCCCTCCTCACTTGTACTTATCTGGCCACAATTGGCGGTGAAGAGGCGATTTGAGACTTCTAATGACTCATCGTTTAGACCTTAGAAATAGGGTAGTTGGCTTAGGAAACCCTAACAACTAAAATACGGAAAACTATACTCTTTTGCAAATAAATACCCTATATTTATAAAACCGTTTTCCTAAATGAATAGTATTTATAAAACCTAAGCAAAGTGCCGCTACAACCCATTTTTGGGGAACCTGTTAGGGATAGTACGGTTCATCGTGCACCCGCAGGCTAGCAGTGCGAGATTCAGACCTCCGCAAGGAGCATTCGGTCTCGAAAGGTTTAAAATGCGACATTTGAGAAAAATGATATTTTAGAGATTAAAATATTTATTTAAAATTATTCTTGTGTTAATATATATATATAATTATCATTTAAACACCTATTTTATCATAATATAAAGTTTCCACTTTTTCCCAAAACTCCAAGATTTAAAAATTACAAGAAAATACCATGAATTTCAGATAAAACAATTAATACTTTTATTAGGATATATTCACTAGAATAACACAAATAAAATTCACACTCATTATAACTATAAAGACGAATAATAAATACTTGAGGTGTATTTTGAAAACTATACAAAGGTACTTTTTACATAAAACCCCCTCAAGTTTTACAAATTACAATAAGGCCCCTAACTAATGTTGAACTTCAAATTATCTTTCTTTTAGTCTGACTCGGGTTAGAGTCTGACTATTTCTGGCTTGAATATGAATCAAGTCAATCTATATTCTTTATATTTCAACTCAAGATGAATACATGAATCCCAGGATCCAGTTCAGAATCTATATAACTTGACTGAACCGAACCATGGATATTCCTTTTACATGTTTCCCAGTATTCCAGTTACATGACTCCACGGTTATAACCGTTTCCTGATATCATGGTTTCGGTCAGTCAGTCAATCAATCATGCAATCAATACAATTTTACAACATAACAATACAAACAAGATATCGCGGGGTTTAAGGGGTAGATTGGTACGGAAGGTGTTAAAAGTGGCACGAGACGGTCAGATTTAAGACACCTAACCTGAATCCAGTTGCCGTTGTTCCGGGTTGTATAACGGAGCCTTGTACTCTATTTCCGTTTGCCCTGGTCTCTAGCATATAGAGACCCCTCTCGTATACACTGGCATTCTTCTGTACCAAGCTACAAACAACATCGTTAATATAACATTACAATATTACAACAATACAATACAATATTAAAAGCTCTCTCTCTCTCATACTCTTGTCTATTTCTCCCTCTTACCTTTGGGACTTACCGAGCGATCTGTTCGCTGACGACATTCTGTTTCTCTCTTCTTTGAATGTCGTCAGGTGACCTGGACCCGGCAGAAGTTGAGCCAATACAAGAAGACTTGAAGCAATTTGCCGAAGACCCTGCAGTATAGTTTCATTGTACCTTGTTCTTTCCAGTATTTTCATTTCCTGTTATGCCACTGTTTAGGCATTGCTTTTCATTTCAGATGTATTTTCTTTTCATGTATTGTACAAAGAATGTTATTAATAAAAGTTGCTGTTATTTCTTTACCTTTCGTCTCTTATGATTTATTTTATATTGCTTAGCTACGCTTAGCGTATGTACTTCTGAGTACATACGTAGCGGACCTTGTCGCGTCCACTTCGCCGTACACTGGGAAGCGGGGCGTGACAACTTTGCTGTGGCTCCGAGATTGATTTTCACGTATAAATCCTGCTGGAATGAGGAGGAACACCATTGTTGTTCTCTAGGCTGTAGACATGGCCGTCGAGATTTAGAACAAGGGATTTTGCCGTGGCTCCGAGATTGATTTTCGCGTATAAATCCTGCTGGAATGAAGAGGAACGCCATCGTGGGTCTCTAGGCTGTAGACATGGCCGTCGAGATTTGGCTTCGTTTCGACGAAGCCTGGTGGGACGATATGGTTCCCTTCTTTTTTGTGCCCATGGATTGTATACGGGAGTCAATGTGACCTCACCTGCAGGGCAAAAAGTTTCATTTTATATATTTTTCTTTCCGCGATACTCTACCATTTCAGCTTTTATGTCGCAAAAGTCGTGATTGCTCAATCATTTCGGCTATTTTTCGTGGTGCCCAATCATTTTGGCTATTTGTTTTATTTACTCGCTGCTTTTTATTGTGAGTTGCCTAATCATTTCGGCTGTTTTTGTATGCATATAATTTTACTTGCTGATTTCATTGCAAGTTGCCCCATCATTTCGGCTATTTCATATGCATTTTTGGCTCACTGATTTTTTATCGCGAGTGTGGAACTTGGAATCTGGTGCCAATCTTAGCATCAGCATCGCTGCGACTGGAATATTGCCGGGAGCGAATCATCATTTGCCATGAAAGGACTTGGAATTTGATACCGATTTAGATATCAGCATCGCTACAACTGGGATATTTCCAAGAGCGAATCATCATTTGCCTCTGTCGATGTCGAACAAAGGTGGCTTAGCAAATAGGGTTAGGATCCCATCGACTAAGGCTTTTGACTTCATGAGCCGTAAGCGTCTCATAAAGGTGTTTCTCCCTACGAGTCGTGAGGATCTCGTATGTGCTTTTTCTCCTTAGGAATCGTGAGGATTCCTAAGTGTGTGTTCTCTTATAAGTCGTAAGGATCTTACAAAAGTGTTTTCTCCTTGCAAGTCGAGAGGACCTACAAGTGTTTGTTCACCGTGTGAGCATATCCCTAGTCGCTGGTAGGACTCTGTTAGGGAAATTTTCATTCGTGCCCATGGATTATATACAAGGGTCAATATTGAACCGCTTGTAGGGCAGCATTGGAGGTTGCGATGACTTAAGAACAGGTTCAGATCCCTGTAGCTTAAACCTTTTGAACCCTATGAGCCGTAAGGGTCTCAAAGGAGAATTCTCCTTACGAGTTGTGAGGATCTCGTAAGCGTAGTTTCTCCTTAAGAATCGTGAGGATTCCTAAGTGTATTTCTCCTTTGTGAGTTGTAAGGATCTCACGCAGGTGGTTTCTCCTTACAGGGTCGAGAGGACCTTGCAAGTGTCTTTTAACGAGATTGCACCCTTTTGGGTTTTCACAAAACTCATCGGTAGTCCTGCTGTTTTTACTCACGGCGCCCTTTCGGGTTTTCATCCGTGCCCATTTTGCTTGTGGACATTCCGTTTTTTTTTTGTTTTTTTTTTACGAGTCTGCGCCCTTTCGGATTTTCACAAACATCGCCGGTAGTCCTGCTGGTTTTACTCACGGCGCCCTTTCGGGTTTTCATCTGTGCCCATTTTGCTTTTGGACATACCTTTTTTTTTACCACGTCAGCCTGGGGATGCCGCGGTCTGTAGTAGTTTATAGACATCTCGGTCAGTTGCAAGTTTTAGGACATTGCGGTCCATTGTTAGTTTAGGGACATTTCGGTCCTCTGTAGCTTTGAGGCGAAGTTTCGCCGGATACTTTATGAACAAGTAGGTTTCTCCTTGATAGACCTTGTCATATAATCCAAGGGTTTTGGCACTGCTTCTGCCCCCAGCTCCTCTACGTTATCTCCTAACGCCGAGTGAGCTGCTTTGTTACCCAGTGACAAATGAGCGATCATGTGGCAACTTGCCACATAATCTTCTGATTCTTCTGACAAGTCGTCTCCCTCATCATTGTCGTTATCTTCATTCTCAAGAATGTGATTGAGGAACTCTTGAAGCGTGACTGGGGTTCGCGCCCTCTGGTTGTATTCTTTCAGCGCGTCAATATGCTTTTGCAGATCCGTGCGCTTATCGTTAGACTGCGCGGGCTTTTTGGTCTTCTTCTTTTTCTTCGAATATTTTGACGGCTGGGTGTTGGCGTTTTGATTATCACCACCAATTTTTAGAGTTGGGCGCGGTTTCAGCATTCCCTCGACGATCTCAGGTTCCAGTGGATTTTTCCACCTGATTGCCGGGCATGTTTGGAGATCTTTCAGCATTCTTTTCGTTTTTTCCGAAAGAACAACTTCCCATGGGGCTTCCCTTATGAATGAGCACGATGCCCCCGGTGTGTCCACCCTTTTAGGAGTGTGCTGTTGTGGCGGATTCACCTTCCAGTTTTCAGATAGCGCGAACTTGCCCTGTTGGTATTGGTCTTCAACTCAGTTTTTGAAGACGTAGCAATCTTTGATCGGATGACCCAATACTCGATGGTAGGGGCAGTAATTGGGATCATTGACGTTGTTCGGTTGTGGTGGGTGTCTCGACTCCGGTAGAGTGATGAGCCCATTGCGCACTGCCAGTTCAAACAGTTTCCTTGTTTTATCCCGGGGAAACGAGTAAGGACGTCTCAACTTCTCATCAAGGGATTGCAGCTTGTTTCTTTGGCGAACAACCGGTCTCGGGACACTCGGTTGTTGTTGAGCGTTGGCGACAAAGGTTGCTTTCCCTTTGCCCTTTTCATTCCAAGGCTCCGTCTTTGAAGAGGAAGGCCTATGGCCCATCTGGTCCATTTGGGCCAGCTTGTCAATCAAAGCCTGGAAGGTGGTCGGCTTGAAGAACATCATGAATTGGGATATGGTCGCTTGAGGGTCAAGAGTACCCACGAACATGCCTACTGCAGGCGCTTCTTCGATGCGCTGCTCGTATTTTGACCATAAATTTCGCCACCGTATTGCATATTGGACCCATGTTTCTCCAGGCTTCATTCTGGCATTGATCAATGCCGTGATTGGGGTGCGTTCACTAGCACTCGCGAAACGTTGAGTGAATAGAAACTCCATTTCTGTAAACGTTTTGACGGAGTCGTCGGGAAGCTCTGAGTACCATTCAAAAGCTGTGTCTGCTAAACTACCGACGAACTGGCGAAGTAGAAGTTTATTATCACCTCCAGTATTGCCGCAAAGAGCCCTGAACTGAGCGACATGTTGATGGGGATTGCCTGTCCCTTTGTACACATGGAATTTGGGGATCGTATATCCCGGCGGGTAACTTATTTGATCATACCAGCCTGGATATGGACGCCCAGTTTTGACGACTTGGCCGGCTGCTTCATTCTCCTGGTGAGCTCGTATTTGCTGAGCAATATAGTCATCGAGAGCGGCCTTGGAAATGGTTTCCTCTTTGGCTGCTGAAAGAGCCGAAGGAGGGTTCGATGTCTCCCCTCTGTCGTCTTCAATGATGATCGGAGGGTGTTCAGCTGGAGGTTCCGGCTGTAACATCATCCCGATCATATCTTGGAAGAGAAGTGCCATTCGTTTTATATTAGCCACTTGTTCTGCTGCTTCTCTATCCTTCTTTTCGAGGACTCTACGGAGCAAGTCAGCATCGGTTTCTTATTCATGACGCTGCTCTGACGACGCCTCCGGGCTTTTTTTTGGCCCGGTGAGTGCGGCCATTTGCGTCAGCATTTCTTGAAGCTTCTGTTGCTGCTCCTGGGCTTTTGTCACGGATCGGGTGAGCGGTCGGTGACCCATCGAAGCACGGCTTTCCTCTTTTCCGGAAGCCATGTAAACAGTATGGACCGTTATGCCCCCAGACTTGGGGCGTTTGGGCTTAGCGTCTTTGCGATCTGCCGTAGTCACAGGGGCTTTCTCTGGCCTCCTTCTCTTTTGAGCAGTTGACGTTGAGGGGGCCGTTGCAGCGGGCACCCAGGTGGTTGTCGTCCTTTGTGGATTGCCAGGACGGTTCTCTTCCTGCTGAACCTTTAGCTTTTTCTGTCGGCGAGGATAGTCTTGATCAATCACCGACTCCTGGACCCGTCGCCAGACTTTGTAAACTTTGGAGGACAGCTGCTGAGGGGCCTGCTCCGGCCTTGTTTCTGTAATATTCTCCACCGATGGAGGAGATCTTTTCAATACGGCGGTAGGAGAGTTCCTGCGCACCTTGTTCAGCAATTCAAAGCTATTCCCAGTTGGAACAGCAGTATTGACTTCCACTGTTGGAGCTAGTGGAGTAAATCCAGATAGGGAGCTGCCCCCAGCCTTCCTTACTCGGCGCCAGTGGCAACGTCGAGCGTGTCAAGCTGCTGGGATTGTTTCAGCTTGAGGGGTGACTTCGTCATGCCCCCTGTTCTGGTGAGGCGCCGCTGGTACCAGCCTCTTGAAGACCGACGTCCATCGAGCAGCAGTGTCTAACCGGTCAAAGACAGACCTCTGGACGGGGGAAGTAGTTTTAAGGACTTCGACTGGAGCGGGAGCCGAAACAGTCGGTCTTGTGAAGACCGACCCTTTTGCAGGAGAAGCCGCCTTGACGACTTCGGGAGCAAGGATGGCTATCCTCTTCGGAATAACCTTTTCTGGAATTGCAGGCTTCATCATGGGCCCACATGAACTTTGGCCCAATCTGGCGAAGACTGAGGCGCCGGAGCTGGACGACCCGTTGAGAGGGGTCGCAGTAGAGGTAAGTCGATTGAAGACCGACTTCTTTGGGGCTTCTTGCGGCAACATCGGGGCATTGAAGCTCATGGGTGGGATTATAATCCTAAAGAACAGCCCAGTGGTGGCCTGAGTTACTTGGTCCACCGGCATCGTGAACAGGGAGGCCGCATGAGGTCCGTAAGCTATGCCTCTAGATGAGGCGGAACGCGAGTTGCAGCTGCAGTTAGTGCAGGTTGAAGCCATTAATCTTCTATTTTCTGTACGGAGCAAAACCAAATCTTAGTACCTCGAACACAAGGGCAACTATATCTAACCGCGATTCGTTCGCGAACACGACACACAAAGTGTAGAGTGGAAAGAGGTCCCACCGGGCGTGCCAGAATCTATTCCCCTCCGAAAGACGCGACGAAGACGCGATAAACGTGTAGCCTGAATTTCGGGACAGATGCTAATTGGTGCTATCTGTCCACCTCTCCGAAGATGCCAAGTTGATTTATGGCACCATGTATCGAAAGTTTAAACGGATGCGGCCGATGTAGCAGACTTCGTCAGATTCCCCCTCGTTTGAGGAGGTTTTGATTGTGGGGATGCTCTTCCCTGCAGGCGCAAGCCCCTGCTGTTAATTACGCTACTGCATCGTGGTAACAACTTTCTCCTTCTCCGTATGGTCACTTCGCGTCGTGGGTGTTTGTTTTGTGTTTGGTTGCCCGTGGATTGTATACGGAGACTAATTTATGTTGTCGCCAGTAGGGCGTGGACTAGTCCAAATCCGTATCTTTCTTAGATTTGAGTTTGGGGGTTTGGGTTTAAGGATACATTAGCTTCATTTGAGACTAAGATCAACTTAAACGTTTATTAAGGATACGTTAGTCTAATTTTAGACTAAGATCAACTTAACGGGATCGTTTAAATCCAATAAGAGAGCAATTGGGCTCTATTGTTTAGTTTAGTGACATTGCGGTCGATTAGTTTAAGGACATTACGGTCCATTGTTAGTTTAAGGACATCTCGGTCCAATGTTAGTTTAAAGACATCGCGGTCGAGGTTAAGGACATCATAGTCTATGGGTTTAAGGACTCCACAGTCCAATGTTAGTTTAAAGACATCACGGTCGAGGTTAAGGACATCATAATCCATGAGTTTAAGGACCCCACAGTCCAATGTTAGTTTAAAGACATCACGGTCGAGATTAAGGACATCATAGTCCATAGGTTTAAGGACCCCATAGTCTAATGTTAGTTTAAAGACATCACGGTCGAGGTTAAGGACATCATAGTCCGTAAGTTTAAGGACCCCACAGTCCAATGTTAGTTTAAAGACATCACGGTCGAGATTAAGAACATCATAGTCCATGAGTTTAAGGACCCCATAGTCCATAGTTTAGAGACGTCATAGTCTGTGAAATGTGTGGTTGTCGGGACCCGTCACCTCTTTGAAGACGTTGAGGGATTACAACGACAAATATCAAAGGAGTGAAGAGATGTACCCTTGAACCGAGTTTGATTGGGGATCTGTAGTCCAATTTGGAACTAAGATCAATTAATTAGATTAAGAGCTCATTGGCTCAATTAAATCTAGATTGAGGACTTATGGCCAACTTGGGCTAAGTCCAATTAGATTTGAAATGTTGGCCCTTTATTGGACCATTAGACATTTGTCTGGGTTCAGCCCCTCGTCACTTAGTAATGCTAAACAAGAGTTTGAGGGCTCTGATATCATTTTTGTCTTTGACTGAGTATTAAACATTATAGCTATGAGTTTTACTCAAATTTGAGATTTAGTTAAAGGGGAGGTTTTTGCCACTGGAAACTTAGCCAATTTGGCTTAAAATAGTTTTAAACACTAAAGGACAACAGTGTTAAATACTGGAAATGAAATGCTCAGAGTAGTGTTAAACACTAGAAGACAACAGTGTTAAATACTGGGAATAAAACTCTCAAATTAGTGTTAAACACTAGAGAGGAATAGGTCACGTGGGAACACGTGAAGGCACCCAAAGGTGGGGCCAGATCTCCTTTCTTTTATTCTCAAATATGCGAATAAGTGTTAAACACTTTTAATTTCCTGGCCATCACATGTGGGCACGTGATAGGCACTCATGCACTGATTTGTTAAGGCTTTTATTAGGGGCCACGTGAGGACACGTGAGGGCGCCCAAATGTGGGGCCAGATCTCCTTTATTTTATCCTCAAATCTGCGAATAAGTGTTAAACACTTTTAATTTCCTGGCCATCACGTGTGGGCACGTGATAGGCACTCATGCACTGATTTGTTAAGGCTTTTATTAGGGGTCACGTGAGGACACATGAGAGTGCCCAAAACCAACATTGCCTTTGCTTTTATTTTCTTTATTTTGGAAGTCACGTAGGAGCACGTGAGGCATTGCCTCAGGGCTAATTCCTTCTTATTTTGGAGGATTTGTTCAGGGGTCACGTGGGGGCACGTGACCCAGTTTATTCTTTCTTTTCTGACCACTGCGGATTGGGGTCACGTGTCATCGCGTGACCAATGTTCTTTACGTGCATGGAGATCTTTCAAGTCTCTTGTTTTAAGAATTAAATTCTCTGTAGGGTTAAACCCTAATTCTATTTTAGAGGAATTAAATTCCTATGTATATGGAAGAATTAAATTCTTATGTAGGGTTAAACCCTAATTTCATTTGGAGGAATTAAATTCCTATGAATTTGGGAGAATCAAATTCTCATATATGGTTAAACCCTAGTTCTGTTTAGGAGGAATTAAATTCCTATGAATTTGGGAGAATTAAATTCTCATATAGGGTTAAACCCTAGTTCTGTTTTGGAGGAATTAAATTCCTATGAATTTGGGGGAATTAAATTCCCTAAAGTCAATTCTCCCTCTAAGTTTTGGTTCTGCATGGCAGAATCTCAACCCGATAAGAATTAAATTCTCAACCCATGGGGAGATTTGCTTCTGCAGATCTTCAACCAGAGAAAGAACTAAGTTCTTTTTCAGAAGAGTAAAACTCTTAAATTGAGAATTAAATTCTCTTTGTTTTATGGAACTTAGATCACTTTCCCCTTTCTCACCTAGGGTTCCTTTTCTCTGAAGAGATTTTTTTCTCTCTCTCTTGAGAATTAAATTCTCCTTTCTTTTTTCTCTCTGTTGTTGTTATCTCCCAAAAAAAAAATAGATCCCTTCTCTTCTGTTCTTGGCTCCTATTTATAGGAAAAAGAAAAGAATTAATTTGTTTTGTGAATCTTTCATTGAAAGATTTTTAATTGATTTTGTAACCAACATGATCTCTTAGATCACTCAGTGAATTTTATTCACCATTGGATTTTTAATCCAAAAGATCTTTTATCTGTTATTCCTGGCAAATTTAGGGAAATCTTTCCATGTATAAAATTTTTCCATAAATTGGTGATTTTTAATCACCATTGGATTTTTAATCCAACGGTGCTCCATTTTACAGAGCACCATCTTTTTTGTTTGGAAAGATTTAGAGAATTATTTTTCCAGTTAGGGTTTTTGATTCCCTCTTAATTAGAATTTAATTCTATTAATTCATAGATTTTTAGGAACCCATCACGTGTTGGCACGTGACCCCCTGATTAAGCATTTGACCAGAATTTAATTCTGTTGTTTTAAAGAACTTAGGAATTATCACGTGTCAGCACGTGACCCTTGGTCACGTGATGCCCCATTGGGGTTTTTCCTTGTTATTTTATTATACCTTTAATTCTTTTCAGTGGGTTTAAAGGCCCATCACGTGTTTGCACGTGACCCTACTGATTAATTATTTTCAATTATTTAATTTATTCAGTGCCTACAGGCTTTGCCTGTAAATGGTCACGTGTCTGCACGTGATGTCCGGTCACGTGTGGGCACGTGATGCCCCATAATTTTTGATCCCGAATGAATTATGAGACCCATAATATATCAAATCGAAGGATTTTTTGAGACTCTTTCGACACCATCAGAATTTATCTGTTTATCATTCGGGAGTTTGTCAAAATACAGCTCGGAAAATACTGGTTCGCATTTTCTTCCTTAGATTACACGTGCATAGTATATTTGCTCATAACTTTTGATCCCGGATGAATTATGAAGCCCATAATATATCAAATCGAAGGATTTTTCGAGACGCTTTCGAGTCCAGCAGAATTTAGCTATTTATAATTTGGAAGTTTGTCAAAATACAGCCCGGAAAATACTGGTTCACATTTTCTTAAACGTATCGCTGCCATTTGATACCTTGGGATCTTTTGCGCAGAAATTTTTTGGCAGGAATAATGTAATGAATTACATATATGAAATCCTGCTCCAGTATCTAGTATCCAGAAAGTAGAGTTAATTGATAAACAGTTTTCAATTACAAACACACCCGAGACCGAAACCACAACATGTTTCGAATTCTGGCTACTGGCTTCCAAAGCCCTGCAATCTTTCTGCCAATGCCCCTTCCCATAACAATAGGAGTATCCCTCCTTACCTATACTAAGTCCCAAAACTTTTGCTCTTCCCTTTTCCTTCTACTTCACCGACACCATATATCGGCTTTGTGGAGGTTTTCCTCTTTTCACCCTTTACTTTCGCTCTGGATGCAGAAGAAGAAGGTCCCCCATTAAGCAGAGCGGGTGTCTCCCTGGTTTCTTTCAGGGTGTAAGTAGAGGGTAGGGACTGTGGAAATAAGTCAGCATATGACATGTTTCCCAACGTGGTCTCCAGGTCCGTGAACTCATCAATATAGCTAGTCATCATAAGAACGCCATCCCTTACAGATGACCCGATAATCAATCTCGCTTGAAGCAACTCGTTCGAGGTCTCATATCTTGCGATACGAGATTGCTCTCCATATAAATCTTTGTTATGGAGCAAGATGGAAACTAAGTCCATCTTCTCGTGCTGCTTCTAGTATACACCATCAACTGAAGCCATCACGAGGTACTTGGCATTCGCACTGTCCTTTTCCCTTATCTGACGGATATCCATATCCGCGACGGTGGAAACTGGACCTGGGAAGGCGGGAGCTAGTAATAGGGTGGTCCAGCTTGTCATAAGCAATGGACATCTGGACAGACGTTTGCCAGTCATAAAAGTTAGTTCAGTCAATTTGTTATCTAGATGTAACCTAGTCATGGTCACATGGTCGCTGCAGTTGAGAGAGAGAAGAAAACACTTTAGCATGATACTCTTGCAAGTTTAGATTGGTTTTTAGTTTATCTAAACTGGATGGCTCCCACTGTTTCTCGAATCCTTCCTCAAACCATAAAAGAAGAATTAGCCAGGACTGACCTCACCGTACAATACTTGTTTAACCGTTCAGCCAGGCTAGTGTCGGTACTTCGAGGGAGGTTTTACGACGCTTTCGCGAAGTTCCTTAATTAAATAAACTCTTTTCTCTGGAGGCTTAGCCCCGCTGACACCGTTCTAGACACCTACTTGGTTTATAGCATTGATCGTTAAGTGACGAATCTCCTGATAAGTAACGGATACTCACAGTAGGATCGGGATCCAAATATCATCGTGTGATAATACTGAAGGAATCCTACCAACATTATCAAACTCTAAATGGTATGCAATACTAGCAAGTTTCAGTTTCTTTAGAAACTCCCGATATGGATTTTTGCCCCATGCTCTTATGACTTCGAAGGCCAACAAATCATAAGTCACATGTCAAGTTCTTCCCATCATTATCCATGTTAATTTGAACTCACCTGTACATACCCTTGACGAAGGCCAACAAAGTAATACGGCTGTCCCAAATCAACGCATCTAATTCTACTACATATGAATATTTATACTACATATGAATACCCCAGCAGCTACCAAACACTATGCCTTGACGAAGGCCAACAAACATAGCTTGAATACTACTGACCATCCATATGAAATGACGGAGGGCTACGACTGGTTTTGGCGAAACTATGGACGTAGTGAACTTGATATAATCGAAGGAACCTGATAGTTTTTAAAAGGAGTGGTTAAAGCTCCGCAATTAAAATTCTGCTCTTTTAAAATAACCGAGTGGTTTCTTTTAAATTTGTTCCAACGATTCATCTTTGGTTTGTTTTTTTGCATTAATATAATGCGTCCCATCATTTATCCTATCATTGCAGAAAATAACGAAAATACAACGTCCGTTTATGCCATCCGCATTCGCCACTGGGCCCCGTCATTCACCCGTTAGGTTACTTAACTAACGACAGAGCGGGGGCTGGGCCAGCGCGGATGCAAAACATAAGCAACGCCTACTAGATATCATATATAGATATTGTACATTCGTCAGACGCAATAATAGGCATTCCAGATCACAGATGAACATATTGGATATACTAGGAATTCGCGTTTCGTTCGAGCCTGCAACAAAAGACGGATTACACGGTCGTGATGAATAGCCAAACCCTACTTTAGACCCCTATGGGTGCAACAAACTACCCGCCTAGTACCAGAAGTGAAACAGTCTCCCTTAACGACGTGAGTAGGCCATTAAACACTTCAAAGTACCCGGTAGTTTGTGCACCCCATCTTGGGTCTATCCTAAGAGTATAAAACAGTAAATGAAATAATACAACGGTGGTTACAACCTCAACCCGGATGTGCCCCGCAAAAGAATATTACAACATATTACAATTTACATCGAATGAAAGATAAAAACTCTCATCTCATATTCCCGGCTATTCATCCACGACAATCCAATGAAGTCCATATCCATAAACCAATATCCATTGCAGAAATGTGCAACCCCCAACTAACCGACATACTAGCAATTAGCGGAGGTTTACGAACACATTAAACATCACAGATAAAACCTGATTAGCAAATAATTTAGAATTATGATCGACAACCTTTTTCCGTGTCTACCCCAAATGCAAGCCAGCACTGAAAAAACCTGGGCAGAAACAAAATATACAGGAAAACAGAACACCTAAAAATAAGACAAACTGTGTAAATACGAGTCAACTCGGAGTCGACTCGGCCGCGGATCCGAGGCAAATTACACCAATCCGCCGCGCTTCGGCGGTCGTCTCAACGAGTTAGCAACTCGTATTTCTCTAGTATTCTTAGAATTCCCTGCTGTGAATTTTCATACTTCTGAAATAATTTTTTCGACAAGTTTAAAATCGACAGAAACTATAGGGATCCGGGGTTAAGTTTTCGTGTTTTTCCGACGATCGAAGTTCTAATTAGTTGCTAAAAAGCTAGTAGAGGTTTAGTAGGCTCTAATACCACTGTAAGTCCATGTCACGCGCCCCACGTGTTCGCGGGGAGGAGGAATATATGAAAAACAATTATCGAAACTTCGTAACATGGACTTGAGCACACGGATCGTGTCTAAACCATTACTAGCAAACTACGAGAGGTTTAACTACTCGTATTCGAAGTTATACTTCACGTTACTTGTCCTTCGGGTCTTCATCGCTGTCCTCCACACCTCGTTGGCTCTATGGAACATGGGTACCTCAACGGCCTCCTCGAGTCAAAGAAGATCCACCCGAGGGTCTATAGTCCGAGCTCCTATATCGAATCTGAGATAACTACGGTTTCTAGTTTGCTAATCTAGAAGTCCTAAAGTGTGTAGAGTATTTAGATGGATTACTTAGTCACTTAAACCCTAGGATTCTCAACTCATGAGAGCTTTTAGGGTTTGAGGAAGAAGATGAAAACTTGAGGAGAGAGAAGTGTTTTGTGATTATTAATGAATAATATCTCATGCTAGAATAATATGAAACATACAAATATCTCTCTTGATAATATCAAGATAATATATAGCATGCTTCATTTAATTCTAAGGGTGAATCACCTCATGAGTCATTAAGCATTTAATGTTAACTACACCTTATCTCCTCCACCTCATTTAGTTTAAATCACAAAAAAAATAAACACAAATGAGTCACCTCCTTCTATAAGCTTCCCGACAAATTACGAGACTGCCCCTCCCATCCGTATTTCCGAAAAACACGGATAATCTTTGACTGAATAAATCCATCTGTATAATACTAGAATCTGGCTTAAACCAAAGCCCGCTAGTATTATCTGCCCGATCATAATACGTGCACAAGTGTACGTAAGTGATCGCGGCCCTGCCGTAAAACCATACGGTCTCTATACCTTTTGCCCGGTGCAGGGAAACTCTCTGTATGGGACTCTAAAAACTCGACACTACGCTAGTAGTGGGTTTAACCACAGGCCGCAAGCGGTACTTGCTGTACGTAACGGTCCCCAGGTAGATGTCGATAAGAAAGACGATGAGGAAACCCATCCGAACTCCTACTGAGCCTGATATGACAATCTCCATACAGTCAGGTCTGCTTGTCTAGGACTATCGCATATCGGACCTAGGGGGCGGTAAACGTCAGACCCCTAATAGCTGTATAAGTTGTGTCGGAGTGAAGCCCATTACACCTTGAGAAACTACTGGAACCTACCAATAAATCTCGCTTGCCCTGGCCAGGGACTTTTGCGTAATGGCTCTCCATACACAGCGTGATATCAACCCCTAATACCGGAAGAGACGAATCCTGTCTAACCGCCACTGCCTCCAAGTGCTTCGAAACTACTCCCAACTACTACCTGTTTGCACGACTCCTTTGAACCGTGGTAGGGTAGTATCTAAGTACAGTGGGAACACGTCCGAGGCGAATTAGCAGTGTCAAGTCGACGGATTAAGCTGTACTCATGTCACCTGGGAACTGCTATCTGACGATGGGTATAGTACCAACCTGCAGTTCCCGGCGAGTCCTGTCCAGTGTACTCATAACCTAACGAGCACCTGCATACTATCTCCAGTACGATGTACTGATGGCTGTGGGACAGACCATCTCCCCAGCTGGGATAAGAAGCGTATACACCAGTCTACTCCGGAGTATCGATGCCCTGTCTCGATAATCCTATGACCAGGGACCTGTATAGGATGTTGCTTATAGACTACCCAGCTCCCACTAGTGTGACTGCTACCACAACGCTGGTAATCAAGCAAAGATCCTAAGGGCTCTACTAATATGTATAAGCGATATGTTAAAAGAAACATATGCATATATTAAAGTAGAAACAAACCAAGTAGCATACTACCATTTTTAGCAAGACTGTCGATACAACTGTGAATATCCCAAGCTTCCATTAAGTAATATATAAACTAGTATGATACAGTAATGGCCTCTAGGGCATAAACACTAACAATATCCTCATTGAATAGTGGTCATAAAGCATTGATAACCTAGTGATCGTGCACATTACCAAGTGATAGATATTAGTGTTTTGATTGTGGCAAGTACGTCAGTGTTAAAGCGTGAATGAATAAGTGAAGTGATACATACTTGTACACAATCAGCGGACCCAGTTAATTTATTGCATTGTCGACGTTTATGGGACATATGTAAGTGTGACTATAACTGGTATGGGACGGTTATGGAAGCACTTATATTAGTGTCATGGGTAAGGCATCAAACACAGTCTATTTAACTTGGGAACCAGTCGAGACATACTTGATGGAGATCCTGTCTCCAGTTCTCGTGTAGACTTGTTATGGACCGACCATTATTTGGGTTTATGGTCGGTGTTTGGTGTAGACCATGGGGTGTGGGGTAGTTTGAGTGTGAGTTCAAAGGAATCTCGGGAGTCCCGTTGCCGGCATATATACCGTAATTTTGGGAGTTGTATGGATGGTGTTACTGATTATTATCGTGCGTGATTCGGACCCGTGTTCTCTTGCCCCTGGGGCCCTACCCTTGGGTTGGGGATACTCCTGCATGGTTGACTCTCACACTTGGACTGATGATAGGTTTAGCGACCTGGACAGTAAGACTTAGAGACTGATAGGGTTAATAACATTGACATGCATTGCTTACTGATTTGATATAGCTACTTTACTGTTTACCTGTACCGATTATTTCATGTGCATCATCATTCTATATTTACTGCTTTATGTTCATCATCATTGCACGTGTTTACTTTTGCATTTATTTATATATATATTGCTATTGTGTCACTCTGACGACCTGAGTATGCATGCTCAGAGTGAGAAGCCCAGGAGGTTATGGCACCGTGTATGCATGCTGAAATTCGGAGAAGATGCTAATTGGTGCTATCTGTCCACCTCTCCGAAAATGCCAGTTGATTTATGGCACCGTGTATCGGAGGTTTAAACGGATGCGGCCGATGTAGCAGACTTCGTCAGATTCCCCCTCGTTGGAGGGGTTTTTGTGGGGACGCTCTTCCCTGCAGGCGCAAGTCCCTGCAGTTAATTACGCTACCGCATCACGGTAGCAAGTTTCTCCTTCTCCAGAATTTCACTTCGTGTCGTGGGTGTTTGTTTTGTTTGTGGTTGCCCGTGGATTGTATACGGAGACTAATTTATGTCGTCGCCCGTAGGACGTGGATTAGTCCAAATCCGTATTTTCTTAGATTTGGTTTTGGGGTTTTGGTTTAAGAATACGTTAGCCATATTTGAGGCTAAGATCAACTTAAACGTTTGTTAAGGATACGTTAGTCCAATTTGAGACTAAGATCAACTTAATGGGATCGTTTGGATCCGACAAAAAAGCATTTAGGGGTTCTGTTGTTCCAGTTTAGGGACATAGTGGTCCATTGAATGTATGGCCGTCAGGACCCATCACCGCTCTGACGACGTTGAAGGATTACAACGACAGATGTCAGAGGAGTTCAGAGATGTACCCTTGAACCAGGTGTAAATTGATTTGAGAGAGCAGTCGTACTCAGTTCAATTTAATTTGAGGACTTATGGCCAGAATTGGGCTAAGTCCAGTTGAAAATGTTCAATATTTTATTTGCATTTGGCCTGTTTGGCCTTTACTAGGGCTCTGCCCCTGTTTAATAATGCATGGCATTTTTGTTTGGTCTATTAGACCTTTATTTGGGCTCTGCCCTTTTTTTAAATGATGCACAGCATCTGTTTTGGTCTGACAGACCTTTGTTTGGGCTCTACCCCCTTTTTAATAATGCATTGCATTTTATTAGGCCTGTTAGCCCCTTTTAATTGGGCTCTGCCCTTCTTTTTAATAATGCACTGCATTAATTAGTCTGACAGAGTGCCACGTGGCTTGTCAGGCACTTTGCGCCAATTGAGGAGCGTAAGGCGCAAATCCATGTGGGGGTGACACGTGTCACGCTCTGATGAGCGCAAGTCTGTTAGCGCAGTGCGCTGCGCCAGTGCGCTGCGCTAACGCGCTGCTGACACATGGCGTGCTCTGATGACTTGTGCCAATTTAAGAGAGCAGTGCTCTGTTTTTAGAAGCGCATAGCGCAACTGTTCTGAGGCCGACACGTGGCGCTCCCTGGTGGCTTGCGCCAATCCAAGGAGCGTAACAGTGCAAACTTCAAAAGTGCAAGGCACTATTTAATATTTTGATCAAATTTAGATCAAAGAAAACAAATTTTTTTTGTCTTTAAGAACCAGTGGTTTATCAAAAGGCAATGCCTTTATACAGAAGTAAATTACTTCTTTTTTTTTAATTATTTTTTTATCCAAGATCTTGATCTTTTTCTTAGATCATTGATCTCTTTTAGAAGAAATTCTTCTTTTATTCAAAGGTTTTTACCTTTTCTTTCTCTGAGCTCTTCTCAAAATTTTCTTTAAAGGAGTTCTCTGTTTTTTCTGTCTCTTTTTCTGTGTCTTTTAGACTTGGAGTCTAGGGGCCTTTATATAGTGCCAATTGATTTGTTAAATCAGTTAAAGAGACTTTTCTCTAAGTGATTTAGAGATTTTTCCCCACCGTTGGATTTTTGATCCAAGGGCTCCTGTTTTACAGAAGAGAATCTTATTGTTTTAATAAGATCAAAAATATCTTTCTGGAATTTTAATTCTATTTTAGTGCTGGCACAGTTGGCGCAAGTGCACCTGCGCCTGACACGTGTCTCGCAGCGCAACTACGCTGACACGTGTCGGGCAGCGCAGAGCGCAGCGCAACTGCGTTAGCGCAACTGCGCTAACACGTGTCGCGCAGCGCAGAGCGCAGATCATCTGAAGCGTTGCTTTCTTTATTTTTATTTTAAATAGTGCTTTACTCTGATTGGGGGAAACAGAAGCGTTGTTTCATTTCCCGCCTTGGAATTTGAACAGAGCTTTGCTCTGATTAGGGTAAACAAATGCCCCCCACCGTTGCGCTTACGTGGCCCCAAACGTGAGCGCAGCGGTGGCCGAATTCCAATCGTTGCGCCACCTTTTGGAAGTTGAAACAGCTCTCAATGCCTATAAATAGGACCTTTGGTCCCTTAGATGATTTTCAACCCTTCATAAGAATTTTTATTCAGAGCCTTACTCTTTTGTTCGAGCACTTTTAAGAGTTGAAACTCTGAAAACTTTTTAGGTAAAAATTAAATTAGATTGAATTAATTCAATTTTAAGAGCCTTGCTCTCAATAGATCCCTTCCGATATTAGAGAAGTTCACTGACCTATGATCTAAAGAAAACCCATTTAGGCTTTCACTTAGCAGAGCTTTGCTCTATAGGTCTAAAGGGATCTAAAAAGAACTAAAGGGAACCCTATTAGGGTTCCGTTAATAGAGCTCTGCTCTCTAAAAGATTTTCCTTGTATTTTCTTAATTCATTAATGGAGCTTTGCTCCTTCCAAATCATATAGAAGAACTCTTAAGAGTTTTTCATGGATCTTGGAGGTTAAAGATGGAACTTTAGTTTTGATGAATTATATCATCTTTTTAGAGCAGAGCTCTCCATGTTCTCGGGGGCCTTCTTTAATTTCCCTTCATAATTGACTTAGCATTGCCCTCGAGGATTTTAACTTCCTGTGCATGTCTTGAATAAGAAATTACTTAATCAGTCTGTCTGATAATTTTGTTGATTCTTTTTTATAGGAGTAATGGACGCCCACATGTACGATCTCGACGAGATTATTTCTTATGGAGACATCCGCCGACTCGGTCGTTCTCAGAACCGAGAATTTACCAACGCCGAGTGTGCTGCAATCATGAGCCGCTTCGACGCATATTACGGTCAACTGCTTCCTCGGCGCTCCCCTCTCCTGAAGCTTATTGTGGGAGCAATTTGGGAAGCACTTCCCCTATTCTTTACCGGCGTGCCGCTTAGGGCATTGGACGCCGCCGAGGACAAGGTGCACTCAGTGTACCTAATGAACTTAATCTCGAAGAGACGGCGAGACAATCTTGTCGATCTCTTGCACCAGGCCTTTCAACAGTCCGCTATTCTTGCTGCCTATCAGAGGGTGGAGGACATCAGTGGGGATCCCGACGCCCGTGCTCGCGAAAGGAAGCACACCAGGATGGTTTGCTAAGCTTGGAAAGTCTTGGACAATGTCACTTTCGATTTCCTCAATCCCTGTCCAGGATCTGATGTTCTGCCGTTGTAATCATTTGAATAATGTCTTTGTCTATTCCTTTATGATTGTAAGAACCCTTTGCAGTATGAATGGAAAATTTCTTATTTCAGCTTGTCTTATTTCTCGTTCTGAGTCTTTTGCACATGCATGAATGGAGGTGTCTCGAACGCTTGATCAAATGCAAATCGGATGTTCTTTCTGTCGCTTTCTTCTTTCTTTTATTATCAACATGTTACCTTAGTAAACATGGTCGACGGATGGTAGAGCGAGCATCCTATATTGGCTTCTTCAAGAGGTAGTGATGGCTTAGGCCGCAGGTTCAGATCTGCTACCTAAGACTTTTCAACTCTATGAGCCGTGAGGGTCTCATAAAGAATTTTCTCCCTACGGATCGAGAGGATCTCGTAGGTGTATTTTCTCTTTAGGAATCGTGAGGATTCCTAAGTGCGTTTTCTCTTATAAGTCGTAAGGATCTTATAAGAGAATTTTCCCTTTTACGAGTCGAGAGGACCCGTAAGCGGTTGTTTCCCTCCTTATCAAGATTTAATTTCGGAGAGTGAGACCCGTGAATAGTATGCAAGAGTCCATTTTGGACCGATTTGCAGGGTCCCAGTGCTTAGGAAACAGGTTTTTTAATCCCCGCTGCCTAAGGCTTTTCCTCACGAGTCGAGCCGAATCGAGCACTTCTCGCAAGAATATCCTAACATCACAGTTAACCTCTGCTCTTTACAACAGAGGTCCGTTAGGGTATGTGGTACTTAGGGTTTTGGCCGTCATACCGTCGCGTCGGCTGATATATTCCTTGATATGCAATCTTGCTGTTCGAGTAGCCTTGCGATTGTCGTGTCTCTGATCCCTTCGGGGGCTGGACAAGATGTCTTCAAGTAATCTTCCAGGTAGTATTACCGTCGAAAGAGCAAGCGTAGGGATATTCTATGTCACTTTTTACTTAAGGTTAGGCTCATTTTGGAGAGCCTCGATGAGTCATAACCACTCCGCGCTGGTGTGGGATGATCTCCGATAGTCTTTCAGGCTTTATATGACTTGCCGTTAAGACCCTGAAGCTAGGAATTTGGCCTTTGCTTCGTTTGCTGGCATTGCGTCCTCTATATCTAGATGAATGCCGCGGTTGTCTCCAGGTTGTTGGTGAACCGTCGTGGTTTGGAACTAGGGACTTTGCCGTGGCTCCGCTGTTTGATTGTTACGTCTGAATCCTGTTGGAGGAAGAACGCTGGGGTGACATCTCGTCTGCTGTATCGAGACAAACGTCGAGGTGATGACCACTCCATGTGGGATGATCTCCGGTAGTCTTTTAGGTTTTATATGAGTTACCGTCAAGACCCTGAAGCTAGGAATTTGGCCTTCGCTTCGTTTGCTTTGTCACGTCCGAATCCTGTTGGAGGAAGAACGCTGGGGTAACATCTCGTCTGCTGTATCGAAACGAACGACGAGGTGGTGACCACTCCACACTGGTACGAGATGATCTCCGGTTGTCTTTCAGGCTTTATATAACTTGCCGTTAAGACCCTGAAGCTAGGAATTTGGTCTTCGCTTCGTTTGCTTTGTCACGTCCGAGTCCTTTTTGGAGGAAGAACGCTGTCGTGACATCTCGTCTGTTGTATTGAGACGGACGTCGAGGTGGTGACCACTCCGCGCTGGTGTGAGATGATCTCTGGTGGTCTTTCAGGTTTTATATGAGTTACCGTCAAGACCCTAAAGCTAGGAATTTGGCCTTCGCTTCGTTTGTTGGCATGTCCGAATCCTGTTGGAGGAAGGACGCTGTAGTGACATCCCATCTGGTGTGATGAGACGAACATCGAGGTGGTGAACACTCCATGTGGGGTGATCTCCGGTAGCCTTTCAGGTTTTATATGAGTTACCATCAAGACCCTGAAGGTAGGAATTTGGCCTTCGCTTCGTTTGCTTTGTCACGTCCGAATCCTGTTGGAGGAAGAACGCTGGGGTAACATCTCGTCTGCTGTATCGAAACGAACGTCGAGGTGGTGACCACTCCACACTGGTGCGAGATGATCTCCGATTGCCTTTCAGGCTTTATATGACTTGCTGTTAAGACCCTGAAGCTAGGAATTTGGCCTTCGCTTCGTTTGCTTTGTCACGTCCGAGTCCTTTTTGGAGGAAGAACGCTGTCGTGACATCTCATCTGTTGTATTGAGACGGACGCCGAGGTGGTGACCACTCCGCGCTGGTGTGAGATGATCTCTGGTGGTCTTTCAGGTTTTATATGAGTTACTGTCAAGACCCTGAAGCTAGGAATTTGGCCTTCGCTTCGTTTGTTGGCATGTCCGAATCCTGTTGGAGGAAGGACGCTGTAACGACATCTCGTCTGGTGTGATGATACAAACGTCGAGGTGGTGACCACTCCATATGGGATGATCTCCGGTAGTCTTTCAGGTTTTATATGAGTTACCGTCAAGACCCTGAAGCTAGGAATTTGGCCTTCGCTTCGTTTGCTTTGTCACGTCCGAATCCTGTTGGAGGAAGAACGCTGGGGTAACATCTCGTCTGCTGTATCGAAATGAACGTCGAGTTGGTGACCACTCCACACTGGTGCGAGATGATCTCCGGTTGTCTTTCAGGCTTTATATGACCTGCCGTTAAGACCCTGAAGCTAGGAATTTGGCCTTCGCTTCGTTTGCTTTGTCACGTCCGAATCCTGTTAGAGGAAGAACGCTGTCGTGACATCTCGTCTGTTGTATTGAGACGGACATCGAGGTGGTGACCACTCCGCGCTGGGGTGAGATGATCTCCGATTGTCTTTCGGGCTTTATATGAGTTGCCGTCAAGACTTGGCTCCGTTTTCTGATGGAGAATGGGGAGGGAAGATATGTTTCCTTCTTTGTTTGCGCCCCTGGATTGTATACAGGGATTGCTGTGCTATCGCCTGTAGGGCAAAAGTTTCATTCATTTTTTTATGTTATTATTTTATTTCCGCGATGCTCTATCATTTCAGCTTTTATATCGCGAAGGTCACGATTGCCCAATCATTTCGGCTATTTTTCGCGGTGCCCAATCATTTCGGCTATTTATTTTATTTTCACTCGCTGCTTTTTATTGCGAGTTGCCCCATCATTTCGGCTATTTATTTTATTTTCACTCGCTGCTTTTTATTGCGAGTTGCCCCATCATTTCGGCTATTTCATATGCATTTTTAGCTCGCTGATTTTTTATCGCGAGTGTGGAACTTGGAATCTGGTGCTAATCTCAGTATCAGCATCGCTACAACTGGAATATTGCCAGGAGCGAATCATCATTTGCCATGAAAGGACTTGGAATTTGATACCGGTTAGGCATCAGTATCGCTACAACTGTGATATTGACATGAGCGAATCATCATTTGCCTTTGTCAACGTTGAACAAAGGTGGCTTAGCGAACAGGGTCAGGATCCCGTCGACTAAGGCTTTTGACTTCATGAGCTGTAAAGGTCTCACAAAGGTATTTCTCCCTACAAGTCGTGAGGATCTTGTAGGTGTGTTTTCTCCTTAGGAATCATGAGGATTCCTAAGTGTATATTCCCCTGTAAGTCGTAAGGATCTTACTAAAGGGTTTCTCCTTATAAGTCGAGAGGATTTACAAGGGTCGTTCACCATATGGACATATCCCTAGCCACGGGTGGGACTTGGTTAGGGAAATGTTTATTCGCGCCCGTGGATTGTATACAAGGGTCAGTATGAGCCGCTTGTAGGGCAATATCAAAGGTTTTTGGAGTTGCTTAAGAACAGGTTCAGGTCTCTGTAACTTAAGACTTTCAAATCTTATGAGCCGTGAGAATCCCATAAGAAAGTTCTCCTTACGAGTCGTGAGGATCTCGCAAGTGTAATTTCTCCTTAGGAATCGTGAGGATCCCTAAGCGTGTTGCTTCCCTGTGAGTCGTAAGGATCTCACGCGGGTGGTTTCTCCTTACAAGGTCGAGAGGACCCTGTAAGTGTCTTTTAACGAGGTTGCGCCCTTTCGGGTTTTCACAAACACTCGCCGGTAGCCCTGCTGTTTTTACTCATGGAGCCCTTTCGGGTTTTCATCCGTGCCCTTTTTTGCTTATGGACATACCGTCTTCTTTTTTTTATTCTTTTTATTCTTTTCTTTTTTTTTCTAACGAGGTCACGCCCTTTCGGGTTTTCACGAACACTCGCCGGTAGCCCTGCTGTTTTTACTCACGGAGCCCTTTCGGGCTTTCATCCGTGCCCATTTTGTTTATGGACATACCGTTTTTATTTTTATTTTTTTATTTTTTTTATTTTTATTTTTCTTATTCTTTTTTTTTCTAACGAGGTCGCGCCCTTTCGGGTTTTCACCAACACTCGCCGGTAGCCCTGCTGTTTTTACTCACGGAGCCCTTTCGGCTTTTCATCCGTGCCCATTTTGCTTATGGACATACCGTTTTTATTTTTTATTTTATTTTTTAATATTTTTTTTATCACGTTATCCTGAGGATGCCGCGGTAGTAGTTTAAAGACGTTTCGGTCATCAGCTAGTTTTAGGACGTAGTGGTCCGTCATTAGTTTAAGGACGTTTCGGTCCGCCGTCGCCGTATTTGAGGCGAATCTCTAGTTTACTGACTTTTCCGTCTATGGGGCTTTCCCTATGAATGAGCATGATGCCCCCGGCATATCCATCTTTCTTAGAGCATGTGGTTGTGGCGGGCTCACCTTCCAGTTTTCGGACAACGCGAACTCGCCCTGTTGGTATTAGTCTTCAACCCAGTTTTTGAAAACGTAGCAGTTTTCGATCGGATGGCCCAATACTTGGTGGTAAGGGCAATAATTAGGATTGTCGACATCATTCAGTTGTAGCTGGTGTTTCGGGTCCGGTAGAGTGATAAGCCTGTTATGCACTGCCGCTTCGAACAGCCTCTTCGTTTTATCCTGGGGAAATGAGTAAGGATGTTTCAACCTCTCATAGAGGGGTTGCCGCTTGTTGTTTTGGCGAACAACCGGTCTAGGGCCACTCGATTGTTGTTGAGTGTTGACGATGAAGGCCGCTTTTCCTTTTCCTTTATCTTTTTTGTTCGCTCCGTTGTTTGTGGGTCCGAGATTCTTTCCGAATAGCATGTGATTGCGCGGATGAATGTTCTCGCAACTCCTCAATTCTTTCATTTCAGAGATGGGTTCCTTGAAGAGGGGGCCGAGGGCTACTTTTTCATCGGAGTCGCTTCCAAAGGTGAGAACTCGTGATCTCCCGGGATCATCCTTATGGCAATTGCCGGCAATTCTTTTATGCTTATCTGTCGTATTTTTCGCTGTCTACGAGCTTCCCGCTTTGTTCTGTTGACGTGTTGCCTGTGAGCGACATAACCTTGCCACCAACACTTAAAGGAGTCACAGTCTTCAGTGGGATGTGCGATCTTCTGATGATATAAACAGTAATTATGATGCATCTCTACTCCACCGAGAGTGTTTTCTTCAGAGGGTGGTAGCTTCATTCCCATTGATATGGCTTTAGCAAACCTTTTCCTCGTCTTGAATTTGTTTTTATCCGCGGCGGATGTCTTTTGATTTGACGGGAGTGCCTTGACTCTTTCGTCTAGTCGCCGGCGTTTGGCTCCTTCCAATATGGCCATCTCACGCTCCTGTTTGGCTTTACTTTTCAGACGAATCTCATTCAGGAAGGCATCGATCATCTCGTCTGACGGCCACAAAAGTTCTGGTTCAGGACCCGCCCTCGGTTTCTCGGTGCAAGGAGTTTCTTTATCATCTATCGACGAGTGAGAGATCACATGGCAGCTTGCCACATAGTCCTCAGATCCATCTGATGAGTCTTCTTCATCATCTTCGTCTTCAAGGACGTAGCTGAGAAACTCTTGGAGCGTGATGGGAGTCCGCGCTTTCTGGTTATACTCTTCCAGTGCGTCGATTTGTTTCTACAGGTCCGTACGCTTGTCGCCAGGTTTCACGGGCTTTTTGGATCTTTTCTTCTTCTTTGAAGATTTCGACAACTGGGTGTGAGTGCTTGGGCCATCACCACCGATCTTTGGAGTTAGGCGTGGCTTCAGCATCCTTTCGATAATCTCAGGTTCCAACGGGTTCTTCCACCTGATTGCCGGGCATGTCTGGAGATCATTCAGCATCTTTTGGGTTTTGGCGGAAAGCACGACCCCCCATGGAGTTTCTTCAACAAAAGAACAAGTTGCCCCCGGCGTGCCTGTCTTCTTTGGAGTGTGCGGCTGTGGTAGGTTTACTTTCCACTTTTCAGACAGCGCAAACTTGCCTTGTAGGTATTGGTCTTCGATCCATCCCTTAAAGACGAAGCAATCCTCGATCGGGTGACTTACCGTTTGGTGGTAAGGGCAATAATTGGGATCATTGATATCGCTTGGCTACAACGGACGTTTTGGACTCGGCAGATTGATGAGTCTGTTGCGCACTGCCAGCTCGAACAGTCCCCTTGTTTTATCCTGAGGAAACGAGTAAGGACGTCCTAGTCTTTCCTCAAGGGATGGGCGCGGACGCATATTGTTTCGACGGACAACCGGCTTTAAGTTGCTCGGCTGTTGTTGAGTATTGGCAACAACGATCGCTTTCCCTTTCTCAGTTCGAGAGTCTGGCTTTGGAGGAGACAGTTTATGTCCCATCTGATCCATTTGGGCCAACTTGTCGATCAAGGCCTGGAAAGTAGTTGGCTTAAAGAACATCATGAACTGCGAGATGGTTGCTTGCGGATCAAGAGTGCCCACGAACATGCCTACCGCAGGTGCTTCTTCGATGCGTTGTTCGCATTTCAACCATAAGTTTCGCCACCATATCGCGTATTGGACCCACGCTCGCCTGGCTTCACCCTGGCATTAATCAGTGCCGTTATCGGGGTGCGTTCACTAGCACTCGCGAATCTGTGTGTAAACAGTAGCTCCATCTCTGCAAATGTTTTGACAGAGTCGTTAGATAGCTCCGAATACCATTCAAATGCCGTTTCTGCTATGCTGCCGACGAATTGGCGAAGCAGCAGTTTGTCGTCGCCTCCAGTGTTGCCGCATAAGGCCCTGAATTGAGTGACATGCTGATGTGAATTCCCCGTTCCTTTATATACGTGGAACTTAGGGATCGTATATCCCGGCGGGTAACTGATTCGGTCATACCAGCCCGGGTAGGGTCGTCCAGTTCTAACAATTTTCCCAGCCGCCTTTTTCGCCTGATGAACTCGTATTTGCTGAGCAATATAGTCATCCAGTGCAGGTTTGGAAATGGTTTCCTCCTTGGTCGCTGAAAGGGCCGGAGGAGGATTAGATGTCTCCCTTCCATCGTCTTCAACAATAATCGGAGGGTCTTCAGCTGGAGGGTCCGGCTGTAACATCATCCCTACCATATTTTAGAAACGGAGCGCCATTTGTTTTATGTTAGCCGCTTGCTCTGCGGCTTCTTTGTCCTTCTTTTCGAGGACTCTGCGTAAAAAGTCAGCATCGGTTTCTTGTTCGTGATGCTGCTCTGATGATGCCTTTGGGCTTTCTTTTGTCCGGGTGAGTGCGGCCATCGCAGTCATCATCTCTTGAAGCTTCTGCTGTTGCTCCTGGGCTTTTGTCACGGATCGGGTGAGCGGTCGGTGACCCATCGAAGCACGGCCTTCCTCCTTTCCGGAAGCCATATAAACAGTATGCACCACCATGCCTCCAGACTTGGGACGTTTAGATTCAGTGTCTTTGTGATTTGCCAAAGACACGGGGATCTTCCCCGACCTCCTTCTTTTTTGAGTGGTCGAAGTTGAGGGGGCCATTGTAGTGGGCACCCAAGTAGCTGTTGCTTTTTGTGGCTTGACGGAGTAATCCTTCTCCTGCCGAACCTTCATCTTTTTCTGTCGGCGGAGATAGTCTTGATCAATCACCGACTCTTGGACCTGTCGCCAGACCCTGTAAATTTTAGAGGACAGCCGTTGAGGGGGTTGCTCCAGCTTCTTCTCTGGAGTATTCTCCATAGGTGAAGGAGTTCTCTTCAGCACTGCAGTAGGAGAGTTTTTGCGCACCTTGTTAAGCAGTTCAAAACTGTTCCCGGTTGGAACAGCAGCATCGATCTCCACCGTTGGAGCTGGTGGAGTAAATCCAGACGAAGAGTTACCCCCAGCCTTCCTTACTCGGCGCCAGTGGCGACGTCGAGCGTGTCGAGCGGACAGTGTTGATTCGGCGATGGGGATGGCTTTGTCTTGCCCCCTGTCCAGATGAAGCGCCACTGGTGCCAGCCTCTTGAAGACTGACGTCTTTTGAGTAGCGGTATCCAATCTGTCAAAGACAGACCTTCGAGCAGGAACAGGAGCCGGAATAGTCAGTCTTGTGAAAACCGACCCTTTGGCAGGAGAAGCCGCCTTGACGACTTCAGGAGCAGGGATGGCTATCCTCTTCGGAACAACCTTTTATGGTATTGCAGGCTTCTTCATGGGCCCGCATGTGTTTTGGCCCAGTTTGCTGAAAGCTGAGACATTGGACTTGGGCGACCCGTTGAGAGGGGCCGCGGTAGTTGTAAGCAGATCAAAGACCGACTTCTTTGGAGCTTCTTGCAACGACATTGGGGCATTGAAGCTCGTCGGTGGGAGTATGGTCCCAAAGAACAGTCCAGTGGTGGCCTGAGTCACCTGTTCCACCGGCATAGCGAAGATGGAGGCCGCTTGAGGCCCATAAGTTACTCCTCCGGACGGGACGGAGCGAGAGTCGCAGTTGCAGTTAGTGCAGTTTGAAGCCATTGGTCTTCTGTTTTCTGCACGGAGCAAGACACCAAATCTAAGTACCTCGAATCCACAGGCAACCATAGCAAACTGCGATTCGTTCGCGAACACGACATACGAAGTGTAGAGTGGAAAGAGGAAGAGGTCCCACTGGACGTGCCAGAATCTGTTCCCCTTTGAACGGCGGCCAAGATATGGACGTCTTGCCTGAGATTTAGGGCAGATGCTATTTGGTTTATCCGTCCACCTCTCTGAAGATGCCAAGTTGATTTATGGCACCGTGTATCGGAGGTTTAAACGGATGCGGCCGATTTAGCAGACTTCGTCAAATTCCCCTTCGTTTGAGGGGGTTTTGATTGTGGGGACGCTCTTCCCTGCAGGCGCAAGCCCCTGCAGTTAATTACGCTACCGCATCGCGGTAACAATTTTCTCCTTCTCCAGAATTTCACTTCGTGTCATGGGTGTTTGTTTTGTTTGTGGTTGCCCGTGGATTGTATACGGAGACTAATTTATGTCGTCGCCCGTGGGACGTGGATTAGTCCAAATCCGTATTTTCTTAGATTTGGGTTTGGAGTTTTGGTTTAAGGATACGTTAGCCATATTTGAGGCTAAGATCAACTTAAACGTTTGTTAAGGATACGTTAGTCCAGTTTGAGACTAAGATCAACTTAACGGGATCGTTTGGATTCGACAAAAGAGCATTTAGGGGCTCTATTGTTCCAGTTTAGGGACATAGTGGTCCATTTAATGTATGGCCGTCGGGACCCGTCACCTCTCTGACGACGTTGAAGGATTACAATGACAAATATCAGAGGAGTTCAGAGATATACCCTTGAACCGGGTGTAAATTGATTTGAGAGAGCAGTCGTGCTCAGTTCAATTTAATTTGAGAACTTATGGCCAATATTGGGTTAAGTCCAGTTGAAACTGTTCAACATTTTATTTGCATTTGGCCTACTAGGCCTTTGTTTGGGCTCTGCCCTTTTTTAAATGATGCACAGCATCTAAATTGGTCTGTTAGACCTTTATTTGGGCTCTGCCCCTTTTTAATAATGCATTGCATTTTTATTAGGCCTGTTAGGCCTTTTAATTGGGCTCTGTCCCTTCTTTAATAATGCAGAGCATTTATTATTCTGACAGTGCGCCACGTGGCTTGTCAGGCGCTTTGCGCTGATTGAGGAGCGCAAGGCGCAAACTCATGTGGGTGTGACATGTGTCACGCTCTGGTGAGCGCAAATCTGTTAGCGCAGTGCGCTGCGCCAGCGCGCTGCTGACACGTGACGCGCTCTGATGACTTGCGCCAATTTAAGAGAGCAGTGCTCTGTTTTTAGAAGCGCAGGGTCCAGCTGTTCTGTGATTGACACGTGGCGCTTCCTGGTGGCTTGCGCCAATCCAAGGAGCGCAACAGTGCAAACTCAAAAGTGCAAGGCACTGTTTAATATTTGGATCAAATTAGATCAAAGGGAACAATTTTTTCTTGTTTTCCAGAGAGGTTCTACCTCAAATCTCAAGAACCAGTGGTTCATAAAAAGGCAATGCCTTTATGCAGAAGTAAATTACTTCTTCTTTTTTATTATTATTATTATTATTTTTTATCGAAAATCTTGATCTTGTTCTTAGATCAATGATGTTTTTAGAAGAAACTCTTTTTTTTCCAAAAGTTTACCTTTTCTCTCTTTGAGTTCTTCTCAAAATTTAGAGGAATTCTCTGGTTTCTCTTTCTCTGTGTGTCAATCTCCCTCTCTGTTTTAGGCTTGAAGTCTAGGGTCCTTTATATAGGGCCAAATGATTTGTTGAATTGGTCAGAGAGATTTTTCTCTGATTGATTTAGGAATATTTCCCACCGTTGGATCTTTGATCCTAAGGCTTCTGTTTTACAGAAGATAATCTTCTTGTTTTTAACAAGATTGGAAAGACTTTCCAGAATTTTATTGTTTAGATGCTGGCACAGTTGGCGCAAGGGCACCTGTGCTTGACACGTGTCGCGCAGCGCAGAGCGCAGCGCAACAGCGCTGACACGTGTCGCGCAGTGCAGAGCGCAGATCATCTGAAGCGTTGCTTCCATTATTTTAACTTTAATTTCAAAGCAGAGTTTTGCTCTAATTGGGGGAAACAGAAGCGTTGCTTCGTTTCCCGCCTTGGAATTTGAACAGAGCTTTGCTCTGATTGGGGTAAACAGAGACCCCGTTCGGGATGGTGCGGATTATCGCATATCCTCGGACTTAATAGAGCGAGTTGCAGACCTCTGCAAGGAGCATTCGATTTCGATGGAAATTTTATACATTTTTCTTTAGAAAATGAGATTTTTACAAGAAAATAAATAAAATTATTTTTATTAATTATGTATATATAATTATTACCAAAATACTTATTTTAAATATATATAATATTCCATATTTCCAAAACTCAAGAAAAGAATTCCAATATTACATGAAACTACCATGATAATTCAAACAATATCCATATTACAAATAAATACCATATATTATGAAGTTAGGTTTTACTCACTAGAAATTTCACTTATAAAATCTACATTTATGAAAACACTAGAGACGATAATTAAATACTTGAGATGTATTTTGAAAATTATACAAAATTAGTTTTACATAAAACCCCTCAAGTTATACTAAATTACAATAAGGACCTTAGTAAACATAGGTTTAAGCGGGATCAGTCTCTTGAGTCTCAGGGAGCCGGAGATATGGGTGCTTGCCTATTTAAGATAGACAACCTAACAAACGGTGTTATCAACACGGTGTAAGGTGTTTTTCGTCACCCCATTGAGATGGGAATACGCGCGCGCTTGTCAGGCGCATTACAGATTCTCCCTGCCTAGGGTAGGCTGGGGTTTATTGATTGTGGGGATCCGAATCTCCGGCAGTCGCGGACTAAGCTGCCGTTAATTATCCTTCGTCTTTGGAGTAAGGGAATCTCTGATTAACGGGTTAAACTGGTCATGCGAACTCAATGTGTAGTGTTGTGTTTTGAAGGGGTTTTGGATATATCGGGGGCTCCGCAGAGTTTTTTTACGGAGGTCCCGCTACCCGGATAGCGGGCTGGGGGTCAAGAGGGCTAGCAGCCCCCATGCAGGGTGCGGGACAGCGCCCCGATAGAAATTTTTTTCTAACAGGGGACAGAGTTGTAGAGTATGTGTGTGTGTGTGTATGTGTATATCGAAAAAAGGAAAGGGCGTCCAAAGGAAGCGTGGGGGCCAGCGCCTCGCGTGCATGGCATGCAGCGCCCAGGCGCTGGGCGCTAGCGCTCAGGCGCTGGGCGCCTCACGTGCTCGGCACGTGGGCGCCAGCGCTCAGGCGCCAGTGCTCAGGCGCTGGGCGCCTCATGTGCTCGGCACATGGGCGCCAGCGCTCAGGCGCTGGGCGCCTCACGTGCTCGGCACGTGGGCGCCAGCGCTCAGGCGCTGGGCGTCAATCAGAGAGGGACTTTGTCCCTGCACTGGGAGCTGTGCTCCCGATTTGACCCTTAGAGTTAAACTCCTAAAAAGTTTAGAAATGATCAAAGGGGGCTACTTTGTTTCTCCCTTTGGCTCTGGATCTTCCCAAGATGGAATTTTTGGAGATGGATCTCCTCCTTCCTCCTCTGTTGGCCGGATCTTGAAGAACAAGAAGTATGAGATTTTAAAAATCTCTTATTTTTAAGATCTGATGGAAGATCTAAGTTCCCTTTTGTGGGTTTTGTGGTGAAAAACTATTTAGTTTTGGAAAAGGAAGAGTAAAACTCTTGATTTAATTCAAAAGAAAGAAGAACGTTTAGAACCTTGAGGAAGGAGAAAGAGGCACATGAACCCTAGTTTTTTTGGGGAGAATGAAAAGTGTCTTAGATATTTTCATCATGTTGCCTTGTATAGGCTTACATATTTACATGTAGCCCCTTGGGCTTTACAAAATGGTATTTTGCCCATTCCATGGCTCATGTGTCATTTGTTTTTACACATAAGCCATGGGCTTTACAAAAATTTGGCTTTATGCCCATTCATGCATAAAAATATATATAAAAATTATTTATTACATGATTTTATTGTTGGCATGGGGAGGCTGGCCACGAGCTCGACTTGGGCATGGGCCCGCCTGACCTGGACTTGGGTCCACCTGGCTTGGGGTTGACCTTGACTTTGACTCGGTCAACCGGGGTGCAAATTTTGACCCCAACAAAGTGCCCCCCATCAATAAATGCACACCGCACATTTGAGTTGTGTGCATGAAATTGATGGATCTTGAAGCTGGACTTCGAGGTGGAACATCATTCCAGGGGCGGAGAATCCCTCGGGGAGCATGATTCCCGGGGATCGGAGTATCATTCCGATTTGCGGAGTATAATTCCAGAGTCGAGTATCATTCCGAAGAGTCGGAGCATAATTCCGAGGGTTGGAGCATAATTCCGGGATCAGGGCATCATTCCGGGGATCGGAGCATCATTCCGAAGAGCGGAGCATGATTCCAGGGATCAGAGCATCATTCCGAAGAGGGGAGCATGATTCCAGGGATCAGAGCATCATTCCGAAGAGCGGAGTATGATTCCAGGGATCGGAGCATCATTCCAAAGAGCGGAGCATGATTCCAAAGAGCGGAGTATCATTCCGAAGAGCAGAGCATTATTCCAGGGATCGGAGCATTATTCCGGGGATCGGAGCATCATTCCGAAGAGTGAAGCATGATTCCAGAGATCGAAGCATCATTCCGAAAAATGGAGCATGATTCCAGGGATCGGAGCATCATTCCGAAGAGCGGAGCATGATTCCAAAGGGTTGGAGCATAATTCCGACGAGCAGAGCATGATTCCAAAGGGATTGGAGCATCATTCTGAAGAGCGACAGACATTCTGACTGAAGTATAATTTCGATACAGAGGTTGATTCCCAGGCGAAGCATAATTCCGACAGGGAAAGCAGATACTCCGAGGCGAAGCATGATCCCGACACGGGGTACACTCTGAGACGAAGCATGATTCCGGCGCAGAGCTTGCTGGTTGATTTGATTTGAAGCGGAGCATAATTCTGACGAGGAGGTTATTGGTTGATTCTGAGCCGAAACATAATTCCGACAGGGAAAGTAGATATCCCAAGGCGAAGCATGATTTCGACACGGGGTACACATTCTGAGACGAAGCATGATTCCGACGTAGAGCTTGTTGATTTGATTTGATTTGGGTTGACATCAGCATCGCTACACTGGAATACGGTACCAGGATCGAATCATCGTCTGTCATGAGAGGATTTTGGGATTTGGTTTTGGTTTGGCATCTGCATTGCTGCACTGGAATGATGCCAGGAGCAACTCATCATTTGCCCCGGGAGGATTTGGGAATTGGTGGCTTAGGAGACAGGTTTAGATCCCTATCACCTAAGGCTTTTCAATTTTATGGGCCGTAAGGGTCCCATAAAAGCATTTTCTCCCTACAAGTCAAAAGGATCTCGTAGGTGTATTTTCTCCTTATAAGTCGTGGGGACTCCTAAGGGTGGTGCTCCTTTGTGAGTCGTAACGATCTCACGCGGGAATTTTCTCCTCACAAATTCGAGAGGACTTTGCGATTGCATTTCATCTCCTTTTTACGAGTTTGCGCCCTTTCAGGTTTTCACAAACTTACCGGCAGTCCTGCTGTTTTTACTCACGGAGCCCTTTCGGGTTTTCATCCGTGCCTATTTTGCTTGTGGACATACCAATTTTTATTTATTTATTTAATTTTTGGTGGGACTTTGAATGTGGTCTCACCGGTAGGACTTGAGAGAGATTGGGGTTGTTTTACACCCGTAGATTGTATACGGTTTTGCAGGATATATGATCCAAACCGTAGGGCCAAAAAAATTTCCGGACTTTGTTGGCATCTGAATCGCTGCACTGGAATATGGTACCAGGAGCGACTCATCATTCGTCATTGGGGTATGGGATTTGGAATTTGGTTAGCGTATGTATCGCTGCACTGGAATATGGTACCAGGACCAACTCATCATTCGCCGTTGGGGTATGGGATTTGGAATTTGGTTGGCGTCTGCATCGCTGCACTGGAATATGGTACCAGGAGTGACTCATCATTCGCCGTTGGGGTATGAGATTTGGAATTTGGTTGGTGTTTGCATCGCTGCACTGGAATATGGTACCAGGAGCGACTCATCATTCGCCGTTGGGATATGGGATTTGAAATTTGGTTGGCGTCTGCATCGCTGTACTGGAATATGGTACCAGGAGCGACTCATCATTCACCATTGGGAATTTGAGTTTTGAACGGTGTCTGCATCGCTGCACTGGAATATGGTATCGGGAGCGACTCATCATTCGCCGTTGGGATTTGAGAAATTTGGAATTTTAGTTAGCATTGCATCGCTGCACTGGAATATGGTATCAGGAGCGACTCATCATTCGCCGTTGGGGTATAGGGTTTGGTTGGCGTCTGCATCGCTGCACTGGAATATGGTACCAGGAACGACTCATCATTCGCCATTTGGAGGATTTTTTTTACCGCGATTGCTCTATCATTTCATCTTTTCTTATCGCGAAGGTCGCGATTGCCCTATCATTTCGGCTTTTTATTCGTGGTTGCCCCATAATTTCGGCTTTATTTTTATTTTTACTCGCTGATTTTTATTGTGAGTTGCCCCATCATTTCGGCTTTTTATTTTTATTATTTTTTTGTTTTATTTACACATTTTTACATCCCTAGTTTAACGACTTAGAGGTCGATTATTCCCAGTTTAATGACATGGTGGTCAGTTGTTCCCAGTTTAATGACGTGGTGGTCGACTGTTTTCAGAGTAAGGCAGATGTCTGAGAGAATCAGTTTCATGAAGAACTTCGGTCTCCGTTTGTATGAAATTGTCGGCCCCAGCTGGACTGTTTGTTAACACGCCTTTAAACAGTTCTATCTCTCTTGCCTTGTATTGCTTTTCGACCCAATCTTTGAAGACGAAGCAGTTTTCAATGGCATGACCTATCACTCTGTGATAGGGGCAGTAATTGGGGTCGTCGGTCATATTCTCTTCCTGCGGTCTTTTTGACTCTGGCAGTTGTAGACCGTTCCTCAGGGCGTCTTTGAATATTTTACGGATTTTGTCCCTTCTGAAGGAATAGACCTTATATAGCTTTTCTTTCAGTGGAGATTCTCCTCCCTCTCCGAACACTGGCTTCCGAGACTGGTTGGCTTTAGGCCCGCTCATCCCTTGCTTATTTCGGTTAGCCGAAGTGTTAGAAGATTCAGAATCGTCGGAATTTCCTCCTTTTCGATTATCGTCCTTTCGGTTTCTCCAGGACCTATTGTTATTTTGGGAGTCAGAGGAGGACTCCTGCTTTGAGCTTTTTAACATCTAAACTTTCCTGGTCAGCTCTTGGAATGTTTTGAGACCCGCGGTGCATAAAATCGGGGCCATCCAATTGTTGAGATTTCCGACGAGGAGACTGACAGATTGGTCCTGCTCTATCGGCAGTTCGCATTTGACGGAGAGATTGCGCCATCGGGTTATAAAATCCGTGCCGCTTTCATTGTTCTTTGGCTTGGTCCTTACGAGGTCGGTGATGGTGATCTTATCACTGACACTCATGAACCTTTGTCGAAACAAAGATTCCATTTAGACGAAAGTAATAACGGAGCCATCCGGTATGCTCACGTACCAGTCAAAAGCAATATCGGCCAAGCTATTAACGAACTGGCGAAGGAGAAGCGCATCATTGCCCCCAGTATTCCCGCATGAGGCCTTAAAGTGGGCGATGTGATGATTCGCATTTCCCGTCCCATCGAATCTTCCGAATTTAGGGATGACATAACCACTAGGAAATTCTACCAGATCATACTGAGTAGGATATGGTCTCCCACTGCTGCTGATATCTTTTTGCGCTTCGGCTTCAACTACCAATGTTTTGACTTTGTTGGCAACCAAATCCATGATTTGATCTTGAGTTAGCGGGCTACTATCATCGGTAGCCAAGACATTTCCTGAGATAGGATGTGACTGGATTTCGTGCGGTCCGCCCACCTTTGGATTTGAGGAAATAGGCGTCGGCTGTCTCGGAACACCGTTTCCCGGTTCATAAGCAGAGCCCTGCGCTTGATTGGACGGTTGAGAGGCAAGTTGGGCCGTAAGCCGTTAGACGACATTTGTCAAGTCCTCGATCTTTGAGTAGAGCTTGGCCATCTCCTTGTCTTTGCTTTTGAGCTATTTTCGGAGCTCTTGGAGAAGTTGCAGCTCTGTGATCTTAGGATGGAAAGTTGGCTCATCTTCGCTTTCCGAGCCAGACTCCTCATGAACCGAGGGCTCTCTCCACCTATCAGCCTCACTGGGAGGATTTTCATCACCCTCCGAAGGATGCTGGTTTTGAGATGTGACAGCTATATTCACACCAGGTTGGATTTGAGATGTGGTGGCCCCATCCTTGCTTTTGCTGCAAAGGTTGTCGCTGGGACGCGTGCCCACCATGTAGACGGTGTGGATAACACATTTAGCAATCCCTTCATCACTGGCAGCTGGTTTCGCGGAGCAGTCTGGGCATTGGAAATTCATAAATTTTAACATGGCCAGAGCCCTAGCCCCTTTGTTGGCTCTGTATGTGAGCCGCTTCTGCCTCATCTTCTCTGCCTTGAGCGCTTGGCAGGATTCTGCTCTACGGGAAGCCGCCATAGGCCGAGTGATAGGGAGGCTTGAGAAGACATCCGCCCGCGTTTAGGGTGGGGTGCCCTCGAGATCAACACATTTGGCCTTTTGCCTTTCGAGGCCGGTTTGTCGGTTACCGGAGCTTGAGGTGCAGGGATGGCATTAGCTGAGAAAAACAGAATAAACCCAAATGGTAGCGGCGGCTCTTCCCATTGTCGCCCGAGACTGGCCGGGAGGACCGTCCTAGCGTCCATCTTCATCGTATAGGAGATGGGAGCTATGTCGAGAGCTGAGCTTGTCCTTGGAGAAATTTTCGCCGCGTTCGGAGATTGCAATTTGAAATTTGTTAACCTGCACAAAGAAGCATGATTTCAGTACAGGAAGTTGATATGTATATTGATTGAGTTCGCATGGATATTTAACCCGAAATATGGGAGGAGAGATAGGTCTCACCGGGCGTGCCAGAATCTGTAGGATGTTTTTCGTCACCCCATTAAGATGGGAATACGCGCGCGCTTGTCAGGCGCATTACAGATTCCCCCTGTCTAGGGTAGGCTGGGGTTTATTGATTGTGGGGATCCGAATCTCCGGCAGCCCCGGACTAAGCTGCCGTTAATTACCCCTCGCCTTTGGAGCGAGGGAACCTCCGATTAATGGGTTAAAATGGTCATGCGAACTCAATGTGCAGTGTTGTGTTTTGAAAGGGTTTTGAATATATCGAGGGCCCTGCAGAGTTTTTTTTACGGGGGTCCCGCTACCCGGATAGCGGGCTGGGGGTCAAGAGAACTAGCAGTCCCCTTGCGGGGCGCGGGGCAGCACCCCGATATAAATTTTTTTCTAACAGGGGACATTGCTGTAGAGTGTGTGTGTGTGTGTGTGTGTCGAAAAAGGGAAAGGGCATCCAAAGGATGCATGGGGGCCAGCGCCTCGCATGCATGACACGCAGGCGCTGGGCGCTAGGCGCTAGCGCTCTGGGCGCTGGGCGCACCACGTGCTCGGCACGTGGGCGCGAGCTCTCTGGGCGCTGGGCGTCAATCAGAGAGGGGACTTTGTCCCTGCACTGAGAGCTGTGCTCTCGATTTGACCCTTGGAGTTAAACTCCTAAAAAGTTTAGAAATGAACAAAGAGAGCTGCTTTGTTTCTCCCTTTGGCTCTGGATCTTCCCAAGATGGGATTTTTGGAGATGGATCTCCTCTTTCCTCCTTTGTTGGCCGGATCTTGAAGAACAAGAAGTATGAGATTTTAAAAATCTCTTATTTTTAAGATCTGATGGTAAATCTAAGTTTCCCTTTGTGGGTTTTGTGGCGAAAAACTATTTAGTTTTGAAAAAGGAAGAGTAAAACTCTTGATTTAATTCAAAAGAAAGAAAAAGGTTTAGAACCTTGAGGAAGGAGAAGAAGGCACAGGAACCCTAATTTATTTGGGGAGAATGAAAAGTGTCTTAGATATTTTCATCATATTGCCTTATATATGCTTACATATTTACATGTAGCCCCTTTGGCTTTACAAAATGGTATTTTACCCATCCCATGGCTCATGTGCCGTTTGTTTTTGCACATAATCCATGGGCTTTACAAAAATTTGGCTTTATGCCCATTCATGCATAAAAAATTACATAAAAATTATTTATTACATGATTTTATTGTTGGCATGGGGAGGCTGGCCGCAGGCTCGACTTGGGCATGGGCCCGCCTGACCTGGGCTTGGGCCCACCTGGCATGGGGTTGACCTTGACTTTGACTCGGTCAACCGGGGTGCAAATTTTGACCCTAACACACGGTAATTGTCTTGGAAAAAGACACAAATTCTGCCGTCCATGTGCAGCAGTTACAGATAATATCAGAACAATCAGGATTTCAAGTTCTTTAAAAAGTGTCTGACTCAGACCGAGTCTCAATATAATTAATCTGACTTGAATGTGATTCAAGTACAATCTACAATACTACAATTCAACATGAATCTATGAATCCGTCTATTCAATCTACATCAATCTACATTGACTGAACCGAACCATGCATATATTCTATTTACATGTTCATCCATTATATCCGTTCCATTACTGATATCATGGTTTTGGCAAGTCATCCATCTATACAATTTACAATACAAGACAATACAGTACAATCAGTACAATCAATACAATCAATACATTACGGAGTTTATTAAGGTGTAGACTGGTACGGAACATGTTAAAGGTGGCACGAGGTGGTCACTTAAGACGTAATTACATCCATGCAGTTGTTCCACGGTATTATCGACCGAGCCTTGTACAACGGGTTACCAAAGTCTCCGGTGTAAGTGGGACTCCTCTCGTATAACCTGGTATTTTCTGTACCAAGCTACAAACAACTGCGATAACATTATAATAAACCATTATAAAACTATACTCTCTCTCTGTTTATTTTACTTCTCCCTCATCTTTGGGACTTACCGAGCGATTGTTCGCTGACGACATTCCTATTTCTCTTCTTCTTTTGAATGTTGTCAGGAAGACCCGACGCTGAGAAGTACGAGACCAGTCAGGAGCATTTGGAGCAGGCCCCTGAGCAGTACACCGAAGACCCAGAGCTGTAGTCACTTGTATTTATTTCATTTTCATTTCTGTTATGCCATTGTTTAGGCATTACTTTCATTCCATGTATTTACTTTTCAGATATATTGTAAAAAGAATGTTAATAATTAAAGTTGTTGTTCATTTATATCATGTCTCTTGTGTACATTTCATCTTATATTGCTTAGATACGCTTAGCGTATTTACTTCTGAGTAAATACGTCGCGTGACCCGTCGCGTCCACTGCCCGTACACTGGGAAGCGGGGCATGACACAAATACTTATAGTATACACGGGATTGCAAATACCTCAATTGTACATTAACTTTTAAATAATTTTCTGTACATTGAAATTGGAGTTGTTACATAAGTTCCAGCAAATCACTTTGACTTAGATTCACATTTGAAGAAGATATATTTCATTTAGGGACACTTTAGTCTTATTTGAGAACTAGGGTCTACTTAAATGGCTTTAGAATTTTGTTCTCTGTAGATCTTAAGATCATTTGGGAAGCTTAGGCTTCACTACTGTCATGCCCTGCTTCCCAATAGATGGAAACAGTTATGTGGCAAGCCCGCAACGTATTTACTATGAGAATGTTATTTCGCTTAATAAATAATTTAAGCGTATGTAAGCAATATAACAATGTGAAAGAATAATAAGAGTAATAAACTTAAACAGAAACTTTATTTACATTCAAATTATAAATACAACTGTCGGAAATAAAAAGATACAATAATTTAAACAAATGCTTAAACATTGGCATACAGAAAATAAATGTAGAAAGGAGCTAGTAGTAAGGCTGGGTAGCGAACTGGTCTAAATTCTTCTGGCTCGCTCTATCTCCTCAGAGTCCGGTTCTCCTGACGAGTATTCCAAGGAAAAGAAATAGAAAGGAATGTCGTTAGCGAACTGGCGCTCGGTAAGTCCCCAAAGAAGTAAATAAAGATGACTGAAAGGTGTATGAAGTGAATAGAAACTGTTGGGGTCAAAAATTACACCCCGGTTGACCAAGTCAAAATCAAAGTCAACCCTAAGTCAAGTGGACCCGAGCCCAAGCATGGAAGGAGCCGGCTCCATACCAAAAAGGTGGTAATAAATTAGTCTAAATACAATTTTTAGAAATAAATGTATGTAAAGTGGGCAAAAAGCCAAAATTTTGTAAACTCCATGGCTTATGTGCAAAAAGAAATAAAAACTTAAGGAATGGGGTGGCACAAGTACCATTTGACAAAACTTGAGGGGCTATATGTAAAGTGTGTAGCTTATAAAAGACAAACATGATGAGAAAATCAAGAACAACATTTCATTATCTCAAAACATTCTAGGGTTCGTGCCTCCATCTCCTTTCTCTCAAGTTCACCCTTTTCTTTTCTTTTCCAATTAAATTAAGAGTTTAACTCCTTTTCTTCCAAAAAGAAATAGTTTTTCACCGTAAAACCCTCGAAAGCGATGTAGGGTGTTTATTCGTCACCCCATTGAAATGGGAATACGCGTCGCTTGTCAGGCGTACTACAGATTCACCTTGCCTAGGGTAGGCGGGGGTTTATTGATTATGGGGATCCGAATCTCCGGCAACCGTGGACTAAGCCGTCGTTAATTACCCCTCGCATTTGGAGCGAAGCAACCTCCAATTGACGGGTCAAACTGGTCATGTGAACTCAATGTTTAGTGTGCGTGTGTTGTGTTTTGAGAGGTCTTGGGTATATCGAGGGCCTCGCAGAGTTTACGGAAGTCCCGCTGCCCGGATAGCGAGTTGGGGGTTAAGTGGGCTAGCAGCTCCCTTACGGGGTGCGTGGAAATGCCCCGTTAGAAATTTTTTCTAACTGGGAAAGTGTTGTGGAGTGTGTGTGCGTGTGTGTGTATAAAGGGGTGAATAGCGTCCAAAGGACGCGTGGGCTCCAACGCCTCACGTGTCCAGCACGCTAGCGCCGAGCGCTAGCGTCACACGCGCCCGACACATGTGCTCTGGGCGCTTGCGGAAAAAAAGGGCTTAGCCCCTGTACTGGGAGTTGTACTCCCAATTGGCGTTTGGAGTTAAACTCCTAAAAGAAGGACAAAGAGGCTTAGCCCCTGCAGCGGTAGTTGTACTCCCAATTGACTTTTGGAGTCAAATTCCTAAAAAGAAAGATTTATTATATATATATATATATTTTGTGGAGTTAAACTCCTAAAAGATTTTCGGAGATGATGAAAGGGGACCCCTTTCTTCTCCCTTGAGCCCTGGGTTTTCTCTTGAGCCTTCGATCTTTCACAAAGTGGGATTTTTGGAGATGGGTCTCCTTCTTCCTTGTCTCTTATGACGCCCCGCTTCCCAGTATACGGGCAGAGGACGCGACGAGACCGCTACGTATTTACTTAGAAGTAAACACGCTAAGCGTATCTAAGCAATATAAAATAAAATGTACACAAGAAACAAGATGTAAATGAACAGAAATTTTATTTATTAACATTCTTTTTACAATACATCTGAAAAGTAAATACATGAAATGGAAAGCAATGCCTAACAGTGGCATAACAGAAATGGAACTACTGAAATGAAATGTACAAGTGAAACTAAAGCTCGGGATGTTCAGCAAACTGATCCAAGTCCTCGCTACTGGGCTTGATCTCCAGTGAGTCCGAAACACCTGACGACATTCCAAAGAAGAAGAAAGAGAATGTAGTCAGCGAACAAATCGCTCGGTAAGTCCCAAAGATGAGGGAGAAGTAGAATAGACAGAGAGGGTATAGTTTTATAATGTTTTTATTATAATGTTAGCGCAGTTGTTTGTAGCTTGATACAGAATATGCCAGTGTATACGAGAGGAGTCCAACTTACACCATGGACTTTGGTAACCCGTAGTACAAGGCTCCGTCGATAATACCACGGAACAACGACATGGATCTAATTACGTCTTAAGTGACCACCCCGTGCCACCTTTAACATATTCCGTACCAGTCTACCCCTTTATAACCCCGTAGTGTTGATTGTATTGATTGTATGGAATGTATTGTGTTGTATTGTGTTGTATTGTAAATTGAATATAGACGGATGTCTTGCCGAAACCATGATATCAGTAAATGGATGTAACTGGAGGATCATGTAGATGGATGTATATCCATGGTTCGGTTCGGTTAATATAGATTTAATAGATTTAATAGATGGATTCATATTGAATCATGTTGTATTGTAATTTGTACTTGAATCACATTCAAGTTAAATTGATTATACTGAGACTCAGTCTGAGTCAGACAATTAGAAAAGAAATTGAAGTCCTGAATTATGTTTTGGTGCTATCGGTAACTGTTGCACATGGACGGCAGGATTTGTGTCTTTTTTAAAGACAATTACCGTGTTGATAACACCGTTTGTTAAGTTGTCTACCTTAAATAGGCAAGTACCCATATCTCTGGCTCCCTGAGGCTCAAGAGACTGGTCCCGGTTAAACCTATGTTTACTATGGTCCTTATTGTAATTTAGTATAACTTGATGGGGTTTTATGTAAAATAGTTTTGTTATACTTTCAAAATATATCTCAAGTATTTAATTATCGTCTTTATAGTTTTCATAGATATTTCTTTTATTCAATGTGAAATTTCTAGTGAATATGACCTAGTTTTAAAGTATAAGGTATTTTTTTGAAATATTGGAATTGTATGGTATTTTCTTGCAAATGGTATGTTTTTCTTAAATTTTGAAAATGTGGAATATTATAAATATTAAAAATAGATATTTTGATATTAATTAAATATATATATATTTATTAAAAATATAAGTTTTATTTATAATAGAAATCACATTTTCTAAAGAAAAATATTAAAAAATCTTTCGAAATCATATGCTCCTTACGGAGCTCTGCATCTCACTCTACTAAGCCCGAGGATGTGCGATAACCCGCACCATACCGAACGGGTCCCCCAAAATTGGCTGTTGAGGCGCAATTGCAAAGATTTGTTAAATACACTTCTTATAGAAAAATGTTTTATAAGTTGAAGATAGTTATATGTAAAGTCGTATTTTCCCAAATCTATGTTCCCAAATTTTCATCGTGCTATGTTAGATATGTGTGTTGTGAGGAGGTAGGTCATTACCTCGTAAGTTTTCTAAGGTAATACGGTTTTAAAAGTTCAAGCATGTCGAAATGAAACATGAAGGTATTTTAATGTAAAACTGGAATAAAATTTACTACGGTTATTATTTTGATGTCAAACTTGTTCTATTGTCTTCATTATTGTTTAATAGTGATGACATAACAGTTTGGTATTATTGTATTTAAGAAAAAATAGAACTTTTTAAGGAAAAAACCGATTCGGAAGTCGGATTAACTCTGCTTCTGTCGGGTTTTAGTTTTGAAATTTTTTAGAATAGAGAAAGGAAGAAGAAGTAGGGACTTACTGGTTGTTTGGCTAGAAGAGAGAAGGAGGAAGAGGTGAGAGATGCCGGTGCGTCGTTTCGTCGTCGGAATCTTCTCGGATTGCCGTCGGAAGTTCGTCGGAACTTCGCCCTTTTTGCTAACTCCACTTGAACACAAAAGACTTGGGAATTTTCTTGAGAGTTTTTGTAGGAAATTTCAGTGTGAAGGGGTGTAAAAATAGAGTGGTTATTTATAGGGAAAATTAGGGTTAGGATGTGATAAATTTTGAGAATTAAAATGTATTAAAACATGGAGTAATGCAAAGTTTTAATTCTATGGAAAATGCAGGAAAACAAACAGTCAGGGGTTAACAGGGGGAGTCCAAGGGGTGTTAGGGTTCAAAAAAATTGGGTTTAGTTCAAAGAAAACCGGCGGCGCCTGGTCATATAGGCTTCTCGCCGGTCGGATTCCGGTGGGGGAGGCTCGGATTGGGGCCACGTATCCACGACGCTTCAACTAGCCTATTGCACCTGTTAAATTATTCTGTAACTTACCCTATTACGTGTAGTGCACGTGCAACTCTTGGGCTTCTAAAAAATTAAAAGAATTTTAAATAAAAAGAATGTGCGGCTGATGGGATTTGAACTCTGGTGCTTTGGTTCAACAGTGTAAGGTCTTACCAATGAGCTACAAGCTCCTTCTTACTGTTCAAAAGCAAATCAAATTTATAACTTGTACTCAGGCTTAAATACCCCTTTATGTATTTTTTTGAAAAAAATGTACAGAAAGTTTAGGGTTGTTAAATTCTACCCTCCTTAAAAAATTTCATCCTCGAAATTTGTAAAAGGAAATTGTAACGGATTCAAGGAAAGTTTGGTGATAGAACTATTGGTAGTGTATGAAAAATATGTGAAAGAATGAAAGATTTGAAAAGAGTTGGGAAAATTACCAGGATTACCTTGGTCTACGGCCTCTGCTTCTTCGGCCGCTAAAAGGAAAACCTGATGCCATGGTTCATTCCTCTTAGCTGGAAGCACATTCCTCTGTCCTTGGGGCATGTTTCTCAGGCATGTTGCTTATTGCCTATTGGAATTGGCGATTAGGCTGTGCGGTAGGTGGAGCTGGGAGTACTAGACGAGGTGCAGGAACCTGGATAGCTGGTCGTTGCGGGTAGTTGGTGGGTGTGTGAGCTGGGTTGCGTCTATAAGGACAGTTTCCAATTCCGTGATTGGATGCGCCATAAACTAAGCACAGGCCTTTTGCGCGCCTACAGTCCTTCCACAAGTGTCCTTCCCTCTTGCAATAGAAGTAAAAATCGGGACTCGGCTGCTTATGGGTTTCATCCGGTCTCCTGGATTCAACAGTTGGCCTTGCAGAGGCTCCTCCTGCCATCTGGGTTGCAGAACGCTTCACCCCGGCAGATTGAGATCTTCCCTTCCTTTTTACCACTGCCTCATAACGGCGGGTAGCTTCAGAGACGATTCGTGGGTCGGAAAATCTCCTGTGGCTAATGCAGCCCGGTTCTCCGGATCTAACCCTTGTTGAAATCGACGGGCTCTGATCTCAGCAGTCAGTATGAGAAGGGCCGCAAACCTGTTACGATCTTGTGTTAGCTGTGTAGTATGTGATATAAAATCGAATATTGAGACATATCTTACCTGCTGAGCATGGTAAACTCAGCATCATACTCATCTACTGATTTGGTCCACATTGATCCTTATTGCAGATGGATGAACTGATGCTCCATATCAAAGCGAGCAGTTTTAGGGAAGTAATTTGCATCGAACATGTCACGGAAAGTCTTCCATTCGATAGGTTGGTCAAGACGGCTTTCTTCCTCCATCCACCAAACCCATGCACTATCAGTGAGCTGCAGCTTTGCAACTCGTACCCAAGCGACCTCTGGCACTTGTGCTGCTGCCAGGTCATCTTCAACGCTTTGAGCCCATTCCTCCACTTCCAAAGAGCTCTCTTTTCCCGAAAAGTTCTTGGGGTGCAGTGCCAGGAATTGCTTCACTCCGGGTGCTTCCGCTTCTGGACTGTTCAAGAGAATAGAAGTCTGTTGCTGCTGTCCTTCTAGGAGGCTGCGGATCGCCTCAAGCAAAACTGTCTGCTCGTTGATCGGAGCAGCTACGACAAGTGTGAGTGGTAGTGATGGGGGGTGTTGTTGACATTCGTGTTGGTGTTGTTTGGGGAATTCATAACCTTGAAAGGAAAAATTTGGGTTATGACAGATTCAAATTATATGAAATTGTAAGATTCAAGGAATATGAATTGTAAAGAATGTTTTTAGTTGCTGGTTCTTGTGTTATATTGCTTAGGTTGTCCACGCAGAACTGACCTGTATGTCCATACAGAGCTGACCTGTATGTCCACACATATCGGACCTGCATGGGCCACCAACAAAACCTGTCACGCCTCGCTTCCCAGTACACGGGCAGAGAACGCAACGAGGTCGCTACGTATTTACTCAGAAGTAAACACGCTAAGCGTATCTAAGCAATATAAAATAAAATGTATACAAAAGACAAGATGTAAATGAACATCAACTTTATTTATTAACATTCTTTTTACAATACATCTGAAAAGTAAATACATGAAATGGAAAGCAATGCCTAAACAGTGGCATAACAGAAATGGAACTACTGAAATGAAATGTACAAGTGAAACTAAAGCTCGGGATCTTCAGCAAACTGTTCCAAGTCCTCGCTGCTGGGCTCGATCTCCAGTGAGTCCGAAACACCTGACGACATTGCAAAGAAGAAGAAAGAGAATGTCGTCAGCGAACAAATCGCTCAGTAAATCCCAAAGATGATGGAGAAGTAGAATAGACAGAGAGAGTATAGTTTTATAATATTTTTATTATAATGTTAGCGCAGTTGTTTGTAGTTTGGTACAGAATATGCCAGTGTATACGAGAGGAGTCCAACTTACACCGTGGACTTTGGTAACCCGTAGTACAAGGCTCCGTCGATAATACCACGGAACAACGGTATGGATGTAATTACGTCTTAAGTGACCACCTCGTGCCACCTTTAACATATTCCGTACCAGTCTACCCCTTTATAACCCCGTAGTGTTGATTGTATTGATTGTATTGATTGTACGGAATGTATTGTGTTGTATTGTAAATTGAATATAGACGGATGTCTTGCCAAAACCATGATATCAGTAAATGGATGTAACTGGAGGATCATGTAGATGGATGTATATCCATAGTTCGGTTCAGTCAATATAGATTGAATAGATTTAATAGATAGATTCATATTGAATCATGTTGTATTGTAGTTTGTACTTGAATCATAGTCAAGTCCGATTGATTATATTAAGACTCAGTCTGAGTCAGACAATTAGAAAAGAAATTGAAGTCCTGAATTATGTTTTGGTGCTATCGGTAACTGTTGCACATGGACGGAAGGATTTGTGTCTTTTTCAAAGACAATTACCGTGTTGATAACACCGTTTGTTAAGTTGTCTACCTTAAATAGGCAAGCACCCATATCTCCGGCTCCCTGAGGCTCAAGAGACTGGTCCCGGTTAAACCTATGTTTACTAGGGTCCTTATTGTAATTTAGTATAACTTGAGGGGGTTTTATGTAAAATAGTTTTGTTATACTTTCAAAATATATCTCAAGTATTTAATTATCGTCTTTAGAGTTTTCATAGATGTTTCTTTTATTCAATGTGAAATTTCTAGTGAATATGACCTAGTTTTAAAGTATAAGATATTTATTTGAAATATTGGAATTGTATGGTATTTTCTTGTAAATGGAATATTTTTCCTGAATTTTGAAAATGTGGAATATTATAAATATTAAAAATAGATATTTTGATATTAATTACATATATATTTATTTATTAAAAATATAAGTTTTATTTATAATAGAATGCACATTTTCTATAAAAAAATGTTTTAAAAATCTTTCGAGATCGTATGCTCCTTACGGAGGTCTGCATCTTATTCTACTAGGTCCGAGGATGTGCGATAATCCGCACCATATCGAACGGGTCCCCCAAAATTGGTTGTAGAGGCGCAATTGTAAAGATTTGTTAAATACACTTCTTATAAAAAAATGTTTTATAAGTTGAAGATAGTTATATATAAAGTCGTATTTTCCCAAATCTATGTTCCCAAATTCTATCGTGCTATATTAGATATGTGTGTTGTGAGGAGGTAGGTCATTACCTCGTGAGTTTTCTAAGGTAATACGGTTTTAAAAGTTTAAGCATGTCTAAATGAAACATGAAGATATTTTAATGAAAAAGTGGAATAAAATTTGCTACGGTTATTATTTTGATGTCAAACTTGTTCTATTATCTTCGTTAATGTTTAATAGTCATGACATAAGAGTTTGGTATTATTGTGTTTAAGAAAAAATAGAACTTTTTAAGGAAAAACTGATTTGGAAGTCGGATTAACTCCGCTTCAGTCGGGTTTTAGTTTTGAATATTTTTAGAATAGAGAAAGGAAGAAGAAGTAGGGACTTACTGGTTATTTGGCTAGAAGATAGAAGGAGGAAGAGGTGGGAGATGCCGGTGCGTCGTTTCTTCGTCGGAATCTTTTCGGATTGCCGTCGGAAGTTCATCGGAGTTTCGCCCATTTTTCTAACTCCACTTGCACACAAAAAAACTTGGGAATTTTCTTGAGAGTTTTTATAGAAAATTTCTGTGTGAAGGGGTGCAAAAATAGATTAGGTATTTAATGGGAAAATTAGGGTTAGGGTGTGATAAATTTTGAGAATTAAAATGCATTAAAATATAGAGTAATGCAAAGTTTTAATTCTCTGGAAAATTCAGGAAAACAAGCAGTCAGGGGTTAATAGGGGGAGTCCAAGGGGTGTTAGGGTTCGAAAAAAATTAGGTTTGGTTCAAAGAAAACCGGCGGCACCGGCTCATATAGGCTTCTCGCCGGTCGGATTTTGGTAGGGGGGCTCGGATTCGGGCCATATGTCCACGACGCTTCAACTAGCCTATTGCACCTGTTAGATTATTCTATAACTTGCCCTATTACGAGTAGTGCACGTGCAACTCTTAGGTTTCTAAAAGATTAAAAGAATTTTAAATAAAAAGAATGTGTGGCTGATGGGATTTGAACTCTGGTGCTTTGGTTCAGTAGTGTAAGGTCATACCAATGAGCTACAAGCTCCTTCATGTTTTTCAAAAGCAAATTGTAACAACCCTAAATTTCCTGTACAATTTTTCAAAAAAATACAGAAAGGGGTATTTTTGTCTGAGCACAAGATATAAATTTGATTTGCTTTTTAATAGCAAGAAAGAGCTTGTAGCTCATTGGTAATACCTTACACTGCTGAACTAAGCCACCAGAGTTCAAATCCCATACCCCACATTATTTTTAATATTGTTTTATTTTGAACTTTTAAAATACCAAGGGTTTGCACGTGCATAACTCGTAAAAAACCCTACTACACATGTTAAACAAACTGACTCAGGGGTTACACCAACCGACGATGGACCAGGGGACCCCCGAATCGGCCTAACTCGGTCGACTCGGGTAGGCGGCGGCGGTGACTCGGCCGGCGGCGCCAGCCGAGTTGGCTCCAATGTTGAATCGGTTAACATGAAAAGTCTGCCTCTTCACCTCCCCATCACTCCTGCACACTTTATTTCTTTGGATCGGTTCCAGAGCCTCTTTAAAATCCCATTTACTCCATTTTAATATATTTTAATACAATTTAACACAGTTTTTTCAATCCAACCTTTCACCTATCTCAAACCCTAGCCTTACCCCATAAATACAACTCATAAACACACACCCTTCACTCCAATATTCTGATCAAAACTCTCAAGAAATTTTTAGAAGCTTAGTGTACTTTTGAAGTTGCGAAGGGCGAAGCTCCGGCTATTTTTCCGACGACAACCCTAAGAGTTCCCGGCGACGAAACAATACACCGGCGTCTCCTCTCGTTTCCTCTTCCTCATCCTTAACTTCTAAACATGTAAGTCCCTTCTCCCTCTTCACTTTGCTATTCTAAAAATACGTATTTTCAAAACCCGACGGAATTGGAGTAAATCCGATTTCCGATTCGGTTCTTCGTAAAACCTCACTTTTTCTTAAATACAATCATGCTAAACCATTACATGTTGACTATTAAACATTAAGAAATATGTTGAACAAGTTTCATTGCAAAATATTGCATTTTGTAACTTTTACCGCTCTTTTTCAATAAAATACCATGTAGTTTACTTTCTACCTTAAAATATCATTAATCTTGCTATAGCTTTAGTTAGATCACGAGATAATGACCTACCTCCTCACACACTCATATGCAACATAGCACAATACCTTCGGGAACATAGAATACAGGAAAACGAAACCTTTCAAATAAATACCATTTACTATTAAAACCGTTTTCTACAAGATTACGTATTTTTACAATCTTTGCAAAGCGCCGCTACAACCCATTTTGAGGAACCCGACTGGGATGGTGCGGATTATCGCACATCTCTAGCTTAGTAGTGCGAGATGCAAACCTCCGCAAGGAGCATTCGGTCTCGAAAGATTTAAAATACAAATATCTTAAGAAAATGAAATTTCTAGAAATATAATATATATTAAAATTATTTTTATATAAATATGTATATATGTATCATTAAAATATCTATTTTGTGATAACATGAATATTCCAACTTTTTCCTAAAAACACAAGAATCACTTTACATTAAAATACCATGAGTTCCATACAAGTTCAATGTTACAATTAAATACCATGTATTATGAAAAATAGGTTATTTTCACTAGAAATATCACAAATATAAAATCTACATATATGACAACTCTAAAGACGATAATTAAATACTTGGGGTGTATCTTGAAAACTATACAAAGTATTTTTACATAAAACCCCCTCAAGTTCTATAAATTACCCTAGGGACCCTAGTAAATATAGGTTTAAGCGGGACCAATCTCTTGAGTCTCAGGGAGCCGGAGAAGTGGGTGCTTGCCTGTTTAAGATAGACAATGTAACAACGGTGTTATCAACACGATAATCATCTTTGAAAAAGACACAAATCCTGCCGCTCATGTGCAGCGGTTACCGATAACATCAAAATCTAATTCAGGACTTCAATTTCTTTTCTAATTGTTCTGACTCAGACTGAGTCTCATTAAATAATCTGACTTGAATATGATTCAAGTACAATCTACAATTTACAATTCAACATGAATCCATGAATCCATATTTTCAATCTATTCAATCTGTATTGACCGAACCGAACCATGGATATACTTCCATTTATATGATTCTCCAGTTACATCCATGATTCTCCAGTACATCCATTTTACTGATATCATGGTTTCGGCAAGTCATCCAATTATACAATCTATATTACAATTCAATTACAAGTTGAAATACAATACAAACAATACAATCAAGACATCGCGGGGTTTAAGGGGTAGATTGGTACGGAAGGTGTTAAAAGTGGCACGAGACTGCAAGATTAAGACACCTAAGCTGAATCCAATTGTCGTTGTTCCGGGTTGTATAACGGAGCCTTGTACATTCTGTTTGCCCTAGTCTCTAGCATATAGAGACTCCTCTCGTATACACTGGCATCTTTCTGTACCAAGCTACAAATAACAGCGTTAACAATATAATACAACTTTAAAAGCTATACTCTCTCTCTTACTCTCTGTCTGTTATCCTTCTCCTTTATCTTTGGGACTTACCGAGCGATTGTTCGTTGACGACATTCCTTCTCTTTCTTCTTTGGAACGTTGTCAGGTGATCTGGACACTCAGGAGATCGAGCCTACCAGCGAGGACTTGGACCAGCTTGCATACGATCTAGAGCTCTAGCTATATTGTACACTTTTATTTCAGTACTTTCTTTTCTGTTATGCCACTGTTTAGGCATTATTTTCATTCGGTTGTATTTACTTTTCCATGTATTGTAAAAAGAATGTGAATAAATAAAGTTGCTGTTTTTTTTATATCTTGTCTCTTGTGCATTTATATTTATATTGCTTAGATACGCTTAGCATATTTACTTCAGAGTAAATACGTAGCGGCCTCGTCGCGTCCCCTTCACCGTACACCGGGAAGCGGGGCGTGACACAAATCAAATTTATAATTTGTGCTCAGGCTTAAGTATCTCTTTCTGTATATTTTTGAATAAAATGTACCGAAAGTTTTGTTAGTTATGTATATGCCCTAGAGGCCATTGTTGTACATATGATGTATATTATAATGGATGCTTGGATATATATAGAGATGACTTTCTTGCTCGTCATGATAGTATGCTATTTGGTTTCACTTTATCTTAACATGTTGACTTATATTGGTTTACTGTTTTACTCTCACATGTTGATAAAGCCCTTAGGATCTGTACTCGACTACTGGGACTATGATGAGATCATACTAGTGGGGCCATGGTAGTCGATGAGTACATCCTATAACTGTTTCTAGTCGAGGGTATATCGAGATAGGGCATCGATACACCAGAGTAGACTAGCGTATACGCATCTTGACCCATATGATGGGTGATGGATGATCCCATATCCATCGGTGTTTGACATCAGAGATGGTGTACGGGTGCTCAGTGGAGACTGGGTACACTGGAAGGACTCGCCGAGAACTCCCAGATGGTGATATACCACACGTCAGATGGCAGTTCTCCAGTGACACTGGTACAGGGTAGTCTGAAGACCCGAGATCGTCATAGAGTCTTGTGTGATTCCCACTGTGCTTTGATTTCCACCTTACCACGTCCAAGAGGGCATGCAAAACGGTGGCTTTTGGGTACAGTCCCGAATCGCATGGAGGCAATGAGCGATAGGAGGGGATTCGTCTCTCCCGGTATAGGGAGTTGATGTTGTGCTGTGTTCGATTGGCTATAACTGGAAGTCCCTGGCCAGGGCTGATATAGAGATTTACTGGTAAGTGTTACTAGTAGTTTCTCGACCCGTTATGAGCCACACATCGACACGACTTATCGGTTACTGGGGTCTGACGTATACCACCCCTAGACTTGATATGCGACATATCAGACGAACAGACCGGACTGTACGGGAGTGTTACTGATTGGATTCACAGGAGAACGCACAGGCTAGCTTGTTGATCTTCTGATCGCTCAATACCTGGGTGGCTGTTACGTTTAGCTGACTGCTTGCAGCTTGTGGGTGTTTGATATGATCATCACCTGCTCCCGGCGTATTGACGATTCTTTAGAGTCCTACACAGAGGTTTCTTGGCTCAGGCGAAACGGAGTAGAGGCACATATATGATATGTGCAGGACCGAGAATAATGCGATATGGGATACCGTATTATATTCTCGCGATATTTAGTTATGAACCGGGTCATCGGATCAAGTGTTGATTCGATGAATCGGTACATGATATATTAGTCGGTAATATTCGATATAGCCGGATCGTCGGATCAAGTGTTGATTCGATGATTTAATGTATAATAATATATATGATATATTGTATTACATTATCTAATATTTGGCTCGCTTTATTATTTCATTTTCTCGCTGGATGATACATTGATATATATGCGATATATGTTAATTGTATTATTTTCTTTTGTTACAAATATATAATATATATGTGATATATATTATTGTGACATGATATGATAAATTGTTAAACATGTTTAAGGATGATTAATTGAGGTTAGGGTTTGATTTGGGTTAGATGCTTCATGCACCTTCTAGAAGCTTTTTCTTTTGTCATTGTAAAGATATTTTAGGATGACACATTCTTAACCCAACCAAACCCTAACTCTAGTTTATTCTCTACTAAATCCTAGCCACTCATCCTTGACCATGGTTGATAATCAATCATATACTCTTTCTTTCTATTCATCACAAAAGAAAATAATTCATTATCTTTTCCATTATCATCTTCTTCTCTCTTGAAGAAAGCTTACTAGATTTTCTTTATATGATGAAATAATATGAGAAAATGATATAAAAAGAAAGCAAAAATACTACTCTCTCATTCTCATCTCATATAGCCCATGAGATTAGTGTGTTCATCTCTTTAGAGTGAGAAAGCTTGAGTCTTTGCAACTTCGAGGTAGATCATCGGAGATTTGGAATACTTCAAGCTAGCATGGATCGTTCGAGTCGTGGAGCCTCTCATGAGTCCGGGAGATCGTGGATCGCGGCAAAGGGACTTCTACTCGGAGCTTGTGAAGTGAAGGAGCGGACTACAAAGGTTGTAATCCCTCACACTTAGATAAAAGTTATCATCTTGCATGTTAAACCCTAATAATCCAGCAAAGATCCCGGCTTTGGGTTGTTCGGCACGTCTAATTTTTTATCCGGGCATGTTTGATGCCTTATGAACCTTCACAAGAGTGCCTAGGAACCCTATAGTGGTATCAGAGCCTAGCTAGAGCATTAGGCGATGTGTTTACGAAGTTAAAACTCCGATCGAACCCGAAACGACAAAATTAGACCCCTCTCTGGAAATTTTTTAAATTTTGGGATTTTTCTGAATTAAAAATATGTAAAAAAATCAGCAGGGAATTCTAAGAATTACCATAAAACCCGAGCCCCCAATTCGACCAAACGGCGGCGGAACCGCGGCGCAAGCTTGCTTGCCCGGCGGTTTCGCGGCGGATTTGTGGGATTGTGACACGTGGCTTCATGGTAATATCCGTAGGTGCTTGTTGATGCTTCTGGGTATTTTTAATCTGTTTCAGGTGTTGAAAATTCTGGGGTTTGTTTTGTAATAGTAGACTCGATCGGAAATTTTAAATTCGTATTTCTTTCCGGATATTTAGAAACTGTTAAACTAGTTGAACGGATATCATTAACCCACTTTTTCCCGGCACGTAAAACTTTCAAGTGTTGAATTTTTATCGGGTTTAAATCTTTCGAAAAAATTGTACAAGTTAAGCGGTGGACCCTCTAGAAGACAACAAACCTTAACTCGATTATGTGACCGTCTTGAACTGCCCTTTGAACCTTCGGGTTTGGGGCAGTACGGCGTGCCACATGTGAGGCGTTGGCTTGACCCTTCTACGGCTGGATCACTGGTACTGTGACATATTCTGGGATTATTTGAACTCCGCTCAAGAGTTGAGCACTTTGGGAAACTTTGGGTATTTGATTATCTGTTCGGAAAGTTTAATACTGTCTATTTATCTGGAATGTGATACAATATATGGAATTCATAGAGTTAGGCATGAAATGCGAAGTATGTGATATTTCGGATTTACGATGTCTAAAGTGATTGTGGATTCCAAATATTGTAGTTTTATACTTTCTTTTCTGTGACCGTAAGTGTAATATGTGATATCGCCGGTTTCGTTGCTATATGTCAACGACAATTGGGATGCGCATATTTACTTACGTTGATGATATGAGATATCATGTGTTGCTGTGATATGTTATATTGGATCGTCGCGTTATGAATAGCCGGGGGTTTTATGTGAGATGAGGGTTTTCATTTTCATTCATGTAAAATTCATTTGTAATGTAATATTCTTTTATTTGGGGCACTTCCAGGTTGCGGTTGCTGTCACCAGTGTATATTATTTACTTTTCCGCATTAGGTAGATCCAAGGAGGAGAGCACAAGTAACCGGGTTCTAGGGTCCAGTGGGAGGCCATCTCGAGGAGTCGAGACCGGGTCTCCTAACCCTAGAATTGGCAGTGTTACTTGCTGCTCTCGTAGGGGTCTTGGGATGTGGGTTTGGCTATTCGTCGCGACCGTGGAATCCGTGTTTTATACAGGCTCGTATTGAAAACACGGACGTCCTAGTATATCCAATATTTCATATATGTTCTTCTGCTGCAATGTTCTGTGATGAGATCATATTACTGCCTGAGACGAATGCTTATACTATATATATATGCTGATATATAAATATTACTGCTTTCGTTTCTTCTGTGATGCTTAGGAAGCATAAACTGATGGGATTTTTATTAATGAGATTAATAAAAAGAAAAGAAACCTAAAAATGTTGTAGAATCAAAACTTTATAAAAAGGGTAGCTACAGTTTTGCTTTGCACAGTGATATATATGATATATCCTGCACCTTATTCGATGAGGAAAGGGCCGACGATCCCTTCACCGGGAGTGACCCCTTTAGCAAAACTGGCAGATGCTACAAAACGCGGTTTGTCTTTTGATTGCTTTTAGTGTTTTGCTTTGCACAGCGGTATATATGATATATCCTGCACCTTATTCGATGAGGAAAGGGCCGACGATCCCTTCACCGGGAGTGACCCCTTTAGCAAAACTAAGAAAAGCCTCAAAAACACTCCTTTTCAAAAACTTCACTCGATTCTACGACGATATCAAGTTCATTACGCTCAGGGTTTTCTGAAAAACCTCACGTAGCCCTCCGTTATTTCAGATAAGTCTTATTTAGTATTCGTGCTACGTTTGTTGACCTCCGTCAAGGCGTAGTGTACGGTAGCTGACTAGTTTTTTATCTGCTTATGCATTTGATGCAGATTGGATTAGGGCAGTCGTACGGCCTTGTTGACCTCCGTCAAGGGTCGTGCGGGTGGGTTTAATTCAATCAAGAAATGACAGGTTGAACTTGACTAGTAGCCTATGGTTTGTTGACCTCCGTCAAGGTCATAGGACACTAGGGGCAAAAATATTATCGGGAATTTCAAGTGTTGAAATTTGCAATGAGATTGCATACCTCCTATGAGATAGTTGGATCCCGATACCCACTGCGAGTAAGTGTTACTCCTGGGAGAATTTTACACAGGACAATTAGTCATTCAAGTAGGTGTCTAGAAAAGTGTTTACGGGGTTACGCCTCTGGGAAAACGAGGTTTACTTTAATTAGGTCCGTGCGAAAGCACGGGGAACCTCCCTCAAAGTACCGACACTGATCTGGCTGAAAGATTGACGAAATTGTAGGGTGTAATTAATCCCGGCTAATCTTACCTTTTAGGGTTTTAAGGTAGATTTGATAAAAACAGTGGGAGACATCCTGATTAGATAAGATAATAACCAATTTAATCTTGCAAGAGCATACGCTAAAGTGTTTTCTTCTCTCTCTCTCCAGGTAGCGACCATGTCATGCCATAATCAAGATAATAATATGGATGTATTGACTGAACCCAATTATTGTACTGAGCTAGGGAATGTTGGACCCGTTCTTTCTTATAAAAGTTATAAGACTGAACAGGAAACAGGAGAATATCTGGATTCTCAAGCCGCACAAAAGAACATGCATGTTGATGCATCTTCTTCGGGTGTGTTAGTTATTGAGAACTGTTTCTCAGTTCACCCTACGTCCTGGGTATTAGATACCGGATCAGGATCCCACATATGTAAACAGTTACATGGGCTACGTAAAGGTAGAGAACTGGGAAAAGATGATCATTCCGTTCAAGTAGGGAACGGTGCAAGTATTGTAGCCAAAGCAGTTGGCGAATATCACCTTATATTACCAAGTCGTAATACACTGATTCTAAATGAGTGCTATTATATACCGAACATGATGTGCAACATTATATCAGTCTCCTTATTAAGTAAAGGAGGATATAATTTTGTAGTACAGGATAATGTTATGAACATATTCCAAGATAAAAAGTTGATTGCATCAGGCTCGTTACATAATGGCATATTCACTCTAAATCAGAATACAGTCCTGAATATACAAAACACACATAAGAGGAAAAGTTCGGATATGAACGAATCCTACTTGTGGCATTGTAGACTTGGTCATATCAATGCGACACGACTGGCTAAGTTACATAAAGATGGTTATTTGAATCCGTTCGAATTATCATCTTATGATACTTGACATTCATGTCTCAAAGGAAAAATGACCAAAGCTCCATTTAGTGGACACGGAGAAAGAGTTACTGAACTCTTAGGACTAATACATAGTGATGTATGCGGTCCCATGTCTACGCATGCCAGGAACGGTTCTTCCTACTTCATTACATTCATTGACGATCTCTCTAGATTCGGACATGTGTTCCTGATGAAACACAAGTCTGAAGCTTTTGAGAAATTCAGAGAATATAAGCACGAAGTAGAGAACCAAACGGGAAAAAGTATTAAGATTCTTCGATCTGATCGAGGAGGTGAATACTTAAGCAGTGAGTTCCTAGATTATCTAAAAGAGAATGGGATTCTCTCTCAGCTTACTCCTCCTTATACACCACAGCACAACGGTGTATCGGAACGAAGGAATCGCACCCTATTAGATATGATGCGCTCTATGATGAGTACAGCTGAGTTACCTATTTCCTTCTGGGGGTATGCACTTGAGACAGCGGCATACATACTGAATAAAGTTCCTACCAAATCAGTGCCTACCACCCCATATGAGATATGGGAAGGGAAGAGACCATATCTTAATTTTGTTAAGATATGGGGTTGCCCGGCTTATGTCAAAAGACGAAACCCGGACAAACTCGAGGCAAGATCTGTTTTATGTAAGTTTATTGGATATCCCAAGCATTCGCGAGGGTATATTTTCTACCACAGTGAGGAACAAAGGGTGTTTGTTGCTCAACACGCCACCTTTTTAGAAAAGGAATTTCTTGCTAAAGAGATTAGTGGTTCTGAGGTAGAACTGGAAGAAGTACCAGCAGAACAAACTACAATAGATGATTTAGTGGAACCAAAGGATTCAGTAGTACCCGACGAACCCCAGCCTCTCCGCCGATCTAGTAGGGTTTCTCATCCACCTGAGAGATACTACGGTTTTCTCATTGATGGTGGAAGCGAAGGTTGCATCATGGATGATGATGACCCCACTAGTTTCGAGCAGGCCATCACGAGTGGTGACTCTGTGAAATGGCTGGATGCAATGCGATCTGAGATGGAATCCATGTACACCAATAAAGTATGGATTTTGGAAAATGCTCCTGAAGGGGTAAAACCCATTGGGAGCAAGTGGATTTTTAAAAGGAAATTTGGTGTAGATGGAAAAGTTGAGACTTTCAAAGCTAGACTTGTAGCAAAGGGTTTTCGTCAACGACCAGGTGTGGACTATGACGAAACCTTTTCTCCAGTGGCTATGCTTAAGTCCATCCGGATCCTACTTGCCATTGCTACATACCATGACTACGAAATCTGGCAAATGGATGTTAAGACCGCCTTTCTAAACGGTGATTTAGAAGAGTGCGTGTACATGACTCAGCCAGAGGGCTTCGTAGATAGTGGGAGCAGCGGAAAGGTGTGCAAGCTGCTTAAATCCATTTATGGGTTAAAGCAAGCATCGCGGAGTTGGAACATCTGTTTTGATGTTGTAGTCAAAGAGTTTGACTTCATCAAAAATATAGATGAACCTTGTATCTATAAGAAGGTAGCAGAGGGTAAGGTTGTCTTCCTCGTATTGTATGTGGATGACATACTCTTGATAGGAAATGATATTCCTATGCTGCAATCAGTCAAGCTCTTCTTATCACAGAGATTCTAAATGAAAGATCTAGGAGATGCCTCCTGCATATTGGGAATCATGATCTATAGAGATAGATCTAAACGGATACTGGGATTGTCCCAATCCAGGTACATTGACACCATACTCAAGAGATTTAGTATGGAAGAATCCAAGCGTGGGAACCAACCCACGATCTCTGGACTCACTCTCTCCAAAGAGATGTCTCCCAAGACTGATTTCGAGAGAGCTCGCATGCAAGGGATACCCTATGCTTCGGCAGTAGGCTCTATCATGTATGCGATGCTATGTACCAGACCCGATGTAGCATACTCACTAAGTGTAGTGAGTCGGTATCAAGCAGATCCTGGAGAGAGTCACTGGACAGCTGTGAAGAACATTCTCAAGTACTTACGAAGGACTAAGGAGATGTTCTTGGTGTATGGTAACGGAGAACTCCAGGTGGAGTCCTTTACCGATTCCAGCTTCCAAAGTGATAAGGACGACTCTAAGTCGCATTCGGGTTTTGTCTTTACCCTCAATGGAGGGGCGGTATGTTGGAAGAGTTCCAAACAGGATACCGTTGCAGACTCGACGATGAAGGCTGAATACATCGCTGCCAACGATGCTGCAAAAGAGGCTATCTGGATAAAGAAGTTCATTAGTGAACTTAGTGTGGTTCCATCCATTGAGCATCCAATACCTCTATATTGTGATAACAATGGAGCTGTGGCTTTAGCCAAGGAACCCAGGTCCCATCAAAAGTCCAGACATATTCTGAGGCGGTATCACCTGATCAGGGAGATAGTTGATCGCCGGGAGATCGAGGTCAGGAGAGTAGATACGAAGGACAACACTGCGGATCCATTCACGAAGGCTATTCCCCAGATACAGTTTGAGAGATTATTCGGGATGCTAGGTATGCGATACTACAGCAGCTGGCCTTAGTGCAAGTGGGAGATTGTTAGTTATGTATATGCCCTAGAGGCCATTGTTGTACATATGATGTATATTATAATGGATGCTTGGATATATATAGAGATGACTTTCTTGCTCGTCATGATAGTATGCTATTTGGTTTCACTTTATCTTAACATGTTGACTTGTATTGGTTTACTGTTTTACTCTCACATGTTGATAAAGCCCTTAGGATCTGTACTCGACTACTGGGACTATGATGAGATCATACTAGTGGGGCCATGGTAGTCGATGAGTACATCCTATAACTGTTCCTAGTCGAGGGTATATCGAGACAGGGCATCGATACACCAGAGTAGACTAGCGTATACGCATCTTGACCCATATGATGGGTGATGGATGATCCCATATCCATCGGTGTTTAACATCAGAGATGGTGTACGGGTGCTCAGTGGAGACTGGATACACTGGATGGACTCGCCGAGAACTCCCAGATGGTGATATACCACACGTCAGATGGCAGTTCTCCGGTGACACTGGTACAGGGTAGTCTGAAGACCCGAGATCGATATAGAGTCTTGTGTGATTCCCACTGTGCTTTGATTTCCACCTTACCACGTCCAAGAGGGCGTGCAAAACGGTGGCTTTTGGGTACAGTCCCGAATCGCATAGAGGCAATGAGCGATAGGAGGGGATTCGTCTCTCCCGGTATAGGGAGTTGATGTTGTGCTGTGTTCGATTGGCTATAACTGGAAGTCCCTGGCCAGGGCTGATATAGAGATTTACTGGTAAGTGTTACCAGTAGTTTCTCGACCCGTTATGAGCCACACATCGACACGACTTATCGGTTACTGGGGTCTGACGTATACCACCCCTAGACTTGATATGCGACATATCAGACGAACAGACCGGACTGTACGGGAGTGTTACTGATTGGATTCACAGGAGAACGCACAGGCTAGCTTGTTGATCTTCTGATCGCTCAATACCTAGGTGGCTGTTACGTTTAGCTGACCGCTTGCAGCTTGTGGGTGTTTGATATGATCATCACCTGCTCCCGGCGTATTGACGATTCTTTAGAGTCCTACACAGAGGTTTCTTGGCTCAGGCGAAACGGAGTAGAGGCACATATATGATATGTGCAGGACCGAGAATAATGCGATATGGGATATCGTATTATATTCTCGCGATATTTAGTTATGAACCGGGTCATCGGATCAAGTGTTGATTCGATGAATCGGTACATGATATATTAGTCGGTAATATTCGATATAGCCGGATCGTCGGATCAAGTGTTGATTCGATGATTTAATGTATAATAATATATATGATATATTGTATTACATTATCTAATATTTGGCTCGCTTTATTATTTCATTTTCTCGCTGGATGATACATTGATATATATGCGATATATGTTAATTGTATTATTTTCTTTTGTTACAAATATATAATATATATGTGATATATATTATTGTGACATGATATGATAAATTGTTAAACATGTTTAAGGATGATTAATTGAGGTTAGGGTTTGATTTGGGTTAGATGCTTCATGCACCTTCTAGAAGCTTTTTCTTTTGTCATTGTAAAGATATTTTAGGATGACACATTCTTAACCCAACCATACCCTAACTCTAGTTTATTCTCTACTAAATCCTAGCCACTCATCCTTGACCATGGTTGATAATCAATCATATACTCTTTCTTTCTATTCATCACAAAAGAAAATAATTCATTATCTTTTCCATTATCATCTTCTTCTCTCTTGAAGAAAGCTTACTAGATTTTCTTTATGTGATGAAATAATATGAGAAAATGATATAAAAAGAAAGCAAAAATACTACTCTCTCATCCTCATCTCATCTAGCCCATGAGATTAGTGTGTTCATCTCTTTAGAGTGAGAAAGCTTGAGTCTTTGCAACTTCGAGGTAGATCATCGGAGATTTGGAATACTTCAAGCTAGCATGGATCGTTCGAGTCGTGGAGCCTCTCATGAGTCCGGGAGATCGTGGATCGCGGCAAAGGGACTTCTACTCGGAGCTTGTGAAGTGAAGGAGCGGACTACAAAGGTTGTAATCCCTCACACTTAGATAAAAGTTATTATCTTGCATGTTAAACCCTAATAATCTAGCAAAGATCCCGGCTTTGGGTTGTTCGGCACGTCTAATTTTTTATCCGGGCATGTTTGATGCCTTATGAACCTTCACAAGAGTGCCTAGGAACCCTACAAGTTTAGGGTTGTTACATCTCTGTTGGCTGGATTTTAGGGAAAAAAGGGAGGCGAGATTTAAAAATCTTCCATTTTTGAGATCCGATGGGAGATATGAGCTCCCCTTTGTGGGTTTTATGATAAAAAACCATTTCTTTTTGAAAAAGGAAGAGTTAAACTCTTGATTTAATTCTGAAAAGAAAATAAGGTTTTGAACCTTGAGAAAGGAGAAGGAGCCACATAAACCCTAAATATTGAGGGGAATGAATTCTTCATTTCATTTCATTATCATGTTGCCTTATATAGGCTTACAAATTTACACATAAGCCATTGGGCTTTACAAAATGACAATTTGCCCATCCCATGTCTCATGTGCTCATTTCTTTTGCACATGAGCCATGGGCTTTACAAAAATTTGGTTTTATGCCCATTTTTCTTATATTTATTCATAAAAATTATATCAAAATTATTTATTACATAATTTTCTTCTTAGTATGGGGGAAGCCAACCGCTTTATGTTCGGGCTATACTTGGGCATGGGCCTACTTGGCCTGGACTTGGGCCCGTTTGGGTTGGGGTTGATTTTGATTTTGATTTGGTCAACCGGGGTGTAAATTTTGACCCCAACAAAGTGTCACCCATCAATAAATGCACACCGTGTATATGGGTCGTGTGCATAAAATTGATAAATCTTCTTTCGCGTGGAGGTGACTTGAATTGGTTTCCGCTTTTGGGGAGGCTGGCACTGCCCTATTTACAACATAGACGGTCTATGCTTGACGTGTCTCCGATACAGAGTGTCGCTGGTTGACGTGTCCCCAAGGCGGAGTGTCTGTATTAAATTTTTCCCCGATACAAAGTGTTTGTATGTGACGTTTCCCCGGTACGGAGTGTCACTGGTCGACTTATCCCCAAGACGTAGTGTTTGTTTGTCATTTCCCTGGAACGGAGTATCACTGGTCGACGTGTCCTCGACACAGAGTGTCGCTGGTCGACGTTTCCACGACATGGAGTGTCGCTGTTTTTTGATGTAGAGGCTGTTGTCGGAATTGGTTGGCCTGATTTGTTTTGGGGGGATTCCAATCTGTCCGGCTAGACTTTTGAACTTGGAAGCGCTTCCGGATAGGATTTTAGTTTGATTTGTCCAATTCCTGTCTTGTTTGGCGGGACCCTTAAATTCGAGGCATTGCAGCGTGGGAGTTGGAATTTGGAATTTGGATTTTTGTTTAGCATCAGCACCGCTACACTGGAATGTGGTACCAAGAGTGAATCATCATTTGCCGTGAGAGAATTTAGGGATTTTGGTTTTGGTTTGGCATCAGTATCGCTACACTGGAATGTGGTACCAGGAGCGAATCATCATTTTCGATTAGGGGATTTCCCTCATTCCCAGTTTAATAATTTAGGGGTCATCTGTTCTCAATTAACGACTTAGAGGTCATCTGTTCCCAGTTTAAAGACTTAAAGGTCATCTGTTCCCAGTTTAAAGACTTAGGGGTCTATTGGATTGAAAGTTTGGAATTTTATGGTTGGGGTTAGTATCAGCGTTGCTAACACTGAAGCACAGGTGTTAGGAGCAATTCATCATTTGCCTTTACCTGTTGGGGAGTGATGGCTTAGAAGACAGGTTTAGTTCTCTATCATCTAAGGCTTTTCAATTTTATGAGCCGTAAGGATCCTATAAAAGTATTTTCTCCCTATGATTCGAAAGAATCTAACAACTCTAATTTCAATGAACTAATTTTTTTAAAAGTTAATGTACAGAATGGAGTTTGCTAACCTAATTACAAGTTATAAATTAAATTTGTTTAAAAATAGCAAGAAATAACTTGTAGCTCACTGGTAAAGCCTTGCGCTGCTGTGACGTAGCCTCTGTGTTCGAATCCCATCAGCCACATATATTTTTTACTGATTTTTATTTTAAATTTTTTGGAAGCCTAAAAGTTTACACGTGCAATACACGTAAGAAATGAAAAGACAGAAAAATAAATATGTGCACAATGTTGTATGAACAGCCGAGGACACGTGGCATCAATCCAAGCTCACCCCTTCAACACGATCGGCGAGATCCTCCTTTTGGCCGGCACCGCCGGGTCCCACTGTAGGGAATGGCCCCGTTCTCTGCACACTAAAACCTTTGGTCTACCCCACTACCCCTGTTCTGTTTGATTTCCCTGAAAATTAACAGATAATTAAAATGAAGATTTAAATCCAAATTTTAATGCATTTTTAATTCTTTCTTCAATTCCTAAACCCTAATTTCATCCTATAAATACAACACCATATCCTAACCCTCTTCATTCTAAAATCTATTGCCAAAATTTTCAAAATTTCTAAGTCCAAGAAGAGTACAAGTGGAGTTAGCCTTAGGTCAATTTCAGGCGAGAATTCGAGACGTTTTCGGCGACTACGCGAAGGCTACCATTCTCTTTCTCTACCTCCACTCTATTCTTTTAGCAAGTAAGTCCCATCTTCTCTCTTCTCTTTCTACCATAAAATTTCTTCTTTTTAAAACTTGTCGGTAAATGGAGTTATACCGACATTCGATTCTATAATCTTTAAAATTACAATTTTTCTTAAGAATCACTCAACTATATCACTATACCTTACTCATTAATCATGAAACAAATAATTAGAACAATTTTCATCTTAAAATGCCGTGTTATATAACTTTAAATTGCGTTTTTCGTTTAAATACCATAAACTTTACATATGACATCTTTTAATTATTTTTGCTTAGCATACTTTTAGAAAACCTCACGAAGTAATGACTTACCTCTCACATACACATATTTTGATATAGCACGATTCTCTTGAACAATATTTTTGTGGCAAAATACGACTTTTCATCAAAATACCTTAAACTATTAAAAACCGGATTTTTAAAAATTGTGTTACTTAATTCTTTGCGATTATGCCTCTACAACCCATTTTGGGGAACCTGTTATTGGATGGTGCGGAATATCGTACATTCTCGGGACTAGTAGAGTGAGATGCAGACCTCCTCACGGAGCATACGATCTCGATAGAATTTTAATACAATTTTTAAGAAAAACGAGGATTTGTATTTAATAATAAAAATTTATTTTTAATAATTATATAAAATTTAGTTTTAATAATTATATAAATATTGCTTGGATGAGAGTTGCAAAGCTGTAACTAACAGACAATGTCAGAGTCTGGTGGAAGGCTGAAAAAAGCCGTCTCACCCAACTTATCGAATGGATGACGTTTCGCGATATGTTCGATTCGAAATACTTTCCTGAGACTGCCCGTTTCGACATGGAATATCAGTTCATCCGCCTACGATAAGGCTCGATGTGGAGTAAGTCCGTGGATGAATACGATACCGAGTTTACCATACTTAGCAGGTAAGATAATACCTCAATATTCAATTAAGTGACAGCAACCCAACCTATGTGAATGGCGATCCCAGGAATTAGGTTCAATGGGAAAAACAAGTCATGTATGTTGTCTGTTAAAAGCACTACACATTATATATATATATATATATATATATATATTGGTGAAGGCTTATCCCTATGATGTAAATAGTGCATAACTGCATGATTGTGAGGTTGAGTTTAAAACTTTTAAGGATTACCATAGCCACTAAGGTAGTGTGTTTATTGCAGTTAACAAACTTGATGGAATCACCCTTAATGAGTGTAAAGATGGAGCTTTCTTTTGTTGAGAATATGAACTAATTCTCGAGAGCACTCATACAACGCAGGTGCATGGCCGTATGCGCATCAACCCGAATAGAACTGTCCGGAAGTATTCTATATGTGTGGATCACAGGTGTAGACCAGAACTATGTATAGAGAAAATGTTTAAGTATTTATACGTCTCTGCATCTCTTAGTCTATGAATCCGAAGTGTAGGTTCAAGTCCAAAAGACGGATGCATGATATGCATGTATAGAATTTTGACCGTTTACACACTCTGAAGAAATCTCTCTGTATTTGTTATGGCCATGTGTGTCTGTCTCACAACTCTGAGACTTATGGAGGGAATTGGTATAATTTTAATTAAATAATTAAAATAAATATTAAGTGTTAAGTTGTGAAACTATGTGTATGTTAGTCAAAATTAAAGTTAAGCCTATTGATGCACACTAAATATGAATAGTGGAGAAGCAACTGTATTGGTTACTGTATGTATAAAGTAGTGGGAAGGTTATAACTCCTTCGTTAAGGGCATCGGTTACTAAATGGCAGTCTTTTATTAATAACTTATATCCCACTCTCTCTATAAGTCAAGTTTTCCTCTTATCACAAAAACATAAGATCCAACAAAAATACAATGGTCAAAAATTTTAGAGAGATTTCCAAGAGTGTGAGATAGAATTCCAGAGTGGTTCGATTGTCTCGGTTTTATTCTGCACTAACCTAGACTTTGCGAACTGTTGAATGCTGGAGAACAGCCGTTCAATCCTAAGGTAATGAGAATACATAACCGATAAAAGAATGGAATTTGTTCTTAAGTACAGTGGATTTTGATTCTCGTCTCGGTTTTGATTCAAATCAAGTTTATAGACGTACATTCTGATTGTTGAGAGGCATATTTAATTTCAGCAATTTCTATTTCTATTATATTTTGCTCTTATAAACAAGTTCCTGATTTTTATTTAAGAACAACAACAATCTATGTATGTATTGCACTCCTAGCTAATAGCAGCATAGACCTGATACAAAGTTCCGTGCTCCATCAGATGAAGCCCATGGTTCGCATAGATATTATAATATATTCATCTTTGGTAACGGATCTTAAATGTTATATACTCCCACTGCAACAACAAAAATCTAAAAGTATGATATGGATTCAAATAGCTATTTTTTTGTTCTAACATGCCATCAGGGGCGGAGCAAGGGGGAGCAGGCAAAGCCGAAGGCCCTGCCGAGCCTATATAAATTGCTATCTTTTCCTTCCTGAATACCTTTAAGAGATTACTATAATTACACATGGTGTGTTTGGTTGTGTGTAGTTAGAGCGACATGTTGCTCTAATTACACAGATGGATAAGTTTGGTGCTTGCTATGATATTGGTTGACAGGATGTTGTTTAAACAATCAAAATTGTTGATGCGGTGTGTGGTTGGATCTTTGCCAAGAACGAGCGCCCAACAACAAGCTTTGGAGCGCTCTTTTAGAAGGTGTTTAATGAAGGAACTCTAGCATTTAACACGTCGAAAATTCACACTTTATTGGTTGACTTAAGGTCGCATGTCCGCATGATAACATGTGCACCGCTTTGAGGATTTTGATTTACATGGTAAATTAATGAAGTATTATTTTTATCAGTCTCATGTTAGACTTCTTTAAGAAATTATTTCATATAATATATGAGGATAATGGAGGAAAGAGGCCATAGGAGCGAATTTTTTTCTTTGGCGTCGGAAAAATACATTCTTCCTCATTTTTTCCGACGATGGACACCCACCATCTTCATCGTTAGCATCTAAGATATAGGTACATCAAATTTTATGCGATTCTACAATTTTTCACCGTTGATTTAGTGGGTTCAAAATTAACGGTTTACCGACAATAGAACTTTTAAAATTGCTAAATCAACAGTAAAAAGGTTGTAGAATCACATAAAATTTGATGTACCCACATCTTAGATGATAACGATGAAGATGGTGGGTGCCGATCGGCGGAAAAAATTGTATTTTTTCCATGCCATAGGAGGAAATTCCCTCCTATGGCATCTTTCCTCCATTATTCTCATAGTATATATAGTAAGTATTTATCTATTTGATAGTGATTTAAACATTTTTATATTCCTTTTATGATGGGTCCAATAATTTTCTTTTGCTTATTTTGAGAAAATTTTAATTATCGGTAAACAGTCAATACTACTAGAAACCAAACATTAGCTTTTGGAAACATGAAGTTGAGTTGTAATGCTAATCTAATACAAGAATGCAAATTCAACTTTAGTTGTTGAAACGATATGTAGTTGGAAATGCATGGATGGACCAAATTTAAATAACCAAATACCTTCATATTAATATAACTTATTGGAAGGGATGGTCTATCGGTAGAGGCCTGGTCTTGTGGGGTTTAGATATCAAAAGTCCAAATCTAGATGGTTGCATTTTATTTTAGTTTTAGTTTTTTTTGTAGGCCACATGTGAGATAGTTTTAACAAGAAAATCAGTAACATCTTTGAGGACTTTTAAAGTTTTAGCTAAATATTTGCTTTGATATATCTATTTTTTTTATTTTAACTATAAATATTATAATGTAGAAGCATAAACAATAAAGAAAATTATATGTGTGTGTGTGTGTGTGTGTGTGTGTGTGTTTTTTCAAGTTAGTTTATATAAATAACAATCTACTAATAATAAAACGCGCGTGTATATTTCTTTTCCTTTTTTAATTTTCATATTATGACATTCACTAATCTTTTACCTAACAATCATATGTTCTTGGTAACTATTAAGCTTTTTTTCCCTTCAATCTTGGATAGTTAGTTAATTTTATTGTTTCTGAAATGGCTCATAAGGCTTGTGCATGCATACAACACACTCATTCATACAAGTACACAACACACACTGGCGCACACACACTCTGGAGGATCCAGAATTTGTTCCGAAAACGTTAAATTATGGTAGCCATTAATCCTTTCAATTTGGTTTTATTTATATTAATGGAGCACTATTCTTTCTCTACCATATATTCATTTTATTTGGAAATATAATAGTGTAGAACAAATGTCTATACCATATTTTACACATGTTCGCTTCTTTCTCTTTTTTCTAAAATTAAGTTTTCTTCCTACTTTTCGATATTGTCTACCATATTTTACTCCATGTTTGCTTCTCTCTCTCTTTTCTCATGAAATGACACTTCCCCTCATGTGGAGATGCGAGGTAAATCCGAAAGTAGACACCAATTAACGTTTTCGGGTCAAATTCTTAGGTCTGTTTGTGTGTGCTGTGTGCGTGGGTGTAATGTGTGATTAAGTGAGGCTAAACCTGAGGAGTTACAAACCAAAATTGTTTTGAGGAAAAAATAGAACAGGTAGTTTTGCTTCAATATATATTTCATCATGTATACAATAATCTCAACTTGACAGGGCAAAATTTTTTCTCATAAATATGAAAAATATTCTTGAAATATCTCTATATAGTTAATTAAGAATATTATAGCACATGGAAATTTACTATATAATCATAAACAAAATGTTTATAGTTAAAATACAAGAAGCAACATCCCATGGAACAAAAAAAATACATTGAACCAACTTTCCAAAGCAAACTAGCCCTAAATAAAGCCCATGGTGTTTCCAAACAAATACATTCCTCAAACCTTTTCAATAATTTACATTTTAATGATAGACCACAAAAATAAATTTAGAAAATTACAAGCCCAAGGCCCCCAAAGGAGTTTTACCCTGCCCAGCCTCAAAATAAAAGATCAACATAGCCAGCATAGCAAGCCTTGCGTGCTTGATCTCTGCAAGCTTCAACCTCTCCAGCTTCTCAGTGTCAGGAATATAAACCCCATTCTGCAAAGTCCCAGCAAGGCCCAATGGATCAAAGAATTTGCCCCCAGGGTATCCTTGCTCACCAGTGAAATTCGTGAAATTTTCGGCTGTTTTGGACCAGGGCGTGGCCCATTCCACAGACTGAGACTCCGGGTTGAAGAAGTCGACCCAACGCTTGGATTCGACCCAGCCCATTAGGATGAGTTGGGTCCCCAGAAGGGCCCCGAAGGAAAAGGGAGCTATGGCGGCGGGATCCGCGCCGGCCTCAAACCAAGGGATGCCGGACCAGGCCTGGCCCACGAAGATGCCCAGGACGGCCGTCATGGCCCAACGCCCATGGATGAGCTCCGCCTCCCGGTACCATTTGAGGAGGGCCGGGTCTTTTCCTAGGCCCAGCGGGTCGAACCCAAAGTCGCCGGGTAGCCTGTTGAGTGAAAATCCTCAGCTTATAGTCACTTGATTTGAGAGTAACTAAAACTTTACCTATGTTGGCTGGTACAAGTCTGCTTCCAGTATAGGAGGCCAATACTTGGATCTCCATTAGGAGTCACTTCCGGTGTATATAAGAAAAGAAAATATATTCAAGTATGTCTAAAACAGCTATGATATGATTGGTCTTTTTGTATTTTACAAACATATGAGGTCAATACGTTAGTTGTGTGTGTATATAGACATGCAGGTAGCCAAGATAAAAAGATGAATAAAGAGTAAACACGGCCGGGTTATAATTTACTGGAGAATATTACTCTATTCTTAAAAGTTTTGAGATAAAGACTTGTCGGTGGTGGTGGTGGTGGTGGTGGTGCTTACGATCCATCGAGCCACTCGGGGTCGAGGAGGTTGCCGCCGCCCTTGACAGCAGGGATCCATGACTTCTTTGGTGCAGCTGCTGCAGCAACAGCAAGCCGCCTCCTCTGCCCAACAACAGCACCATTGCTTCTTGACCCAACTGCAGCAAAGAGGGTCTTTGATGATCCTGAAGACACAAATGGAGTTGATAAGCCTTGGATCACTACGGCAGCAGCAGCTGAGCTTGAGGCCATGGATGATGGCTCTAGTTAGTAGAGTTGTTGGTTAATTGTGTGTTGGAGACTGAAATGTAATGAAATGAGATGGAGGGGGTTGAGAATTTGAATAATTGGGTGCTGGTGAGTGAGCGAGTGAGTGAGTGGGGAGCCACACATTCTGGGGGGAAATCTGGAGAGGCTGAGGAGGATAGATTGCTGACCAATAAGGATCAGCTCACCATCCACTTCCTTGGGTTTTTAGCCTCACACTTGGACATTTTACTCTCTTGGCCAATATTATTTTTCCTTTTGGTTGTTTTTTGTTTTCCTTTCAAGAAAATTTTATGTCTTGCAAGTTGCAAATGGACCATAATATTTTGCTCTTGTAATTGTCATTATTTTTCCTTGCTTATAATTTTTTTCATGAGATTATGATGTTAGGTTGAGAACCTATCGCAAAACTTCCTTGGGCCTTATGAATGTCTTTCTCTATATAATCGTTGATCCACCATTGTAATGGGAAAATGCTTCATATATGCACCAATCCATCGACTGAAATCCAGGGTTGGATTTATTTAAAAATTATTATCTCTACTGTTATGGTGCTGAAAAAAATGGGTCTTCAATTTTGAAATTGATTTGGAGATTTGGCTGTCTAATTTGTAAGAGAAATTCATTAAAAAAATATATAAAAATCCAACATAAAATTGTAACCGTCACTAACCCCACATCTCTTCCAATATCCAACTTTACAATTCTATCTCCATGACTAACTCCATAGGAATCTCTATTATAGTGCAAAAGGTAGGAGGTCTCCAATTTTGACATTGATATGGAGCTTTGACTATCTAACTTGCAAGGGAAATTCAATAAAAAATATATTTAAAAAATCAAGTCTCAAATCACAACCGTCCATATATCTCTTTCAATAACCAACTCCACAAATTTCTCTCGATAACTAACTCCATACAAATCTTTTTTCAATTACACTTAACGTGCATCATACGTGCAAAACACTAGCTTCTTTTTAATTACACTTAAGATGCAACGTGCATCGCACGTGTAAAATACTAGTTATTATAATGCAAACACTAGGCGGCGCTTTTCACTTGCAATTTTAATTTCAAAAAATAAAAATAATATATATAAAATAATTCTTTATTATTAGCAACTCAAGCTTTTTATTCTCCATTTTACAAATAAAAAAGGAGAAAATTATGTCATATTGACCATTTTTTTTCTTTCTGTCACTGTAAATACTTATTCCTATCTTTATAAATACGCACTCCTCTCCTTTTTTCCACATGCCTCCCATGTGCTTAGAATCACTATAATGAGTGGTTAAAAAGGAAAATCCACAGTCAATTGTGTCTAAAGATGTTTTTGAAAATAAAGCATATTTTGGGCCTAATTCAAATAGATATATTGAGTTTTATATGGGCCTAATAATCTCACATTGAGGCCTGCTTATGAAACCCATTCTATTGAATACTCAAAAGCAAATAGTTAAGTCTTTTAATATTCCAAGGCACAAGCCCCATTTCTTTCTATCGGTGCTTTAAGAATCTCGCTTAAATACTTCTTCCTAGTGATTTATTTTTTGGAGGTGACCTCTCTTAAAACCGTACCGGTGGTCTCTTGCTTCATAGAGAAAAGTTTTACCGAAAATTAGTTATGCTCCTTTGGTTAAGTCCGAAAATTTAAAAATCATAACTAGCACACAATACTACTACAATATCCATTTGTCCATACGGATTAATCCGCAGGGACATAAAATATCTCCGTAGGTCCAAAATCCGCAGGTGCAAGTTTTTGCCCTGAACATGCCTTTACGAAGTAAATATTGTCCCTGCAGCGTAATCCGTAGGGGTATTTAGTCCTACGGATTATTCCGTAAAGACATAATCTTTTTTTAATTTATCTTTTTAAAAAATAAAATAATTGTACTTACGGAATTATATGTATGGCAAGTTTTGCCCATATTACTGAGTCCATAGGGACAAAATATGATATTTTGTCCCTACGGATAAATGTGCAGGGGCAATAAATGACCCTACGGATTTAATCTGTAGGTGTAACAGTTGTCCCTACGGATTAATCCGTAGGGACATTATATCAGCAACTTTTTTTTAAAAAGGGCCTTCCCGTTTTTTTCCCGTCTTGTGTACAATAATATATATCATATAGCCAAATACAAAAATATTCATAAACAATATCTCACGCATAATATATGAAAAAAATAAACAAACAGAATACGAAATCAATCTAAAATCATCATAAATATCCAAACAACCACCGATATCGTTCAAAACATACAATATGTAATATATCCATCCTCAAAAATATAAATAAACCTATCCTACCTCGGTCCAGCTCCTCCACCTTTAATAAACGCTGTAATCTAGCGTATCTGCTTCTCGGTGCAGCCCTGGGTCATCAAAAACTCGACTAAAGAAGGAGCGGTCTGTGCAGGAGTCTGAGCGGTCTGTGCAGGAGTCTGAGTGGGCTGTGGAGCTATAGGAGTGGCTTGTGCAGCCGCAACCGAGATAATGGCTTGCGGAGCCACAGCTGAAGCTGAAGGACAGGCATATAGAGCTGCAGCCGAAACAGCCTATCGAATCCGTAAATTTTTGTGTTTGTGTAATAAAAGAGTAAGAATGGTGTATTAGATTTTAGTCGAATTCGTATCATTATCGGATTATTGTGGAACCGTGGATTTATATATACTTTGTTGAGATTCTACACATTAATGTATGAGAATTTATACATGTTGAAATTCCATACATTCTGAGTTATGTTTTTTCCTCTAATCTAAGAATACTTAGGGACTTAGGCCTACTTTGGGTATCTAGTTTGGAAAACCGTAGTTTATTTTAAGTGGAGATAAAAATGATACTTACTCTAACTTGTAAGTCCTTATCTCTCTTTAACTGTTTAGTTTTGATTGGATACTTGGTTTTGGAGTTATCTAATTTACAAAGCTATGTTTTCTTCTCAAGTTTTGAGTTTGGATAATCATGCCTTTTTAAATTCCGAAATGAAGAAAGATATAGCATGATTATGATTATAGAGTTCAGTTTAATTAGATAGTTTTATATAAGTCCGATTAATCAAATTTAAGTCTAAAACCAAATAAGCTTAGGCTACTAATATTGCATATGCTATTATTTATAATGTGATATAATATTTTAGTAATAAATAATATACGTATCCACATCTCCTTCAACTCCTCAATGGTGGTTTTCAATGTGGCAACATCATACTCTAGACGTCGCTTACGGGGGTAGAGAGAGTAACCGCCGGAGCAGAGACCAACTTCATATGGGCGGACTAAGTCCCCAGTCCTTCTCCCAACCTCCGTGGTTCCCTCCGTGTGCGGCATTTAGGACTGGGGTCAGTATAATCGGATCAGCCTGTCCACTGAAATCGATCTCCAATTCCTTTGCCTGCTCCACCACCCGCTCCGACACCCACGTTAACTATTAAAATATAAGTATATCATTTAAATTTGAACTTATCAAAACAAAAAATTCATTCAAATTAGAATAAATATTAACAATTACGCAATACTTCTGGGTAGCAGTTTCGGGGAATCGAAGCTTGTCCATGACGGGATCTGTCGAGGTGCCGTGGACGGCAAGATACGTGGTCAACACGCTCGGTGTACCACCTTGCGCCAAGGTCTGAACTCTCTGCAATTCGCCAAAAATTTATATATATTATAAAATAACTCTTAATATTGCATTATATTAAAACAGATCTGTTGTAATTTACCGGTGCCTCCATGGCACAAGTAATGTTTCTCGAGCCACCTGTGTAAGTGGGGCGACCCCTCTTCGCCGACTTTCTATTCTTCTTGTTTTGATCGGCCTGTTTCTGCACAACACAATCAGATTTAGTTTTTTAATTAAGCAACAAAAAAAATAAATTATATACTAAATAATGAATTATATTTAAATTACAAATCTGTTTTCGCTCAGACTCATAATACCGGTACAAGAGAGGCCATGTATCTATGTTGACTTTGGCAAAGGCCAGAGAATGTAGGAGAGTCGCTCTCTGCGCCTCGGGGGTCTCCTGCCATAGCATGCAACAATTGATTTTCAGCTCGTTCTTATTATATTGGACCTTAAATTGCATGTTCTTTATGAGGCCCAGGTAAAGAGCGTGAAGATTGAGTACTCTGTCAGGATGATCAGGGTCGGGTACAGGCTAAAAGTCGTAATCCAACTGCAAATACAAGAAAATAATGTATTTAAATTATAAGTGTTAAATAATAATAAATTTATTTGATAAGTCAAATGAAAATATATATTAATACCTGAGCCTGATCCCAAAAGAAGGCAAAGGAGTGCCGGTGCTAATTGCCCCACTCAACGTGAAGAGAATATTTCTTTTGGATGCGGCTCTCATCCTCCATATACCGGCCGAACCTCTTGGTATAATCGCCGGTATAGCGATAATCGGGGGTAAAGAAGAGGGGGAATGGTGCCTACCCCTAACTCTATCGGGTCTCAGCCTGTGAGATTGATTCGACCCTCGAGTCCCCCTCTCGGGGTAGGGCTGCCCTGCATTTTCAAGAAATATTAAGACAAGCAATATCAAGACAAAACGGTATTTAGAAATCAAGAATTAATGAAAATTGAAGTGCAATATATACCTCCGGCGACAGCAGCACGAGCCTGGGTCCGAGCAGCATCACGAGCAGGACGATAGTTCTTCCGGTAAGAAACAACAGGTGACCCAGATGTGGACGCATCCCCTCCAACTAGAAAATAAACATTGACGATAAAATTACATGAAGTTCATGATTATTCTTAAAGGATATGTAAAATGAAAAAACTAATTTTTATAAAAATAAAGGCCTACATCTACCAAAAAGATAAAACTAATTGAGAGCTTAAATCATTTGCATATGGGCCCTTTGGATAGGCTATTGTGTCCAAGTCATCGTCTCTTTTGTGAAAAAGATTTTATATTTAAAAATACTAACCTGCAGAATGCGCGGAAGGTACGGATGTGGCGGGAGTGGCCTATGCGCCGGATGTGGATGCACCATCCACAATTAGACAATAAAAAATAGATTATTTAAGTAATTGCAAAAAGAATGTATGCATATATATAGTATAACATTCTAAATTAATATGCATGCAATATAAGATATATAAACATACCTGCAGGTGCGGTGGTGGTCTCTGCCCGGGATGTGGAGGCACTACCTATAGCTCGACAATCAAAAATTGATTATATAAGTAATTGCAAAAAGAATATGTGTATATCGATAATATAACATTCTAAATCAATATGCATGCAATATAGGATATATAAATATAGCTGCAGTGCGGTAGTGGCCTCTACCTTGGATGCGTGTAACAACCCCAAACTTTCTGTACAACTTTCTGTAAATTTTTTCAAAAAAGATAAAAAAATATAAAGGGGTACTTTTACCCGAGCACAACTTATAAGTTTGTTTTGCTTTTTAATAGTAAGAAGGAGCTTGTAACTTATTGGTAAGACTTTACACTGCTGAACCAAGCCACCAGAGTTCAAATCTCATACCCCACATTATTTTTAATATTGTTTTATATTAATATTTTTAACACACCCCCCTCACTCAAAAATTCTGATCAAAACTCTTAAGAAATCCCTAGAAGTTTAGTGTGCAATTGAAGTTAGCAAAAGGCGAAAGCTCCGGCGATCTTCCGACGACGACCCTAGGAGCTCCCGGCGATGAAACGATGCACCGGCGCCTTCTACCGTTCCCTCTTCCTCTCCTATAATCTGAAAACCTATAAGTCACACCTCCCTCTTCTCTATTCTTTTCTAAGAACATGTATTTCTAAATACCGACGGAATCGGAGTTAATCCGATGTCCGATTCGGTTCTTCCTAAAAATCTCACTTTTTCTTAAATACAATCATACTAAACCCTTACATGTTGACTATTAAACATTAACAAGTCATATTGAATAAGTTCCATATCAAAAGAATTTCTATTTCAATTGTTATCGTATTTTTTCACTAAAATACCATGTAGTTTAATTCCGACATTTAAAACATCACAATCTTGCTATACCTTTAAATAGATCACGAGGTAATGACCTACCTCCTCACACACTCATATGCAATATAGCACAATACCTTTCGGGAACATAGAATACGGGAAAACGAAACTTTACATATAAATACCACTAACTATTAAAACCGTTTCTATAAGAATTCATATTTTTATAAATCTTTAAAAAGTGTCGCTACAACCCATTTTAGGGACCCGACAGGGATGGTGCGGATTATCGCATATCCCTGAGCTTAGTAGTGCGAGATGCAGACCTCCGCAAGGAGCATTTGGTCTCGAGAGATTTGAAATACGAAAATCTTAAGAAAATAAGATTCCTAGAAATATAATATATATTAAAATTATTTTTATATAAATATGTATATATGTATCATTAAAATATTTATTTTGTGATAATATAAATATTCCAAATTTTTCCTAAAATCACAAGAATCACTTTACATTAAAATACCATGAATTCCATACAAGTTCAATGTTACAATTAAATACCATATATTATGAAAAATATGTTATTTTCACTAGAAATATCACAAATATAAAATCTACATCTATGACAACTCTAAAGATGATAATTAAATACTTGGGTGTATTTTGAAAATTATACAAAAATATTTTTACATAAAACCCCATCAAGTTCTATAAATTACCCTAAGGACCCTAGTAAATATAGGTTTAAGCGGGACCAATCTCTTGAGCCTCAGGGAGCCGGAGAAGTGGGTGCTTTCTTATTTAAGGTAGATAACTTAACAACGGTGTTATCAACACGGTAATCATTTTTGGAAAAGACACAAATCCTGCCGCCCATGTGTAGCGGTTACCGATAACATCAAAACAATCAGGACTTCAATTTTTTTCTAATTGTTCTGACTCAGACCGAGTCTTATTATAATAATCTGACTTGAATATGATTCAAGTACAATCTACAAACTATAATTCAACATGAATCCATGAATCTATATATTCAAACTATTCAATTTATTCAATCTATATTGACTGTACCGAACCATGGATATACATCCATCTACATGATTCATACATCTACATGATTCTCCAGTTACATCTATTTACTGATATCATGGTTTCGGCAAGTCATCCATCTAATCAATTTACAAGACAATACAAATCAATACCATCAGTACCATCATTACTATCAATCCAATAAACACACGGGGTATTGGGGTAGTTCATTCGTGAATCCAACAGAATCTCAAGAGTCCCTCTAGATCATGAATCCATGTCTACTAACACAAGTAAGCTATCATGAGGGCCCGCGTTTCCATGCTCCTGGATTACATCCTGTTTAGTTTGGAATACTTCGATGACGGTCGAAGTCCCGTTACTAACATTTGATTCGGGCCCGTGGTTCCCTACCCCTGGATTATAGCCTGTTGGGTTTGAGAACACTCTTGAGATTGGTTGACATTCACCCTTGAACTTACGATAACAACAACATTAATACTAAATACAATAGTATAACAATATCATACAACTTTAAAAGCTTCTTCCTCTCTCTGTCTATTCTATTTCTCCCTTATCTTTGGGACTTACCGAGCGATTGTTCGCTGACGACATTCCTTCTCTTTCTTCTTTGGAATGTTGTCAGGTGATCTGGACACTCAGGAGATCGAGCCTACTAGTGAGGACTTGGATCAGATTGCCTACGACCCAGAGCTCTAGCTTCATTGTACACACTTTTATTTCAGTACTTTTCATTTCTGTTATGCCACTGTTTAGGCATCGCCTTATTCCATGTATTTATTTTTCCATGTACTGTAAAGGAATGTTAATAAATAAAGTTGTTGTTCTTTACATTGTCTCTTGTGTATATTTCTTTTATATTGCTTAGTTACTCTTTGCATATTTACTTCTGAGTAAATACGTAGTGTCCAGTCGCGTCCCCTTCGCCGTACACCGGGAAGTGGGGCGTGATAATGTGGACGCAACATTTACAGCTAGACAATTAAAAATTGACTACATAAGTAACTTTAAAATAAATATGCATATATATATCTATAATATTACATTCGAAATGAATATGCATGTAATATACTTGGAGGTGTGCCAAAGTCCACATGGATGGAGTTATCCAAAGGGGATACGGATCAAGGTGCAAGACTAGCCCTCTGGAGCTCCCTACGCAGCTCTCCGGGTGGCAAAACTGCTCTGCCTCTACCTCTGCCACTGTCGTCCCTCGTTGCTCCTGGTATCATCATCAGACCTAGATAAAAATATAATCATTACATATGCATGCAATATATGTATAAATCGTAGAAAACGTGAAATGATAATATAAAATTACTGATAACCTTTTTTCGTTTCGTAGACGCATTAGACATATCTACTTGGATTTCATCATCGATATCATTCCTAACCCACGTAACTTCACGATCGACCGAAGACAACCCGTTTTTGGAGACAGACGGTCGGAGCACTCTAAGTCTTTTCTCTTCTTCATTCTCATCGCTGTCTTCCATACGATTCTCAAATTCTAGGACATCATAAATATACTTGGGTTTCCAACAGCATACAACACTCCATCCCGGATGCTTCAAGCACTGTAAGTTGTATACTTTAAACGCTTGTTGCGGAAAGATAAATGGATCGTCCTGACCGTAAAATCGAAGTCTGTTTACAGTAGTCAATCTATATTCATCTTTTGAAGACCTGGGATTGTTTCTTCACTTATCCGTATCGGTTCGTGGATCGTACCAAATACACTGAAATATATAAAACGATTCTGATCGTCCAGGATATTGGATGTAAAGCATGTAATTTAAGTATCCATAATAAATCACTCCATCTAATCCTATGGTTGCAATCCCACTATTCTGAATGGTTCGAGATATTTCTATGTTCTTAACTTCAAATTTGTATCCAAGGACACCGAATCCTTTATAGTATGCAAGCTCCATACTAGGAAACTGAGCTAAATATATTGAATCTCTCTCTAATGATGTAAAAAATTCGGATCGTGGATATGACAAAATAAATTTTACGGCAAATACATAACGACATAAGTTTATATTAAGACTAGTTGCAATAACATGTTATTCGAACAACTTACATAATCTGCAATCCAATCGCAAAAATTATCCTGATAATATTTTTCCAATCGCTCATTATTCCAATCAGGATACCCCTCACGTACATCACCAATATGAATTCTGTTCTCAAGAATAAATTATGACATCAACATTATATCACACACACACACAAATATAACAGTTAATCCAAAAACCTTATTCTCTAATTTCTTCAAGCCATACGCTATTGAGGAGAATAAACTGATATATCTTGTTAATAAATATGGGGTCTACTCTCTTATAATTAGCTTTACTATATGGACCGTCCTAAATTCTTCGAGCCCGGTTAAGTTTCGTCTCAATGTCCTCGTCCAGATAGCGGGAACAAAATGTGGTTATTTCATCTAGAAAATAATCTTGTATGATAGAACACTCTGGTCGATTTCTATTGCGTATATATTTTTTTAGAGTGTAGAGATACCTGAAAAATATGTTAAATAAATAAATATGAGTATATAAGACAACAATAATTTTACAAAATGCGTGAAACGAAAAATTCAACGAACCTTTCGACGGGATACATCCATTGATATTGTACCGGTCCGGCAAACTTAGCCTTGGTTGCAAGATAAACCGTCAGGTGTATTATAATATCGAAGAACAATGACGGGAAAATACGCTCAAGCTTACAAAATATCAAGAAAATAGAATTTTCTAAATTCTTCGGCGTCACAACTCTCAAGGTTTTAGCGCACAATTTCCTAAAAAAACAACAAAGGTCATTAATTATTAGACCAACCGATTCGGGAAGGGAAGTCCTGAGGCCTAATGGGAGAAGGTGCTCCATAATAACATGGTGATCATGAATTTTCAGCCCATCGATCTTGCCTTTCACAATCTTTATCTTCTTGCTAAATGATCCTGAGAAACCTGTGGGAATTTTCAAATCACGCAACACCTGCAGAAACCTTTTTTTCTCCGGCTGTGACATATGATACATCGTATTGGGAAGTACAAACTTACCTGGTTTACCCGCTATCGCTTAAGGATGCAATTCACTTCTAATTTCCCAGTCCTGAAGACCCATCCGTGCACGGAGGTTTGTTTACCGCCAGAAACTGGGAAGACTGGACGTCTTGCCTGAATCTGGGGGCAGATGCTAATTGGTGCTATCCGTCCACCTCTCCGAAGATGCCAAGTTGATTTATGGCACCGTGCATCGAAGGTTTAAACGGATGCGACCGATATAGCAGACTTCGTCAGATTCCCCATCGTTTAAGGGGTTTTTGATTGTGGGTTCTCTTCCCTGCAGGCGTAAGCCCCTGCAGTTAATTACACTACCGCATCGCGGTAACAACTTTCTCCTTCTCCATATGGTCACTTCGTGTCGTGGGTGTTTGTTTTGTGTTTGGTTGCCCGTGGATTGTATACGGAGACTAAGTTATGTTGTCGCCCGTAGGGCGTGGACTAGTCCAAATCCATATCTTTCTTAGATTTGGGTTGGGGGGTTGTGTTTAAGGATACGTTAGCCTTATTTGGGGCTAAGATCAACTTAAACGTTTGTTAAGGACACGTTAATCTAATTCTAGACTAAGATCAACTTAACGGGATCGTTTAGATCCAACAAAAGAGCAATTGGGCTCTATTGTTTAGTTTAATGACATTGCGGTCGATAATTAGTTTAAGGACATTGCGGTCCATTGTTAGTTTTAAGATATCGCAGTCAAGATTAATGACATCATAGTCCGTGAGTTTAAGGACCTCACAGTCCAGTGTTAGTTTTAAGACATCACGATCGAGGTTAAGAACATCATAGTCCGTGGATTTGAGGACCCCACAGTCCGACGTTAGTTTTAAGATATCACGGTCAAGGTTAAGGACATCATAGTCCGTGGATTTAAGGACCCCACAGTCCGATATTAGTTTTAAGACATCACGGTCGAGGTTAAGGACATTATAGTCCATGGGTTTAAGGACTCCACAGTCCGTCGTTAGTTTTAAGACATCACGGTCGAGGTTAAGGACATCATAGTCCGTGGGTTTAAGGACTCCACAGTCCGTAGTAATGTGTGGTTGTCTGGACCCGTTACCTCTCTGACGACGTTGAGGGATTATAACGACAGATATCAGAGGAGTAAAGAGATATACCCTCGAACCGGGTGTAAATTGATTGGAAGAGCAGATGAGCCCAGTTCAATTTAATTTGAGGACTTATGGCCAGAAGTGGGCTAAGTCCAGTTAAAAAAATGTTTAACATTTTTATTTTTGTTCTGCCTGTTAGGCCTTTATTTGGGCTCTGCCCTTTTAATAATGCCAAGCATTGGGCTCTAACATTTTTTGTCTTATATGGAATGCATAGCATTTATCAGCACAAGGCGTGTTCTGACAGCGCGCCACGTGGCGCACTAGGTGCTTTGTGCCAGTCAAAGAGCGCGTTGCGCTTCTGTCGGTTTGCGCACACGAGGAGGACACGTGTCGCTTAGCGCTAGTTTGTTAGCGCACTGCGCTTTTAATTTATGAGCGCGCTGCGCTAGTTTATGGGTGCACCAGTGAGTGACACGTGGCACGCTTGGCACTGAGCGCCAACCCAAGAGCGCAGTGCGCTGTTTTCAAGAGCGCAGTGCGCTGATCTTGACACGTGGCAAGTTATGGCGCTGAGCGCCAGTCCAAGGAGCGCAAAGGCGCAGTTTATGAGTGCAAAGCACTGTCTAATAGCGCAAAGTGCATTTTGATCAATTTTAAGATCAAAGAACAAATTTACATTCTTCAAAGGAGGCCTTGCCTCAAGATCCAAGAACAACAGTTCTTGTTTTGATAAAAAGCTCTTCCTTTATAAATCAGAAGATCTGTGAAGCAAAAATACTTCTTTTTATCTTCTTATGATTAGGTCTTTTGATCTTTTCTTTTTAATCAAAGACCTTGGCCTTTTTTTTATAGATCTAAGATCTTTTTAGAAAACGTTTTTTCTTTTTACGAGATAATTTCATCTCTGTTGTTCAAGAAATAATTCTTTACCTTTAAAGATGAAGAAAAATCTTCTTTCTTCTAAAGGCTTGCCTTTCTTTCTCTTTGAATTTTTCTCAAAGTTTTGCAGAGGGTTTTTTCTTATCTCTTTTTTCTGTATTCTCTCTATCTTTTTAACTTGAAGTCTAGGGTTCTTTATATAGGGCCAAATGATTTGTTAAATCGATTTTGAGAGATCTTTCTCTTGATTGATTAGGGAATATTTCCGACCGTTGGATCTTTGATCCTAAGGCTCCTGTTTGACAGAAGATAATCTTCTTATTTTTAATAAGATTAAGAAATCTTTCCATGCAGAATTTGTTCTGTTTTTGGTAATTCATTATTTACCATTGGATCATTGAACCAGCGGTGCTTAAAGCACAATCTTATTGTTTGGAAAGATTTTGAGAAATCTTTCCTTAACAGAATTTAATTCTGGTTAATTAATGATTTATCATTATTATTAGATCTTTTGATCTAGCGGTGGGAATTTTAATTGCAGCGCTGGCGCACCTGCGTTGGACACGTGGCGCGCAGCGCAGAGCGCAGCGCAATTGCGCTTGCGCACCCATGCTTGACACGTGGGTTGCAGCGCAGAGCCCATGCTTGACACGTGGGTTGCAGCGCAGAGCACACTTGCAACTGCGCTAGCGCACTCATGCTTGACACGTGGCGCGCAGCGCAGAGCGCAATGTGACTGCGCTAGCGCACCTGTGTTAGACACGTGGCACGTAGCGCAGAGCGCTGGATCTGAAGCGTTGCTTCAACTTTTTAAATTTTGAATTTTGAAAACAGAGCTTTGCTCTGATTGGGGGTGCGCTGCATAGGGCTCAGCGCTCTTGGCGCTGGCGTGTCTGCTTTTGACACGTGGCACGCAGCGCGCAGGATCTGAAGCGCTGCTTCAATTTTTGAATTTTGAAATTCAAAACAGAGCTTTGCTCTGATTGGGGGAAACAAGGTTGTCTTTCAATTTTCCGTTTTTACAAAGAAGTAAGTTAAGTACATGCTCGGATACTGCCTTCTCTATGTGCATGACTTCCAGACAATGACATACTAAATTTGTTGACTAGTACGGAAGCTCGTAGAAAATTCTCAACTTGTTCTATTATGGTGGTTTGTCCTGTTTTGCCGGATCTATCCCGAAGGTCACGTTATTGTAAGCATCCCACTAAGCAATCATGTCCTCCTTGGACAATGAGGCTGGAGTCCCAAGAAGCTCCTGATTACCATTAAAGTGAGCATTGTCTAACATGTAGGGATGGTTTAGTGGAAGGAAACGCCGATAACCGCGATAACAAACCTTCCAGCTAAATTTCAACCATTTCGATATTGTATCTTGATGGAAGTAAGGCCATACTTTGTGACCATGTACGGACCAACATGACAACATTCCATACGCAGGAAAGTCATTAATTGTCCATATTAAAACTGCATGTATCGTGAAGGTTTTATCTGTTTTTATATCGTAAGTCTCTACACCATCAATGAATAAAGATTTTAACTTATCGACCAGAGGTTGAAAATAGACGTCGATAGTGTTTCCCGGTGAGTTTGGCCCGTCAATAAGAAGAGCCGTCATAAAGTAGGATTTATCCATAGCCAACCAAGGAGATAGATTATAAACCATCATTACAACAGGTCATGTGCTGTGGCTTACAGCCATATAGTTGAATGGGCAGAAACCATCACTAGCTAGTCCGAGCCTGACATTGCGAAGATCACTACTGAATATTTGGTGCCTCCTATCGAAATCCTTCCATGCCGGTGAATCTTTTGGATGACTCATTTTTCCATCTTCGCTTAGAGCAATATGGTGATGCCAAATCATTGTCTCGGCTGTTTTCTTGCTCTTAAATAGCCTCTACAGTCTCTGTGTTATGGAAAAGTATCATGCTATCTTGGCAGATATATCGGGCTTCTTATTAGATTCTTTCGGTTTATACCTGGTTTCTCCGCATGTTGGACACTCTTTCAAATCTGAATTCCCTTTCCAGTACAACACGCAATTTTTGGGACATGCATGAATTTTCTCATAGTTCAGACCCAAATCAGACATCATCTTCTGGGCTTTATACCAGCTCTCGGACATGCTATTTTCCGGAGGTATAGAATCTTTCAGGAACTTCAGAAGCATCGTGAATGATTTGTTACTCTATCCATTTAGGCACTTAATCTGGAAAAGTTGGACGAATCATGATAGGATGGAATACTTTGCATTCTCATAAATTAGTCTTCTAGCATCATTCATAAATTTTCATACTTATCCGCACGTGGTCCTTGACCAGAAAGAATGCCTTCTTCGGTAGGATCACTTTCACCAAGGGTAGTCTCTACCATATCCTTCATTTTTTTCTTCTGGAAAAAAGTTATCTTTTTCTTCTTCTTCTGCCACATTACCGTATTCTCATTTTTTTTCCACCGAGTTACCGTGTTCTTCTTCTCCTTTCCTGTGATATAGCCAAGTTGTAAAAAATCTAGTAAAACCATATTTAATAATGTGAAGCTCCACGATTTCTATTTTCTGCCAGAACTTATTCCTACATCTATCGTACGGACAGAGAATCTTATCTAACACGATCTTATTATATATGCGTGCAAATTCAATGAAATCAGCAACTCATGCGATAAACTTAGATTACATGCGTTGTTGCCAATCCACGTATATTCAGTACTTAACTCTGATGTACTAATGGGCCATGTTAGACTGTATAATATATAAATTGTAAGTTATAGAAGTTGGTTTTTTATGGTGACTATATTGAGAAATCTAAGAACGAGATGGTTATTGACAAAGAAAAAAATCCGTAGGAGCAAATTTGTCATTGAAAAGGATAAATTATCGATTAACAAAGTTATGTTTGAAAATACCAAGTATGAGTTGTATTCTGTGTATGTGTGTTTCAATTTATGATTTCGCGTAGGTGTAGGGTTGTTAGTGTGTTTGTGCTTTGTGTGCGTGTGTGTTGTGTATTCGTGTTGTATGTGTGTGTTTCGGCTGTCGGGGGTAAGACTTCTATCCCATTAAGAATGTATAGAGCAGACACCCATTCACTTGTGTTTTCATTCGCTTCGAGTAAATTTCGGCAGCACCTCCCTGCTGTTCTCCGAGTACACTGTAATAGAATATATAATCATTTCAATGCCGTGACACAAAATTGAAATGAACATCTGATCTATTTTTGTACACGGAGAATAAAAGGAAAAGTACCGACAAAATAATTTGAAACGAATGAAAACACAAGTGAATGCAGGTGTTTGCTTTATACATTGCTAACTTGTCCAAACTGGACAAATCTATCGGTTATCATACGATTGAATCTTCTCGTCACATAGACTACACGACGGTTGTTAGCACCGAACGATACCGTCCGATATATAACAAGTTTCGTATAGTTTTATGTCATGACGAATATCGAACGTATGTTAACTGATAGATGGGGATTAAGACGCACTTTGATCTTCACATATGACTATCGATGATCATATGAAAATTTCATATTATCATCGATTATCATATATATACTTATTATAAGATTTAATTTGAATTGGTTTTACATTTACGTTTCAATTTCAAGGGTTTGAAGTTTTTAGTTTAGGGTAAAGTTTTTTAATGTTATAGGTTTTTTAATCAAGTTTAAGATTTTGGATTCAGTTCTGGTGTTAAGTTTAAGATTTTGGATTCAGTTCTGGTGTTAAGTTTAAAATTAGGGTTTGGCCTTATCTAATATGATTGATCAACATCATCATTATCACAAACACACACATATACACACAAACACAGACACATCATCATCAACATTATATCTCTCTCTCTCTCTCACACACACACACACACACACACATCATCATCAACATTATCTCTCTCTCACACACACATCATCAACATTATCGAAAACACACACACATCATCATATACATCACACACACACACACACTAACACTAAAATACCCTAACCATAACTCTCACCCTTAACTCTAACCCTAATTACCTTAACTCAAACCCTAACCCCTATAAATTCTTCACTGTACTATCCTTAGCTATTGTTTTTTTCACAAAATGCTAAACCTAAGCTTGGTCCTAACCTTAATCCTAAACCTACCCCTAACCATTAGCCTTAACTCTAATCATAATCCTAATAAAATCAAATCAAACCAAACCAAACCCTAACCCACAACCAATCTTCTTCTTCTTCTTCCCCTCACCATCACCACCAATCTCATTTAAACTTACTTTTCCTGGCCCCTCACCCGACCTATTTGGTCCCCGTTGACCTTCCCCGATCCCTTTCCCCACCACATCCACCACTATAGCTATAGCCACCACCACATCCACCACCGCCACCCACATCCCTAAATAACCCCAAAATGAAGTGCAGCCACCACAGCCGCCACCACACCCACTATCACAGCCACCACAGTCGTCACCACAGTCACCACCGACCACCACCATAATCCAAAGTCCCCAAATTGAAGCACTACCCACCAAATTTAATTTACGAAAATAAAAATTTAAATTGATCAATAAATTAACTAACCGGTTAACGATTTCGATGGCGACGAAAAAACCGGGGAGGAGCTCGACGTTGATGAAGAGGGCGGCGCTGGAGGTGATGGAGGCGGCGAGGGAGGAGGCGATGTAGTCGGAGGAGGTGACGAGCGCGGGAAAATTTTAGGGGGAAATTATTTGTGTTAGTGTGATATGCCCTAGAGGCCATTATTGTATAGTACTAGTTTGTATATTACATTTTGGAAGCTTGGGATATATACACGGATTGACATTCTTGCTCAATATGGTAGTATGCTACTTGGTTTGTATCTATCTTAATATGTGTATGTGTTTCTTTTAACATATTGCTAATACATATTGATAGAGCCCTTAGGATCTTTGCTTGACTACTAGCGTTGTGATGGCAGTCACACTAGTGGGGGCTCGGTAGTCTACAAGCACATTCTTATACAGGTCCCTGGTTGTAGGATTATCGAGACAGGGCATCGATACCCCAGAGTAGACTAGTGTATACGCTTCTCATCCCAGGAGGGGAGATGGTCTGTCCCACAGCCATCGGTACGTCGTACTGGAGATAGTATACAGATGCTCGTTAGGTTACGAGTACACTGGACATGACTCGCTGGGAACTGTTGGTTGGTAGTATACCTATCGTCAGATAACAGTTTCCAGGTGACATGAGTACAGCTTAGTCCGTTGACTTGACACTGCCATTTCGCCTCGAGTGTGTTCCCACTGCTCTTAGATTACTACCCTACCACAGCTCTATTGAGTCGTGCAAACAGATAGTAGTTGGGTGCAGTCCCGAAGCACTTGGAGGTAGTGACGGTTAGATATGATTCGTCTCTCCCGGTATTGGGAGTTGATATCGCGCTGTGTCTAGGAGAGCCATTACACAAAGTCCCTGGCCAAGGCAAGCGAGATTTACTGGTAATGTTTCCAGTAGTTTCTCAGGGTGTTCTGGGCTACACTCCGACACGACTTGTACCGCTATTAGGGGTCTGACGTTTACCGCCCCTCTAGGCCCGACATGCGATACTCTTAGACGAACAGACCAGATTGTACGGAGATTGTCACATTCAGGCTCAGTAGGAGTTCGGATGGGTTCACTTCATCGGTCTTCTTATCGGTATCTACCTGCGGACCGTTACGTACAGCTAGTACCGCTTGCGGCCTGTAGTTAAACCCACTGCCAGCGTAGTGTCGAGTCTTTAGAGTCCCACACAGAGGGTTGTTCACCTTTGGGCGAAACGAGATAGAGATCGTATGGTTTTACGACAGGGTTCGTTCACATATGCGTACTTGTGCGTGTTCAGTGTTCGGGCAGTTGATACTAGTGGGCTTTGGTTTAAACCAGATCCTAGTATTTGGTTTTGGGTTGGTTCGGTCTCATAGTATTTGTGTTCCTCGGAACACGGATGCGGGTGTGTATACACAGTTGACAGAGGCAGAGGAACCTCATTAGGGTTTTGACCATTGACTTGATTAAAACCATAATGAGATGGAGGAAATTGATTAATGAGTTTTAATTAGAGATAATTGTATCATGGTTAATTGGTTTGACCATTTGACTAAATTGACCTATGTTGACTTAGATATTTTTGTGAGCATGCTTAGCATTAATTATGACATGAAAATGGTCAAATCAACATCAACCATGACAATTTATCCTAATTAAAATTATCATTATTCTTTTTGGTGATATGAGAGCTATCTCCTCATTTTTTATCATGACACATTCTCTCTCTTGTCAGCTCTCTCCTCTTCCTCTCTCAAAACTCTCTTGTTTCATGAGTTGAAAATCAAGAGTTTTGTGAGATCAAACCACCAAAACACTTCTCTACTCACTCTAGGGTTTTTAGTCTAGCAAGCCAAGCACTCTAGTTACTTCATTGTTGAGGTAGGAGCTCAAGATAGAGACCTTCGGGTGGATCTTTCTTTGGCAAAGAGAACACGGTGAGGAGAAGCCATCTACACCACTCCAAAGAGCTCACAAGAAGAGGAAGCAACACAAGAAGAGAAGGAGTTCAAGACCAAGGTATAATCATCTAAGCTAGTAGTTAAAACTCTAAGTTAGTTTGTTAGTTTTTGTTTAGTAAAGATCTTTCATGGTTAGTCTATGTTTCCAAGTGAGAAAAATTCGATTTTTACCTATTCCGCCTCCCCGAAAGTACCGGGGTGGGTAACATAGACTTACAATTTGGGGAATTACGGTACTGTGGTAACAGGGAGGTTAATCTTCGGTTTTTATTTTTTTTTAAAATCGTGAAATTTGTCCGTACGGATATATCTGTAGGGTCTTATCTTGCGGCACCATAAGGACAACTGCATATATTAAATTTTAATAAATTTTTATTTATATATGCCCCTGCGGTCTTATCTGCAGGGGCATTAGTTATCCTTACGGAGTAATCCGTAGGGGTATTAGTTAATTACTCCTACGACTTTTATCATCCGTAGGGACAAATCATTTTTGTACTAGTAACGTGGTATGTTCAAATTTGTGTATAATTTCTTTCAACGAAGTAGTAGGGAGGGATGACATATATATATATATATATATATATATATATATATATATATATATATGGGAATAATGGAGTAAAGATGCCATAATAGCGAATTTCCTTTCTTTGGCGTCGAAAAAACACATCCTCCATCGTGTTTTCGGACGATCGGAATACATCATCTTCATCGTTATCATCTAAGATATGGGTACACCAAATTTCATGTGATTCTACAACTTTTTCACCGTTGAATTAGTGGGTTCAAAATTAACGGTTTACCGACAATAAAACTTTTTACATTGCTAAATCAACGGTGAAAAGGTTGTAGAATCACATGAAATTTGGTGTACCCACATCTTAGATGATAACGATGAAAATGATGCATTCCGATCGTCGGAAAACAAGATGGAGGATGTGTTTTTTCGACGCCATATGAGGAAATTCCCTCCTATGACCTTTTTGCTCTCTCTCTCTCTCTCTCATACATGATTGAAAACATCTTAAATGTCTACACAGGTATGACAAAATTACATAGTTATGCTGACGGGTAAGGTATAATCTTAATCCTGATTATGCATCCTAAGTGATACACATCCCGTATGTCATAAGCAAGAGAAATTATTCGTTGTGCCGGATGTAAGTTGAGAGAAAAAAATGGAATATTTTGAACACCTTTTGGACAGTTTGGTGGAATCCGTGTTCTTATATCTTTCTTTCTCATGACCAGGCACATATGATCGTACACCTTGAGCTTTATCGTCAAGCATATAAACACAAGAGTTTAAGCATTAATTACCGTCTTCAAGTTCAATATCTTACGAAATAAAGTACTCCTTGATACTATAGCACTACAATTAAGTAACTTAATTTGCAATTATTATAAAGCAAATTGTACATGATGACACATGTAACATGTTTATAAAGCTACCACTCAAGTTCTTTCCATTGGTAGCATGTGAACAGCTCATCAACGTAATCTTCATAATTATTTATTACATACGATGAGAAGCTCAAAATGAACATCTCAAATGTTCTATGTTTACTATATATGTTTCTTCACATAGAAATATCTCCCTCTGCATTATTTTATTTCAACAGTTTATTAACATGGTACATCTCCATATGTAGATGCTTTAAATAGCCAGGCAATGATTTATTTTTTAGTCCAGAAATGGATACATTCACATAATTATGATCACACTGTTCTCTAGATCCCTTTCAACGCTTTAACTTTGTATTTGGTTCTATCGTTACCAAACAGCGATTTCTGGCAAATAGATTAAATAATGAGGGCATGAGCATTGAGCCCAGATATTTTGATATGTGATAATTATTAGATGCTCCTTGAAGCAATTTTTTAAGTCCATCTGGGAGGGCAGCTCACATGTAACGTAGACAGCAACCTAATTATCGAGAAAATAACACATTGTACTCATATGGATAACAATTAGATTCAAATGTTAGATAACAAGAGATCCAAAACAATAAAGTCATATTTCATATATAGACTCGGTAAAGCCAAACTCCTTATTATGCAGGAGTTTTGTCTACATCTCAAGTTGTTGGTTCGGTTCCTTATTTAATTTGCAGACCGGTTCAAAACAACAACAATTTTAAATATTCTTCTAGATATGGTGTAAGTATAGTATGAAAAATAGTATTTCATAGATATACTTATATATTACATTAGACCATTAATACTTTTTCTTGAGTTCCAAGCTTTATATCAGACATACATGCATGAATCTTTCACATGGAAGCTCTATCTGTAGATCATATGACAAATTGCCTCTCACCCATATAACACTGTCACCATTAATAAGTTTATCTCTATACAATTCATGTATGATTCTTGTAACATGTTAATTAACATGCACGTTAACATTTGCCATATTGATCCTAAATTAGAACCATCTACCATACGTACTGTAATTGTCATAAAGTTCTTGTTGTTGTATAAAAACTCAAAAGTTAATAGTTGAAAAAATATTTTATATTTTTACATGCAGCGGCAGATTGAATGTCATTTTACTGGATTGAGATCTAATCTTTGCATAGCGTAATTTCTCTAAAACATTGTATAAATATTTGTCCGGTAGGATATGAAATTGGGTTGCCTCGACACTATCTTGATATCTATGCCGTTCTACCAGAATTCGAATCAAATTTATGAATCATATGTTTCCATATTCTAATTGATCAAGACAAAAAGGAGCTAGAAGTTCAAAAAGATGATGGTTTGTTCAGGAGAACTGCATTCAATTATAGAACATAAATAAGATCTAGAACCAATTAAACAGAACATATACAATTTGCATATTGCAAGCATGGATCAATAATTTGATATGTTAAATTGGATATTGCTAATTAAACAGTTATATATCAGGAGAAAAAGAATATTCTTACTGATCGAGCTTGTGATGGTGTAGTGTATGTGACTCAAAACATTTCAATGATACAGAAAAGATTAACTAACCCCCAAAAATAAAATACTAGTGTGTGTGTGTACACACACACACAAGTATTCTTAACACTGTGCATGAGTCAGCATGATACATATGAAAGGTCATTGGTTATTTTGCAAATATATATACAAGTATATATATTAACATCACACACTCATAAGAATTAGACTAAATAAATTAAATGAAAGCAATGCCTCCTATATCTCCATCATGGTTGGCCTTTCATGTAGTAACCTCACAAGTGAATCTCACATGCCATTACCCACTTGCAAATTAATTTAATCATACTAATTTTTAGATAATCATTTCAAAGATAAAGACTGAAACCTACATCGATCATTATATATAACACCCAATCACACAAAGGTTGCTTGCTTCGTGAAACTCGAAGGCCCATTAGCAGCAGGAGATGTTCGCCGACTTGGAGTATGGGCATTCTACATATACCCTTAACTGTGGAGCAAATTGTTTTTATCTAGTCATGTTTTTCGTCTATTTTCACTGTCTAATAGACAAACAGATAAATCTTAAATTGTCTCAATATGATAGATAACAGGCACAACTTACAATTTTAAAATTGTGCAACTTGTAATAACGAAAGGATTAGGTGATAAGCTTAAACCCTAAACCCAAGCACTAGCTAGACCATAGGAAAGCTTGAAGAATTGAAGCAAGTCATAGTTGTCAAGACTAGGACCTTAAAAATTATTTAAAAAATTAGCTTGGCCTCCCCAACCAAACAAGAAATGATGCTTAATTAAAAGGAGACGCTCTGAAAGCCAAACTTAAAAAATTATCTTAACTATTTTATTCTAATTAAAGGGACAAATTCTGCATATTTTAAAGGTGATGATGCTCGATATCGGTGATCTCCCAGATCATGACACGTGGTAGACGACGTATCCCAAAACGTGCAAGAAAGGACCTACAGTGGTCGACCGGATCTACAGTGGTCGACCAGACCACTCCTGTGCCTGTCCTACAAGCAATCCCTGGCTCGCCTCCGAGCCCCCAGCACAATTGGCCTCCTCGGCCTCACAGCCCGTCTCCGGGCTACGGCAGAACTAAGATACCTCGGCTCTCCCGTTCGTCCGCGAGCTCTCCCGCCGAGATCATCTTCCTCGGTCTCATCGACCGATCAACAACACCGCTCAGAGGTGCAACCGCCATCTCGTGAATCTCACCATGCGCGAGATTTCCGCCGGCCACATCCCACGTTTCACGTCATCACGATCCCACATTAACAAGCCTGTCTCGCCATTAATGGGAGATCCCGCTCATCACGCGGGTGTGACGTCGGAAGCGTAACGACCGGCGTGATTCCCGCGCCTGCCCTGCCTGTTGCCACCGCTCTATAAACTCTTTCTTCAGACAGTTTAAGTAAGTCATTTTTACTCCACTAAACCGTTACTCTGCTCGGATTCCCTCTCTAACTTGACCGTCGGAGGGTTCTTACAACCATCCCGGGACTTCCTTGCAGGTAGCTCGGCAAGCACAACCTCAAGCCCATTGAGATCCACACGCTTCAGGAGCCTGCCTCCAGACCAAATCTCAGCCGTCCATCGCCGCCATCAGTGGATCAACGGAAGGTAACATCTTGACGCGCGGATCCGACCAGCGTCAGCTGGCACCGTCTGTGGGAAACCCTTGATTCCACGAAACAGCACCGTCTGTGGGAAACCCTTGATTCCACGAAACAAAAGTTCATCTTCCGATCTTAATCTAATGGCGAGCGATCATCACGACGATCCCAGCACCAGCCGCCGCCTCTCTTTCAACGGAGGCGCGGAAGAACCTCCTCTGCCGAATGCTATTAAGGCCCTTGCCGGCCGGATAGACTGACTCGCGTCTGTCGTGGAGGCGCTCATCCGCGTCCAAACGGCAAGGAAAGATCCCCAGGTCGCAGGTTCCTCGCCTCGGGACCAGGACCCCTACCGAGGAAGAGAAGGCTCCGCTCGTGCAGGCACGGCCGATCGTCGCCTCACCGTTTCCAACAGCCGCAGGCCCCCTGGGCCGACGTGTTCAATAACCCGGTGGGCATTGCTTCGTTTTGCCCCGAGGTCTTACGCCAGAGAGTTCCGCCCCGAGTCTCGCCGCACCCCTGTCCCTCCCGAGGTAGTAGCGGTTAGCTCGTCTGTTCACAGGCATGACCTGCACCCCTCCCTCGACGGGGTCGCGCATGCGAGACTCTCCCCGACAGCTCAAAAACAACCCCACCGGGGGGCGTGAGGAACCTCACCGAAAAGAACCGAGGCTCGTCAAAAATCATGGTCATGGTGGCGGGGGGTACGTCAAGTACATACGAGACTCAGCACCCCACGCCAGCTCCGAAGGCCGGCTGGCGCCCGAGGAAGAAGGCAGGGGGACTGAGCCGATCGCTTTTGACGACAGGGATTTTCACGGCATATCCCTGCCCCACAACGACCCCCTGGTGATTACGGCTCGGATCCATCAATACGAGGTGCACAGGATCCTGGTCGACTCGGGAAGCTCGGCAGACATTCTCTTCCATGACTGCTTTCTGCGCATGGGGCTCACCGCGGCAGAGCTGAGGCCGACCTCCCACATCCTTTTAGGATTCACCAACCACTCCATCTCAGCGGAAGGGATGATACCCTACAGTTCAATGTCGGGGAGTCCGGCCGTACGTGGACAGTGCCGGTGGAGTTCATCGTAGCGAAAATTCTATCGGCCTACAACATCTTCCTCGGCCGCCCCACGCTGAACTCCCTCCGAGCCCAGATATCGACCTACCACCTGGCGATGAAGTTCCCTCTCGACCAGGACGGGATAGGTCGAGTCTATGGAGACCAACGAATTGCAAAGATTTTCTTCACCGCAACATCTTCATCGGAGAGGCCGGTCGACGACGTCGAAGGTGAGGGTGACATCAAGGGCTCTCTAGACACACGAGACGAGCAAAAAGAGGTCCGAGGTATCCCGGTGGAGCCTTTGACAGAGGTCCCCCTCGTAGAAAGGGACGAAGAAAAACTCGTTCAGATCGGGTCGCTTCTGACAGGAACTCAGCGAGACCTGGTTCATTTCCTCAGAAACAACTCCGACGTGTTTGCCTGAGCGCCTGCTGACATGCCTGGGATCGACCCCAAAGTTATATCTCACAAGCTCAGGGTAGATCCTACAGCCCGACCCGTCAGACAGAAGAAGCGAAGCTTCGCCCCGGTCAAACAGAAGGCTATCGAGGACGAGATAGATCGGCTCTTCACAGCCAACTTCATTCGGAATGTGCCCTATTCGGAGTGGTTAGCGAACGTAGTCCTGGTCAAGAAGTCAAGCGGGAAGTGGCGCATGTGCGTCGACTTCACCGACTTCAACAAGGCCTGCCCCAAAGACAACTACCCCTTACCTCAGATAGATCAGCTCGTTGACAGCTCGGCGGGCCACGAGCTATTGAGCTTCATGGATGCTTTCTCTGGCTACAGTCAGATCCGTATGAATCCGGCAGACAAAGATCTCACCGCATTCACAACGGACCGGGGGGTATATTGCTACAAGGTGATACCCTTCGGCCTCAAGAACACCGGGGATACGTACCAATGTTTGGTCAACCGCATGTTCAAGCCACAGATCGGCAGAAACATGGAAGTTTACGTCGACGATATGCTCGTCAAATCAGTCTCGTCAATTGACCACGCCAAGGACCTGGGCGAGGCCTTCGAGGTACTCCGCAAGTTCAAGATGAAGTTGAACTCTGCCAAATGCGCATTCGGGGTCACCGGGGGAAAGTTCCTCGGTTTCATGGTCACCCACTGTGGGATCGAGGCTAACCCGGAAAAAATCGACGCTATCCTCAACATGACCGCACCCAAGACTAACGTCGAGATCATGCGATTGACAGGATGGGTAGCCGCTCTGAGCCGCTTCATGTCGAGGTCTGGGGAAAAATGCCTCCCATTCTTCAAAGTCCTAAGGAAAATCCCGAGGTTCAAGTGGTCAGAAGAGTGCCAGACCGCCTTTGACCAATTAAAAAGGCACCTTGCGACGCCTCCGCCGCTCACCCGACCAGTTGAAGGAGACGAGCTATCACTGTATCTGGGGGTATCCGACCAAGCAGCGGGCTCAGTGCTCGTTCGAGAGGTCGACGCAGCACAGAAGCCAGTGTACTACATGGGCCACGTCTTCAAAGAAGCAGAAACGAGGTACCCAGCCATAGAGAAGATTGTCTTGGCTCTCGTTGTGGCCTCAAGGAAGCCGCGACACTACTTCTAAGCGCACACCATCCTCGTTCTCACTGAGCGCCCGCTGGGGGCTATCCTCGCCTCACCCGAATCCTCGGGCTGCTTAGAGAAGTGGAGGTGGGAGCTGTCCCAATTTGACATAAAATATCGCCCGAGGCAGGCCATCAAAGCACAAGCCCTGGTCGATTTTATCGTCGAATGCACTATCCCCAGCAAAGAACCGGAGCCCACGCCGACCCTCGCGGACCGACACCCGATCGTGGGGAGACCCGACTCGGTCCCTGAGTGGGTCATATACGTCGACGGGTCCTCAACCGAGGAAGCCTGCGGCGCCGACCTCATCATTCGGGGCCCAAACGAGACAGAAATGGAGTATTCTCTAAAACTCGGATTCAAGGCTTAAAACAACGCGGTAGAATACGAGGCCCTGCTGGCCGGACTACGCATGGCCTCCGGGCTGGGGCTAAAAACAATTCGAATCCGCAGTGACTTAGCCTTAGTCGTTGGCCAAGTGACCGGCCACTTCGAGACTCGGGAACCTCTGATGGTAAAGTATCTAGCCAAGGTAAGAAAACTTTAGAAGAACTTCGATGAAGTCCAGGTAGAGCAGATACCCAGGCAGCTCAACACCCAAGCCGATGCCCTGAGCAAGCTGGCTTCGTCCCACTCAGCCAACAACAAGCGATCTATCCTCTTCGAGACCTTGCCGCGGCCCAGCGTGGAAGACGGGGCGACAATACTTCATGTATATACGGCGCAGGAAGATGACCAAGACTGGAGGAAGCCCCTCGTGGAATTCCTAAGGGATGGTACGCTCCCAGAAAATCGGGAAGCAGCCCGCCGTCTCCGAGACAAAGCCCGTCACTTCGTTTGGAGCAATGGAAACCTTTATAAGAAGTCCTTCACTCAGCCCCTGCTCCAGTGCGTCAACCCCCACGAAGCCGACTACGTCCTCCGGAAAATCTATGAAGGGGTCGATGACGCACACCAAGGGGCCCACACCTTGATCCAGAAGGCCTTGCTCCAGGGGTACTACTGGCCAACTATCCACCAAGACGCCCAGAAGATCGTCAGGAGATGCAAAAGCTGCCAACTCCACGGAAGCATACCTCGCCTTCCGGCTACCGAGCTGACTGCCCTAACCTCCCCATGTCCGTTCGCCCAGTTGGGATTGGACATGATAGGCCAGTTCCCTACCGGTGCGGGCGGGCACAAATATGTCCTCGTCGAAGTGGATTACTTCACAAAGTGGATCGAGACCGTCCCCATCAGGAAACCGGATGCCACTACGACCATCAAGTTCCTGCAGAACAACCTGATACTCCGGTTCGGCATACCGAGGTGTATCATCACCGACCACGGGACAAACTTCAAAAACGAGAAAGTGAAGGAGTTCTGCAACGAGTACCATATCCTCATGAAGTTTGCCGCGGTCGCACATCCACAATGCAACGGACAGGCCAAAGTCGCCAACCGGGACGTCCTCCGAGGCCTCCGAACCCGTCTAGAAGGACACCAAGGCAGTTGGGTCGAGGAATTTCCCCGGGTCCTATGGGTGCTGCGCACGTCAAAGAAGACCCCCACCGGAGAAACCCTTTTCAGCCTCTGCTACGGGACCGAGACAATGGTCCTAGTTGAGATCGGGCTACCCAGTCACCGGGTCGAACACTTTGACGACGAAACAAATACCACGGCCCTAAGGACCAACCTGGACATCTTGCTAGAGAAAAGAGACCGGGCTCAAATTAGGGCTGCCGCCTATCAGCAGCAAACTGCCCGATACTACAACGTGCGGGTCAAGCGTCGCTTCTTCAAGACCGGAGATCTGGTCCTACAGTGAAATGAGTTCGTTGATCAAGGAAGGCTGCATAAGCTTTCCCCGAAATGGGACGGTCCTTTCCTCGTCTCTGAGGTACTTCCCGGCGGAGCCTACCGCTTACAGGATGCGGACAGGCGCAAGTTTCCCCGGCCTTACAATGCCGAGAAGCTCAAGCTGTACCAGTGAAATCAATACCTACGAGTGTGTACCTCCCCTTTCACAAAGACAATGTAAATTTTTCTATAAAAAAAGTCCTTTCCGTTCAAATAATAAGAAGAGAACGTTAGAGCATTGCAAAAAGAGTAGTTCTGTCTTTGTGATCAAAGCCCTCGTCAAGGGCAACTAAGCAGCTTCACTGCTCGGTCCATCCTTAGCAGGCCTCCCACGGCCCCTCCAGCGCTAAGGATCTAAGCCCTCACCAAGAGGCAGCCGAGCGGCCACCCTGCTCGGTTATCCCTGGCCGGTAGCTCCCTACTACGCAACTCTAGGGATCTAAGTCCTCATAAAGAGGCAGCCGAGCGGTTACCCTGCTCGGCTATCCTTGGCTGGTAGCTCCCTACCACGCAACGCCAGGGATCAAAACCCTCGCCAAGAGGCACTGAGCAGCTTTACTGCTCGGTCAATCCTTAGCAGGCCTCCCATGGCCCCTCCAGCGCTAAGGATCTAAGCCTTCACCAAGAGGCAGCCGAGCGGCTATCCTGCTCGGCTATCCCTGGCTGGTAGCTCCCCTACCCCACAATGCCAGGGATCGAAGCCCTCACCAAGAGGCAGCCGAACAGCTACCCTGCTCGGCTATCCTTAGCTGATAGCTCCCTACCCCACAACGCCAGGGATCTAAGCCCTCACGAAGAGGCAGCCGAGCGGCTACCCTGCTCGGCTATCCCTGGCTGGTAGCTCCCCTACCCCACAACGCCAGGGATCGAAGCCCTTACCAAGAGGCAGCCGAGCAGCTACCCTGCTCGGCTATCCCTGGCTGATAGCTCCCTACCTCACAACGCCAGGGATCAAAGACCTCACCAAGAGGCAACTGAACAGCTTCACTGCTCGGGCAATCCTTAGCAGGCCTCCCATGGCCCCTCCAGCGCTAAAGATCTAAGCCCTCACCAAGAGGCAGTCGAGCGGCTACCCTGCTCGGCTATCCCTGGCTGGTAGCTCCCCTACCCCACAACGCCACGGATCAAAGCCCTCACCAAGAGGCAGCCGAGCGGTTACCCTGATCGGTTATCGCTGGCTGGTAGCTCCCCTACCCCACTACGCCAAGGATCAAAGCCTCGCCAAGAGGCACCGGGCAGCAACCCTGCTCGGCCATCCTTAAGGATCAAAGCCCTCGCCAAGAGGCACCGGAAAGCAACCCTGCTCGGCCATCCTTAGTAGGCCTCTTACGGCCCTTCCCACGCTAAGGATAAAAAGCCCTGGCAAGAGGCAACCGGACCCGCCCTTGCTCGGTTATCCCTGGCTGGTAGCTCCCTACCCCAACACATCAGGGATCAAAACCCTCTCCAAGAGACACCGGGCAGCAACCCTGCCCGACCCATCCTTAAGGATCAAAGCCCTCGCCAAGAGGCACCGGGCAGCAATCCTACTCGGCCATACTTAGTAGGCCTCTTACGACCCTTCCCGTGCTAAGGATCAAAGCCCTTGAAAGAGGTAACCGAGCCCGTCCTTGCTCGGTTATCCTTGGCTGGTAGCTCCCTATCCCAACACACCAGGGATCAAAGCCCTCACCATGAGGCACCTGGCAGCTACCCTGCTCGGGCCGTCCTTGGTAAGACACCTACGGCCCTTCCCGCGCTAAGGATCAAAGCCCTCACCAACGGGCACCAAGCAGCTACCCTGTTTGGCCCCGTCCTTAGCATGCCTCTCCGAGCTTCCCACTCTAAGGAACGTGACCTCACCATGAGGTATCCGGTCTGTCTATGTCTGAGCGATCTCCGCCTCGACTTCGGGTCGATGGAGATACCGTCTTTGCACACTGGGCAGATGAACATATTCAACCCGATGTGTAATTGCTAGACGAAGAACCGACATAACACAAAGGCAATACTATTCAACTACAAGTGTTTACCGACAAAGGTAAATACGCGCGCAAATAATACTGCAAAAATTCTTTATTCACAAAGTCAAAGTCTTTATAAGGGTATTGTGGGCTCCCCAGCCTTATCAAATTACCCGGAGGCTTACAAAAGAGAGAGGAAGGAAAGCCAAAACGTTCGAGTCGCGAGCCCCGCCTAGACCTCGCCTCCCTCATCACCGTCGGCTGGGGGCATGACCACCGAAAGTGGGACTCAAGCACAGAGCTCACCATCGGCAAACTCTGAAAACTGCTCCTTGACAGCATCGAGAGCTTTGTTCCATGCAATGGCGGAGGCATCGCCGAGGTCGATGTAAAACTGGTCCGACCCCTTGTAATAGGTCACCGCCTTCTTAGCCTGAATCTTGGCAACCTGTACTACCTGAAGCGCCTGCTGGCATCCCTCGCCCTCTTCATGGCAGCAAAGTGATCGGCCAGTTCCATCAACTTCGCCTCGACGACTCGGTGGGACTTACTTAGGTGGTGATAGGACTCCCGGCACCTTGAGACGGCGAGTTCTACGGTGGCTGATCGGGCCTCCAAGACAGCCGTCCTCACCCTCTCCAGATGCAGCTCAAGTCGCAATGCCTCGATCTCGGAAGAGGACTCTCCCGCTGGCCTCGAAGCAGGAAGGGCCCCCTCGGCCTCCATGCGGGTGACGAGGGCGCAACGCTGAAGGACCTGACGAAAAATATCAAAGAGACCTAAAGACCCTCAAACTAAAGAAAGGACGCTCAAAACGACACACGAGGGAGTACGTACCTGCACCGCCTCCTGTGCTATAGCCGCCTTTTGGGCCCTCAGGGTCCCCCGCGGAATCTTGCATCTGGCCGACTCTTCCATAATAGCAAGTAGGCCGGTAGCAATGGAAATCCCAGACGGGACAACAAAATGGACGTCCCCTTCCTGCACAGGAATCACCTCAGGGTTCTCCGACGGTCGCGCACGAGAGACCGTCCTTTTCCTCTTAAGAGGAACCCCGTCTTCGCCCTTTCCTGCATCCCTCGTCTGGGGCTCGGGAACTCGTGGACGCCTCTGGCCGCCGCCGGGATAATCGTCGGGGGCCTATGACGAGGCAGATGGCCCCTCTATCGGCAGTATATTTGGTGCTGGGCTCGGGTTAGCCGGAGGCACGGCCGCACCGCCGGCCTCCATCTGGGACCGAACGCCGAGAGCACCAAAAGTCCTAGATCGATCCATCTGCCCTGCCAAAGGGAGAGGTAGACTCGACTCAGAAGGAGAAGCAGAAGAAATAAGAGGAAGAAATCTAACATGATGAAGAGGAGTCCTCGGATAAGTAAACGCGGAAATCCTGACCTAAAGAGGTGAACACCGAGCTAACAAGACCAAAGACGAGGAGATTATGAAGAGGAATGGGCCCTCGTGTAGACCCCACCTCTACTTATTGCCACCGGCGTCCTCATCCAACGACGACAGTTGACTCCCGCCAAAAACAACTCTTCGCATTCGACGACCACGATCGCCCCACCTGCCGCACGTGCATTGGCCGTATCCCATCGGACGCCAGAGGTCTACGGCCCGTCGGGTCAGCCAACCAGCGCCCGACACATGGACTGTCGCTTCAGTAAATGTATACACGATCCGGCACACCCTCTTTAATGCAAAGATCTCGCCCTGATTAACTGGCATCATCCAGAATATACAACAGGTTACCCGGGGACACGCCCGACGATATCTTTGGAAAGGAGCTCACTTCGGGTGACCCAGCAGACCACTCTCGACCCGACCCGTCAGCTGGTCGGGACGAGAGTAGGGGGATAATGATGATGCTTGATATCGATGATCTCCAAGATCATGACACGTGGCAGACGACGTGTCTAAGCGCGTGCAAGAAAGGATCTACAGTGGCCGACCAGACCACTCCTGTGCCCGTCCTACAAGCAATCCCTGGCTCACCTTCGAGCTTCCAGCACAATTGGCCTCCTCGGCCTCACAGCTCGTTTCCGGGCTACCGCAGAACCAAGATACCTTGGTTCTCTCGCTCGTCGCGAGCTCTCCCGCCGAGGTCATCTTCCTCGTTCTCATTGACCGATCAACAGCACCGCTCACAGGCGCAACCGCCATCCCGCGAATCTCGCCATGCACGATATTTCCGCTGGCCACATCCCACGTTCCACGCCATCACGATCCCCCATTAACGAGCCTATCTCGCCATTAATAGGAGATCCCGCTCATCACGCGGGCGTGACGTCGGGAGCGTAACGGCCGGCATTATTCCCGTGCCTGCCCTACCTGCTGCCACCGCTATATAAACTCCTTCTTCAGACAGTTCAAGTAAGTCATTTTTACTCCACTAAGCCGTTGCTCTGGTCGGATTCCCTCTCTAATTTGACCGTCGGAGGGTCCTCGGTGGTACAACCACCCCGGGACTGTTCCCGCCAAATTTCTGCGCAAAAGAGCCCAAGGCATCAAATGGCAGCGATACGCTTAAGAAAATGTGAACCTGTATTTTCCGGGCTATATTTTGACAAACTCACAAATGAAAAATAGCTAAATTCTAATGATATTGAAAGCATCTCGAAAAATCCTTCGATTTGATATATTATGGGCCTCATAATGCATCCGGGATCAAAAATTATGAGCAAATGTCTATGCACATGTGATCTAAGGAAGAAGATGCGAACCAATATTTTCCGAGCTGTATTTTGACAAACTCCGGAATGATAAATAGCTAAATTCTAATGGTATTGAAAGCATCTCAAAAAAACCTTCGATTTTATATATTATGGGCCTCATAATTCATCCGGGGTCAAAAGTTATGAGCAAATATCTATGCACATGTGATCTAAGAAAGAAGATGCGGACCAGTATTTTCCGAGCTGTATTTTGACAAACTTCAGAATGAGAAACAGCTAAATTTTGATGGTATCGAAAGTATCTCGAAAAATCCTTCGATTTGATATATTATGGGTCTCATAATTCATCCGAGATCAAAAGTTATGAGCAAATGTGCTATGCACGTGTAATCTAAAGTAATGCTCTACTACATGGGGAATGCATTTTTAGTCCCACATCGGGAAAAGGAGAGATGGCTTCTCTTCCACTCCCATATAAATAAGAGGGGATATCTCTTAGAAAGGGTAGAGTTCAATCCTCAAAGGATTCAATACTAAAAAGAGCTTAGTTCTCCATAGGAGTTTAGTTCTCCATATATAGAAGCCCTGCTTCTCTTCATAATACGCATGTGCGCTACGTGCAACACATGTGTGCCCGCCACGCGCGCACCACGTGCAACGCATGTGCGCACCACATGAAAACATTTAATAATATTAAAAGGAGCTTAGTTCTCCATATATAGAAACCCTGCTTCTCTTCATAATGCGCATGTGCGCTACGTGCAACGCACGTGTGCCCCCACGCGCGCACCACGTGCAACGCACGTGCGCACCATATGAGAATATTCAATAATATTAAAAGGAGACTCGTTCTCCATATGAGCTTGCTCTCCCCATAATGCGCATATGCGCAAGCTCCATGTGCGCTACGTGCAAATATGAGCGCCCAACACGTGCGACGCACGTGCACGAATGCAAAGAAGACTTTTTCAGCAGCGAGAAGCTTAAGCTCCAGCCTGTTCTTCCCCCCTAATGAGTGAGACATGGTTCAAAGGGTACATCGCTCCACACCTTCGATATATGGCACTGTAATCTCTCAGTGTCGTCGGAGAGGTGGTGGGTTCCAACGACCAATGATCCTTCTTTCTAAAATAAAAAGAAAAAGAAAAAAGATATAGAGAAATACAGAAAAGAGAAAACTCTCTGAAAAATTTGAAAGGCAAGCCTTTGGAGAAAGAAGATCATCTTCTTCATCTGTAAAGGTAATGAATTTGATTTTTGGAAGAACAGAGATGAAACCATCTCACAAAAAGAAGAATTTCTTCTAAAAAGATCTAAGATCTAAGAACAAGATCAAGATCTTCAAAATAAAAGAGAAAAAGATCATAAAGATCCAATCATAAAAAAATTAAAGAAGTAATTTACTTCATCCCTAGATCTTTTGATCTATATAAAGGCACAACCTTTTGATGAACCATTGGTTCTTGGATCTTGAGGTAGAACATCTTTTGAACAAGAAAAACTTGTTTCTTTGATCTGAATTTGATCAAGATGCGCTCTGCGCTATTGTACAGTGCCTTGCACTTTTGAAATGCGCCTTTGCGCTATTTGGACTGCCGCAAGTCACTAGAGAGCGCCACGTGTCAATCACAGAATAATCCGCGTCTTGCGCTTCTAAAACAGAGCACTGCGCTCTTGGATTGGCGCACTGCACCAGAGCGCGCCACGTGTCAACAGCGCACTGGCGCAGCGCACTGCGCTAACTGACTTGCGCTTGGCATAGAGCGTGACACGTGTCACCTCCACATGCGCTAGCGCCTTGCACTCCTTAATTGGCGCAAAGCGCCTGACAGGCCACGTGGCGCACTGCCAGACCATTAAAATGCTGTGCATTATTTAAGAAAGGCAGAGCCCAAGTAAAGGCCTAACATGCCAAATATAAATGCTATGCATTTAACTACAGAGCCCAATGCTATGCATTATAAAAGGGCCAAGCCCAAATAAAAGCTCAACAGCTAGAACAATAAAATGTTCAACCGAGCCCATATGCTCATAAACCTTCAAATAGGCTTTAGTCCCAAATTGGACTATAAATCTCCCAACCAACTTTGGTTCAAGGGTACATCTCTGAACTCCTCTGATATCTGTCGTTGTAATCCTTCAACATCGTCAGAGAGGTGAGGGATCCCGACGGCCATACATTCCATGGACCACCATGTCCCTAAACTGGCAATCGACCGCAATGTCTCTAAACTAAACAATAGAGCCCAAATGCTCTCTTGTTGGATCTAAATGATCCTGTTAAGTTGATCTTAGTTCGGAAATCAGACTAACGTATCCTTGACAAACGTTTAAGTTGATCTTAGTCCAAAATGAGACTAACGTATCCTTAAACCAAAACCCCAAAGCCAAATTTAAGAAAATACGGATTTGGACTAATTCACGTCCTACGGGCGACAATATAAATTAGTCTCTGTATACAATCCACGGGCAACCACAAACAAAACAAACACCCACGACACGAAGTGACCAGCTGGAGAAGGAGAAAGTTGTTACCGCGATGCGGTAACGTAATTAACTGCAGGGGCTTGCGCCTGTAGAGAAGAGCGTCCCCACAATCAAAAATCCCTCAGACAAGGGAGAATCTGACGAAGTCTACTACATCGGCCGCATCCGTTTAAACATTCGATACACAGTGCCATAAATCAACTTGGCATCTTCGGAGAGGTGGACGGATAGCACTTATTAGCATCGGCCCCGAATTTCAGGCAAGACGGACCTGCGCGGTCGCGTCTCTGTGTTCGGAGGGGAACAGATTCTGGCACGCCCGGTGGGACCTTTTCCTCTTTCCACTCCACACTTCGTGTGTCATCTTCGCGAACGAATCGCGGTTTGTTAATGGTTGCTATCGGGTTTCAAGTTACTAAGATTTGGTCTCTTGCTTGGCGCAGAAATCAAACAGCAATGGCGTTCAACGGCTCCAACTGCAAGTGCAACCGACGCTCCGCCTCACCTGGAGGTGTAGCCTATGGACCGCAGGCTGCTTCCCTGTTCATTATGCCTGTGGAACAAGTAACTCAGGCTACCACCGGTCTGTTCTTTGGGACCATGCTCCCGCCGGTGAACATTAACATCCCAGTGCCCGTACCGGAAGCGCAAAAGAAGTCGGTCTTTGATCGGCTTACTACTACTATGACCCCTCTCAACGGCTCGTTCAATTCTTCAGTCTTCACCAGGCTGAGCTCGAGCTCCGATGGGCCTGCCAAGAAGCCCATATTACCTGAAGTGGACATTTCAAAGAAGATAGCTGCTCCTGAAGTCGTCAAGGCGGCTTTTCCTCTCAGAGGGTCGGTCTTCGTGAGACTGACTGCGCCTGCTCCCGCTCCCGCTCCCGCTCAGAAATCTGTTTTTGACCGGTTGGACGTAGCTTCTCAACGAACGTCAGTCTTCAAGAGGCTGACACTGGCAGCAGCCCCTCCCTAGAACAGGAGGCAAGACACAGCCGTCGCTGAATCGATACCAACGACTCGTCATGCCCGACGTCGCCACTGGCGTCGGATGAGGAAGGCTGGGGGCAACTCCTCCTCAGGGCTAACTCCGCCAGCCCCAACGGTGGAAATTGAGGCTGCTGTTCCAACCGGGAACAGCTTTGAACTGCTAAACAGGGTACGCAGAAATTCGCCAACTGCGGTGCTCAAAAGATCTCCTCCACCGGTAGAGACCGTCATGGAAGCAAAACAAGAAAAGCCGGAGGAGTCTCCTCAACGGCTGTCTTCCAGAATCTACAAGACTTGGCGACGAGTCCGAGAATCGGTGATTGATCCGAATTTCTCTCACCAACGCAAGAAGTCGAAAGTTCGGCAGGAAGAAAATCCCTCTGTCAAGCAACGAAAGACAACGACCACCTGGGTGCCCAAAGCAACGGCCTCCTCAACTTCGATGGCCCACAAAAGAAGAAGGCCAGAGAAAATCCCCACGCCTGCAGCGAATGTCAAATGTAGTGAGCCCAAACGCCCTAAGTCGGGGGCATTGTGGTACACACCGTCTACATAGCGTCTGGGAAGGAGGACAGCCGTATGTCCACAGGTCATAGACCGCTTACGCGATCGGTGACTAAAGCTCAGGAGCAGCAGCAGAAGCTCCAGGAAATGATGACCACGATGGCCGCACTCACTGGGCCAAAAGAAAGCCCCGAAGCATCCTCGGATCAGCGACAGAAGCAAGAAACCGACGCTGAGTTCCTTCGGAGAATATTGGAGAAGAAGGACAAAGAGGCTGCAGAACAAGCAGCCAATATAAAACGAATGGCCCTCCTGTTCCAGGACATGGTGGGTATGATGTCCAGCAAGATCCTCCAGCCGAAGATCCTCTGATCGTCCTTGAAGATGACAGAGGAGAAACGTCGAATCCACCGCCGGCTCTTTCAACGGCCAAGGAGGAGAAAATTTTCAAGGCTGATCTAGACGAATATATAGCTCAGCAGATACGGGTTCACCAGGAAACTGAGGCAGCCGGTCAAGTTGTCAAGACGGGGAGACCATATCCGAGCTGGTATGATCAGATCAAGTACCTGCCGGGCTATACTATACCGAAATTCCATGTTTATAAGGGGACCGGCAATCCCCATCAACATGTTGCCCAGTTCAGGGCCCTTTGTGGCAATACCGGCGGTGATGATAAATTGTTGCTTCGCCAGTTCATCGGTAGTTTATCGGAGACGGCATTTGAGTGGTACTCCGAACTCCCAAACGACTCTATCAAGACATTTGCTGAAATGGAGTTGTTGTTTACCCAGCGTTTCGCAAGCGCCAGCGAGCGTACTCCAATAACAGCTTTGATTAATGCAAGAGTAAAGCCGGGTGAAACCTGGGTTCAATATGCAATCCGATGGCGGAACTTATGGTCGAAGTGCGAACAGCGCATCAAAAAAGCGCCAGCGGTGGGCATGTTCGTGGGCACCTTAGATCCTCATGCAACTATTTCATAGTTCATAATGTTCTTTAAACCAACCACGTTCCAGGCCCTGTTCACACCATAATATTGTATTATTATATTCCCCATTCTTATTCGTTTTATAAATAAACAGGTGCTTTTGATGCATGTCTGCTACATATTACAGGTTACAGGTTCTTGGATCTAAAACAGTGAAACCGATAAAAAGACGATGCAAAAGAGGGACTTTGACAAACAAATAGAAGGATCTTAATCAAGCCTACACAAAAGATCAGTACAAGGCAACGCAAGGTCCAAGATTACAAAGCAAACGGTTAAAAGTCCACTGCAATTGTTCACTGGAGATCTGGAAGAAATAGAGAAGCCAAATTGAATAAAGATCCAAAGAAATAAAAAGCCCAAGAAGCCCAGAATCAGTTCCAAAATTTCCAGACATAAAATTTTACCAAAGCTTGGAGTCTACTTTGACTAGGTCTTCCTAAGGATATTTTGGTAAATGTAGACATGCGAATCAATTATAACCTAGGGTTTCCTATCCTCTATAAATAGGAACTCTAAATCATTGTAAAGGCTATGCCTCCCTATGCCTCTTTTTATCAATAAAATTTAGATTTCTTTTGGAGAGCATCGATGCCTCTTTTCATTTCATGAATTCAGATCTGACAAGTCTTGTGTTGATGTTTGGAGAGAGCCATCTGTAAAGTAAGTAGGTAATTTCAATTCTTGCCCTAGGTAATTTTTCATTCTCTGCCCTAGATCAAATTTAATTTCTTGCCCTAGTTAGATAGTTAGATCTTTAATTCAATTGCCCTAGATTAATTTAGATTTTAGATTTAATTAATCCATTCACACCGTTTGGAATTAACTCGTTAGAGCGATTAGGAAATTCATAAAATCCCTGTGGACCGACCCGTACTCACCGGCTAGATGCAAAGCGACGCCGTTCTTGATTGCGGTAATAGATAGTTTTTGAGATCAATCAAATGGCGCCGTTGCTGGGGATGGCGTAAAAATTTCCTTTTTGCAATTTCGGGTTAATATAAATTAAAAAATCATAAAAACTGAAAAAATCACAAAAAATATAAAAATATATCATCTGTTATTTTTGGAAAGGTATTTTTGTGTGAATTTTGCAGGATCTACACACAAATTCGGATCTGGAAATCTACAGAAATCAATACAGAAAACAAACGATCCTAACAACAGAAGATTGCAACAACAGAGGAACTGAAAAATTCTTGAGACACGATCCCACCAGCAGACCTGGGAAACGCCGCGATAACCAAGCTCTGACCGCGGAATGGCGGCCATTAGGTAACATCGTCATCTCAGATTTTTTTAGGGAACTGTGCAGACCAGCTGACCGCGGAAACGCGGTAATAGGCGCGATTTGACCACGAAAACTCGGCGTTTTGGTGACGTCATCTTGTGAAAATTTTCTGTAAGCTCCTCTGTTCTTTCTCCTCTGTAAATCTCAATATATCTTCTGAATAATTCCTGCAGGATTTCGTGCTCTTAAAAAAATCTTCCCCCTTCCAAATAACCAATCTTGTGCAGGATTCTTTGCGCGCGTTTAAAATAAAAATTGATTGCAAAAAATCTTTTCTGTTTTGCATATCTTTTCTCAACTTGCAATAAAAAAAAATCTTTGATTGCAAGTGATTTACTGTTTTGTATATTTTTAATCGGATTTTAAGGGGCTTTTGACCAATTCAGATTGGGTGGGGATTTCATCACCCTTCCCAGGACCCCAGAAATCACATAAGGCATTTGCATTGACCATTCTTAATTAAAAAATACTAGACTCAGCCCTAAGGACTTCGAGCTCAATAGGACAGAGGACTAGTTATAGGCATCGACCGTTTATCCTAACTTGACTTTGCGGTGTCTAGGCAAATGTGTCTAAGGCAAGTGGTTACTTAATTAGGACCGCTACTTGTAGCGGAGAGCCTCCCACTTACCTGGCACTTATCTGGCCGCAATTGGCGGTGAAGAGGCGGTTTGAGGTCCTATTTCTAGCCCTTTGGAACAGTTAGGAGCTGTCTAGCTGACCTAGGTGACCCTAGATCTAGGCCTGATTGTGCATTTGTGATTGATCGCATTTGTGTCAAAGTCTCTTTTCAAAAATCTTTTTGCAAAATTTCCAAATAAAGAGCAAAAGGAAAAAGGAAAATTTTTTTTACCAAAACTTGCAAAGTTTGTCGCTAAGAAATCCTTGCACCACCTACCTTCTTTCTTTTCTCATTCTTCTATCATGGTTACCCCACATCATAAATCTCTTGCCGAACTTTGGTATCCTGAACCTAACTTTGCCTCGTACGTCAATTGTTTCGGTCGATTTAAGGAAGATCCCTCCGTGCCTAAAATTTCTTTGAAAGATCAAATAGAAACGTCTAGGAGAAACAATTTGACTTTGCAACCCACTTTGTGTCAACCTTATCAACCTTCACCATCTTCATACGTTGATACCACCTTTTCAAGTCCTGCTGAAACTCCTAAACCGATGTCCATTGCTGAGCATATTGCTCAATCTCGTAGCCGATTTTTCACCCCTCTCCCCTCATCTAGTTCTAGGAATCAACAAGTCCATCCACTTTTTTATCTACATGTTGATCCTAATCCTGTCCAACCATCCACTTCCGACCAGTCCTACCCGACTTTCCCACCTTCACTAGACCCTGTTTCTACACAGCCTTTTGGGAGTTTCACATATCCAGACAATTTCGAATCCTTTACCGAAACTCCCTCACCACCCAAGTCTAGTTTGGAACAGTCGTTGGAGGCTTATATCTTAGCAACAAACAAAATGGTTAGGAATGTGGAAGCATCCATTACCGCCCTTATGCAACCTAGTAAACCGGTAGCTAGTTTCCAGCTAGCTCCAAATTTTTCAATGTATAAGAAGGCGGTTGGACAGAGTGAGAATGTGAGAGGATGTCCAAATCAAACCTTCCCATACCCAATTGAATCCAACAACTCCAATTTTCAAACATGTGTCCAAAATGATGAGTTGTGCGACTTTGTAGTGCTTGATTTGCCAAATTATGAGGAACCCCTTTCGAGTGAAACCACACCTAATCCTTTTGAATCTTACACCTCCACTCTAGAACCTGAATTGATAAATATCTATGCTTTTGATGAGGTGTCAGAAAAAATTGATTTTCACTTGATTGAGGATATAGACGCCGGGAATATTTCGGATGATGAACCTGTCAATTTTATTGAACTTTTATGTCCAATCCATCATCCCGAGTCATTAGATGTTTCTCCCGAACTTCATATGCGTCTTGATTTTGATGATAATGGCATGGATGAGATAAATATTGAGGAGAATTATGAGGATAGTATTGAGGAGAGTATTGAGGATAATATTAAGGTTGAACCATTTTTGTTTGATATGTCGGATTTTCCAATTCATCCTCTTGAGTCTTTAACTAAATCACCCTCCCTCCTTTCCATCGTTCCGACCACGCATAAGATCACACTTGAAGACTGTGAGCTTAAAAAATTTCTCTTTGAATCTGACACAGTTCTCACAGACGATATCTATTACGAGTGTTTCACTTTTTCGGACGATGTTGATGACTCACCGCCCGAGTTTGATTCCTTTACATTTTCAGATGAGTTAGTTGAACCATCGGATTCGGTAGCCTACAGTTGTTTCGAACCATTGATGGAATCTTTCAAGTTCGAGACAGTTTACTACGGTGAGACTGAGACTATCCCTAATTCACTCCCTTTCGTCCTTCCTATCATTCCGACCGTACAAGAGACCGTTACGCTTTCATCTCCAATACCAAGTTCGGCGTACCCATGTTTTCTTGCGAATCTTGAGGGATTTGACCCCATTTCTCGACGGGTTGATAGATTGGCACAATCGCTTTTAACACATCGCTCATCACAACTTGTGCTAATTTATTCACTCAATTTACACCCTCAAGATCGCGCGACCCTTCTTTCTCTTTTCCGCCATTCTTCTCCTCCACCGAGACCATATTCTACCCTTCTTCCCACGCGGTCTCGTGTGTTTCTCATTTCTTTCCTTTCCACTCCATTCTTTCACCAACTCGACCATTACCACGATAAGATTTTTGAATGGTTGGTGCTAACCTTTAGCTTGTGTAAGGCCAAGCTTAAGTTTGGGGGGAACCTTGTTGTATATATGTATATATATTTTTTGTTTTCTTTTTCTATAAAAAATTAAAAAAAAAATTCAAAATAAAAAAAAATATAAAAAATTGTAAATAAATAAACAGGGGAGTGCCGACATTTTCAACCCTCTTGGTGTAGCATGACAGTGAGGACACTGTCAAGTTTAAGTTTGGGGGTATGCTCGGTAAGTCTTCTTCCTTCGCATTCATGTGTATATTTTTGCATTTGCATACTTATTTGAAAACTCATAAAAAATTGGAAAATTTAAAAAATTATAAAAATTATTGTATTCAATTTTGGCCTTATTTTGACTTGAGTTTGACAGATAGGTTAACTAGCTAGGAACAACTAGATCTTAGACGTAGTAAATTAAAAACCCTAAAAATAACCTTCCTTAAAGTTTAACGGTAGACAGTATATGTCTTTGTAGTTTATTTAGAAATAGGCAAATTTTGGGTTCACTTTTTGGGCTAAGTCGAGACAATGGAAAGGTATTGATATTTTTATTAGAGTATAAGTTTGAAAAATAATTCCTAACTTAAGTCTAGATTCTGAAAATGTATACCCTACAATTTGCACAATTACGCACCTTGAAACTTGGAATAGTAGAAGAGACCTTGAAATGCTCTTGTCTAAAGTCCTTAGTACAATGAGAAAAAAAAAGTGAATAAAGGAAAAAATGAACACTGGTTTTTGTGATTACTTAAGGCTGCAAAAATAGAAAAATATTTAGCGAGGGTGCTTCATCACCTAGTGCCTTAGACCAACTGGTTTGGGAGTCACTGCTAAAAAGCCTTGGGTGTTGCAAGACTAGGAATTACGCTTTAAGGTGCAAACGCATTTTGTAATCGGTCGTTGGTACCTCAAGAAGTATTAACGGTCGCATGAAGGATGTGTATGGAAAATTCATTTAAAAAATTCACCAATTAATAAGTGTTTTGGACAACGGACAAGAGTACGATTGCTTGATTTGAATTTCCAAGTGTAAGGGTGATTTATACACACACGTGGAGATATGTGATTGGAGTTTAGATGAGAGAAAGGAGTGAAGAATAGAACTTGTTTCTTTAGTAGAGTTGATAGAAATTCCTAAGTGGAGATGGAACCCTAGAAGGAAAACTTAAGAAATGCCGAAAGCTAAGTAGGTCTGCAGAACATATGTAATCTTAAGTTAAATGATGAGAAAGTGTGAAGAATATGGGTGGATAATTTACGAGTCGAAGATAATAGAATTCCTTGTTAGAAAACCTAATTGGAGAATTAAAGTCGAAAAAACCAAATTGATAGGATTTTGTGGGTAGTATCCGCTAAAAACCCTCAGGAGACAACACTCCTCCTACTAGGGACACCTAGAGGTTTAACGGCTTGTTGCACGAGCTCAGTGCAATCGCGTTTCCCTGCGAAAGTGCGGTTAGGTTTTTGTAGAGAATAAAAATAAGTTTGCTCGAGGACGAGCAAAATATAAGTTTAGGGGTATTTGTTCACACCATAATATTGTATTATTATATTCCCCATTCTTATTCGTTTTATAAATAAACAGGTGCTTTTGATGCATGTCTGCTACATATTACAGGTTACAGGTTCTTGGATCTAAAACAGTGAAAACGATGAAAAGACGATGCAAAAGAGGGATTTTGACCAATAAATAGAAGGATCTTAATCAAGCCTACACAAAAGATCAGTATAAGGCAATGCAAGGTCCAAGATTACAAAGCAAACGGTTAAAAGTCCACTGCAATTGTTCACTGGAGATCTGGAAGAAATAAAGAAGCCAAATTGAATAAAGATCCAAAGAAATAAAAAGCCCAAGAAGCCCAGAATCAGTTCCAAAATTTCCAGACAGAAAATTTTACCAAAGCTTGGAGTCTACTTTGACTAGGTCTTCCTAGGGATATTTTGGTAAATGTAGACATGCGAATCAATTATAACCCAGGGTTTCCTATCCTCTATAAATAGGAACTCTAAATCATTGTAAAGGCTATGCCTCCCTATGCCTCTTTTTATTAATAAAATTTAGATTTCTTTTGGAGAGCATCGATACCTCTTTTCATTTCATGAATTCAGATCTGACAAGTCTTGTGTTGATGTTTGGAGAGAGCTATCTGTAAAGTAAGTAGGTAATTTCAATTCTTGCCCTAGGTAATTTTTCATTCTCTGCCCTAGATCAAATTTAATTCTTTGCCCTAGTTAGATAGTTAGATCTTTAATTCAATTGCCCTAGATTAATTTAGTTTTTAGATTTAATTAATCCATTCACACCGTTTGGAATTAACTCGTTAGAGCGATTAGGAAATTCACAA